>JAANHX010000433.1:600000-1194808 GCA_011320135.1 Phytophthora betacei
ATTTCGTCCATCTAATAATAAAAGGCAGTCAGTGTTAGTGTTTAGCTGAAAGCTTACCGGAGTATCTGTACCTGAGCAAAAATGTACTCAAACAGCGGTCCGTTTTGACTGAAGGGGGTGTTGTCGTAGCCCTTTCGGCTGTGGCTTGTCAGGGAGAGCGCTGTGCTCCACCTCTCTAAGCTCCTATCGGAGCGCTGGCATTATTAGATACAAATAGTTAGTACCACAATTGTGTATAAAATATAAGATACTCACGGTACCTTCGAGTTTCTGGAATAGTTGTGTAGCGCGGCGAGAACGCTGCTCGGAGACGCGCTTGGCGCGGTGCTTAACCCACGACCTCTTGCGAATATCAACCCTGGATTCACGCGCTTTTATCCCCTTGCACTTCTTCGCGTGCTTTGAGAAGTTCGTGCGAGATATCGATCTCTCATACTTCACGTATTCTTTTGTCGTGGCGCTGCCGTACAGCACCTTTATCATTTTGTTTTGGAGTATTTGCGTCCAGGCTGCCATTGTTTTTTAAATGTGATATTCGATGCCGATTGGCTAAAACTATTTTTGCATGGGTTGTTTTTGAGTTGCGTCAGTGAAAGAAGTCATTTTCTTCTGATTTGATACATATCGCCTTAACAAGCAATAAAACCACATCCAATCGAGCGCCTATTAGCGAGTGTTACATACGTCGATTGTAATTACGCTGATGTGTATACATGTACAAATCGAAATTAGCGTTGGCAGAGACTATTGACACAAGAGGAGGAATGAGTGCATATTTCCAAAAGTGGAGGACCTGGCGTGAATTCTATCACCCTCCTAGCCCAAACCAAGGCCTTCTTGGGCATTCAGCCCTATAGGGCCGAGCGAGGTTTGGCCATGCCTGGTCCTGGGCTTAAGCCCACGTGCGTCGCGCACGGATCTTAAACCACAGGCATGGATTCGTGTTGCCGAGCGAGTCGGCTTTCACCCCTCCTCCCTATTTCGTGCTTTGTGGGGAGAACCCTACGTGGCAGACCTAGCACCATGGAGGCGTCTTCGTTTGGGCCTAGAAAAAGAAGCCAACACTCTCATCACGACAGGCGTCGAGCCGGCACGAGGAACCATCGCTCAGATAGCGCCTGGAGACGACGGAGATTTGGTAAGGGGCCCTATAATTCCTAGAGCACCGCTACATTGGCTGACATGCTGATGGCGATAATACATTTCAGGACAAGGCTGGTAACAGGGTGGAACGCACTGAACATAACATCGCTCCATTTGACGGCACATTTGTAGTTTGCTGTGCCGAATATTCCTATGAATATGGAGATCGTGATTGATGACGGACACCAGGTAGTTTTTTGGGCAGCAATTGAAGCGGCAGGCTTCGTGTAACAGCGCTGAAGCTGCAGCGGTAGACGCACCACTCTCTCTTTCTTCGATCGCTTCTGCAGCCGCACAAACAATTGCCTGCCTCGGTTTCTTACGAGGTCGCTATTTAACTTGCTTACAGCCTGTTCTAGACATCGTTCGATACCCGCGTGAGACGTCTCAAGAGCTCAAAACCCGTAGCCATGTGGTGAATGCTAGATATAACGATGTTGGTACGATGGGACTGTTCAGCCAACGCTTGAAACCGGGAACCCAAAACAAATTGCGACATTTCCCCAGGTTTCGGAGGAAACGTTTTCAATACCACCTATTTTTCACTGAACCTGGTCACAATGGCACAAAACGTTCCAAGAGAAACCCCGCACAAGTGCCCATTTTCCAGGGGCCTTATGAGGCTTCTGAGACTTGGAAACGCCAAAACACAATACTGTCTCGCTTTTACCCCCCCCCATTACAGCCATTGAAGCGAGGTGCCAAACGAGTTTACATTGCGCTGTGCACGTCACCTTCGAGTCGCTATCACCCTCTACTAGAGTCCTTACTTCTGGGGCATTGGTGAACCTCATTATCTCAGCCAACAGTGTTGCCTTTACTAAGCGCATTATTCCTTGCACTATCCACACGAAAAAAGCTCTTTTATACTGCAATATAAAAACACACACGAGAAAATGAGCCCAGTAACTATTCCTCTCCTTTGCAGTTGTTAGTGTTGGTGAGTAGACCGTTACTCTCTACAGAGCCAGCAGGCCTGCGTTTGAGCTCCGAAGCTCAAGTTTGTTGACGTAAAATTGAATTATGGGCGGTAAGAGCAGCTCCCTCTTAAATTTGCAACTGATTCGATAATTTGCTCCAGTTCTCGGAGCCTGTATCTTGTTCTCGTTAACTTTAGCCTCATCACACTTGTATCTTGTTCTCGTTAGCGTTAGCCTCATCACAGGTTAACAGCCGCAGTTTGCTCTAAGTAGTTGATCATGGCTGGCACGCGTACTTCTCCGCGTCTCCAAACAGAGCAAGCAGCCAGGTTGGCACAAGGGGAAGGCCGGCCTTCACTGGATACGCTATCAAATCTTGAGCATCGAAAGGCGCCTTCGTCGACGCCGAGCTCAAAGAAACACGCATTACCAGCCTCGGAACAAAGCGGCAGCGGCAACCTCAACTTAAAAGAACGAAGTTGACAGAAGCAGGCACAGCTGCTGGGATTGCGGACTTACAGCAACAGCTCTCTGAACTCAAGAGACAGCTGGAGCAGTCTCACGCAAAACGGCCAGTGAAGTCCGCTTAGTCCGGACCCAATCGATCGATTCATGGCGGTACACGATATGCCAGCGAAGCGACAAACCAATCCGTCGGCAGCCCTGCAGATCGGCCAGGAGCTCAAGACCCCCTTCTCGAGCTGTTAGACAAGTTGGCGACTGAGGTGGCAACCCTGACAACAACAAATCAGATGTTGTAAACTCTCCCCGCATCGTGAGGCATGGTTGCGACGGCGGAGACAACGCGACGGAAGTGATAACTCCGACGGATACAGCAGTAATGATGGTGACGACACACTCGACCTCACCGCGAACCATGACAGAGAGAGTGAGTGCCGCCGAGCTGCTCCTTTTGAGAAAAATACTGGTGACGACCTCGAAGCAGCAGTGCGGGCCCTTAAGAGAGGTTGGAAGGCGGGCAGGAAGAACATGACAATCGAGCAGCTCTCCGGTACGGTCAAGCCGGATGCGCTCGATTCCGGTGTAAGAACTTGGTAGCGCGAGTTTATTAAATAGCTCCTCCTCCAAGCACAAATTATGGGAAACTGCCGTTGGTCTACGCTACAGTGCAGATGTGTGTTTGAAGCATCACTTACGGGTGATACCCGCGAATACTCCAATGCCTATTGAACTAACAACATCGGAGAGTCTCTGGAGCAGTATGACCGTGCTCTGATTGAGGAGCTCAGAGATTCTCTGTCAGAATAGAATGTCATGAGACGTTTGATTGATGAACACAAAAAAACGTCTGGAACGTACCGACACTATGCGTATCGATTACTGAATATGGCTGACTCTTTGCCCGGCGGTGCTATAGTCTCAAACAACGCTCGTCACGCACTACATACGTTCGTGCAACATGCATTACCCAAGCACTCAAAACTTCTCAAGAGCACACTGACCAGGGAGCATGAGGACGGCCCACGCGAGGATTAATTTTTGCGGTACAAAGATTGTCCTACATTCTAGACAACGATGGGCTACAGCGCACGAGACCCGAGAAGCGCTCTGCAAGCCATCATGGGAAGGGCTCGACAACAGCGATTTTGCATGGGCAAACCGACGCACAGCAACCCTCTCGATCTACTCACCAAATTACTTAGCTCCAACGAACTTCTGAGCAAGTGTAGCCTGTGTGGATTGACCACCCGCACATAATAAAGCTGCATCGCTTGCGCGGGGGGGGGGGGGGGGGTTAATGTTAGTGAGTAGACAGTTGCTCTCTACCGAGCTGGCGGGCCTGCGTTAGAACTCAGAAGTTCAAGTTTGTTGACGTAAAAATAAATTATGAGCGGTAAGAGCAGCTCACTCTTAAATTTCCAACTAATCCGACCATTTGCCATGGTTCTCGGAGTCTGTATCTTGTTCTCGTTAACTTTAGCCTCATCACAGCAGTCCACTTCGTGCCTAGTGGCTACTCCTCTTCTTTGCAGTCCACTTGCGATCTATTCGCGAAAGGAAATTTTCAGCCACGATCGTACTTTTCATTTCATGCCCGAATTGCATCAACGATGCCACTTCTTTCGAAGGAGCACTGAATTTGCATAATTATATACGGTAGAGATGCAGCAGGAGACGTGCAAAAGATGCTGGGGCGGTCACTGAAATGTTGGTGCTGAGATATTAGATCAAAAATCGTTAGTTGTAAGGAAAGCCATGTGAGTATGCTCCCACCGTGATTTGGTCACAGAATACCACTTGGTGTCGCTGCGGGGGTATGTTACGGTGGAGCCTAGGGGCTTAACACAGGTGATGAGACGGTCAACGTTGAGAGCTTCATATCCACGACAAGTGACTTGTCCTACACCAACATGAGCACAGTGTGCGCAGGTACCTACGCGTCGGTCGTGCAGTGCTTCTAGAAGAGACCGGCTGCTTGCTTCAGGCGGCTAGGAGCTGAAAAAGTGTGGATGGACAGAGAATGAGTGGTCTGCCTCATAAATACGACCAGAAAAATGATGTTGGTCGGAGCCCAGCTTTTAGAGACATTCCCACAGATCGCGAAGGTAGAAACCAGAACTTTGAGCGTTTTGCTCAGGCTCCAGATCCCAGGTTTTGCTTAACAGGGCCAATGACGCCTACACTATTTACCAAGCGATCTTCCAAAATGCATGATGCAGAACGAGCAGCCAAAACCAGACATGTATTTGGCAGAGTTTGCTATCCCGGTACTCCCTCATGTTAAACGGAATGAAGAGCTGTTTTCCGCATACAAAGCTGTTGTGAAGATGTACATGTCTTCAAACTGCAGCAACATTTTAAGTGCTCCAGAGGAAATGAAGAATTCAGGATCATTGCTCGTCGTCCCTTCTTCATGCAACCAACAACATTTTTCCGGAGGTGGCAACGTCGGGGTTGTGTTGAAAGCGCACCCGCCACACTTTTGCAGACGCTATTTTGGTGAAATACATGGGTAGAATGTTGCCAAATGTACCAATAAATGGGTACAGTGGCTGAGTTGAATTAAGCTGTGATTGCTTAGAGCCGAATAAATGGTCCAAGTCGGACATGTGCACATGTCGCGGACTATATTTTGGCCGGTCGCTTAGAACTATACACCTCGGAAGTAAAACGTGCAAAAGGTAGCGCTTCCTCGTGTTGCGAGAGAAACGATGAAGTGCAAATGATACAGCCTTTGCAACAACATGATTTAATATGATGCTACATGGATTTACTGAAAGACACTCGTTATTCAGCCAGACTGGGTAACAAGAGACAGTACAATTACACCAGAATACACCCGATTAGCATGCCCGAATATGCCAGACTCGGGAAGAGCCGGACACGTCATCAGTTGATGTGTCTTCGAGAGTATACGTATAACCGGAAGCTCGATGTCTGTCGGTTTCGAAACTGAAATCTGCAAGACATTCAGCAGACTGCGCTGGGGATATCTAACTCTCAAGACAAAGTAACCCGGAGGTAGTCATGCCATCGACACACACAAACAAAAGACCAAATCATTGAGAACTTGTTCAGCTAAATGCACATGCAGAGATACCGATAGCGTAGATACTGCAACTCCTTCCTACTTAGCGCACGCATAGTTATAGTACCGGCAAATATCTCGAATGCCAACAGCATGTACATGCCACAATTGTAGCTATCGACCTGCACTCCAAGATCACTTTCGTACATTCGGACTCGGTACTTTCTTGAGGTGAAGTCTGGTAGCATCATCACCAATTTGTCAGCAAGGGGGCGAACCTTCACTCCGTAGCTGGAATTCATCGGGTCGTAGACTAAAACGTCTTTACATGTCAGGTCAATCATGACGGAGCACCAGTGATTCTTGCCGCAGATGATCAGAACCAAAATCTTCTCACCAGTAGCACCTACAAGCACGCCCTTCATCGTATAGATCGATAAATAGCCATTCATAACGTTCCCCGCGACGGACGTGTCGACTCCAATCGTGTCTGCTCTTTCTGCAAACAGCTTCAGCACTAAAGTGCTAACGGTGCAATCACCCAAGGGCGACTTGCCAACGAGCCCCAGCGCTTCCGCCTATATTCAAGAAGATGTTACTAACGCTAGTAAATCCATTGGGTCAATAAATGTACGTTAACTGTACCTGCACGGACAGAAGTGGGATGACCTTCAGCTTAGCAAGTATATCTGGGTTTAGATCAACTTGGAAATGCTCGGGCATCTGTAGAGCGAAATCAATAGTTCGATCCAGTTTATAGCTTTGTCCACGTGTTGTATGCTTTTCATCGCCCTGTGCCACTTTTTCATTACACCCAACGTCTCGGTTGTGTATGTTCCAACACCGCAATTTCTTGCTCGCCTAGATTTACACCCGATGAATCTTTATGTTTCTTCTGCAGGGCTGAGACTTTGGCGCTGCACTTCTCAATGAAGTCTTTGCGAAATACACGGGTTATGGATTCCACAGGATGTATTTTCTTCGCCGGTGGTAAGCTCGCTCTCTCGTGGGCTACAGGAGCCCTGGGAGTTTTACTGAGCTCATACAGTTTGAATCGCGATAGGGTAGCGGCAGATGTATCGTATGTAGGCACGCCTTCAACAGCATCTCGCACTGTAGCCAGGCTCAAATTCGCTGCGTACAAGTCTAAGTCTTCCTGGACGATCGTGGCATTCTTTCTACGAGCAGCTTTCTTCGACTTTGCTGTTTGCTTTGGGCGCCCGCGGGATCTAGGAGGGCTCGCTACGTGAAATTCTTCATTCCCTACTTCTTGAAGAGTCGATATCAACTCTCGGTTTTTGATTCAAAATGTTTGCCAGACTGAGTGCCAGACTCGCCAGACTGAGTGCCAGACTCACCAGACTGGATGCCAGACTCCTCGACTTGGCTGCTCTCAATGGCTGAACTCGCTTCAGCTGGCTGGGTAGAAGGAGGAGAGTCTGATAATTGATCATTTTGGTTTTGACTGGATAAGGTGCCGAAGTCACAATGCTTGAGCCGACGAGCAACATCCTTCAGATACGCCATCGCTTCTCGGTATTGTGCCATTCCCAATCCAGACATCGAACCGCAAATTTCACTAGCGATAGGCAGCGCCTCACGATACTTGTGGTTTGAGTCCCAAGGTCGATCATCCGTCGCCACAACCCGACGAATAGCGAAATATTTCATAGACGCACAGCTGTCACTTGAGCTCTCGAACTCTATCGAGGACCTAACAGAAGACAATATCCACCGACGATTTAGAAATTGTGTCGAGATAACCGTTTTTTTGCCAGTGCTCTTCTCAGAAAGGAAACATGCAGCATGTACCGGAAATGCCCCATGTACTCCTTCTCCGTCTTCGCGTATACCAGGAGGGCCATGAGCCCTCGCAGCTGATCCCTCTCCCACGTGTTGCAGCCGTAATCCGATATGAAATTTCCTGCCTCAAGTACTTTAATACGTGAAACTGGCAGAGTAGAATAGTCACGCCGGGGAATGCTGTCTTCAAAACAGAAAGCTCCGTGAAGTCCTTGTCGATGAGCACGCACTGAAGACGCGTCCAAGCCGGGTTATTCGTCTTAAATTCTTCCAGTGCAGTCAACAATGTTCTCCACTGCTCGTTGTGGAGTAGGGCATGCTGCACAAACTGGCCTTTTCCAAAAGTGTCGTGTGCCATGACAGAGAAGACCTTGTACTTGGATCGATTCGTTCCATGCGTTGCGTCAATTAGAAGTACCTCCGGAAATTGAGTGAAGATCGATCGCATGTGTTTGGTTTGAAGCGTAATACAGATTGCCAATTTCTAACATAATGAAACGGTTAGATAGGCAATAACGAAATTAAATTTGAAACATAAACGTCGTATATCATTCCTTTTCTCCCACATCGTCCACGAAGATGCGCCCCACGTTGCCTGGAACATCACCAAATTCGGACATCCACTTCTTTAACCGCTTTGAACTAGAGGTTGGGGTAAATCCTTGTCCGCGAGCCTTCAATTTGCGAACCAAATTATGAACATCCTGCGGCTTCGGATTGCTATCGGAATTGTCCTTGATAAACTTGAGAATGCTTGCCTTTTTCGCGCCAGCCTTGCGGAGCTCGTCCACTGTCACTAAAGCACTCTCATCGAGGGACACACGGCTGGACGAGTGGTTTTTGAAAGCGTACTTGTTCAATGAGTGATTGTGCTCAAGGTGGCACTTCGTAATCATTAGAGCAAATGTATGGGTAGCTTTGTTGATCTCTTGAACGCACACATTGATCTGAAAACAACGAAATATTGCCAGCAGATATTAGCAAATTTGTCCGATCAAACCAGTCAATACCCAATCATACCAGACCATGCCAGATTGAACCAGACCATGCCCGATTGAATCTGGCTTCGCTCTAATTGATCATGTATCTTGCACAACACACCCGACATTCTAATTTGCAGCAGCAACATACCTGGACAGAGCATCCAGAAGCTCGACTCTCCTGACGAGGCATTTTACTTGGGGTTTGCGATCGAAATTTGCCGTAATGCGTACACACGTATGTTTTTGCGTACTGGTCCCCTCGTCGGGAATCTTACACGCCTTGGATCCCTGGGCATCTATCCGAGCATTCCGCACTGGAACTGAGGTATTCGTTCTGATACGGTAGATCTAATATTGTATCGATAACATGCCAACCAATTAGCTTAGATAACACTGAATATAATTTAAAAAAACTTTTCAACTGTACCTGGAACGACCGAGCTTGGTACTGCGCGAAGTATGCCTCGAATACTTCCCACGACCTGAACTGCGTCTCCCCCGGAGGCGGAGCGATGACACAGACGGGTCTGGCTTCCTCGCTAGCGCAGCTCGTCCCCGTCGTTTCCACAGGAGGTGGGCTTAGTGACGGCTCCCACTCACTCAAAGAGCCGCCAGTTGCGGCGCCGTCACTGGTATCGTCGCTGGCGTCTGCCAACAGGGGGCGCTTTGGAGAGCTTCGTGGGCGCGGCGGCATTTGGGTCTGTTGGCGCCACAAATTTGCTGTAGGGGGGGGGGGTTATTTGTGCGGGGGGGGTATACGCAGAGTATACGCTGTACCGAGTTCGGATATGGAAGATATCAGCAAATCCTAGCAAATCCGAAGATAACACAAGATTGGCTGTGAGTGGATGCTCCCAGTCTGGCAAAATACTCACTCTCTTACTGAAAAGTCTTCGATTTTTTCATCTGGTCATTTCATCACCTTTTTTTAGAAAATAGGCTGTCAAAATGTTGGACATCGCTCTAACATGATATTCAGCTGGTTTATGCACTTAGACAGGTACTGATCAGCGGAGATAAATCAGTATTATGGGCTACTGCAATACAACTATAAAAACACTAGCGGATCCGCCCGAAGAAAAGCACCCTCCCGAATAAAGCTTACTTCTCTAAATATCGACAAGCTTTAATTAAGATAAACGTGATAAGATTTTTTAATTGTCTGATACTTGGTTCCGCAGTTTTCATACTAATAGTACTTTAGCAACTTTAACAGCAACAGATACTTCTACTACTACTTCTACTACAACTACGAAACTACGACTACTTATCACAAAGAAACAGCGGTAATGAGCCTGGGAAGTAGTCATGAGGAACTGAGGCGTAAAAAAGGAAAAAAAAAGCCCAATGTTTTTAAAACATAATTAATCAGTCGATCAGGCTCCTCAGAACCCCAAAAGAAGTACAGCTTAGTGCCCCCAATTGTCCCTAGATGATAGAATCGAATGGAATGACTTGAGGATGATCATTTGCCACAAAACCATTTTTTGTGATGACAAATCTTAATAATTAAGTAAACATAATTTGAACTGTTCATTGACATTCTCCGTTGTCGTGTCGAGGCCATCATCAGTCACAGAGAGCGGCTAAATATGACTTTCAATGCGAAATTCTGTTATAGTATGGTAACGAGTGAACTATCTCGTTTCTTTGCGCCATCCGGTTCCTCGTGAATTAGAGCAAAAGAAAGCTTTTTGTCATAATTTATAGGTGATGCAGTGTGACGTGTACAACAAAGATTGGGAGCTGGAACTCCCTGCAAATGCCTACTTGTATTGTCATAAGCAAATTGCAAAGTGATTTAGTACGCTTACTTGCTAGCATTCTCTCCTGCCTCCATGGCAGTCCAGGGAGAATACCTGCTCAACCTCAAGTTGCTGTTGCACGAACACGTGCTTGCTGTTGGGCATGTCTCAACCATATTGCGGGTTGGAGGAGCTGGCGTAGAGATGCAATTCTTGCCATCGCCACATGCAGTCAATAGCACGAGTCAAGGTTCCGATCTTGTAACATCCCTCGTAGTAGCTTCTTGTCTGACGGGGATATCTGATTGGCAAAGGATGGCGTAGAAAAATCGGAGCTGCATACTACGGCTTGAACAGCAGCTATATCAATATTTAGCCGTCACAACTATTGATTGTAGCAGAGGACACTACAGTGCGCGTCGTAATTATAGCCGCACCTGAAAAATAGAGCTCTTGCGCCAGAAACTGAGACCTGCCTGCAATCGAAGGGCTTGGAGGCCGTCTTAAAGGGATAGAAGACTTGTGCAGCAAGCGAGGTTGAAAACGACTAAGTCGGCTTGGAGCCAGGAGGCAAAATCTGGTTTGAGGTCGGGTCAGAATTATAGCTGCGCTTGCATGCCCTACATGCAAACGGCTCTAGTAGGGTGCGGCTTATCTGCTATACAAAATCGGATGCTTTTCAATACAATTTCCATTGGATGGAAATCGATACTTCTGTATGTATTATGCAAAGCATGTGGTATTAGAACTGCTATGGTTATCACCACGATGTCGTGAGTCACGCTTCGACTAGAAAAGACGCGCTGTAACGTTTAGCCCTTCGTGATGGCACTTGTTAATCAGCGCAGCCAATTGATCCACTTCCAGCAATTCCCTAGCACCATTGTTGAACTCAACCGCCCAGTTATAGACACCTCTTGGCCCAATACAATCTTGCCAATCCACAACTCGGCCAGGTACATTTTTCAACGTGACTGCAAACCCAGCCAGTAGTCCAAAACCCCTTACAATCACAGCGATATCGTGACCGAACAGCCAGAATCTGTAAGGATAAATTGTTAAAATTATTTTTTGCATCTCAACATTTTACACAATGTTACCTGATCCGACGGTACAGTAGGGGTCAAGCTCAGCTGAAAGTCTGAAGTAGGTGCATCAGGATGTACTGAAACCTCGTGTAATGAGGCAAAATAGAGTTTAAAATCAGGAACTTTGGACATTTTCCGTAGTTTTCCTTTTTTCGAATCAAGATATCTGTATGACATACAAACATTGAAAGTTATGCTGATATAATAAGTTGGATAAATGATGAAAAAAAACCCTGGAGACTCGGGCATCGGTGACTTCCACTCAACACTGGTTTTTAGGGTAAACAGCGTATTCCCAAGTATTGAAAACAATTGAGCTCAGTTTTGTTGGGGAATCCAAGATGAGGTTTTGCTTCCTATGATTTTTTTCACGAAAAAACACTCGTGCGTGTTCAACCATTTCGCTGGGAACAGGACCTAAAACAATTTTTAATTTAGTCAAACATATTATGATGAAAAAAGTTAAATATTACCTTCGCAGAAATGACCGTACCGGGATATCTTTTTGTCACTGTTCAGCAAAAGGATCGCTGGGAGGGTGTCATTCAAAACGACTGAGGTCGCTGCATGTAGCTGCGGAGTGCACACCGTTTTTTTCACTTTGTTGTGGGATTCGATGGGGTTTTGTGACGGCAAAACACCAGGCACAGCAGAAGTAGCAAACCATGTACCCCATAGAGCGCCCAAATACTGGCTTTCGAACCAATCTGCGTACGCTTGTTCGTTTTTGTCGCTCTAATATTTAACTATACGCTCAGCCATTGTCGTAAATTGTTCTTCGGTACGCGCTTGCTCGAGGAGGTATATATTCATCTCGACGTAACAACTGTAGAATCCAGAATCATTCAATAGGCCAGCTTTTTCGAACGCTTTTCTGAAAAGGTGTGGATAACAATTAAGTATTTTGATACCAGGCCAGATGGAGGAAAAAGCTGTAGCAATGTAGGAAGCATGATCTTGGCTTCCGTACTTCAAAACCAAAGAATCGTTGAAGTAATCAGCGACGAATCGCTTAGCTGTAGAGAAAAACGTTTTGTAGGCAAATTCATGCTCCGTACGCACAAACATGTACATCCAAGGTACAAATGAATGTCGGTAACGTTTTCTTTCATACACAGAGCAAGAGCTGCCGAGTGCTACCAGAGTCCAGCGATCTTTAATAAACGTGAATAATATACGTGGGTTAGCAGCTGTAATAAATATTTTGTAATTATTTAGTAATAACACTTACTGAAATCGATGCGGTAGGTGCCATCGGTAACTCCAACGAGACCGGTCTCTCTTTGATCACAAATACATCGGTACAGATTTCGAAAAAGACGTCGCGATGTGAAAATAACACCAAACGAAGTTTCTTTCCCGGTGTCACCATCAAACTTGTGGTCAAATGTGTTCAATATGAGTAATTCATTCTGAAAGTCGAGACTTTGTTGAGTAAATGCCGCCAAATCAATAAACCCATCAATCCCCAAGCTTCCGAAAAACTTGTCAGCCGTAGTACACATGTGCGGGTGGGCCCACTCCATCAGAACTGAAAAACTTGAAATATCCCAATTGTTTTTTAGTTTCTTCTTCAGACTGGCTTTTCTGTTCTTCAGTTTGATTTCGTCTGGAATCTTGGCTAACATGGTTGGGTCAAGTTTATATTTCTTCTGTAGTAGAAGTACGCATCGTTTTGGACCTGCTCCACCTTGAAGAATGCTATCCACCTCTGGTTTTATCTGCATGTCAATACCAGACCTCTTTCGGTGCGTTAGCAACTGGCTATGGGTACCACTAGATTCTACTTCGTATGAAGAAGTCGTTATGGAATGAGAAGAGTTGAACTCTGAAATCTTAACGATCCGTAGCCGACGAGAACACGCCTCATGCGAAATGCAAGTGTAGACACTCTTGCGATGTTCTGACGGCCCATACGTACGTAGATGGTTGTATTCGGATGTATCGACACTGTGTAGCGCAGTAACAGCCGCATCTTCTGTAAAATGGGTTGAGATAAACCGGAATGAACTATGTGCGACGTTAGAAGAATCACCCTCAGGCGGCGAGACCTCTGGATCTTGTCCATCGTCGCTCATGACTGCGGTTCAGCGTCTGTTGGCGAATGCGCCGTCTCGTGTCATACCAGGATGTCTAAAAATATCAAAATGCTGTAACACACACAGCTGTAATATAAATAAACGGGACAGAGTACATCAATACCACCTTTTAGCTATTGAAAAGCATCCTTTTTTTAGACGTGTTGAATTCAATCTTTTTTGTATTGAAAATAATCTCTTTCCGCTCTAGTAACCCGTCTTAGCTCCTTTTAACAGCCGCGTCGCTTCCAGCCGCTTTGGGATGCTTCGCACTAGCTTCTTAACATACTCAGGATCAATGCGAGGCCACTCTAACTTGATCTGTCTGATCAAGTCGGCAGGCTGTACATTTATTTGCGCACGATCACATACCAGTTTTAAGCATTATAATATCTTGATCGCATTTTCAAAGAGAGTGGTGAAAAGAAGCACTGAACAGGTGTAAACTACAGAAGGAACTCGTGTAGCCAAGCAGAAAAGACTCGATCTGTGTGAATGCTCTTGGGGTGTGCACGTCTCTAGGATAATCTTGCACAAAAGGTACGATTAATTTGAACAGCTGGCTTCTGCTTTTTACATGATACTGTAGATGCTCTAGTAACCGTTCTGTCGTGCTAAGCAAAACCAAAACTGGTTCAGACGGCTGCTTCCTCACAAGAACTACTGTGAATGACTATGTGCTTTATTATTTATAATAGCGCGCGACTTCAGTGTGTAATGAAACATGTTTCTTATTGGTACGTGTACTACAAAATTTAACTATTGTGAAAATGGTTTGCATCTTCATAATCACTATTTAGTAGTTTTACGATGCCAACCGGTTGCAAATTGCAAATTGCAGTCTGCCGGCTGTGACAACAACTCCTCGAAAGGTTTATTCTGATGCAGGATACCGATTGGCAGCTTTAACATCGCGTTGTTTGGTTGGCTGACAAGGACGATCGTGCTTCGACATTGTGAAGCACATCCCAAGCCCTTTCATTTTCAGTCACTAAGCGCATCATTTAGTACGGTAGTGTGCTTGGACTAGCCATCTTGCTTGCGATCTCGTGTGATTACATGCTTCGTGAAAACTTAAAACGATCTGGATCGCCACCAGCCAGCGTTTACAGTACATGTAGTGAAAACATTTACGGTCGATTCACACTTCGCAATCTGCTCTCGCAACCTCAAGACATCACACCGATCTCCACCACAAAAGATGCGAGTTTTATCGATTCTCTTTGTCCTGATTTCATCTGCGTCGGCTACTTCCTCGGAGCACGTCGGTATCACGCAGACCGAGCGTTTCCCTATCGCTGCCGAAGTCCACCGGTTCCTGCGTCGGCATTACCTTGAAGAGGAGGCGGACATCGAGTCCGATGATGAAGATAGAGGTGGTCTTGACAAGGTGGCTGACCTGATTACGAAAGTAGACGACGCGTTGGGGATAACGGGGAAGATGAACGACGTTGCTGGTAAACTGGGAAAAGTGCACGCAGCTCCGACAACGAAGACAGCAGTCGAGAAGATGGAGCATGCAGGTCTTGTGAAGCATCTCTCCGGAAAGTATTCGGTTGCCGACAAGCTAAGCCTTACAACACTGAGACAGTTGGCGAAAGTGGACGAACAAAGGCTGAAAGATAATCGCGTGTTTGACAAGAAAACTGGCAGTGGAATGCGAAAAAAGATCGAGCCCTTTGAGGGCATGAAAACTGCTCCTCAGAAATATCTAGAAGCCCATGTAGGACGTGCTAACCAGTTCGTCGACAAGGAGATAATCGACTGCTGTCTGCCGCTGTGATCGGTGATGGAGATAACGTCCTCCTCATTTCAAGCTCGAAAAAACCGAACGATTGGATTCTTCCAAAGGGAGGTTGGGACCATGGCGAGAGCATTGAGAAAGCCGCATTGCGCGAGGTTATAGAGGAAGCAGGGGCACGTCTATTTTTTTGCCAATGAATTTTGTAAATATTTGTTTTTACTAATCGTCGTTCTGTAGATTCAAGCGCGTCTGAATCACGACCTAGGCAAGTTTACGTACAAGGACGGCGACAAAGGATATGGATTATTTGCCAACACCATGGATGATGTCCAACGCTTTGACGATTGGGCCGAAAGCTCCCGCTACAGAATTGATGTGAGTAGATATGCGGCAAAAAATAGCTATGGCATTTTTGGGAAGCTTACGTGCGTGTGAACCACTATAGGTCCCGATTAGTGACGCGAAAAAACTGGTTGGCAGGCGCCCAATAATGGTCAAGATTCTGGAGGCGGCAGAGAAGAAAAACGCGCTAGTCAAGCGTGGAGATTTACCGAAGAGAGACCCGCAGCTCGAAAACGTCAATTTGACATGGATTAGCTGAAAAAAAAATGCACATGAAGTTTCAGGGGCGCGCATCTTGGGTAGTGCATTCGTGATAACAGGCAGCCAAGTGCTAGCCACAAAAAAAAAACATGAAAAATATTTTGGTATGATCCAGAATAAAAAAAATAAACACAAGCAAATCGACTTTAATTTTTAAGGCATATTGAGGCAGGTAGCAAAGAGCCCTTGATATGCAGACTTGACACGAAATTAAGGGGGCATTATTGTGGGGAAATGTAAATTGTAGCTTTCGACTTCGCAAACTGGCGGAGAAAATGCTAGTGCTTGGCATTTAGTAGCTAGTGGCCTTGGAATTATTCACGTTTGGCTACCTGCAGAAAAATTAAGTTTCTAAGTAACAAACAAATTCCAACAAATCCAAATTACAAAATACTTCAATAAAGTACACCCTCTTCTATTATCTGTACCTAATTTATTTTAGAGCTAAGGAAGGATCTGTATGGGGCACGATTTTCCATGCGATGGTTCAGAAAATTATCAAAACAAATGACTTCTTACAAGTTCCCCTACGTAAGATGCAAGTGGCCCTGTTAGTAGTGTCAATATTATATATTATGTATTTAAACCAAAGTGTATTACTTCAAATTAATTTTCCTCCAAAGGCTAACTAAGGTGTGCACGAGGGAGAAGATGATCGAGCCGGAATGGTGGGCTGCAGAGCTCGCAATCGGGTACTCGACCTACAAGTAGAGGATATTCTTGGTCGATTTGGCAGTTGTTCGGATTTGATTCGGGTATTCGAATAATTATTTTCCTTGATTTATCAGCGTTCACAACTGCTCCAAAATGAACGCTTTCTTGATTTTTTTTTTTTCATTTTACACATTTAATGTGTTCTCGTTCTGCTGTTTCCGTCATGGGTAGGAATGGGCAACCGAAACGAGTAGCGGATTGGATTTCGGTTAATGTCGGACTTGAAGGAATTAAAATTCAAAGAATTAATGCGCTCAGCTACTGCGAGACTGGAGCGAGTACTAAGATTACTTCACAAGTGCTGGTAATATTACTTTGGCAAGCAACATCACCACGTACGTCGAATGTTTGACACGAGGTGTTCACGCATATAGAGTTTTTTTCATGCGGTTTAGAGAATGATTGTTGTTACATGTAGCACACAACAAACCACGGATTCGTCATCATAACATCGCTAGTTGCTAAAACAGAATAATGACTAACCAAAAAATGGGAGCTCATCGGTGAAGGGCGTGATTTCGATCGCCTCAGCTCGAGCAGCCGACCCACACTAACTTAAGAGCGGCCACTTGACAGCCACACTGTTCCTGACGCTGCTCAAGCAGTGCTGGATGAAAGGCTCCAATTGGACTATATGTACAAAATTCAGCATGGTGTAACCTTGAACGAAGCTGGAGAACAACATTTAACCCTGAAGTAATTTTCATTATAGGGGGTGTTACGTTTATTAAAGTATCTATCCATTACGATAACAGCTCATTATCGTAATGCTTGATATATATTATTTGTGAAGGGGTCACCCGTGTCTCCTGTTAATGGTCTGTCAAAAATTTTGCCGATGCTTGTGCAGAATAAGAAATCCCTGATAAACCTTTAAATTTTAAGCGTGTTACCTCAGCTATATATTGACCGAGCTCGGTGAATCAAGAAACTTCAATTCCTTTTTCACTTCTCCGTCAAAGCAACAAGGAAAAGTAGCAAATGTGCGGAGCTATTTGCATCAGCGGGGTCCTTCGTTATTCCACTGACGAGGAGGTATCCTATTGAAAGCTCAATCTGTTGGGTTACATGGCAAAGTACGCTTCAAAATTCACTTTACAATCTGCGCTGTACAACACCATAGGACGAATGATCCGAGCACTATTGGTTTTCACCTTTAGGCTGCTCTCCAGAAACGGCGGGTTTACTAAAGATCTGATTGCTGAACCCATAAATCGCGAACATGTTTCTAATATCAAGCGACTTTGCGTCAGCATAGCGTCGATAAGGAGGCTGCAATCATGTGCGAGGATGAAGTTATCGTTGGACTTGGAGAACTGGGCCACTTGTTCGTGAATGCACTTCTGGTTTTTTTTACCCCAAATAGATGCGCTGATTTGGAATCCTTGAAATGCTTAAAAGTATATTTTAATTGGGAAACGAAACAGGAATGGGCAGTGGTACCAATAAAGGCAAAGTACTTTGCAAAGAAAAATGTACAAAGCAAAAAGCTCATCATCAACCTCTTAAAATTTAACTTCATTATTTTGTTTGCGTACTTGGGCTTTTTATTTTTCAGCAACTTTAAATCTGTCTAACGTGGTTTCAAAACTTTATTTGGCACCCAGCGCTTTTAAAACAGTACATTCTGTATCTTCACAAAATAACTTTTAGATGCAAAATATTTCTGTTTATTTTGGCATTACACATGTATTCATACGAACTTGATATCTACACAGGAGAGCCTACTTCTTCTGGTGGTTGATGAAACGCAGCGCCAGAGCAGCCCAGATACGGAAGAGCACAATGATTCCGATCGTGATCCCGAAGTTCCGGGCGATCTGGTGGTGCTTCATACCGAAGTATTCCTCCGTGTATCCCTTGATCGTGATGTGGCCCACAGTCTCCGGAGCATCCAACATGGGCTGACAGCCAAGCTGCGAGTTCACGTTCTCGTACGTCTGCGAAGTTTCGTTCCAAGTCGGTTCATCGTCGCAGTCCGCGAACACCAGCGCGACCAGGATGGCGATGGGGAACTTGAACGGACAGATGTCGTACAGCCACGTATATGCCGACGGAATAGCGTACGCGGGCGGGCTGAATCCGATGAACATCATTAGGACGCTATTGAACAAAATTCCGATGATCTGTGCGACTTCTTCGGACGGCATGGCGTACGCGAAGAACTGGCCCAGATACACGAACATGAGCACAAGTAGCGCCGATGCAAGCCAGAATACAACCGAGGTAGCGAAGCCAGTGAAGCCCACGAAGTAGTAGAAGATGGCAGTGAAGATCAGAGAGCTCACAAAGCAGTACGGGATCTCCGCTAGCGTCGACGCCATGAAGTACCAGAAGGCATTGTACGTCTGCGATGCACGTTCTCGGTAGAATGATTCTCGCTCCAGACACGTCAACGGCATGACACTCTGGAACACTGCCATAGAGCTGAAGAATCCGGACATGAAGACCATTCCGACTCCGGAGTTGAGTCCGGAATACGATGCGTAATCGTCATTGGTCACGAAGATCAATCCGAAAAGCATGGCCAGGAAGATAGACAAGTACATCCTCGTCAACGTATAGCTCGGTGTGCGCCAATACATCTGGAAGAAGCGCCAAAGCACAAACCTCGCTTGGGTCTTCGAGTCCGCAGCACGTTTCTTACCAAAGACCATTTCGGGAAGTTCCGGAGACGGCGTCATGATGCCTTCTTTGGCCATATTCGTCTTCAGCTGCTGGTTGTACGGACTGTTCTTAAAGTAACTCATAAAGTCCATCAAGTCTTCGGTTCCATGTCCGACACCTGCGCCAATACACTCCAACATCCACGTCGCCGGGTTGTACCCAACCGAAAGCGGAGCCACACCCGGGATGTTCTCAAAGTAATCGATCAAATTCCGGCAATTCTCGCCCAGATCTCCGTAAAACGCCGTCTGTCCACCACGTTGTAGTAGCAAAAGTCGGTCGAACAGGTAGAACACTTCAGCCGAAGGTTGGTGGATCGTACAGATGATGGTCCGTCCGGAGTCGGCCACCTTCCGGACGCCGTCCATGATGATCTTCGCCGAGCGAGCGTCCAATCCGCTCGTGGGTTCATCCAGGAAAATGACACTGGGCTGTGCAGCCAGCTCCACGCCGATAGTCAAGCGCTTCATCTGCTCCACCGAGCTGCCTCGGATGATCTGGTCGGCGATATCTTCCAGTCCGAGTAACTCGATACATTCCGTAACAGAATCGTATTTTTTGGCATCGGATACCGAGGCATCTTGACGTAAGAAGGAGCTGAAAGTCAGGGCTTCTCGGATCGTCGCGGCTTCGGAATGCACGTCCATTTGTTCACAGTACCCCGTACAGCGTCGAATAGCCAGATCCGAAGCCTCGTAGCCGTTCAACATGATCTTCCCCGTGATTTTGCCGCCAGTTTTACGACCAGCAATCACATCCATCAGCGTCGTTTTACCCGCTCCAGTAGAGCCCATGAGAGCTGTGATGGAGCCAGGAACAGCGAACCCGTCGATACCCTTAAGTAACTCGAGCTGTTCCTTGGGATTCTTCGGATTCGGAACAAAGTAGTGCAAATCTTGGAACGCGACGGTAACCGGTACGAAGTTCTGCTCACGAGCGGTGACCGGGAGATCAATTACCGCGTTCCCGGTCTTCCCCTTGGGAGTCTCAGCTAGAACGTACGAGCTCTCGTCTTCAATCGACTTGACCGACACATCGACATTTTCCGGAGTCTCGTACCGGATGAACTCCATCGCTAAGTACGATAAGAACATGAAGAACACGTACACGGCGATGAGGTAGACGAAGGCGTACGCGATGAACTTCTTCTCCGTCTCCATACCGAACAGGTCCAAATAGTACTCGCCCATAGTCATACCGTTATACTTCGTACAGTAGTCCACATCTCCATAGACGCAGACGTCAAAGTCATCGGACCGGTATTGGTTGATAGCCAAGGCCTTGAGAGCCCAAGCAATGGGACTGATCCAGTGCGCCCAGATGAGGTAATCCGGGATCTGAGCCTTGGTCACAATGAACCCAGCGAAGATAATAAACACCAGGATGGACGACATCCCCACCGGCATCACCACGTTGGCATCCGGTAGAGCGCCAGCGAGGAAGAAGAACCACATCCCCATCGCCAGATTGGACAAGAACAGTTCGAAGATGATGAACAGCTTGAAATCCGACGCGAAGCCACAGACCCAGTACACGATGGATCCGAAGATGATGGTCTCGGTTAAAGCTAAGGGGATCTGACTTACGGTAGTTGCCAGGACATAGGAACCCGTCCGGAAGAAGTTGGCACGACGGTGCTTGTAGAAGATATCGCGCCCAGCGATGTACACGGGGATCATGGAACCTTGTCCCATAGATAGGAACATGACGGTAGCGAAGATGACACCCATGACTACAGCGATTTGGGTGGGGTCGAAGTCGTAGAAGATGGAGCAGTACAGTAAGCCCATGATAAGTACCATCATCAGTCGGCCCATCACGAAGGCCTTGTTACGGTACGTGATCAAGAGCGCACGCCATTGGAGAGCCAAGACACTGGCGAACACTGATTGGTGGAACATGGGCATGGGGTCGATGATGTCTTTGACACTGTCGACCAGTTTCGGGTCGTACGGAGCTTCCAGAGCCGCCAAAGTGTTGCGGTAGATCCGAGATTGACTGAAACTATCCGCGAACTCACTGGGACTACGTGGTTGTTTGGTAGGGTGACTAGCCACCTGGTAAGGATACTGTTGCTTTGTACCCAAATCCAACAAGTAGTCGGCGATGTCACGTCCCGGTGGACACTTGAAGCCCAAAGTTTCGAAGTACAGTTCCACCTCGCTACAAGGCCCATGGTACATCAGCTCCCCTTCGTTCAAGATCATGACGTCGTCGAATAAGGAAAACACCTCGGGAGACGGTTGCAGCAGTGCGATCACCACGGTCTTACGTAGGCGATGAGCCACACTACGTTGCGTGTTGATGATGTCGTACGTGGCTGCACTGTCGAGCCCCGTGCTGATCTCGTCCATCAGCGAAATGTATTTCATGCCGAACTCCATCTCGCCAGTCGTCACACGTTTCCGTTCGCCACCCGACACACCACGCAACATATTGTCACCCACTATAGTGTCCTGACAGATTTGAAGGCCCAGTTGTTGAATCACAATCTCCGGGTAGTGTGCAAAGATTTTCTTAGTGGCTTGCAGAGCGTCGGCGTCGGTACTGCGGTGCTGGCCTATCTCGAGCATCCCTTTGCCTTGTTCCAGCAAGTTCCCACCGCAGAAAGTGTGCGCGAACTCGAGCGTCTCCTTGACGGTCAACGTGGGGAAGTGCTTGTCTCGCTGGTTCACATAGGACACGAACTGAGGCAAGCGATCCACGATGTCTTTATGAGCGACGGAGTTGAAGGAGATGTCCCCCTCCATAGTGATATTCCTGCTCATAGGGAATCGACCACTTAGAATCTTCATAAGGGCCGACTTGCCAGAGCCCGGCTGACCCAATAGCAACGTGATCTTGCCCGGCGCAAAGCGACCACTGACGTTCTTGAGGATCTCTTTACGGACTGTGAGCTTCTTGGGACCCATGAGCGTCTTCTTGAGCTCGTTTGGGATCGTAGGAAGCTCGTACTTAGTGGCATGGTCGTCGGCTACCACGATGTCGGCCGATAAAGAGAGGTTACTGAAGCGCACTTCCATCTCCGGTATAGGACGTCCCGTTGCAGCAGGGATCTTGGTGGCCATGACGTCGTGCAACACTTGCGGACCTTTGGCCATAAGCGTCTTGCCCGACTCGTAACTGAGCTCCGCGGTGGCGACGGGCGAGTCCATAGTAGATCCCTTGGACGCTGACTCGGTTGGTGGTAGCAGGTAGACAGGAAATTCCAGAATGACTTGGATGGAGGTGCACATGTACGAGGGGCTGCAAAGACATCGCGGTCCATGTAGTGTATGTCGTTGAAGGTTCGACTACTGGTAGATGATTGGCATCATCTGACCCTAAAATAGTGAATTGTGGCTGCCCAAAACTAGACTCGTTTATGGCTCTTTAGTGGAGAGAGGCATAATAGTAGAGACGAGGTATGATGACTTCCTGTTAAATTGGGCGTCGACCCAAAACCAACGATGTGATGATGGCATTGGCACACTGTACCGGAAATTAAAGGGCATCAACAGATCAGCGATCAATTAAGTGCTTCGGCACCTCCCTTTGACCTTCATTCCGGTGAAGCGATACATGTGCATCTTCTCTTAGGATTCAGCTGACGATATGGGGCTGAAGTGGCATCATGGCAACCAGTACTAGCGAATAAATTATTGTAGTACCTGTAGTCTGGTTAACGTCATAGGAAGCTAGCAGCTGAAGTCCCGCCACAACTATTTTAACCCTTTAGGACTGTAGTGGATCGTGGTTTAAAAGCCCAACCGAGCCCATGCAATGCAGTCGAGTTGCGGCAGCAAGGTTGACCATCATCATGTGGTTGCAGTCAGCCATGTAGATGTGGCTCAGCGAGATATGGAGTTGAAGATGAGCGTCTTTTGTTAAGTCAAAGACGCTTATCAGAACTGCCTGCTGTTATCTACAACTGTTCGTCTACTCAAGCTGGTGCATGTTGAAGTACGAGTTGAGCACCATCACTAGGACGCTAGTGATGGCAATGTGGGGAGCAAGTCGAAGTACATGTTTTAGTTTTCTCAGTTTCATTTTTGACAGCTAGTCGACAAGCTCAATACACTCGGCGACAAGACTTTACAGGAAATACCAGCTTCCTTCGAGTGTCTTTGAACTTTCTTCTGAGCGCGACCTACTACAAGGACCTAAGCCTTAAAGTCCCTGAGGGGGCCTCTTACGTAAGCATACGATTGGCTATACCGGTATATACATTTATAGAACGTTTGCCAGTCCCTTCTGTCGTGCCCTGTCTTTTTTATTTTCCAAGAGTCCCAGTTTGGGACTCTAACTCGACCAGAAAGATACCACTTTAGTAAATGACCATAAGTCATTGGTAGAAATTGCAAAATACGGTAATCTTATTGGTCACAATTTTGGAGGCCCTGCAAGAACTCCCTGTCAAGGTTTACAGCTACGCTGACAGTGTCGATGATGATGATCTCCATGCTCAGCTTGACTAATAAGAGAAGACCCTCACCGAGCCCAAGCTTTGGAGGGCAGTGTCACCGTGCCGCCAGGTTGAAGAGCAAGCTCAGGCTCGGCAAGAGCCTTTTCGAGGTGGTGCGGGCAGCGAGGCATACGCCACAGGCCTATCGGCAAGTAGTTCTTGGACGGCGTTAGCATTTGTGTGTTTGGGGCACGCAGCATCAACAGCGATTGGTGACAGGCATGCGCTACCAGGCCTGGACAGGAGAACGAGCGGATCGGCAGCAGACAAGTTAGTCCAGGCTTGTGCATTTTGTTTGCTTTTCTTTTCATCATTAATAAATTAACAAACACACCGGTTTCCGCGACACTATTGCTACAAAGCTCTCACCACCCGCGTGGGTGCACATGAGCGTTTGCATGTCCATACATAAGAGACTTCTTTATATCCTCTTGCGCGCTGGGAGGACACAAGACCAAATTGTGAATCATCGCTACAACCGCTGGGAGCTGTTTGTCTCATAGCTGGGTGTCTAGTCGATTGAAAACACCTGGGAATCGCTATCAACGATGCTTCTGACAGGGACTCTAAGACGACCTCAGGTCTTAAAGGGTTAATGATGTAGACGGTCTACTATAGTGAACCACTATTGTGCAGTTTTACTGAAGAGGTCAGCCTGAGAATGTCAGTGGGATGGCGTCAACCATGCCTTGTCAACGTTTCAGATACTGTCCTCGCCAACGGCGTTGGTCCAACGCTACATGTATCTTATGCAAATCCAAGCGCCGCAACTGGTGGGCAAATTCATCGAACATGTAAATGTCGTTGAACACATTCGCCAGTGGGTATCATCCGTGTTACTATAGAGGGTAACCCCAATCATAGTATTGCCAATTTGACGGTTCATTGTAGTAGCTCTTTACTTGCACACCAATCTCTACCCAGCTTTTTTGTCCTTGGAAAAAGGACCAAAATTCGCTCAAATACGACGAAGATTGCCCCTAGAATCAGCGAAAGGACACAAAACGATGACGTGCTGGCACACGGGGAAGCTCTGGATTTGCAAGGGTGTATTGAATACATTGCAACGATACTGGTACTATTACCGCAAAACTCAACTTGTATCCGAAACAGTCATATGCGCCAGACCTAAAAACCCTTTAAAACAGATATGCTGGATGCTGAACCAGATGCCAGAAATTAAAATCTCAGTATTAGCATGAACCGTTAAATTAAGGAGGGGGGGGGGGGGGGTACCTCTTGTGTCCTCCCAGCGCCCAAGAGGATATAAAGAAGTCTCTTATGTATGGACATGCAAACGCTCATGTGCACCCACGCGGGTGGTGAGAGCTTTGTAGCAATAGTGTCGCGGAAACCGGTGTGTTTGTTAATTTATTAATGATGAAAAGAAAAGCAAACAAAATGCACAAGCCTGGACTAACTTGTCTGCTGCCGATCCGCTCGTTCTCCTGTCCAGGCCTGGTAGCGCATGCCTGTCACCAATCGCTGTTGATGCTGCGTGCCCCAACCCCACAAAAGCTAACGCCGTCCAAGAACTACTTGCCGATAGGCCTGTGGTGTATGCCTCGCTGCCCGCACCACCTCGAAAAGGCTCTTGCCGAGCCTGAGCTTGCTCTTCAACCTGGCGGCACGGTGACACTGCCCTCCAAAGCTTGGGCTCGGTGAGGGTCTTCTCTTATTAGTCAAGCTGAGCATGGAGATCATCATCATCGATACTGTCAGCGTAGCTGTAAACCTTGACAGAGAATTCTTGAAGCATCGTTGATAGCGATTCCCAGGTGTTTTCAATCGACTGGAGACCCAGCTATGAGACAAACAGCTCCCAGCGGTTGTAGCGATGATTCACAATTTGGTCTTGTGTCCTCCCAGCGCGCAAGAGGATATAAAGGAGTCTCTTATGTATGGACATGCAAACGCTCATGTGCACCCACGCGGGTGGTGAGAGCTTTGTAGCAATAGTGTCGCGGAAACCGGTGTGTTTGTTAATTTATTAATGATGAAAAGAAAAGCAAACAAAATGCACAAGCCTGGACTAACTTGTCTGCTGCCGATCCGCTCGTTCTCCTGTCCAGGCCTGGTAGCGCATGCCTGTCACCAATCGCTGTTGATGCTGCGTGCCCCAACCCCACAAAAGCTAACGCCGTCCAAGAACTACTTGCCGATAGGCCTGTGGCGTATGCCTCGCTGCCCGCACCACCTCGAAAAGGCTCTTGCCGAGCCTGAGCTTGCTCTTCAACCTGGCGGCACGGTGACACTGCCCTCCAAAGCTTGGGCTCGGTGAGGGTCTTCTCTTATTAGTCAAGCTGAGCATGGAGATCATCATCATCGACACTGTCAGCGTAGCTGTAAACCTTGACAGAGAATTCTTGAAGCATCGTTGATAGCGATTCCCAGGTGTTTTCAATCGACTGGAGACCCAGCTATGAGACAAACAGCTCCCAGCGGTTGTAGCGATGATTCACAATTTGGTCTTGTGTCCTCCCAGCGCGCAAGAGGATATAAAGAAGTCTCTTATGTATGGACATGCAAACGCTCATGTGCACCCACGCGGGTGGTGAGAGCTTTGTAGCAATAGTGTCGCGGAAACCGGTGTGTTTGTTAATTTATTAATGATGAAAAGAAAAGCAAACAAAATGCACAAGCCTGGACTAACTTGTCTGCTGCCGATCCGCTCGTTCTCCTGTCCAGGCCTGGTAGCGCATGCCTGTCACCAATCGCTGTTGATGCTGCGTGCCCCAACCCCACAAAAGCTAACGCCGTCCAAGAACTACTTGCCGATAGGCCTGTGGTGTATGCCTCGCTGCCCGCACCACCTCGAAAAGGCTCTTGCCGAGCCTGAGCTTGCTCTTCAACCTGGCGGCACGGTGACACTGCCCTCCAAAGCTTGGGCTCGGTGAGGGTCTTCTCTTATTAGTCAAGCTGAGCATGGAGATCATCATCATCGACACTGTCAGCGTAGCTGTAAACCTTGACAGAGAATTCTTGAAGCATCGTTGATAGCGATTCCCAGGTGTTTTCAATCGACTGGAGACCCAGCTATGAGACAAACAGCTCCCAGCGGTTGTAGCGATGATTCACAATTTGGTCTTGTGTCCTCCCAGCGCGCAAGAGGATATAAAGAAGTCTCTTATGTATGGACATGCAAACGCTCATGTGCACCCACGCGGGTGGTGAGAGCTTTGTAGCAATAGTGTCGCGGAAACCGGTGTGTTTGTTAATTTATTAATGATGAAAAGAAAAGCAAACAAAATGCACAAGCCTGGACTAACTTGTCTGCTGCCGATCCGCTCGTTCTCCTGTCCAGGCCTGGTAGCGCATGCCTGTCACCAATCGCTGTTGATGCTGCGTGCCCCAACCCCACAAAAGCTAACGCCGTCCAAGAACTACTTGCCGATAGGCCTGTGGCGTATGCCTCGCTGCCCGCACCACCTCGAAAAGGCTCTTGCCGAGCCTGAGCTTGCTCTTCAACCTGGCGGCACGGTGACACTGCCCTCCAAAGCTTGGGCTCGGTGAGGGTCTTCTCTTATTAGTCAAGCTGAGCATGGAGATCATCATCATCGATACTGTCAGCGTAGCTGTAAACCTTGACAGAGAATTCTTGAAGCATCGTTGATAGCGATTCCCAGGTGTTTTCAATCGACTGGAGACCCAGCTATGAGACAAACAGCTCCCAGCGGTTGTAGCGATGATTCACAATTTGGTCTTGTGTCCTCCCAGCGCGCAAGAGGATATAAAGAAGTCTCTTATGTATGGACATGCAAACGCTCATGTGCACCCACGCGGGTGGTGAGAGCTTTGTAGCAATAGTGTCGCGGAAACCGGTGTGTTTGTTAATTTATTAATGATGAAAAGAAAAGCAAACAAAATGCACAAGCCTGGACTAACTTGTCTGCTGCCGATCCGCTCGTTCTCCTGTCCAGGCCTGGTAGCGCATGCCTGTCACCAATCGCTGTTGATGCTGCGTGCCCCAACCCCACAAAAGCTAACGCCGTCCAAGAACTACTTGCCGATAGGCCTGTGGTGTATGCCTCGCTGCCCGCACCACCTCGAAAAGGCTCTTGCCGAGCCTGAGCTTGCTCTTCAACCTGGCGGCACGGTGACACTGCCCTCCAAAGCTTGGGCTCGGTGAGGGTCTTCTCTTATTAGTCAAGCTGAGCATGGAGATCATCATCATCGACACTGTCAGCGTAGCTGTAAACCTTGACAGGGAATTCTTGAAGCATCGTTGATAGCGATTCCCAGGTGTTTTCAATCGACTGGAGACCCAGCTATGAGACAAACAGCTCCCAGCGGTTGTAGCGATGATTCACAATTTGGTCTTGTGTCCTCCCAGCGCGCAAGAGGATATAAAGGAGTCTCTTATGTATGGACATGCAAACGCTCATGTGCACCCACGCGGGTGGTGAGAGCTTTGTAGCAATAGTGTCGCGGAAACCGGTGTGTTTGTTAATTTATTAATGATGAAAAGAAAAGCAAACAAAATGCACAAGCCTGGACTAACTTGTCTGCTGCCGATCCGCTCGTTCTCCTGTCCAGGCCTGGTAGCGCATGCCTGTCACCAATCGCTGTTGATGCTGCGTGCCCCAACCCCACAAAAGCTAACGCCGTCCAAGAACTACTTGCCGATAGGCCTGTGGCGTATGCCTCGCTGCCCGCACCACCTCGAAAAGGCTCTTGCCGAGCCTGAGCTTGCTCTTCAACCTGGCGGCACGGTGACACTGCCCTCCAAAGCTTGGGCTCGGTGAGGGTCTTCTCTTATTAGTCAAGCTGAGCATGGAGATCATCATCATCGATACTGTCAGCGTAGCTGTAAACCTTGACAGGGAATTCTTGAAGCATCGTTGATAGCGATTCCCAGGTGTTTTCAATCGACTGGAGACCCAGCTATGAGACAAACAGCTCCCAGCGGTTGTAGCGATGATTCACAATTTGGTCTTGTGTCCTCCCAGCGCGCAAGAGGATATAAAGAAGTCTCTTATGTATGGACATGCAAACGCTCATGTGCACCCACGCGGGTGGTGAGAGCTTTGTAGCAATAGTGTCGCGGAAACCGGTGTGTTTGTTAATTTATTAATGATGAAAAGAAAAGCAAACAAAATGCACAAGCCTGGACTAACTTGTCTGCTGCCGATCCGCTCGTTCTCCTGTCCAGGCCTGGTAGCGCATGCCTGTCACCAATCGCTGTTGATGCTGCGTGCCCCAACCCCACAAAAGCTAACGCCGTCCAAGAACTACTTGCCGATAGGCCTGTGGCGTATGCCTCGCTGCCCGCACCACCTCGAAAAGGCTCTTGCCGAGCCTGAGCTTGCTCTTCAACCTGGCGGCACGGTGACACTGCCCTCCAAAGCTTGGGCTCGGTGAGGGTCTTCTCTTATTAGTCAAGCTGAGCATGGAGATCATCATCATCGATACTGTCAGCGTAGCTGTAAACCTTGACAGGGAATTCTTGAAGCATCGTTGATAGCGATTCCCAGGTGTTTTCAATCGACTGGAGACCCAGCTATGAGACAAACAGCTCCCAGCGGTTGTAGCGATGATTCACAATTTGGTCTTGTGTCCTCCCAGCGCGCAAGAGGATATAAAGAAGTCTCTTATGTATGGACATGCAAACGCTCATGTGCACCCACGCGGGTGGTGAGAGCTTTGTAGCAATAGTGTCGCGGAAACCGGTGTGTTTGTTAATTTATTAATGATGAAAAGAAAAGCAAACAAAATGCACAAGCCTGGACTAACTTGTCTGCTGCCGATCCGCTCGTTCTCCTGTCCAGGCCTGGTAGCGCATGCCTGTCACCAATCGCTGTTGATGCTGCGTGCCCCAACCCCACAAAAGCTAACGCCGTCCAAGAACTACTTGCCGATAGGCCTGTGGTGTATGCCTCGCTGCCCGCACCACCTCGAAAAGGCTCTTGCCGAGCCTGAGCTTGCTCTTCAACCTGGCGGCACGGTGACACTGCCCTCCAAAGCTTGGGCTCGGTGAGGGTCTTCTCTTATTAGTCAAGCTGAGCATGGAGATCATCATCATCGACACTGTCAGCGTAGCTGTAAACCTTGACAGGGAATTCTTGAAGCATCGTTGATAGCGATTCCCAGGTGTTTTCAATCGACTGGAGACCCAGCTATGAGACAAACAGCTCCCAGCGGTTGTAGCGATGATTCACAATTTGGTCTTGTGTCCTCCCAGCGCGCAAGAGGATATAAAGGAGTCTCTTATGTATGGACATGCAAACGCTCATGTGCACCCACGCGGGTGGTGAGAGCTTTGTAGCAATAGTGTCGCGGAAACCGGTGTGTTTGTTAATTTATTAATGATGAAAAGAAAAGCAAACAAAATGCACAAGCCTGGACTAACTTGTCTGCTGCCGATCCGCTCGTTCTCCTGTCCAGGCCTGGTAGCGCATGCCTGTCACCAATCGCTGTTGATGCTGCGTGCCCCAACCCCACAAAAGCTAACGCCGTCCAAGAACTACTTGCCGATAGGCCTGTGGCGTATGCCTCGCTGCCCGCACCACCTCGAAAAGGCTCTTGCCGAGCCTGAGCTTGCTCTTCAACCTGGCGGCACGGTGACACTGCCCTCCAAAGCTTGGGCTCGGTGAGGGTCTTCTCTTATTAGTCAAGCTGAGCATGGAGATCATCATCATCGATACTGTCAGCGTAGCTGTAAACCTTGACAGGGAATTCTTGAAGCATCGTTGATAGCGATTCCCAGGTGTTTTCAATCGACTGGAGACCCAGCTATGAGACAAACAGCTCCCAGCGGTTGTAGCGATGATTCACAATTTGGTCTTGTGTCCTCCCAGCGCGCAAGAGGATATAAAGAAGTCTCTTATGTATGGACATGCAAACGCTCATGTGCACCCACGCGGGTGGTGAGAGCTTTGTAGCAATAGTGTCGCGGAAACCGGTGTGTTTGTTAATTTATTAATGATGAAAAGAAAAGCAAACAAAATGCACAAGCCTGGACTAACTTGTCTGCTGCCGATCCGCTCGTTCTCCTGTCCAGGCCTGGTAGCGCATGCCTGTCACCAATCGCTGTTGATGCTGCGTGCCCCAACCCCACAAAAGCTAACGCCGTCCAAGAACTACTTGCCGATAGGCCTGTGGCGTATGCCTCGCTGCCCGCACCACCTCGAAAAGGCTCTTGCCGAGCCTGAGCTTGCTCTTCAACCTGGCGGCACGGTGACACTGCCCTCCAAAGCTTGGGCTCGGTGAGGGTCTTCTCTTATTAGTCAAGCTGAGCATGGAGATCATCATCATCGATACTGTCAGCGTAGCTGTAAACCTTGACAGGGAATTCTTGAAGCATCGTTGATAGCGATTCCCAGGTGTTTTCAATCGACTGGAGACCCAGCTATGAGACAAACAGCTCCCAGCGGTTGTAGCGATGATTCACAATTTGGTCTTGTGTCCTCCCAGCGCGCAAGAGGATATAAAGAAGTCTCTTATGTATGGACATGCAAACGCTCATGTGCACCCACGCGGGTGGTGAGAGCTTTGTAGCAATAGTGTCGCGGAAACCGGTGTGTTTGTTAATTTATTAATGATGAAAAGAAAAGCAAACAAAATGCACAAGCCTGGACTAACTTGTCTGCTGCCGATCCGCTCGTTCTCCTGCCCAGGCCTGGTAGCGCATGCCTGTCACCAATCGCTGTTGATGCTGCGTGCCCCAAACACACAAAAGCTAACGCCGTCCAAGAACTACTTGCCGATAGGCCTGTGGTGTATGCCTCGCTGCCCGCACCACCTCGAAAAGGCTCTTGCCGAGCCTGAGCTTGCTCTTCAACCTGGCGGCACGGTGACACTGCCCTCCAAAGCTTGGGCTCGGTGAGGGTCTTCTCTTATTAGTCAAGCTGAGCATGGAGATCATCATCATCGATACTGTCAGCGTAGCTGTAAACCTTGACAGGGAATTCTTGAAGCATCGTTGATAGCGATTCCCAGGTGTTTTCAATCGACTGGAGACCCAGCTATGAGACAAACAGCTCCCAGCGGTTGTAGCGATGATTCACAATTTGGTCTTGTGTCCTCCCAGCGCGCAAGAGGATATAAAGAAGTCTCTTATGTATGGACATGCAAACGCTCATGTGCACCCACGCGGGTGGTGAGAGCTTTGTAGCAATAGTGTCGCGGAAACCGGTGTGTTTGTTAATTTATTAATGATGAAAAGAAAAGCAAACAAAATGCACAAGCCTGGACTAACTTGTCTGCTGCCGATCCGCTCGTTCTCCTGCCCAGGCCTGGTAGCGCATGCCTGTCACCAATCGCTGTTGATGCTGCGTGCCCCAACCCCACAAAAGCTAACGCCGTCCAAGAACTACTTGCCGATAGGCCTGTGGTGTATGCCTCGCTGCCCGCACCACCTCGAAAAGGCTCTTGCCGAGCCTGAGCTTGCTCTTCAACCTGGCGGCACGGTGACACTGCCCTCCAAAGCTTGGGCTCGGTGAGGGTCTTCTCTTATTAGTCAAGCTGAGCATGGAGATCATCATCATCGACACTGTCAGCGTAGCTGTAAACCTTGACAGGGAATTCTTGAAGCATCGTTGATAGCGATTCCCAGGTGTTTTCAATCGACTGGAGACCCAGCTATGAGACAAACAGCTCCCAGCGGTTGTAGCGATGATTCACAACTTGGTCGACTCCAAGCAGCACTCCTTGACTTGTCACGAGCTCCGTCAGCTTAGCAGACGTCTCCATGTCGGCGGCCGCGTATAATTTCGAGCGGGATGCGTGCCCCTCGTACTTCCGTTCTGTCACCAAGTGTTCGATTCGGAACGAGTGTGGCACAGCTTCAACAACCTTGAACGGGCCCACCCAGTGGGCTAGTAGCTTGGAGTTCGGTAGGCGCAGGTCAATCCTAGACCATAACACGAAATCTCTGACATCGAAATTGGCTATATGTCCTTTATGCGCAGCCATGTCACTGAGTCGTCTACGCTCCTTATCATTGGTGACTTCACGATGAAGTTGTTTCAGCGACGAGCTGAGTTCATCAACCAGGTCTCCAATGTCGTCGAGATGAACAACACGTTCAACTGTGTCTCCACTTGCCGGCACGACGATCGCGTCCATGGCTGAAGAGACAGGAAGGGCTGTGAATACTTCGACAGGAGGACGGCCAGCTAGAGAACGGACATTTAAATTAGCCTGAACTGCCGGGAGGAGATAAGGCCACCCCTTCTGGTCTAGTCCATACTGCATCAGCATTGCCCTGAAAACTTGCAGGACATCCTTGTGTAGTCGTTCAACTGTCCCGTTGAGCCACGGCGAATACACGGGCGTAAACGGCAGCTCGATTTTGAGTCGGGCGGCCAGATGCTTCAGCATTTCATTCTGGAAATGCGTGCCCTAATCAGATTGCAGCGTCTCGGGCAGCCTGTATCTTGCATGCCACTGGGTTAGCGCCTCAGCTGCAACGTAGGCTGTTGGTGTGGCGCATGCGAAGAGTTCACAGAAGTGCGAAAGTCCATCTCTGACGACCAGCAGATACGAGGAATTGCCGAATCCCTCTCCAAGTGTCAAGAAATCCCAATGGACAACTTGGTTCCGCTTGGTAGTCGTGAGAAGCGAACCATACGGGCGGGGAATTTGACGTGGTCCCTTGAAATGCTTGCAGAGTAAGCATTGTCTGACAAATTGCGCCACTTTGCCTTCCAACTTCACCAGATAAAAGCGCACTTTGAGTCACAGTGGCATGGATTCTTGACTGCGAAGACCTTGAGAGCCGCAATGAGCAACCACAAAAAATGCGAGCGATCAAGTCTTTGGCAGTGGTGGGGATCCAGAGTCGGTCGCCGATCATCGCTACACCATCCACCTCTTCCGGAGCAATCGGCAGCCGTGAGCGTTCACGCGACGCAACCTGCTGAGCTGCTTGAATATCGTTGCGCGTCGGGAAAACAAATTGTTCATCGGCAAAAGGGCGGATCCGGGATGAATCTTCGACCGGAGCAACATGCGAGTCCTGACGGTGGCAACCGTGACGGTGGTGTCTCGCGTATAACAGCGCGAGATAATGTCAGCCGTGACATTTTTCATGCATGGGATATGCTCGATAGTGTAGTAGAGGCCACATAAGCGCATGGCCCAGCGCTGCAGGCGATCTTAAACATGCTTTTTAAGCTCGACACTCGGTGCAAAGATGTATGTGAGGCTGGCATGATCACAAAATAAGTGAAATCCTTTGGGCCGAAGGAGCAAATACTCGAGCTCGTGGCAGGCTTTGACAATGGGAAAATCTTCATTTTCGATGACCGACCAGTTTAGCTCCGATGCCTTGAGCACTCCACATTTGCATACAATGAGCTCGTGCTTCTGCTTGTCCACCGGCAAAGTTGGATATCCGTCTCTGACCTGGGTGACGACAATACTATACCCCGCCGCAGATGCATCGGTGAACAGCAGTAGTTCAGCAGCGGGGTCAGCAAAAGACAGGTGCGCGGAGTTGACGACCAGCTCGATCACTCGGTTGAAAGCGTCCTGCTCCGTGGTAGACCATGTCGTGGCTACGTTAAGCGCGTTGCGATTACGGCATCCAATTCGATTGCGCTCCGCATTGAGTTTCTCCTGGAGAGGGGAAACCATGCGAGCGTCGTCGGGTAGCGACTCGTGCAGCCAATTGGTCGCCCATACGAAGTACTGGAGATCGGCTACCGTGGCTGGTAGCGGCAGGTTTGTAAGAGCACTGACGCGGTCGGGATCATGGCGGATTCCATCACTGGAAATTAGTCGCCCACACCATAGTATTTCCAGCTCGAACAGCGAAGGCTTCGCCATGTTCAGTTTGAAGTCGGCCTCTTCGACGATCTTGAAAAACGTTGCAAGCATTTAGAGGAATTCTTCGATGTAGGAGCAAAGAGGATGACATCATCGACCCACACCAGCGTGGAGAGAGGTATGAGCGGAGCCAGTTTCGACTGCACTTGACTTTGAACATGCAAGGCCGAGTCGACGGCGCCTTGAGGGACACGGGTGGGGGTAAACACCCCTTCCGGCGTGATGAACGAGAACATTTCGCGGCTGTTCTCGTGGAGAGGGAGTTGCCAAAAACCCTTGGTAAAATCAACGCGACCGAAACCTTTCTTGTCTTGAAACGAACCGCTTGTCGTAGCGACCGATGGCATAGCCCCCGCAATCGGCAGGGTACTGCTGTTGACACGGCGTTAGTCGATCGTAAGCCCGAATTGGTCCTTGGTGCCGGGTTTGCGCACTGGCACAACAGCACTTGCCCACCGGGACGCATAATTTGGCTCGACGAGGACATTGTCAACTAGCGCTTTGACGTACTCACGGATAAATTGGGCTTGCAACGGTGCGCATTTACGCGGTGGACTTCGATAGGGCACAGTATTCGGCTTCAGCTGAACTTGCAATGACTCCACCTTGGGGGGGGGGGGGGGGGGGTCAGGACTAACCGCATCACGCCATACATCCGGATAAGCCTCGAGGAGTTCACGGACAGCTTCCACATGCTCATCGGGCAGCCCATTTTTCACCGCACGATCCAAGAGCTGGTCAATCGAGTTTATTAGCTCGTCGTTTGGCAGTACTTCAGGCATGCCTCCGCCCACAGGAAAATCATCCGCTTCGGCCTCGAGTAGAGGGGAGCCAGCCGACTGAGAGAGCTGCTTCTCGACATCAATCGAGATGCCCTTCATGACGTCACTGCCTAGTAAAAGCTCTTCACCCTCACCTTCTAGCACCAGACATGACACTGATCGCAGAGACACCAGTCCATCCAGTGTAGTAAGCTCCAAATCCAGTAGAATCTCGCTCATACAAAGCTGCACGCGACCATCCGCCATTACCGCATCCACGGGCGTACTTAATGGGCTCACCTCCAACGCGGGTTGAATGGTACGCAAAGACTCCATGACGTTGCGGGGAATCACACTCTTGTCAGCACCAGTATCCGGCAGATTGGCACCTCTAGCAGCCCGTTAATACGGACAGACATAGCGCGAGTCACATACCTGGCAGCCTTGGACCGGACAGCCTTCAATCGCTGTTCCCTAGCTTCCTGGTATTTCTTTCTCGCCTCACCTTGTTGAGATTCGGTGGCGGTGGGACAGTCGTTCAACCAGTGCGCCCCTTTGCCGATCAGCCAGCCTTTCTGAGGCGGAGAGCGTGGGGGCCTGGCAGCCGGCGCAGTCGCGGTTGTGGCAGTGTTGGCGGTGCCGGTGCACGCGGTACGTTCTTGGTACTTGAATTGCGCGGCGGCTTCCGATCCGCCTTGACAGCCTTCGAGTCTTGCTTTCCGGAATAGTTTTGGTACATTCGGTGCAACCGCTGTTGGACTTTCGCATGTTCCAGGATCAGATCAAAGAGAGCAACATCATCAGATTTGCAGTCGCGCCTCTCCAATTCGATAAAGCGATCGACTTGAGCCTTCAGGATAGGAGGCTGCCGATTCTCGACAAGCAATCGGCAGTGAGCCTTCATCCTACTCCTGTAGCTGCCGTCCCCCTCGTTGGCATTGCCGATCAAGCCTTGCAGGCCATTGTCCCCACTATAGCGTTGAAGTCCTCATAGTAGCGGAAGATGCGCGCATCACAGTCATCAATAGACACGTTCATCCTTAAGTTCGCACGGAACAGAGATGAGACGTCAGGCACAAGCTCGTTCTTGAGGGTGCGGCAGCGTGCAGCCACGGCATCCATGATGTCAGCGTCATTGACAGACGCAACGTGTTTCTTGAGCACGTACTTTGCCAGATTCTTGAGCGTTCCACGCCTCACTGAACCTTTCACAGTAGCCACCACATTCTCATACATTTAACCCGTAGTAGAGCAGCGATGACGCATCTTTTCCTCGATGCGTTCTCACTCACGATACCACTCAATCAGGGCAGAGCGCTCCCAGCTGGTCAACTCAGGAGCCTTGATGACCTCGAAGATAGGCTGAGGAATCGACATCTACACATCGCCATCGGGGTCCACAGTATAGTGTGTACCCGACATGTTGAAGTTGCCGAACTTAATACTTCAACCGCACTTAGGTCGTACTTAGTTAAGGGTCCAGAATCGCACTTAGTCGAGTCGCTTGGCACGGCCGAAGAAGGATCAACAAACTCTTGCTTCGGAGAGAGCGCAAAGCTAACTTTGTCGCGGAACCCGGGGTGTTTGTTTCCGAAGAAGGAAATTTATTAATGATGCAAAGCCAAGCAAACATAATGCACAAGCCTGGACTAACTTGTCTGCTGCAGGTCCAGGCCCGGTAGCGCACGCCTGCCACCAATCGCTGTTGATGCCGCGTGTCCCAACCCCACAAATGCTAACGCCGTCCAAGAACTCCTTGCCGATAGGTCTGTGGCGTGCGCCTTGCTGCCCGCACCACCTCGAAAAGGCTCTTGCCGAGCCTGAGCTTGCTCTTCAATCTGACGGCACGGCGACAAATAGTAACAAGCTCTCCCTATGTGCACGTCATTTGTTCAGTAACTTCACCAAGTGACACATCAAGTAGATCTAATGCCTCAAGCCTCTCAGCTAGATTTGTGAACTGCTTCTCGTCAGCGCTAATAAGTAACATCGGTTTGCCATAACTACTAAAGCCAGTTGCTATCGTTGAGGTTGACATTTGAGCTCACGCCCCAGCTACCCCACTGCACCATATTACCTCGTTTTGGAGGTTTCATGCCATCACGCCGGATTACTTCGCTCTCCACCAATGCGTTAGAAATGCGTTCCAGGCGACATCCAATGACTGACAGACTCCTGTGTACCCGCCTGGTACGCTGGTGTCCTGTGTGCTGGGAAATCATTTAATGCAAGTATGAATGGGTGATTCTGCTGGTGTCTTAGCTTGAAGTGGTACAATAGCCCGGCGATTACACTATTTTGCCGTTGACAAAAACGTTAAGTACGCTACATCGTGCATTATCTTTTAGAAAGTGTAACTTACAAGTTAAAAATATTTGAACCAGAAGTGATAAACTATTAATAATGCATTTTAATTGGTGATACTCAGGCTCATGAAATTATCATGATCTTGATGTTGATAACTTTAAAGTGCATCAACACGATACCATATATCTGCATACACTCACCCCCCCCCCCCCTATGTGTGTGAGCGAATGTGGTACACGTCTATTGCAACCGATCGGATGCAACAATTTACATATAATGGTTCGTCGACGTTTGTATTGTGTGCGGTTTTGTCATTGTAGTGCCGCTTGCGTCTTATTTTCACTTGTATCTTCGACTGTACTTTAGATAAACACCATTGTACAAGTGCAGGATTTCTACAACTAAATTTTAACATGTTAGCGCTAGCTTGATCGGCCTAAACTTAGCTGGGAATACGAGCTTATCTTCACGAAGCATTTTACCCATTACGTTTTAGCCCAGAGTATCAGACCATCAGTGGTACATTACATATAAACATCAGTAAGGTATGTAAGCACGCTGAAAAAATGTTGCCACACAGAGAGAAGGCGACCGCCACGGCCATACGTAGGACCGTCACAATATGAAGGGAAACGCGACGAGCCTTTGGAGCAAGAAGCGATCTTGACGCGACCTACTACTTCGTGTTGTGAGCTCTCCCTCGATCGCTACGCGGTTGCGAAGAGGTTCCCCCGACTTCATCTGCACATTTTTCAATCACCCCGCCGCTTTTCACTCCCACACCGCGATTACTTCATTATCTAACGAGCAAACCAAAATAAATATTAGTAGAACAGTAGAACATGAGAAATAGGCGTCGGTAGGGCAACATGCTAGCCTTTGATTGTTTACGCGGGATTAGCAAAAGTAGCAGAATAGTACGACTGATATCAATAATAGAATGTAATATTACTACATAATACCAGCATCAAAATTCGCAATACTCACAGTAGAGGGCAGCGTTATTTCGATTTGGGTGAGGGGTGTCGCTCGAATGAGTGCATGTTTTGTCATTGTGTTCGGGTGGACGGAGTTACAAGCGACATCATCGTCCGATATGGAATGTGTGCAGCCTATTTATGGAGTTTGGTAAGTAAAAGGTGTTTTGGTTTAAAAATTCAGACGGCTAACACGGCCCTGACCTCCGTTCAGATCGCTGTAACAGCTCTGGATTAAAATCCAGAGAATTTCTAAGTGGAGTGATGCGCTCCGGCTTATGTGCGAAGGGTCTGATATAACAGATCTTTTTCAAATAGGGCTACTTTGTTTCCAATTATTGAACATAAGTTAAATGTGATATTTGTCCTAGGAAAATGACAATACACAGAAATTATATGTTATTAGTGACACACTTGAGTGTCCAATCTCGCCCTGTTGGGCATCATGATGAGCATACCCCGGATAGAAGTTCGAGGGGGGTTATGTCCATAGAAGGAAAATCGTGTAAATGATGGTATTGTTCCCAAGCCAAGGCGCTAACTTCTGGTCGGTTTTTCGTCCTTTAGTGTCCAGATGTAGGGGTTTACCGCTTTAAGGTTTTTAAATACTGCAGCTAAAAAAATCCATGTACGGCAACAGCGCAAATCCACGATGACTTAGGCATATTTACTGTCTGATCGACGTTTAAATCCGATTCGCTACTTTAAACGATGGCCCCAGCACTATTTTCTTCTAAATGGATCATATTTTATACAAACAAGGGTGATAAATGACAAACCGGTTAATCTACAGACTTTGGTACTTTAGTTGGCAAAACGACGAAGCTTCACACAGTCAAGTCGAACCCTGAAGACAAGTCAAGAGGAACACTGGGTGTGGCGTCACATAGCACCTTGCGCTTGAGGAAGTCGGCTTCCGAGAGCATACAAGCTCTCAGTGAACAGCGGTTCACACGTCCCTTGTTAAAGGGAGCAATTTGACAGCATAATAGTGTTGGCGAAACCAGTTGCAAAAAACAAGACGACCGATGCGCCTGTTGTTCTGTTGCATCACCAGGTTTTTGTTTTGTTTTATGTAAGCTTATGTAAGACCTTATTTTCCTATTAGTGCTCGCGCTACTCTCGTCGCGACTTTCGTGGATGAGGTCAAGCGTTCTGATTCCGGGGGACAGCAGCTTGCCAACAGCATATACTAATGCATGGACTACGAGCTCCTTGGAGATGATACGAAGCTCGCCTGCTCGTACCGAGATCTGCCCCAGTCTGTCATCTCCATCCTCTTAGCCGACGACTCTCTGGTGCTCACAGTCACGGAGGTTCATGAATATGGTGTCGTGACGCGAACCATAAACTCGGCCACCTTAGGCGAGCGCAAGAACATGAATTTGCCTAGCTGCAAGGCGACGCCGCCCACACCCACGGAGAAGGACGAGGGTGACCAGGCAAACTTCCGTCTAATACGTCAACTATATTGCTGCCTCCTTCGCGCGCACTAGCCAGGATATCGACAGCATCCGCCAGGTGCTTGGTCCTTTCGGTCGCGCTATCAAGATCATTGCCAAGATTGTGAATGAGGAAAGGCTTGAGAACTTTGATGAGATTCTATACAAGACAGATGGTATCATGGTTGCTCGTGGCGATTTTATTTTAAATTTCGTGACAATCATCGACTCCATGCAGCATGCAGTGACTCTCTTAATGAAGTCCCCAGACTGGTCAGCGGTTCCGCTGAGGACGGTAAGAACCGGCACGGTGTTCGAAGGACGGAATTTAAACACCAGACGTCCAGTGTTACCGGAACCCGTCAGTTCCACAATCATCTTCGCGTTAATGTCGATAGCTGTTTATTCTGCCAGAGACGCGCTCCGGCATATCCACCTGGCCGTAAGTATCAAGCCCCGCGTTGGGCAGAGACTGTTACAAATTATATGCTCTTCAGGAGCGGCGACTTTACAGAAAGATCCAGACCCTTGTGAGATGGGGCCGCTCCGGGAACTCATGGGGGTCGATTGAACGCCTCCAGACTGACTGACCAAAGACTTTCGATTTGGAGACTGAAGCGGCACTTGCTTCATAGATATTCCGGGGCTTCTTGCCCAAACGGGGTACGGACGTTGACGACAATCCGTACCCGCGCTCATTGTGAGCGCTAGAAGCCGCGCGATCCAAGATGGTTAAGGCTCCCCGACCGACTCGTGTAGAGTGTATGAATGCCGCCAACGCCGTGCTGGATGATACTGGCGTAGTGATGCTGTCGAGGGAGACTGCGAATGGTGACTATCCGACGGATGTGTGCAGATGATGGCCAAGATTTTTGTGCAGACCGAAGGAGCCACTCCGCTCTACATGTTAGTGGACTTCTCCGTTTCGGTCAAGCAGGGGCAGAGGTGCCGTCGTACGTGTACGAGTACAAGGCTCCTCCGGAGCGCTTCTACCACCCCAGTGCTCCACCGGCGGGTACGACGTAGGGCCCTGAGGTTGGACAACCTCCGTCAACGCGTCTTCGTGCCTAATATTGCACTTGACCTTGGGACTGGCGGTAATGCCGCCGCCCCGTCCGGGAAACAAGGTGTTTATGATCGACTTGCAGGTTGCCTGGACTTGTTGGAACGGGAGGACTCGGGCTTTCATCAGCGGGTGGACCGCTGAACCGCCTCGTCCGATCTTGACGAGGCCATTTCCATGCTCCGACGTATTGAGGATCTGCAACAATGTCTGAGCCGCCTTCGAAGTACTCCCAGCCGTGTGCGTATAGTGCTTACCCGAGGGACTCGGCGTACTTAATATATGCCCCTGGGGTCCGTCCGGCGCACGGTCTCGAGCGCCGCCTTGCCGTCCAGCGCAAGACTTAGGCTGCGCCGACGTCGACGTCTGAGACCGCTCCTCGCTTCGAGGAGCTGGGACAAGGTGGGCCTGCGAGTCGGCAACCACCAGCGGACCATGGTACCGCTTAAGACGTCCGGGATAAAATGTCGGGTGGGTCTTCATTGACTTGGGTAGGTCGATGGTGTACGGCGCACCGTGTCTAACCAGAACTGCGAGCGGTCCGATGAGACGGAGCTTTAACCGGTTGGTGCCAACAGAGCTGACAGTGTCTAGCGGTAGGTAACGTGTGTCGAGTAGCACCTATCACCCACCTTGAACAGATCTAAGTTCCCTCTTCCATGTTTGTCAGCGTGCTCCTTCTGGCTGTCCTGGGTCGCCGCTATTGCATGGCGGACCCTGCTGATTACTTAGCTTGATGTCCACAAAGGACTCCACTTACGCAGCGAAACCGGTTTCACGTCCGAGACCCGGGGAGCAGGGGAGGGTTTCTACCCCCCCCCCCTTAAAATAGAGAGCACTGCATCTCCTGGAATCGTGAGAGGCACTATGGGATGGCAGAGGCCTTTCAAGTAGAGTGACGTGAGCTCCATGGACTCGTGCCCCGCGTTGCTAAGCGCAAACGGAACAACTGGGAGCTGAGTCGACCACGTACGTGGTGCTGCCGCGCACACACTGCGCAGAGTGTCCTCGAGCACTCGATTGGCGCGCTCTGTCTGGCCGTCTGTCTGCGGATGGTCCGCAGTGGACATCTGCAGACGAGTTCCCAGTAAATGGAACAGCGTTTTCCAAAACGCAGCCGTGAACCGCGGGCATCGGTCCGAGCCAATCGTCTCCGGGAGACCGTGATAGCGGAACACGCCATCAACGAACAACCTCGCGGCCTGTTCACCTGTGGCGGTAACGGGCACTGCGGCAAGATGCACCGTCTAGTGCAGCCGACACACGAGCACCACAACCTTGATGTTACCGTATCCTTTGACGGGTAGTCGAAATATGAATTCAAGACACATAGACTTCCAGCAGTCTGCCGGCACGGGAAGGCTTTGTAACGGAGCCGAAGCGTGCTCTGCGGGTATTACCCGTTGACATGTTTCGCATGTCTTCACGTACCTGGCGACCCACTTGTACATGTGGGTCCACTGGAAGGCCTAAGAGACCGACCGAAATGTCTACTCACGACTTAAGTGACCACTGGAGAGCGCATCGTGTGCCTCCACGAGGATGTAAAACTTCAGATCCTTGTCATTGGGCACGACCACCCGTGGAGGGTCAGAAGGGTCTACCGGTAATAGAGGAGGGCATCCTTCAATTCATATCGGTGGAGCTTGGAACGGTGTCGGGATGAAAGCCAGTCGGACTTTGCGGTCGTTCCTGCCACCAGGAATCTGACGATAGACGCGATAGCTTCATCGACTCGATACGTCACGCGTATCAGGTCATAGAGATCCGTTGCCACCCGCGTGATGTGGGCTAACGCGTAGCCCAGACGCTGGGATAGGGTGTCTACAAGCTAGATGAACTTGCCCGGCTTGTACTAGACGCGGCAGTGGTACTCCGCGAAGAAGGACAGCCAACTTGCCATCCGTTGGGAGAGGAAAAGCAAATGCGTCGCCGTCCGCTTAAATGCGTGATCTGACTAGATTACAAAGGGCCTTGCGCCAGTGGATGTACCCGAAACTTCACGAGGGTATACTTCATTACCAGGAACCCGTTGTCGTGAACAGGGTAGTTTTGCTGGGCGGCCTTGAGCTGCCGGGACTGGAACGATATGGCTCGCTTGTGACCCGCTGCATCGGTCTGTCGCCATGTACAACCGGTTGCATAGTAGGTGGCACCGCATACGACGCTGAACGGCTTCGTCTCGTCTGGCAGGGCCGGGCCAGAAACCGCTTGGAGACTGACCTTGGTGCTGTCAAAGCATCCTGATGCTCTCGCTCCTAGCGCCAGTCGACGTTCTTCTTAAGGAGGCTCGCCAAGGCCTTAGCGAAACCCTCGCATCCTGTGCTGTATGTGAAGTGTTACCCAAGCCCAACCACTTTCGAAGTTCCTTCTGGGATCGAGACGTCGGCCATGCTGCAATGGTTTTGACCTTGTCTGGGTCAGCTCGAACGCCGACGTTGCTGACGAAGCAACCGAGAACCTTATGCTCTGGTAGCACAAATACACATTTTTTGATGTTGACGTAGCTCTCGTTCGCTCTAATGACGCCCAACACGCAACGGAGGTTGTGGAGGAAGATGTCGTCGAAGTACGTCTGTAAGAAGGCACGCAGCGAAATGAAAAGCTGCGTTACCAAGTGATTGAATGTCGCCGGGGAATTAGACAGACCCTGCGGTATGACGAGTCACTCCCAAAGCATGCAGCTTGGAATGCTAACCGCGATAAGCGAGAAGTCGCTCTCTCGCATCATGATATGGTAGTACCCGTTAACGAAATCCAGCGCACTGTACAGCTAACATCCGGCCATATTGTTCAGCAACACGTCCTTTCGTGGGATTGGTGTCTGGACCGGAGCCGTCGCGTTGCTCAGCTTGTTATAAGCGTGAGCGAGACGCGACATCCCATTCGGCTTCCGAGTGCAGAACATCAGCATTAATTGCAGAGACTTTGACTTTCGTACCATCTCGCCTTAGCCGTCGCGGCGAAAACTACATCAGTGGACATGCAGTATTCGCGTGGGAGAGGCCACTGTCTCGTAACACAATACTTTATCCAGGCTCGAGATTCGTTTCATGCCGTACTCGTCAATCTGGTGGGAGTTGGGTTGGTGGGCTTTCTCCATCCGGCAGGTGGTACCAGACGGGTCAGGCGACGTCGAACAAGTGCTAAGATTGAGGAAGCTATGCGCGTAAATGAGCAAGTAAGCAGGGCTCTAAACGGCGTGGAAGATTCGGATACTAAGCGCCGGCGTTTGGCGAGACTGAACCAGCAACGACTTCGACTCAACAAGGGATGGATGATCTGCATACGCACGAAGCTGAGGGAGAGCCTGGTTTACTTGCTGCGGGCTCTGTGAAGAGGGCTACAAATGTCGAGCGGCACCGCACGTATCGCGCCGGCCTTTCGAATGAAGCTCAAGCAACGGCAAGGGAATACAAGCCAGAACTCCGTCGGCAAATACGTGAACACATTACGCAAGCCGGTGCAGGTCATCACCGTAAATTCGATCGCTAGCGTCACGCTGATGCCCGTTCGGCTCAAGCCATTGAAGCGCAAGGGACGGTGAAGGAGGCAGCACGAATTCGACGGAAATGTATGCGCAGGGGGCATGCACTTTGTAACCACGACGTTTTCGATAGATCTCGCATTTCAGGGAAACCGTTTCAGATGGCCGACATAGGTTTCCTGAAATGTATCAGTGCGGTTGGTGTGGAGTCTGGAAATGGCCATATGAATCTCAAATATCGTGTTGCCTCGCAGCCAGAGTACGACCACGGGCTTTAAGGCGAGTGCCTCCTGTGCTTCTACAGTACAAGGGGTATCGCGAGTTCAGGAAGTATAGTCGCGCGTACAATCAAGTTTTTGCTTTTACCTCTATCGAGACTACTTGCAGTGATTGCCGTGGGGTTCAAGACGTTAGCGAAAATACTTCGGTGCAAGGATAGCGCGGGGTGTGCACCTACAGAGTCCCAAGAGGCTAGGGGTCATTACTTGAGCTCTCTCCTACCTTGTATGTACCACATGTCCGGTTGAAGATTTTTCTTCAGCTAAGTTTGCCCAGATCTACATCGTAGATGATGATTCAAGGTAAAGCACGTTGAGACGAAAGGGGATATTCGCTGAGCTCGACCATGAGAAGCTGACGACCCTAGCGCTAATGATGGCTACCTGCAGCCCATTGGACAAGCAATACCTCAACCATGGAGAGAAAATCCGAAGCGATATGGCAGAGGGAAACGACTACGTCAACGTGGTGTACCATCTACATGCTGACAAGCGCAGAACGGGGACTACCAATCTACCTACTGTGAACGAGGTTGGTGCCGTAATGGTCGAGGATGGAAACTTTAATAAGGATCGGGATCTGCAGCTGTACACCAAGCCGCACGGAATTTGCGTATATTCGAGACCATCACGATGGATGCCCCGCTACAGAATCCGCTGTTATTCCCGATTGGGAGAGCACGGTTGGGAATTTACGGATACCTACACCAACGGACAATAATACAGAGATAAAACAAAGATGTCTCTGCGAAAGATTGCTGCGTATCAACTATTTCCAAAAGATGACAATGGGGCCGCTTTTTAACACGATGGCCGGCTCTGCCAGCAGTGGTGTGTCGACCAACAAGCTAAAATGGAGAAGGTATTTTTGCGGTGGATTACCGACAAGCAAGAGACGCTTCGGGCGGAGCTCTTCACCGGCGTTACAGACGCATATCTGGATGAGACTGCCTTGGGTTTAGGCGAGGGTGCGGGGCTCATTTCCAAGTACAATCGAGAAGCTCGCCGTTTAGAAACCCCAGGGTCTTCTCAGAATATGGAACATTATTTCTTAGGGCGCGTTGGCAGAAAAATCATTCTCCCAGCGACATTCTGGTGGGCCGAGGCAGAGGTACAATTCATATCAGGACTCAATGGCGATTGCTAGCGAATTCGGAAAACCGGATAAATTTTAACGATGACGTGCAATCCGGAGTGGTGGTGGGGGGGGGCAACGGGATACCTGACGGCTTAGGTGCACAGGATCGTTCTGATTTAATTGCGCGGGTTTGGCAGCTAAAACTCCGCGCCCTGTTGAAGGATTTGGATGAAGCCCTCGGCCGCGTCCAAGCTCGCAATTTTACGTTCTTGAATTCCAAAAGCGAGCCTCTATCACGTTCATACCTTGATCATTTTGGCGGACGAAGCCAAACCACGGACACGAGATATCATCGACAAAATAGTATCTGCAGTGATTTCCGACGAAGTTGGCAACCCAGATCTGTTTATGATAGTGATGACGTGCATGATGCATGGTTCATGTGGACACCTCAATCCCCAGTGCGCATGTATGAAGACGGCAAGTGCTCCAAGGAATCCCCGAAACCTTTAGTTGCGATTACCCGAGCAAGTGTTGGTGGGTATCCGGTCTACAGGCGTCGTCGTCGGTCGGAGGATGTGTTAAAATTGCGAGGTCCGGAATATGGTAACGCGACGGCGAACCGGTGGGTTGTACCTTACAGCCCGTACTACTCGCAGAAGTACAGCTGTCACATTAACGTGGCGATTTGTACGACTATCACGGATGTGAAGTATCTTTACAACTATGTGTCTAAGGGTTCCGACACGGCAGTACTCACGGTTGTAGCCGTGAGGGGGATGGTGAGCAGAAGGGTAGACCGCGCGACGAGATAAATGAGGTGTTGCGCTATCCCAATGCACGGTGCATATCTCCTGTTGGAGCTTGCATGCCGCTTCTGGACTTTACCGTTCAAGGGAAGAGTCATTCCGTCGCGCAGCTCACAGTACATCTGGAAGAGAGGCATATAATTACCTTTCGGTCTAACGACAGACCTGAGCCCGTTCTTGTGAATGGCGAGCACACGAGTCTTATTCGATTCTTCAATTTGTGTACCAGCGACGCCCCGAAAAATCAAATCGCAAAAACATTGTTTTACCAGGAGATACCGAAAAATTCAGTTGGAAGGATAAACAATGGACCCGCCGTACCAAATTTCAAGCATCGCTCGGAATCGGAAGATGGATTCACGTGTCGATACGGGATGCTGAGCGGTTTTGCCTTCGCGTGATGCTATGTCATCGCAGAGGTCCTACTTCATTTGAAGATTTAGGGACGGTAGGTGGCGTTGTTCACCCGAAATATGAGACATCCGCTCTGTATGCCGGCTACCTTCAAAATGACGAGGAGTGGGTCGCTTGTATGACCGAGGCGGCAGCATACAAAATTCTCTACCATCTTCGCCGGTTGTTTGCTACGCTTTTGGTGTACTTAATGCCTACGAATTTTGTCGGGTTGTGGGATAAGTTCTACAGGGATTTGTCTGAGGACTTTCTACACAGATACCGCAACATGCTCGATCCAATTCGGGGCAGTTGGTATGCCCGAGACGCTGAAAAGTATTAGCGACCTTTTGCGGGTACTCTATACAGGATTTTGATCTTCCTCAAGTTAGCGATCATCCAAGATTAGTACTCCAGACTCATCAGGACAACTCGCTCATTCGCCACGAGCTAACAGGATAAGGCTACGTTGGAGGCAATAGTGCGCGCTGAAAGTCGACTCAATGCTGGCCAACAAGCAATCTATGACCAAATCACAGCCGCAGTAAGCGATCCGGTATTAGTTTTCGTAAAATATTCGTGCAACATTCAATATTAAAATATGCGTACTTAACCGCGACATCTAGCATGTGTAAAAGTTTATTAATCAAGTAGAGGCAAAGTGTCCACGTCCGTCACTGTGCTTCCTCACAGATTATTTGTATGGACCCTTCATGAATTTATGATTTATTCAGGATATAAACACCCAGCCTATAATTATACGGAAATTGAAACACCAATCGGACCCCCCCCCCCCATTAACGCTTAAATAAATTTCAGAGAATATTGGGATTAAATGCGCAGGAATTGTTTTAGCTTGTAGAGAAAACTGCAATACACACCACCCACGTATACTCCAGCGGCTTGTGCAACACCTGTATATACTATAGTACTGTATAATTTAACTGCAAGTGAAACTCCTATTTAAACCCCTAGACAGTAATTAGTCGCTACTCGAGATTGAAAGCAGAAAGAGATTTGAGGGACCCAACATGATAATCTCTTAGTGAATACAAGAATGACTACATGTATGTAAAACGACGACACGATTTCAGCGGCTCTTACCATTGTTTTTTTTAGATCTCCATCATGGAGTCCATGCCGTTTATTATTCTTCAAGTAAACCTTACTTCGAAGTTGTTGTATGATCACGTTAAATACATGTACTGAAACTGTACAGAGTACCGCAGTACGTGATTATGCAGCCGACTCACTTTTATTTATGAAATACTGTAGATGTACGAAACGAGTGCGTTAAAATGATATTAAACTCTGGTACATGTAGATGCAATAAGTGCACATGGCTTTATACTGAAAGCACTCCCGTGTAGACATACATGATAGGCGAAAGCCTTAGCGAAATTGTGTGCCTGGGAGCTCCGGGCTTCTTGATTAAATACCAACACTCCTTCTCATAACGCGTAGCCTACTGTCAGAGATTCAGGCACATGCTTACCTGAAAGTGCTTTATAGAACATTGGTATATGCTAGATAAAACCTCGAATTTGCTGAGTCTACCTACCGGAGTGTCCTCTTCAGTACTTCCTCTGTCCGGAAATATAGGGCCACATTAATTCAACAAATTCGAACTTAAGATCAACAAATGAGATTAGCGCTAAATGATTGGTGATCAAAAACCTTTTAACCGTCTTTATGTCCGTAGACATCCAACTCTGGTAAAACAGCGGCTTAAAGGTGATAAATGACTGCTTATACCACTTCCCCCCATATGTACGATTAATTTGACGTAAGTACGTACTAATTAATAAGTGGGACCGGTCCTTTATTCCAACTTAACCCTTCTAGCCCGGTATTCTGTATTCTACAGAATAAGCGTTTATGCAAGATAATATATCCAGCAAACTTGGCTACCTGCTTCTTGATCGCATATAGATTTTTGTAAATGTAAAATTAGTTGAACTTTCCTAGTCGATGGTCGAGGGTCGATAGACGGGGATTTCCCCCCGGTAATAGAAAGACGGATATAAACTCCAAACAGGTTTGAAAATCCGATCAACAGCTCTCACTGGCCGTGCGAGAGCTGCCTTCCTCTCCCTCATTTTGAAACGATGAACGGCCCAGGAGAGAAGACGTTCAGGCAGCTATGGCGCGAGCTCTGCAAGGACGGGTGGAAGCCGCGCAAGCCGACTGGCATGGCTAAGGACCACCGATATGTCAGACCTGTACATCAAAGGGCGCCTGGATGAATCAAGACGCGATACTGATTTTTATGAAGGTGAATACTGCGCCTTGATGCTAAGACTACACAAGGGCTAACAGTGCTTTGTATTGACAGGTGAGGCTGAGCTAATGGTATTTGCGCGCCGGTCTGGCTGGCTTGAATTGCCAGTACCACGAGTCGGCGTCACTGTTTCGGCTCCGATGGGCAAGCTAGCTGCGTATGCAGTGGCCGGGAGGCAGGTGCCATGCCCCGACGACCCGAAACCTACGACGTCAAGTTCTGTGGGCTTGTGGCAGGCGCCCGCTTCGCCTTCGGTGACCGCCCCTGTGAGCCAGTCTCCCACCACCCTGCCCTCAACCTGCTCGATAAGTCGTGAATTGGAGGAGACGATTGCTGAAATGGACCGAGCCGTCGATCCTGACGATATTCCAGAATCTACAGAACAAGCCTTAGGACCATGCCTCACTATTCCGGAGTCTACATAACATACCGTTGTGGAAAGTTTAGCTAGTTTGAATGACGAAGAGATTAGCAGTGTGCGTGGTGAAGCCGTCGACACCGTGAGTATTGACGTCTTCGACAGCAATCAATTTATGGATGGGCTGCAAACGGAAAATCTGTTCGATTCGATCCCTGATGACGACGTGAATCTGGTGACTGCAGCGGACCTGAGCGACTCAAGAGTCTGGTGCCGACGACGATAATATCATGGAAGACAACCAGTGCCCCCCCGGAGACGACGGACGGTGTAGAAGACTTAGAAGCGTTATAAATAAATGAAAATGACAGCGGCTCATTTGTCACGGACAGTTTCGATTCGTCGGTGGCGCTCAGTCTGAAGCTCCTGAGGATGGGTCTGTATCATGTAAACACAGCACGAGTTGACCGGCTGGGTTTGTGCCCAATCCACTTCACTAAAAAAAAGAGACCAAAACGAATCCCAAAAGGAACGTACCGGATTGCGCAGTCTCGTGAGCACCCACAGCTCGTTGCGTTGAGCTGGATGGACTCGAAGCCAGTCGACATGCTGGCCACCGGATGCAGCACGCATCTCACAAGCGTGCAGCGCACCGAGAAGGATGGAACTCGAAGCACAGTACCGTGTCCACGGCTGGTCGTGGACTACGGCTTAGGCATGGGGGCGTGGATGTCCACGATCAGCTGCAGCTGCAGAGGTATAGCACAGAAGGCCACATCGCTGAGCAAGTACTACAGGCAGCTGTTCCTGTGCATTGTGGACATGGCCTTGATAAATGGGTACATTATTTTCTGTATCACGCTAAAAAGACACGGCAAGAATCCACATACGCACGCTGAATATCTACGCCGCTTACACACGCAACTACTCGGCCTCCGTACGATCAACTTCGAAACGCACATGAGCGCTGATGACCTGATTTCTGTACCCGTCCTAAGGCAGCAGCGCACGTTAGTCAACACAGATTCATCAAGCAAGCAACACAAGCGTCGATAATACCTGTGTAAAGTGTGTTCCGCTTTCGCGAACAAGAACAAAACGTCTTTTGAGATAAGTTACCATTGCCAGGACTGCGGAGACATCTTTGGTGGTCGCGTTCCACTTTGCGACAACATTCACCGAAAGGAGGAAGGCAACACGAAAACCTGCTACGAGATTTGGCACGAACTCTGGAATGACGGCAAGAGCATCCCACCAGGGCTAAAAAAGAAGATCAGGTTTCGTAAGAGGGAGGAGAACTAAGTGAGAGGCAATACATTGTAGTGAAGTGCACTTATCTGAGTCGAGTTGTCGTGGTATCTGCAGGAAGAAATCGCCCAGGTCCTCCTCACTAAGTCGTTAGTTAGGAACTGGGCGATTTTTTCCTCTTCGCGTGCGCGTCCGCGTGGCGCGCTTTGGTTTGGCGCCAAGCATAGTTCGCGACGATGCCCGCATGGAAGATGGTACATCGGAGTCGACGGGTTGTAAAGACCTGCAGGTTATGGCTGTGCTTTACATTGAACTCAGCCAATAGAAGATCGCCATTTGCGCAGTTGGTGGATACATAGTGGATTCGATGTCGACTTTCGTGGCGCTTTTGTGCTTGAGGTGTCCTATTTTTTGCCATAGAATGCGAAGGGGCTTACACAGCATAATTTTCGCAAGTTTCCAAGTATACTTTAATCAACATAAACGTTTATTCTGTAGGATACAGGATAATTTCTCGGGGTAGAAGGGTTAACTTTTTTCTGGAAACGACAGTCCAACAATTCAGCAAGAACGCCATAATAAGGACGGGGTCATAGACCCAAACGTGTCTTTCATTTACTCAAATAAAGACAAAACAGCACCCAGTGGTTGTGTTTACCAAAACTGAAGAAAATTCAGGTAATAATACAAAAAGAACCAACCAAATTCCGATACTTGCTGGGGCCGAATTTTACGGTACTTGTCATTGTGTTGGCGGTTTTTCGTGATAAAGGCAATATTGCCTATAAATAATAACGGGTCGTTGGCTCACTAATCCGACTTAAAACACTGTAGACGGAGCAATTAAAATTTAAATTGATCAATTGAAGCAACATGAGTACCGAAAAATGGAATCTTACCCAAGACCGATTTAATACTGGATATGGCTTTTCATTTAGACAGCCCTCATCGGAATAATTAAACGGTACCTCGTAACCCGTTGCTCATTCGCTCTACACTTAGCTAACACCAAAATGTTTGCTGAGGGCTGAACATAAGTTCGACTCAAGAGGAATTATCCTACCGCGCGGCCAGCAAGGACATGCCATGAGTTTAAAGAAGAAGCGCAACTTCTCTGTCGCGCCTAAAAACACTTTAGCTCGAAAACATTACATGTACCAATATTGTGGAAATTGTTTGTTATTGCATTGATGTTGTCCTTTGGACCCAGCTTTACAGCTACATATTGAATCTCTTTTGAAGCATCCGAACTAGCCATTGATACTCGAAGACCAGCTCAAACTAGGTCGACTCGCGCGGGCTCACCGCATGAGCAATACGGTGTGAAGAGGGAAACGGTAAAGGTGACGCACACTTTTTATATAAAATTCCATTTCTCTAAATTAATCCGCAATTCGAGATATTTTGCCACTGATTCGGTGGCAGAGAAGTTATGTTTATTTTGGAGAAATGTCTGACTTTCTGGTCTCAAGCCTTCCCTCGATTACGAATACTTGTGATTACGATTTTGCTTTATTAATAATAACCGACACAGTACTTTCCCCGTCTGTTTGCAACGAACAGCGAAGGGATCGATACGGATTGTGAACGGCGTCATACTTAATTTCTAATATTTTCTGAATCACCTGTCCGTGTGTTACATGTAATGATATATGCATCAATTTAGTTGATACATCCCTTACTGCGCTTTACATTAATATTTATATTCATCAATTAAAATGGAATGGTGGTTGCAGCGTCGCTGACGTAGTATCGAACACTCTTGGAGCAGCGGTAAGCTCCTTTACAGTTTTGTATACCAGCATGACCGTAGCTAGCCTTCTCTTAACGACGCAGTGACGCGTGGCGCCATGACTGTGACGTGTGTCAAGGCCTCGTAGCCAGAAGTGGTAACGCTGAAGTAACGGCGTGTGATTGGTCATAAAAGTGAAAATGAAGGCTTCTAATTTCTCAGTCGGTCGAACCGACTTTATAATTCGAGTTGGCTACATACTCACGATAGTACAGTCTTAACTCAGCATGAGAAATGTTTGTTCTCTCAGTGAATACACAAGAATGTATCTGCTATTTAAACGACGATACGATTCCCGTGGCTATACTACCATTGGAAGATCTTATTAATAGATCCCATCATGGAGTCAATGCTGGTTACTTTATTTTCATTCGAGTAATCTTTGGTTGTACTGTATGGTCGTCCTCTGCCCTACATGTAACAGTATCGGCAAAATTACTGCAAAGCACAATAACTTTCTCCACGTGTTTTCAGGGCGAGACAGTACAGTAAATACTAATATTCCTTTCTCATGGTCGTGCGTCTGTGACTACAAGTAACTTAAATTATGTCTACAGGTAAACTATATTAAGGTTTTCACTTTTATGGTTGAGGCGTGTATATTATTTTTGAGCCGAGCTCATTGGCCTTACGTGATTATATGCCAACGAAGAATGATTCGTCTTTACAAATACCTAAAGGTACAGCTATATATATTAATAACTGGCTGTATTCTAAATATAAAAACAGCAAACTGATGGTGAGCGTGCATGAATACTTACACAAATCTAGAATTCAGTTGCATCGACCTCTGCCATTGGCAGTGCCAACCACGCTACGACAAAGCTCACTTCCAAATTTGCGCCGCAAAACTCATATACCGGTACAGACCATGCGCGTACTGTTAATTATCGCCGCCCTTATTCCTGCCGTGTCGGGCAATTTACCTATGCAAGACGCTGACATCTTGCAGGCCAATTTGAAATTGGAACGTCTGCCTCAGGAACTCGTTGCTGACAACCAGAATATCAAGCGATCCCTTCGCCAACATGAGGAGGATGAAATCGAGCATCAGCGTGAAGAAAGAGGTGGACTCGAGAAGATGGACGATCTGATAACAAAAGTGGACGACGCTGTGGGGATGACGGGGAAGATAGACGATATAGTGGGGAAGACGAACAAGATGGACGACGCGTTGGTAAAGGTGGAGAAGCTAACACCGGCAATGCGGTTGAAAAATGTGGTGAAGGCGGCCAGAGAGCGCTCAGGACTTGTGACAAAGCTCTCCCAGCACTACAAAGAGGCCGACGAACTGAGCCTCACAACGCTGAGACAGTTACAAAAAGTCGAAGATCAAATGAAGAATGATGGGGCGTTGTATAGCAAGTTGACTGGTGAAGGAATGCGCAGGAAGATTGAGCCCTTTGAGGGAATGAAACTCCCTCCGAAGCAATACTTGGCATCCCATGTTGGACGTGAGAAGCAGAAGTTTGACGATGCCGGTAATAGGATGCTGTCTGCGGCCGTGGTATGGGAAGGTGATAATGTCGTCCTTATTTCAAGCTCGAAGAAACCACGTGAGTGGCTCATTCCTAAGGGAGGCTGGGACGAGGGCGAGAGTATTCAGAAAGCGGCATTGCGAGAGGTTATTGAAGAAGCAGGGGTATGCACAGCGTGATTATCGTTACGGGCCATTTGATTACTAACTGGTTGCTGTAGGTTCATGCACGACTGAATCACGATCTAGGTTCTGTCATTGTCGGTAGCGGCAAAAAAGGACACAATATTCAAGCCTTTTCGATGACAGAAGTCACGCGTTTCGATGACTGGGCCGAAAGCGGGCGCGGAAGAATTGCCGTAAGTCCGTTATAGTGAGCTGAACGACAATCTAGATAAACTGACATTATGTGCAAACCCCATGTAGATTCCAACAAAGGACGTGAAAATTCTGCTCAAAGAACGTCCTTGGATGTTCGACGTTCTTCTAAAGGCGGAGGAGAAGAATAAACTTGTCAAGGCTAAGGGACTGACTGAGAGGGACCCCGCCCTTGCAAGGTTCGAGCTTGACATGACTCCTTGAAAAGGGGCCTTGGTTAAAAAAAACATCCCAGCACGTATGTTCACATTTTATACTACAGTAGAACTTTGTCAGCCAGCGTGTTTGTGGTCTTACAATGGTCCCGCAATACGTCGTTAATACAAATTGAGCTTGGCTAACAGCAAAACATTCCTATAAATACCGAAAAGTCGTAATGATAGAGCTCCCTATGAAACTTATAAATCTTTCATTGTGTGAGGGATTAGCTACTTCATTGACTGTTTTATATTAAAGAAACCTTGAGATAATTAATATCGTGTTCATTGTCCACGCCACGGTCATTTGATTGAGATCCGCAGTGGTTAAAAGGCTATTGATTTAAGTCACCGTCCTTTCAGATCCTCGCAATAGATGCATATTTACTGGCAATGAATCTTCAGCCAGCACTATGTCTGCATGACACCATTATCCTTCTATGCGGGCCTTTTAAAGCTGCAGTAAGATGGAGCGTTATGCCAAGACACATACACTGCTCTTGTGCAGGCTTCGGGTACAGATGGCGGGTCGAAAGTGATAGGGATGGCTGACACTATGGTCTTCTGGGTGCCATCCTTACCATCATTTGTGGAAAAAAGGGTGCGTACGGAATGGAATGCCCATGATTCAAGCGTTTGATTGGACCAATCCAGACGCAAATCGGATACGTATTTGGCTAATTTGCTGTGGTATTTGTCGAAATGTCCCTAACGTTAGTGAACAGAGGGAGTATGCAGTACAAAATGGAGCATTCCTGCAATGGTGTCGGTGGTAGCCACAATTAATTAGAAAGAAAACGATCCAGACGCGCCAACCTGTCCATCGATTTGCTTATGCCCTCTTTAATTTTCCCTGCTGTATTTTTTGCTACAGGACAGCTTATTTAATTAAAGCATCTCCTATAGTAGTGCAAAAACAAAAGTGAGGACAAAGTGAATAGCTTGTCGGACCTTAAACACTACAATTACACGTACAGTGATGGTGTCTTTTATACGTTTAATTACAGGAGGATCGCCTTATCTGGTGTGAAGACACTAAAGTATGGATCGTATGTGAGTGCAAAGCAGATACTGCGCACCGATAAGCCGGCGCAGTACGTACAGCGACGGTGAAATCCGGCATACTTTTGAGATATGCCCGGGTCTAAACCTGGCTGTGCCACTAAAGAGAACGGTTTTAACCCATCCGTATCCCGTATTCAGGCGTTTCTGTACATTCGATGCAGGATCTGTTAAAATTGTTTTCGTGTTTGTACCTTTTAAAATTAGTTTTGTGTTTTTTGCTTCAGGCATTGACTTGGAGTTGTGGAAGTACGCTGCCATTGCACGGTTCGGTTACCGTTCGGACCGTGGATCAAGGTTCATCCCGTTCTGTCGCAGATTGGATTACGTCCCAATCAGGAACGAATGTACCCAGAAGCTACAATTTAAAAGGGCCAGGTACTACGGTGCTTGCACAAACACTTGTAAGAAGACAATAAGGAGGACAATTGAGGATTGGTGTTTAAAACGACGTGTAGGGTAGCTATAATCTACTCACTTTGGCATTTGCCTCCAAGAAACCAAGCAGCAATTCAACAGAAACAGCCGCAAGAACGCTCTACCGACACGATCAAGACATGATGACCGCGAGAGCCGAAGTTATCCTGGGTAGTGGAAACTACTTTCACTGGGAGTACATTGTGCGCATGACGCTGTCCTGTAAGGGCCTGCTGTGGAGGTGGTCAAGCCGGAATACGATGTCACGAAAGGCTGGTTGGCCCAGGCGGAAAACCGCTTGCTATCGTCGCTTAAAGCGAAGAGCTCCAGTACCAAACAAAATTTCCTTGTGCGATCTATGCCATGCAGACATATGATACTCTGTGTGAATACTTCGACAGTACGAGGCTTCACAATCGTGTCACAATGATACGGCGGCTTCATGGGTTCCAGATAGAACCGATTCGACAAATGCCAAGCATCAGAACACGCTCGACGAACAGGTCGTCGACTTACAGGCGATGGGAGAACGAGTTGACAACGCACGGCAGTTGATCGTGTTGCTGAGCAGTTTGCGCAGGTCCTAAGTTTTAATCAGAAGGTGTTGTGCTGTCTTACATTTGCCGCTTTGAGCTGTAGCCTTCGAAGCTGAACCAGATATAAAATATAAAACGGTAACATTGTATCAAACACGATAAGGTAACTTGGATCCAACAAAAAAGAGCGTGTCCGAAGACACGCTCTCTCTTACCGAATGCTGTACGCAATTTGTGAGCAGCAAAGCATAAAGATTTTAGTCCCCCATTTATAGGTTTATCCTTCATGTACACTCTCATGCGGTTAAACGTCGACCGCGACGGAAGTATGACTTCATCAAAGGCCATTACGAGTGGGGGATGCAGTTGACCTGAAATGTTTCTTTTTGCTGGCCGTTGATGACCGACTGTAGTTTCCAAGCTCGATGCGTGACAACTCGTGTCAGTGTTGCTGCAAAAATGAAGGTTCCTCGAAATGAGAGCGAAACGATCGCGAGCCGTGAAGAAATTAAAGCATCCACGTGAAATGGCGCCTTCATCTGTTGTCTTCCAGTGGTTTCAAACGTCTCGTTTTTGGGTGCAATCGTGCTCGCAATAAGCAGATCAATATATACGCAGAGCCCTCTTCCAGAAATAGCAAGTGTACGTTCAAGATTATTTTTTTCTTCTTCTGGGCTCTCGACTTGAAATGCGGGTCGCTCTACTTTGCGTGCATTCGGATTAGCATGCTGCACCGTCACTCGCTATTATAGATTCTCTTGGAAGTACTCGTTGCTCTCTGCAGCCGTATCTCCCCACATGCGCGGCGGAGCAAAAAAAACTATCCATAGGGTATCTGTAGCAGCAAGTGCTTCTGAGGTATGTATGCCCGTGCTGTCCGGTGAATATCCCTGGATTGGCGTCTTCCATCCAGTTCTCAGCGCGAGGTTCATACGGATCGTCCAGATATGGAAATACCGTAAGATTGTTTGGCTCACTCCATCCATTCGCTTTCATGTCCTTCAAAATGTCCTTGTCCGCGTTACCTCGGGCGATTTTGCTGACACCTCCAACAGCACTAAGCATTTCCGGATCGAAATGCAGATCAGGAGGGCACGTAATAACCTCAGCTGCTGGTTCCCATAGACCATATCATCATCTTCTTCAAATACAGACGTGCCGTCTGCGTCTGTGTCATCGTCAGAGCCCAAACTCATGAAGTCTTCGGGTTGCTCACCAGGGAGTTAGATATTTGGATCACCTTTAGAGTTGTATAATACGCAATAACGGTTTGTAACAATTAAGAGTGGAGGACGATGTGAACTACGCTTGTAGGCGATGTGAGTCGGTGAATGAAAATTTAAAAGTGAGATTGATTGAGCTATAAGTCGTAGTAAATATACCTGCCTTCTACATGCCGTCCATAGTGCCCTCCTATCATCGTCGTTAACTCCACGTATACAGATTTTTTACTGCGACGGACACACATAAGTGGGACGGGAACGTTTGGGAGAGGCGGACACGCCTGTATTCAAAAATGCATATTAACCAGGGATGAGCACGCCTGGCTGGGACGGGAACACTCGTATACAATGTACACGCCACATGTCACGATTTTCCTCCCGTAACAGATCCCGTGATCAACCCAATTGAAGTTGGAGACCAATCACAATTTAGTATACCATACGATCTGCCAATCAGGTCGCACAATTCCTGTCACTTCAGCTGTAGCACGCATACGGCACGCGCACACCGCGTGCCAAGTGGAATATATCCAGACGAGTATACAGCGAAGTGCAACCACAACGGTAACGCGTATCAGTATCGTGTGTGTACAATTTAGCAGTACCGGGAGTTTTGTCGTTTTCCTCAGTTCTTTGGATCATCGATTGGTGACTCGCCTCATCGCCGCTACTACCCCCGTGGTACCTGGCGGTGTATTCGGCACTCTCGGACATCACATATTCGCTTCCCGAGGTTGCTTCCACTTCAAATATTTCAACAAGGGTACGGCGGTGAGGAGGCGTCGTCGGGTCTGCCTCATTTGAGATAGAACATAACGGTTCGATTCATATCCAGCACATGATGCTAATGCAAATTCATACCGAATGTAGTAACGTGAGTGCCTTCCATTGGAGGTACCACAGGAACTGTATCAGACACGATAACATTGATTTCATAGAGTGTATAGAATGTACTTAGTTTCACGATCCTTCGCCGTCGCTCGCAGTGTCAGCTCCTTGTAGAGCAGGGTCACCTGAATCGACATAAACCGGTTCGGCCGTACAACTCTCCACACTGGCACCGGTGTTGCGTGCGGCGGTACACGAATCAGGGCCACCACCATCCTCGTACTCACTGGAATCCGAAGCGGCAACAGCAGGCACGATTCGGCATCTTGAAGTCCAGCGTCACCACCTTGCCCCTCAGCGTTTTGAACTTTAGCCTTCGGATCAGCACCGTCGCCGCCAAAACAGGCGCGATCGAAATTCGAGTCAGGGCCTGTACAATACAAGATCGTGTCAGTGCCGTTGAATGTATAGTACATACATAGTCATTTCACTTTTCGATTAAGTCCCCAACTCGGCGCCTTGCTCAACCGCGCTTGAATCAAGAACATCCGCAGTACGATCAGGGTTATTGCGTGCTGCCATAGCACTGCTCGCGTACGTCCGATGAAGACGCCACCGCACGAGCGCTCGGCGCGTTCTGAGCGGCTATAGCCTCAGAATAGTTTTTTCGGGCCTTCCGCTTCGCAGAGGAGTCTGCCTTTGTTCATACAATGCTCCAATTAGCCGCTGGCTAATACCGTTATACAATAACAACAAGCTTACCGAGGCCACAGCGGTTCAGATACCCCCATTAGATCTTCTTCCCCGACGAAGTAGCCCACGTTCTCCAATCTATTCTTCGTCTTACCCGGCTTTAGATACGTGTGATACAATGAGGTCCAGCTGGGATCTTTGAGCCCCATCCGAGATTTTTCAGCTTTCTCGAACGCGCTTGGAATGCCATTTCAAGAGGCAGCGATTTGTGTGTCCAACTTGAGGGGAGAATCTGAAATGAGCAAGAAATTTATGGTGTGAAATAACAGCTTCAAATCCGTATCACCCTCTGGTGGACAACTCACCATTCCTCTATCAACTAATTTAGTGAAAATGCTAAATTGAAGACACTGCGTATATACATGCCTAACCCTCGTTGACTTCAAGTTCGTAAGAGCCCATGCGAAAATTAAGTATACATAATATGTATACTTAATTTAAAATTATCATTTTGTTTGACGCAGCCTCAGATATACTATATCAATGTGTCTTATACAGCTTAAGCATTTCGCTACATCGGGTACCAAAGTAAACAAATGTTACCTGTGTCGTCGCAAGTACACCTATTTACTATGCATGTTGTACGAACAATCCTCGGAAACTGATACTTGTCTGAATGGAAGGGCGATAAATTTTCTCAGGTACGAAGGTGTCGCTTTCATTCTGTTGTTGGAGAATAGAATAATATCGGTACACACGCAGAACACTCCCCCGTCAGAGTAGTTCACATTTCGCACTCAGGTGTTCGATGAAGTTAAATAATCTAACCGTGAGACCAGTTAGAATAATGGGCGCGAGCCATCCGAAACAATTATATCAATAGCTCACCGATCCAGTTTCAGAGCTGAAAACGCCTTTTTAACAGGGGTGTGCACATGTTTACGGCGTGCACTATACTGTGACATGTATTAAAACTACTAGAGAGCTGGAGTTGAAGCAGTATCTGCCAAGCCCCAAACTACCGGTATTCGACACGTACTGCTGATCTCACAGCAGCGATCGCATTTGCAAGATTTACCGGTTCATGACGGCATCTACTCCTGCAAATGGATCCTTCGTTTGAATCTAATTATAAGATGACATGACAGCGTAGTTTTTTTTAGCTCTGCTTGGTGGTCGCGGTAAGACGACGTTTCACTTTACCAAAAAAGACAAAACAGCTTAACGGCTAATGTGCTACGCTTCTGACGTCGACGACCTACGTCATATGTGCTCCTGGTTTTCTAATCCAGCTTGATGTTCGCAAGCTTATTGTCCACTTCCTTCAATGCGCCACTCTTGATTAGCTCATCCATTTCCTTTGCTTTCTGCACCATGTCTATCATCTGAGGTCGTTTGGCAAGAAGCTTGATGGCGTCATCGTACGAGACCTGTTCGACAATGATAGCATGGTCGGTTAGTTCACCGTCAGACCCCTATTTCTCCACCATCCACATGCGTACCCATAGGCGATAACGAACACTCTCGGCCCAATCGTCATAAATCGTGCCGGCTTTCATCTTGTATGCGTAGTAAATGTGACCACTGTCACGAAATTGTCCCAGACTATGCACAAGCTGTCCATTTACCTGCAAAACGACGAGTTATTAGATGATATCTTACGTGTAATAGAGCTCACAGCTTCGCGTACCCCTCCTTCCTCGATAACCTCACGTAATGCCGCCTTCTCGATATCCTCACCCTTGTCCCAGCCACACTTAGGTAAAAGCCAATCGTTCTTTTCGGATTCGAGCTGGAAATGAGAAGTACATCACCGCCTCCTTCTTTGGGTGATCTCGAAATCACAGCGGAAGACAGCAGTCTAGTAACGTCGTCGTCAGCGTAGCGCTGCACTTGACGTCCCACGTGAGATCCCAGATATTTCTCGGGAGCGATTTTGATGCCAGGAAAAGGCTCAATCTTCCTGCGCATCCCATCACTAGTTTTCTTCGTGTACGTCGCGGGATCTTTCGCCCTCAGTTGCTCCACTTTTTGGATTTGCTTCATCGTGGCTGAGCTTAAGTCTTTAGGATACGGCGCGGCGACTTTAACCGCTGCTGCTGCGACGTCGTCCGCCTTCATTGCAGCCTTCTCCACCGCAGTGTTCAAGTTCGCGGGGATCTTGGCCTTTCCGATTAGATCGTCAGCCTTTTTTAAAACATCGTCAGCCTTATTCATTCCACTGAAACCTCTTTCTTCATTTGGTTCAGCCAACTCGTTGAAATCATATTGACGCAGAAATCGCTTGGCTTGCTTGTTAACTTCAGCCAGCTCGCGTGTGAAGTCCTCTTTATTTGACTCGATGTTTGTAAGGAGAGTGCTATCAGGGCGAGCGATGATCGAAGAGACTGAAGCGAGGGAAAGCGACACAAGAAATAGTACACGCATACTCGGATAGCAGCAAGTGACTTGAGTCCTCGGGTGCCAGTGAAGAAGTGGCCACTATTTGAAAGCTCTTTATGCGCTGGGACAACATAATGTCGAAAAGATAAACGGAGGATATGCGTCGCGGCTTCGAACCAATACGGTGGACCTGTCACTAAACGATTACGATCACGAATAATCACTTCGAAGCAGGATAATGTGTACAGTACTGGTAATATCGTACTGCGGATTTTGTTGATTGTAGGACGCGTATGTAATTTTAAAAAATTATGTACATTATTTTCGAATAATTATATTGTGCTTTTTTTGTAAACATAGTATCAGCAGCACCTGCATCCATCGGTACTTAAAAGATTTTAAAGAGTTTCTAGTAATTCGAATTCGTTTGATTGTTGCGAAGTTGCAAGTGTGTGATTATTTCGGTTTTGCTACTTCTCTGCAGTACTAAAGTGATAGTTTATTCATGATTGATCTTATATGTACCGCTCATAGTTATCGTCAGCCTTATTTAAAACATCGTCCGCCTTATTCATTCCACTGAAGCTTTTCTCTTCATTTGATTCAGCCAACTCGTTGAAATCATATTGACGCAGAAATCGCTTGGCTTGCTTGTTAACTTCAGCCAGCTCGCGTGTGAAGTCCTCTTCATTTGACTCGATGTTTGTAAGGAGAGTGCTGTCAGCGTGAGCGGTGATCGAAGAGACTAAAGCGAGGGCGGTAAGCGACCCAATAAAATGTACGCACATACTTGGATAGCAGCAAGCGACTTGAGCCCTAAGATAAACGGAGGATATGCGTCGCGGCTTCGAAGCAATGCGGTGGTCCCGTCACTAAACAATTATGATCACGGATAATCACTTCGAAGTAGGATTATGTGTACAGAACCGGTTATGGTAATATCGTACTGCATTATGGTTGTAGATTGTAGAAAAAAATCATTATTTTTCGAATAATAATATTGTGCAATTACTTATGCAAACATAGTATCAGCAGCACTTGCTCTGAAAGAAATTAAAGAGTCTATAGTAGCTCGAAAAATCGACCACGAGCGCTTGATTTGGCTTGTCGTAGCTCGATTGATTAGTCACTCTAACTCGATCGATCTATCCCTTTTATAACCTCGATTTTAAAAAATGACCTTAGTTTATTAAAAATCGAGCCATCACCTTAGTGGTAAACGACAAAAGCTTTGCCAAGCACAATACCGCTCTTAGTTATTATAGTTAAATGACTTTTTATAAAAACGAACAAATCTCTCTGCACATTTATTTTTACTTAAGGGTACTTCACTGAGAAGGGGGCCTCCACTCGATAGCAATGAGCCATATGGGGTCCTGGGTTTGCATTCGCGTGCTCTGCCACAGGTATTTTCGCTGACTCGCTTTTGTTTACACTATGCGTTCGCGCCGGGTCCAGTTTCGGTCGTCGTATTGCGATAAATCATCCTTATGGAAATCTCTCGGGAGAAATGAAACTCTAAATAAAATGTAATATGTCATCAACATGGTTATAGGAATTTAATAAAAGTTCGTTGTGGTGTCTAGAGTGTTTCTTTGCGGGCTTCACAATGTAGCGATCCAAAAGTCATTAAACGGGATTAAAACATGGGGCAATCCGACATTTTATTTCTGTCGGAGGTATTCCATGAGTAGGGATTACTACCGAAGGGCTCATCTGCATTAGCAGGTCGCTAATCTAAGTATTCTTGGCCGCCGCAAAATCTTGTAGCTTACTAAAGCTGGGTACCAAACCGGGTACCGTCCTAGTTTCTGCGGCTTTTCGGTTTGAAAACCAACATAATTTGCTTATCATTTCTCATTTTCCACAGACATACTTCATATCTTTGAGCCGTCCAACAAGGAGGGATCATCCTTACCGGTACATTGGACGATATATTTCGGCTGATCGAGATTCTCGAGAGAGACCGCTAGTGACAAAAGTGGATGCTACTCAGGTGATTGCGGATGCGGGTGGACCGCAGTTTTATTTTTATTTTTCCTACTGAGCCAACTCTACACAGCGAGGATGACGATATACATATGATACAACTGCAGTACTACCTCCGCTCGGAAAAAGATAACCATTTCAAATTATATTACAGCCTACCCAACAAAATACCCCCTCAATGCCAATCACTTTTTGGATTTCGAATCTCCCGCGCTTTCCCGACCAGACTGGCTCATGCTCGGAGGTTTCATTTTGAAAGTTTCGCGGCGTGGGAGGAGTGCTCAAACATGGAGAGATCGTTCAGGTTGCAGCGTACTTCCGTGTGGGCCGCCAAGTTGTCGAACGAATTTGGAGGCGTGGAATCAATTCGATCGGAGATCGAGTAGCAGCCGAGGTCAAGTCAAGGAAGAGCGCATGTGGTAGGAAGAAGGTGGATCGAGCTGAGCTGTGCGAGAGAATCGCTGCAGTTCCTGTCAATGAGCGCGAAAACCAGCGTCTGTTTCAGCGCGCGTCCAACATGAGCTGCTACCTGGTTCAGCAGCTGATCAAGGAAGGCTACATACGGCGTGCGCTCAGACAGACCCGTCCACTACTTACACCCACGCACAAGTTGGCGCGCCTCCGGCACAAGGACAAGCAAGTACGAGCTGGCACTCTCCCTACGTTACTGCGTTGTGACGCTATCTCACTCGCCAATGCTAACGCGTACATGCTGCTTCTTGCAGCGAGCAGCCCCCCCACCGCCTACCGCTGAAGTTCCAGAAGCCCCACTGAGCGCCCCTTCAGAATGTGGCGATGTAGTTGCCGTCTTAGATCCGTTTTTGTATCTGTAGTTGGCAGGGGGTCCGAAAATGATATTGTTATTTATCGTAGTAGCATCTTCACGATAAATTATCGCGAAGCTAGCTTGTATGTTGGCAATACGTTATGATGCTTTAGCTAGAAGACCAATAAATAATTGAGTTACTGCTGCAATAACCAAGGTTTATTGAATCAATAACAGGTATCTACGCTCGAGTTGCTGTGTCAAGTGTTTGTGCGTCCCAGTAACCAGTATTTTCGCGCAGTAAGAGAATCATTTCTAAAGTAATGGGCTGCAGTCCATGGCGTTCTTGGCCAAACGTGGTACGAGCAACGCAAAAAAAAAGCGCTCCACCACGTTGGACGTCGCAGGGATTGCATGCAAGAGCTTGTACTTGGTCTCCTTCGCGGCAAGTCGGCGTCTCTTTTGAAGCAGCTGGACGAACGAACTTTCGCCGTCGTCCTCGTCTTCACTCACTGCAGGAGGGCCTGTCGACTTGAACGGAGTCAACACTGTTTTTTCAGCTCGCGTGAGGCGGACTGCATTGCCGCCTAAGACCCGTACACACCCTGACTCAAAGTCAGGGCTGTGAACAATTTCAGCGCGTGGGCCTAGTGTTCATAGTGAATACAAAACAAATTAGCAATGGATACTAGAAAAGGAAAAAATATGCTGCACGTACCAATGTACCGAGCGTAGTGTGGTTTGATGGAAATCAAGCCATCCAGCCACACTCGAGCATCAAGTAGTGATACTTCGTTTTCCTGCAAAGCTTTTGCAGCGGACTCGACCTTCTTTAAGTCTGCTAGCAGAGCACGCAAACGGCGGTTGTACGAAGGGGACGGCAGCAAATCTGCGATGTCGCCGTCATTGCTGTCGATAAACTCCAGCAGTGTGAAGTACCGCATCACCATAGCGAAAGTGGATCTCCATCGAGTATCTTGGCGGATAACTGGACGGAGCGGCGTTTTAGTTCTACATTCAAAATAGAAACCCAATTAGAACCGTTTCTAACTACATCATTATCAGTTCAAACTTACATCAGCTTGGCACTTTGCTTCAGGTTACGAAGCTTGATCATTAACTTCTGGACAGCATCCCGCTCGTCATCATAGTCTTGCATGTCAGCTTGCACTGCTCGGTTAAGCGGTGGCTGGCACAGCCGATTAGCGGCACACCCATCAGCGTTGCGAGCCGCCGGTTAACCGAGCAGTTGTCTCCCACCAGGAAACAGCACTGGCCCAGTTGCTTGCCGTAGTCCCGAGGCAGCATAGTGGCAAGAAACTCCATGTGGCCGCGGGCGGAGAGGTCTTCCTCCTCCTCGTTGAGCAGTGGAGCCATACAAAGAAGAGGAGTCTTGACGACCCCGTCCACCTCGTAGCGAGCGTACACTGCAATGTAATGCTCTGAAGCATGAGACCACCCATCAAAGATTAGCCCAAAAAGGTCAGGCATCTCGTCAGCGATGCCACGCTCCACGGCCCGCGTCACACTACTCATGCCAGAGACGAGCGTCTCGACACAAATTGAGTCAAGGTTAGAGTACCTATAGAAAGCAAATAGAAACAGAAGTTAGAAATTCATAGGCAAGTTTAGAAATGCGTATGACTTACCTTTTGGTCGCCTCATTCTCACATAATGACAACGGAAGATTGCTCTTTAGGATCCACTCCATCCAGCTGAATAGATTGAGAGAGGAGCGCCGCACGTAGTTGAGGATAGACCCCGTCTCGGCCGAGCTGGCGGCGAGCATGAGGCTCTCATGGGTTGGGTGCTCGCTTCGAACGTGCGATACCAGGTTGGAAAAGCCATTGCGGCTAGCCTGCTTTCGAACCGTGCCGCAACGACAGCGGTAGTACTCGAGGATGACTTCATCGAACTCGTCGCGGCACGGTTGAAAGAAGAACGCAGCAATTTGTGCTGGCGTGAACGTGGAGCGCACACTGCGTCGAGACGAGAAGACCATGGTAACGGGAGTGTCGGCGTGGGAAGTGAGAGAAAAGAAAATGAGTCTGCTGAGATCAGCCGATTCGGCAACAAAACGACTGGTTCGTGGCGATCGATTGACTGCTGCAGATAACTTCAGGAAACTGTACGCATAAATTACCGTATGTAATATGCAGCCACCATAAATTATGCACGAGCCTAGTTTAGGGTGACAACATAAATAATGTCTGCTTATTTATTGAAATTACTGTGTCGTCAATTTTTTTTTCGGGGGCCCTGGTAGTTGCACGGCGGAGCATGAACGCCTGTGCCTTGCTTAGTTTCTCACTGTCAGTTCTCGGTCATAAAGCTAGCTAGCCAGCCTCTCACAAATTAATAAACGCTCAAATGAACGAGGCGGAGCGCTGCGCAAAAAAAACAAATGGTTATCTTTTTCCGAACGGAGGTAGTACAAATTGTTGCTAATGTGCCTTTTGAGTTATCGAAATAATCGCCCTTAAAGCTGACCGACATAAAAATCGTACATTAGTGAGCTTCTGAGAAATAGCTCTTTTCCAATGTCAAATCTTTAAACCAGGTGTATCGGCTGCACACCGCTCCTCATTATCAAAAGCGCTCGCACCTGAGACATGTGCCGATGGTTGCGCCTTGACAGACCGGTGCTGAAGAAGCACGAGCGACGACAGTCTGCGTCACAGATGCAGCTCGCTTAGACGGCCACTACCAGCGTGTAGATATCGCACTACGCGACGATCAGGACATGGATGACGGTCAGCTCGGTGGATACGCGTCTCCACCTGTCGCCAATTATGACGCCGACGACAGCCCGGACGCAGCGAGTGATAGCTACTCCAGTGTGGAACATAACGACAGTGGGGAGAGCGATTTCTCTTCTGATTCTGACAGTGGAGGTATCGACGAGGAGAAACGTACTGCAGACAGCGGCGTGGATGACGATGAACAGGTGGACAATATAAGAGCCGTTTTATTCGACACTGCTCCAAACACGCAAGGGGCCGAAGTGATTCAATTAGACGCATGTAAGAGCACGTGCATGGAGGGCTGGAGTATATATTATGATCATTATTTCACATACCTAACGCAGAGCAGACCATCAGCCTGTATACGCTGTTGGGTGTGCTCATGCAAGTCCGTGGAGCGCATTGTGTGCTGCCTCACCGACATGAGTGCAAGCGCGACGAGTCCTCGGTCACCAGCGGTCACGTATATATTGTTATGGTTTACTCTCAAAACTATACTATTCCCAGGGTTGCAAACACGCCTTCACAGTGGTACTTCTGCTCTCTAATTGCTGTTAGCTACTTTGAGATCTACTACGAGAACGAAGGTGTGCAGACCAATTTTAAGATGAGAGCACGAGTGGAAAAGGAAGCGACCAAATCAATTCTATGCTGGCGCATTTTATAAAGACGAGCCTTGTACCGTCCGGGAAAAAGAGATTGACTGTATACGTGAATAGTTGCTCGGGGTTAAACAAAAACAACTACGTGATACAGTTCCTACAAGCGCAAATGGACAGTACTTGGTTTTCGAGCATGTGAGCTACAAATTCTTTGTGAAGAGACACATGAAGATCTCGTGCGGCCGTGGCTTTGGCCACATCCGCAAGTTTATCACTACTGCTTAGTGCTAAACCATGACGAATGATGTATACGTGGGTTATGCAGCTGCTGCTGCGTCTATTACTGTTCACGTGCCTCGTGATACTGACATGTTCAAGTCCTACAAATCAGTGCTGACGGCGTTGTACAAGCGAATGGATGAGTGCAGAAGTTACAGATATTTTGTAAAGATCCCTCTAGCCCCGGAGTGGCGCCTACAGGAAAAGGCGGTGCGGTTCGTGCCTGGCCACTTGGAGATCCTGCCATCGCTCCTCCTAACACTGAGAAGAATAGTCAAATGTACCATTCTATTTGTCCTTACGTTCCCTGCGAGCTCCAGAACGATCATCTCTATGCAAAGCCTACTAAGGAAGAAGGAGAGTTAGCCAAAACGAGGAAGCAGGCGCGACTGGATCATTGTGCTGCTGTGGTGTCGGTGGCAAAGAAAACCCAAGAGTAAAGGGGAAACCACAATTAGTCGACGTCCCAGACGAAGAGCATGCCTGTCCACTTTAAGAAGGGCAAGACTGCTGCCGGGGGCGTGAGTAGGCTGACAAGTTGTTACTCGCGTTTAAGTGTCCCTTCAAAATGTTGTAATCGACAAGGTCTAAATTTTAAAACAAAGTAAAAATCCCCCCCCCCACGAGATTTGATGAAGCAAAATAAAAACTTCTTTTTGATGAGGTTGCACTAAGGACTAGATAATTCTAAGAGTAGTACTCGGCCACTTTACCCCTAAGTACAAACTAAATTGGACTTTGGCATCGACATGAATAGTATTGATTTCAGTGACGTCGTTCTCGGGCCAATTTGGCTGGAAGAGTGTTCAATTGAAAGCTAAGTCACCCTTTGTTTGATCAGTATACCTAAATCGCGATTCGTTCTTTGGTTATAGTTTTGTTGCTGTCATTGTCTCATATTAGTTGTGGAACTCACATGAGACAATGTATATTATACTAATATGGAAGGGCACAGACCCCGGAAAATACAAACGGCATTGTCTTCACGTGACTTCCATAATAAACACGGGAATACAACATATAGCAATAATAATTACTGCGCAATTATTGACAGTACGTGAATTAACGGTGTTGTCTTAGCAAAATGATGATCTTACCTTGGCCAGACTCGTGACGTCCCACATATCCTTGTTCGCACGGAGAAACATGAACATCTCAAAGTGCGCACTGATCTTGCTGCTTCATGTGGCGTGAGGACCACCTTGCACTGCGTAAAGAGACGCTCACAGGTGATCAATGTCGGTAGAACCACTGCCGCCAACGGCGTGTACGCCACTCGCTCCACATGCCGCTTTTTGGGTCAGCCCCACTGAGTGACCTGGGCAGCTTAGCTGTCTTGGGGATTCTTACGCTTGCGACCGCTCGTGCGGGGCTGTTTGCCAGACCGCGGCGCCTCGAAATGTTTCAGCGCAATGGTTTTAGCGGACAACAATTTCTCTTTATCGCAAATCTTGACAAGTCCTATTTCAAAAGCTGGAGAATGCACAGCTTTGGCAGTTGGTTAAAGAGGGCCACCCATAATTGGGTAGTCTGCAATCATCGGATCAATAAGGAGACACACCTCGCCCATAGTAGTGGCCTTGGACTCCAATAAGTGCTTCAAAGGCGCCGCCGACTTCTTGTGATCGCAAGTTGACAGCACCATCTCCTTTACAGCTTCTACAAAAGAAATAGACGACCTTATCGCTCTGTAGCGTTGCATTATATCCTATTGTGCATCGGATTAACCTGGCAGTTAAAATCTCGTAACTAACCACGAATAGCTGCTGCAACAAGTTAACAACCTGATGCTGCAGCTGCGCCAGGCAAACGATACGGCGGGGATATTTAAGCTCATTCCGTTACGCGCGAAGAAACACAACGTGACTCGCTAGTCATCTAGGCGCTCATTAACTACATGAAGGCGGTCGTGCGGATGCGACTTCTGCGCAAGGACATTGATCCGAAACAAGATGGAGGTACTATAATCTACGAGGACAAAAAAGGTGATATGGCATTGGCAAAGAATACAGGTTATCGAGCTCGCACCAAGCCCATCGACATTCGCTACAATTTTTTTATTCGCGAGAAGGTTACGAGCGGTGGGGTTAGGCTGGAGTGCGCTAGCACCACGAACCAGTTCGCTGGTTATCTTACGAAGGCCTTATCCCCGAAGATTCTGCGCTAGCTGTTTTGGACGCAGTAACGTCAGAATCAAGCTCGAGACATCGAATTGAGTGGGTGTGTTGAGGATGCACTTAGCTGTCTACTCATCTGGATGTGTACCGCTTGGCACAAGGCGTACGAGTACTGAATACGTGCTACAATTGAGTGACATGAACAGTACGATCTCATAGGCAGACAATTTGATATCCTGGATTTTGATTGGCCGTCAACTTCAATTCGACCTATAACGCGATCTGCTGCGAGAGGACAATCGTGACATTTTGTACACTGTATACAAGTATTTCGGTTGCAGTATACTGTTTGTATACGCAGTGGGAGGTACGTGGAGGCAGCATGTATGATAGAGGAAGAAATGCAAGCTTTTAACTCAATCAAACTCACTTTCAAATTTCCATTCACCACCTCACATCGACTATAAGCCTCGTTCGCATTGTCATCTACTCTCAATTGTAGCACACGCACCCGATGTATCGGTAGTGAAGTCATCCTTGAACGTTTAAGCCGTACTGTGAATATGATTACCTATATCTGCACATAACACAAGCACGTGAAGCATAAATCGCGGAGTCCCCGTATTTTATTCAGTTGAATCATGGACAAAACATGGACATTCATGGGCAGAACATGAAAATTCATGGCCATGTACTGGGCCTCAGTTGATTTCAGTGCGACGGTTTTCTGAAAGCTTGATTGCTACACAACACATCATGAGCATTATTCCGCTCACGGAGCGTCTGCCCTAACGGTTCTCGGCCCAATCTACGTCGGAGTATGCGGCGAGCTCCGTTCCTTGTCGGTCGTACGTGACCGGCCAATGATATGCCGAGTTTGTTGGCAATACTTTGATTGATGCTTCAATTTTCGGTGACAACAAACTGGATCATGTCGACAAAATTGCTGTAGACCGCTAATACATTCCGAAAGAGGGCGATGTGAGCATCGGTATCTTGGCTCCCTTTATCCAGCGGGGACACGGCAAAAAAAACGTTCGTTAGAGCCGTCCGCCAACCATGTAGAGTCCGATGTCTGCAACAAAATGCATGGTGCCATGGGTCCAGCCGTCATACATAATCCCGAACAGGATGCCCATCTCTTTGGAGATCACGACACTCAGCTTTGTAGCTACCGTTATCTTGTCTGCCTTGACGGCTTTTGAGTTGGTCGATTGCCACTTGGACATGACCCTTGTAAGCTCGTCGCCTACCTCGCTAAGCGGCATGCCTCGCACGACCACCCATCGTAGACCCTGGTAGCAATGCTGGCTTTCCTCAGATAGGAGTCCAAAATCTTGAAGGGGCGTTCGCTACCTTGGTTATGCGCGGTGTGCTGCGCAAGGAAGCCCTCGCTACGGCTTAACAGGTGTGACACGAGGTTGAAATAGCCCGTACCGGACAGCTACTTGCGGCAAGCATCGGAAATCTTGCAGCAATGGATTTCTTCGCCTTGGGACTCTTAGAAAGTGCACAGAAGTCCCTGTTTGACACCATTGTCGTAGTTTAGGAAATGAGATGTCAGCTTCGCCACTCACTTTAGTTAAACACTGAAAGAGATGGCCAGGAAGGTCCTTTTTTTGCTAAACCGGTCGCACAAAAGTGAACCGGGACTGACTGGCCTTCTCGTCAGGCATTTTATAGCAGTAATTTGGACCACTGTATTAATATACTTGTTTTTAGGGGGTCAATAATATTTTTATAATATAAAAACTGCAAAAATTGCAGTTCCGCAGTATTCTTGAGGCCTACAAGGACATATCCTATTGTTTGGGACGAAACTCGTTCTAGCCAAATTGCCTTGAACGACATGCTTCAACGACGGCAGCCAAGTCCAGCGTGAATTTCCTCATCAAAAACATTTTTTTGCTGCTACGTTAATGCAAAACATGCTAGTATTATATTGCCTCAACGCTCTCAAAAATTCGACGCAAGAGCAAACATACAAACGGAGATAAGGGAGCAGGTTCAGAGTTATAGGCTGGGGAAACACCACTAATTAAAATAATTCTCGTCGGAATTAGGATATTGTGGTTTCTCACGCCTCACTGGGCATGACCCTATACGTCTTGCTGGCCAAAAAGATGGCACAGGTACATGCGTGCCTTGACAGCAGTGGTGTAGCGGGATCAGTAAAATCGGGGAGATTGCTGGATCCGACTTCCCACCAGTACTCAGACACCGACTAACGGAGTGGGTACCCCGATGATCCGTGATCTGTAGAATTTTTCTTACCTTGTGTACCCGTCAGTAGGGCGGGATCTTGCTCTCTCGGTAACTTTTAAGAGCTCAGAAATGTCTTGGCGAGACGTTGGGATGGGGTGGAGCAGTAGTGGAATTAATTTCACTCTACATCCAATGTAGGGTCCCGATCACAAGCGATTCCTTCAAGATTGTACGGTCGGGCAGTCTTGATCTGAAATCTGACCGTAGGGAGGCCTAACGGATGTGCTCCCTTGCTTTTGAGCTCCTTTTCGTCGTACTTGCCGGTTCCTATAGCAGGATCTTGAGAGCGGAGAGTCTCTTGGACATACCCGGCCAAGTTGTAAATCCGGTTAGCCTTACGGATCTGCACGTGTATAAGGAAAACTCACTAGGTGGTCGGATCTAGCCAATTTATTTTCCTGTAATCACTAACAACGCTAGATCTGCATTTTCCAACCTTCACCAGGATTCTTGAGGGCAGGAAGGCACGTGCGTGATACTGTGCAAATTGGGCTCTGATTTAAAGTTATTGAATGTGCTGCAATCGTGAGCCCTACTTCTGTCATATTTCACTTTAAGTCAATCGCTGACTTCCATTCGATACGTCATAATTTACAAATTTTATGTATTTAATAACGTGTAAAACTTTAAAGGTTTTAATAATTTATAAAGTATGCTGCTCAAAACTTAATATAAACCATCATTTATCAATACTAACTCGAAGTACTAAAAGCAAACAAATCGATTAGGTAGACATTACATGTATTAATTGTCGAAAGACCAGCAGTACAACGACGAAATTGCTTAAGCATTGACTACAAGTCGTTGCTTGCGCGCATACGTATGTGTTCGTTGCCAGTATCCAGCGGTTTACATGCTTCTCTGTCGTAAAATACATATATATATTTTCTTTATACGAGTTTTGCATGCTGTAAAGGCATTACATGTACGTGTTCTACGAGCAGATTTAATATGGGTCGGTAGCCATGACCAATTTTGATCGATCATTCGTGGCAGAGAAAACGCCTGCTTCTATAGAACGCATTTGTTTTCACAGCGCGTTTAAACAGCGGTTCACAGCTAACTTATGCTGTTTTAAAATCTGTACCACCGGTGGTAGAATTGTACACCGATGGTACACCTGGGGGTAAACAGCTTCATCTTAAAAAAAATATCATGAAAGAGCTAGCGTTCAGTGTGGTAACTTTATCTAGTCCCAATAACCGACATACTGTCAGCGAACCTTTACTATTACCCTTAGCGAAAATTGGTTCATCTTGCTTTACTCAGACCAAGGCACCCACATTTTGTTTTACTTTCACTAAATGAGAAAATTTTACCAACAAAAAGTGCAAGGTAAAAAGAAGTTTGTAAGACGAGACGTCACGATTCCAAATTTTATTTTAGGGACAATACAAAGCTGCGTGTCCTGTATTTGCGTACTCTTTCGTCCACAAAATTCAGATTGCTGTTTTAAACCATCTCTATTGACTGACAATTTTTATTTTTCTTTGCAGCGTCGAGGTCACGAGCTGCCTTGGTGCAAGAAACGTCTACTCTTTCTGGGGAGTTGTCTTTCAGATATGTGTGTGATTGCATGAAAGAATCAGAATGATTCTCCATCCATTGCCTTTGAGGACATCAAATCTGATGACATGAACAGCTATATTACTATAAGCTCTGTGCAACTATCGATTTCGCGGCAACTCGAAAAGTGTGTAGTAGAAGGAAGTGGCTGTGCATTTTTTTTAGCTTAAAATGTGGTTGTACAGCTTGTGGACGCGAGAAAAAAACAATCGCTAACAATTCAGTGCAGTACTAATTACCATACCGGAATTTACATTAAAAACCTTGCTCTTGTGGCGGAGTGCACTTGTTAAAAAACTACTGACTTCAGTCACTGGAATACGGAATACTACATCGAACAAGAGCAAGCGAGGCATGTGGATGTCAGTCTGATGATCGCGTAGACTGTTACCAATCATTAGCAAACAAAAATCGACAGCAAATACAAAGTGCAGCTCTCAATTTTTGGTCACTGAAGCCATTTCTGAAGTTAGCTTAGCACAGCCAACAAAATTGACAATAGAACTAAGCAGACCATAGTGTTTAGCAGTGGGGTTATCAGCAAAATAACCAATTAGGACGTTTATTGTTCCTCGTAGCCTGCAGCTTCCTGTCGCGACTAAATCTGTCGTGTCCATCTGCTGCAGAATCGCTTAGAAGAACCTGCGAGCACCCAGCAGTCAAAGACAAGGCCGAACTCTAGTCGCTTAGTTGGCCTTGCGGGCGGCGGCAACAGCCTTCTTAACCAGGGAGCTCTTCTGCTTGCGGGCGATCATAGCCTTGAAGCGGTCGAAGTCGCTCAGCTCAGCGCGCGTCTTCTTGTTCTGCAGCTTCTTAGCCCAGGTCGAGGCCTCCCACTTAGCAAGGGTGTCGGCCTTAGCAAGAGCCTTCTTAAGCGTCTTCTCGCGAGCCTGAAGGGGGATGTCCACGGTCAGGTCCGTAAGGGACAGACGCTTAAAGTTAATCACGTGACGGTTCACGCCCGTGACGCTGAAAGGGCCATCCACCAGGGCCTTGTTCTTGTCCACCACGTCGACGATCGTGGCGATCTTGCCGGCGTCCGGGCCGTAGTTGATAAGCACTACGCGGCCGATAGAAACGAAGCGAGTGAAGGTCTATAGTTCATTTTGCCAGCAAAATATGACAGAGTGATGGTCAGTTTAACACATACGCAACAACGACGAGGTTTCCTACGAGACGCACCATTGTTGCTGAGAGGAAAAACGCCAAACGAACTAATAAGCCTCGACGTTGGCGGCCGGGCTTTTGCCCCAGCTTTTAGAACCAGTCATCCCAACCCTACTCATCGGCTTTACTTTTCCACCAATAGCTACGGACTTAATAAACGAAAAGTGATATGATAGGTAGAAAACACTTTGGTGTTTCACACACCGTGACTAATATTGACAAAGCTCCCCATCGCACAGATGTCCGCATGCTGCTCTTTGTAAAGTGAAGGGCGGCGATGGCGACCAACCAAAATGGTCCGTGTGCAGCGCTTTTTTCACCTTTCAGTTTGGAAACTTTCATCAAGTAAGAATGGGGTTCGTCAAGGTCCTTAAGAACAAGGCGTACTTTAAGCGCTACCAGGTCAAGTATCGTCGTCGCCGTGAGGGCAAGACGGACTACCGCGCCCGTAAGCGTCTCATCACGCAGGACAAGAACAAGTACAACTCGCCCAAGTACCGTCTTGTCGTGCGTATCACCAACAAGCAGGTTATCTGCCAGATCGCGTACGCCGAGATCGATGGCGACAAGATTCTGTGCCAGGCTACGTCGGCTGAGCTGCCGCGTTACGGCCTGACGGTTGGTCTTAAGAACTACGCTGCTGCGTACGCCACGGGTCTGCTTGTCGGCCGTCGTGTGCTACAGAAGCTCGGCCTGGACGAGGACTACGAGGGCAACACGGAGGTTGACGGCGAGATCGTCAAGACCGAGAGCAACGGCCGTACCTACTTCGTGGATGAGGTCGCTGACGAGAAGCGCCCCTTCCGCTGCTACCTGGACTGCGGTCTTCGCTCTACCACCACCGGTAACCGTGTGTTCGGTGCCCTTAAGGGTGCTGCCGACGCCGGTCTGGACATCCCGCACAGCGAGAAGCGTTTCCCTGGCTACAGTCGTGACGACAAGAGCTACGACGCTGAGGTCCACCGTGACCGTATCTTCGCTATCCACATTTCGGAGCACATGAAGGAGCTCGAGGAGGATGACCCGGAGATGCTTGCCTCGCACTACGCCGAGTACGTCAAGGCCGGCGTTGACCCTGATGAGCTGGAAGACGTGATCACCAAGTTGCACGAGGCCATCCGCGCTGACCCGTCTCCTGCTGCTAAGAAGGACCACACCTTCAACAAAAAGTACAAGCGCACGGCCAAGCGTTCGCGCCAGCAGCGCCAGGCTCGTGTGGCCCAGAAGAAGGCCCACGCTGCCTCCAAGCAGTAAATCTTGTCGTAGGACTTGTTTAAGCTATTTGTCGTTCGAGACAGGTAGCTGTGTCCGCGTGGTGTAGTAAAACACCGCTTTAACATGATGAAAGTTCAAACACTTATTTCTACAGTTTTGCCATTTTTTCGTTTGCGATTTTGATGCTAATTTAAAAAAAGCATTCTGTAGGTGATTCACAAAGATGCTGTTTTTTACTTTTTAGTTAGACCTCATTCCAAAACGTGTTTTTCATTGACCCATTTTCTTTTTTAAGTTGCGATGGCGTTTTCGATGAAGCTATCTGCAGTGAAGGGAAAGAAGAAGCCGCTAGGTGCGCCCTTCGCGACTGGAGCGAAGCAATACGGGCTTGTTTTACCAAAGAAGGATGTGAAGAAGAAGGTATGTGCGCAGGACTCACACTCTATGCCCCTCTTGTCTTCGCGCAATCATTCTGACCACTTATGTATCAATTGTGCAGGAGGTCTCGTCGGGTTTCAATGTGCTCGCCGCTGCAGCAGAAAAAAGCAGCAAGATGAATGCTGAAGAGACTGGAAATGATACTAGACGTCAAGTAGGAGCTGAAGCAGCTCGCAGTCTGCAGCAGAGCCAAGTAGACAAGGTGCGCGCCCAAGCTCTGGCAGAAGACGCATCGGTCTTTGACTACGACGCAGTGTACAACGACATGAAGAGCGCGCGAGAGTCTGAAGCTGATAAACGCGCAACGAAGAGAGAAGAGGAGAAGAAGAAACCCAAATATATTAGTACATTGCTGCAACAAGCAAAGATCCGCGAAGTCGAGAACGAGCGCATTCGTGAGCGTCGTCTCCTCAACGAACGCAAGGCGGACGATGCCATGTATGGAGACAAAGAGAAGCTTGTATCCGCGTCTTATAAAAGAAAGCTACAGGAAATGCAGCGCTGGGATGCAGAGGACGCACGACTTGCTGCCATGGAAGAGCAGGAAGACGTCACTAAGCAGGGCGAGCATGCAATGGCAGGCTTTTACGCGAATCTCAACAAGAACATCGCGATGGGCGGCTCGACGAGCAATGCGCGGAGTGCGTACACGGCCAAGGAGGCACGACATGACGCGACAACTAGTGAGAAACCGGCTAGCGCTGAGCGTGAACATGACGGCGAGACAGCCTCCATATCTCGTGACGAACCTGCGACCAAGAAGGCGAGAAGTAGTGAGCAACCAGACGAGGGTAGACAGTCTCCGCCAGCTCGTGACACTTCGCCTAAACGCAAGGAAGTTGCCGAGGTTTCATCACCACGGAAAGAGGAGGAAAAAGCGAGCACGGAGGACGCTATTGCCGCTGCCAGAGCACGTTTCTTGGCTCGAAAGGCGCAACGCAAAAGTTAAAGAGTTGCATGCAACAAATTTGCGTAACAGTGGGATGACTCTGAAAAAAAATTGTGTTGAAGGTTGAAGATACTTTTTATCTAACTGTATTTTCATTTTAAAATGCCTACATTTGAGTAAAATAAATATCAAACGTTTTGCCGATGCAAGTCGAAATTAATGCACCGACTGTGTCAAGTGTTGTAGGCCCAGCAGTGATGTAGCCGCCAGCAGCTCAAGATCTTTTAGCTGCGGCGCCGTGTTCTCGTCGCGTGAGCTGTTGCTCTTTGAGCGCTTGTTCTTCGTACGCTTGCAATCATCATGGGAGGCTATAGAAGCTGTAGAAGGCGAGGTATTATCCCGCATGGCCGACCACGAGCGCTTACGAGGCGAACTCGATGGGCTCAGCGCAGGAGACGGCGATACCAGCTGGTGGAGGTTGGCTGGCACGTCCAGTTTGTTGCCACGCGGGCCGCCACGTCCTGTTGACAGGAAGTTCTTAACTTCAACTCCAGATTGACGCAACACAGGCTGCCAGAGGCGCTTCCGGGCGTTAGTAAACCAGTTCGAGAGCTGTTTGACTTCAATGCCAGCCTCGTTAGCCAGCTCCTCCTTCTCCTCCTCACTTGGGTACGGGTGGGCGAAGTGTTCGGGTGAGAACATCCAGGCCTTGAGGACGTTTTTGGCTTCAGGGTGTAGTGTGCCTCGACGCGTACCCTTTTTACGTCTCTGTGTCTTCTCTACTACGGGTTGTTCACTCTCCTCTTCGTCTGCACTACTAGTGGCAACTGTGGCACCCTCGAGCTCGTATGAAGGGCTTGAGAACGATGGCAGACGCAACTCGCGGCTGGGCGCACGCTGCGCAGAGATGGCGAACTGCAGACCTGGCAGCGGGTTCTTGGCCGGGTTGGGCGATGTGACAGGTGCTGACTTGCCTGTCAGCACGGGCGAGGCCATGGCAAGCGCCATGGTGGGATCCTCACTAGGATCCGTGGGCGACAGACACAACTGCGCCGACTTCTTGGCCGCCTGTTGCTTCTCGGGCGTGTTCGAGGCGGTCAGAAGGCGCATGGCCACAAGACGCGCGTGGCTCGGTGGTTCCATTGCGGTGTGAAGGTAAATTTGTGTTGCTTGGTGGCTCGAATAGACTTGCGAATGACGCGGCAACTTTGAGAATGAGAACCAAGCGTCAATACGTCAGCAGGGACGGCAAGTTGCCTTTTTTGTATGGGCTTGACTATTGACGACACGCACAAATCGAGCAAGCCAATCAACGCTGCGTGCGACGCGGCGTTAAAATGCGGGACAAGTGGACGTCGCCTCTCCTGGTGTCGTCTGGTAGCGTTCGGCTCCTTATGGGCTTCACGCGATGGGTTCAACGCCGTGACGGGGAGGGATGACCTGCTGTAATGAGTCGGTTGTGCGGTCGTGGATACTTTTTTCCCTTTCAAATAATTTGAAATGGATGCACAGTTCGGCTTGATGGGCGTCGCTCGGTGAAGAAATTGTTCTAGCTGGTGTGGCGCGTTGCGGATTGCAAAGTGAAAAGCAGTGGCTAAGGCCCATGAGGTGTCAGTTTCTCTCCTGGCGCCAGGCACTGAAAGGCGAGCGACACCTGGGCAGATCTGCACGTCTCTTGGCGATGCCGCGACAAGAAGCCGCATTGGAACTGGCCCTTTTTTACTTCGTAACGGCTCAAAAAGGGTCTTCTGCTCAAATTTTTGCTTCTTCAAGCGGAAGTGTCCCGACAGAAAATCTCGAAAAATAGAGACAATCCAATTGATTTACCCAGTTTTGACCTGGATCGGCAAAAAATGGGTCCGATCTTGATGTGCACCGGATGATGGTCATCAGAAATTGGCTGGCGAGTTGGTTTCTCAGCGAGTGCCGATGGCGTGTCAAATTGGCTCGAGTCAGCGCACAACGCTGCGAAGAGACGGAAATCTTTCCACGCGCGTGAGGCGGAGACTCGCAGCGCGATGGAGGGGCGCTGTCCTTTTGACAAGCAACCACGCCTATCATGAAGCCTCCGCCGGCTTTAGGGCCGTTACGCCATAACTTACGGCAGCAGCGGTTGAAAGATGCCAATCAAGCGGCCCCTTGCCACGCACTAGCGTCCCTCTAGGCCAAAACGGACGAGTAGTGAAAGGGCGGCGACGACTAGCCGATCTTATTGACGGGCCGTTACATGTACATGATCACCTTGATCGACTTCAGGTCCTTCCTAAGCCTTGTTGGAGCTGCTAAGTGGATACGTGACAGCTATGAAGTCCATCAAACCTTTTTCCTTCGGACTTTGACGGTTCGACGTGACGGACGGAAACAGACCCGAGCAAAGCTCGATTTGCCTATCCTGATCATGAGTGACATGTCTTCTTGTCGCCGTTCTCGACGACCGCGCAGCGCATTCCGCATCGCGACCACTACAACGTTTTAAGGCAACTTCTTCCTCACCTAAATGTGACACTTAAGCCTAGCGCTCGTCAGTCAGGCAACAGCGTTTCAATTGCCACGCATTTTTTCGCCTATCAACGGTCGACTCAGTTGCCACTGGCAACTTGCCAGCTCGCACTAGCATGCCACGTAGCCGCTCTGCTTACTTCAACCTCCCTGCACAGCACATGATCCACATGCACAACGTCCACTTCAATGATAAGCATGGCTAGCTTGCTGTCGCACCCAAACTTCTGGGCTCTGTAGCTTCAGAGAGCCACACATTAGCGTGTGTAAGTACATGTATAGGAGATCTCACTCTTTCGTGGATTTTCGACCCAAAAGGCTGGAAAGTGAGGCCGTGTGAGTTTCGACGCCATGAACGCAACGTGCATCACGCTACCTCGTGGCAAACTTTGAGCACCAGGATTTGTTTCTCTTATCGCGGACAAGACAATACGTAAAAAGGCGACATCGTCTACTGTACATGTACACCCTTCGCACTGCCATTTTGTCTGCAATATTTGCGATCGCTTGAGATGGTGCTTCTCGTATGCACGAAAACTCGTGGAGTGTACAGCGTTGCGGGCACGGCAAGGCACTGAGTACTCCTTCTGCGACCTTACATTTCGACAAGATATCATCCGTGCTCATCGAGCAATTCGTCACATCGCTACGTACACGTACCGGCAAATGGAGTTCCACGTAGATGCGTCTGACACTACTGGGTACTGTAGTAGAAATCATCTATTAGACATGACTTTCACCTCTCTGACCACCATTCTGAACAAAAAGCGACGGATACCCCTGTTTACCCCTTTACTAAAGGGCCTTTAGTGTACTGAAATGTGAAATACGGATAAAAGGATGCGGTCTTCATTGTAAGCTCCTTACGTAATGTTGTATATGGTAAGGATAGGGCCTTGCACCATACTTGCATGCCATGATGATGAAGCGAGAGAGTTCACTTTAAAGAGGTTTGTCACATTTGCTAGGGTGCTCCGTGTGCACTACGAGTGTCAATCATTGACTCAATGCTCTTATTTAGAAGGCACTCGTTGCATCCACCAACTATTTCGACATAAAATGGACGAAATCTGAAAAACACATGTGAGCATAGGGTTAGAAGGTACCGTAATGACTGTCGGTATGAATCTCTACGAGTTGGTTTTTCCTACACTGCGCGACAAAATCTTTCGGACACTTACATTTTTATCTATAGCTTGGCTTCTAGAACGAGTTGAGACGTGCTATTTAGATATGTTTAGCCACTCCGATAGGTCTATAGCTGGCATGTGACGCGGAGCTAGATTTCCGAGTATGTCGGTAGGCTGGCATACAAAAAACTAAAAATTGGTCTGCGACACGATTTTCGGACACATTTTTATCTTATTTTTAGTAAGGGCAAGAATGATTGTTCTAAGCGGCCATCCAATTAATCTTCTTTCTGACTTCATTTTAGTATGGGTCGCGGACCACCCATCACTGACGAAGAGCGCGGGAGGATTAAGGGCCTCCACGAAGCAAACGTGGGGGTGAGAGAGATCGGTCGCCGCCTCAAGAGGTCGCCGGACGGCGTGAGCTACGTACTGCGTACTGAAGACAAGCGCGCGGCAAAGCCTGGTAGGTCGAAGAGCCTCACCGACCGCCAGATTCGGCAGGTCGTACGAGGGGCTGCCACGGGAAACTATTCGGCAGCGCAGCTGAAGGCTACGTATGGGCTAAAATGCTCTGTTCGTACCGTTCAGAGGCTGTTGTCTAAGGTTGATTTTCTAGTCTACTCAAAGATGGACAGAGCGCTCCCACTCACACAGGAGCACATGGATGCACGCTTAGAGTTCGCGGAAAGGCTTTCGTCTGCAGCCCAGAAGGAGATTGTTTGGCCTATGATTATTTTTTCTGACGAGAAAAAATTCAATCTAGATGGACCTGATGGCTTTAAACACTATTGGAGGGACCTGAGACGTCCTGCTCGGCGTTATTTGACGCGCCAAAATGGAGGAGGGTCGCTAATGGTGTGGGGCGCGTTTGGCGCTAAGGGTAAGTCGGAATTGGTTGTTCTGGAGGGGCGCCAGAAGTCGTCGAACTACATCTACACGGTGTCTGAGTACATGCTTCCGTTCGCGCACGCTAAATACGGTACAGACTTTGTGTACATGCAAGACAATGCGTCTATTCACGCTTCCTACGAATCCATGGGGTTCTTCAAAGAGCAAGGGGTGACGGTGCTCGACTGGCCTGCAAGATCCCCAGACCTGAACCCAATCGAGAACGTGTGGGCAATCCTCGCAAGAAAGGTGTACAGTAATGGTAAGCAGTATGGGTCTGTACCTGAGCTAACAGTTGCTGTGAAGGCTGCATGGGATTCGGTTACGATGGACGAGTTGATGAAGTTGATGGACTCGATGCCATCGCGATGCTTTGAGGTAGCACGAAAGAACGGTGATAAGACGCATTACTGATAGTTTATCGCTTAGGACAATCATTCTTGCCCTTATTAAAAATAAGATAAAAGTGTGTCCGAAAATCGTGTCGCAGACCAATTTTTAGTTTTTTGTATGCCAGCCTACCGACATACTCGGAAATCTAGCTCCGCGTCACATGCCAGCTATAGACCTATCGGCTTGGCTAAACATATCTAAATACACTGTAGCACGTCTCAACTCGTTCTAGAAGCCAAGCTATAGATAAAAATGTAAGTGTCCGAAAGATTTTGTCGCGCAGTGTACAATTGGTCCCCAGACCAACTATAAACCAATTTAAGTCTATTACATAGGTGACGAATACAGGTTATTTTTTTTTCAACAATCTCAAATAAGTTTTATTCGAACATAGGAAATGTGTCGGAATCCCCAACGTTATAGTGCAGACTGATACACGCAAAAGAAGAAGTAGGATTAGAAGAAGAAGAAGAAGAAGAAGAAGAAGAAGGGTTCGGCGGGCGCTTTAATATAGATTAAGCCGTTACTTATTAGAAAGTAGGCATTAAAAAGTAAAAAGAATCCATTTTTCTTTGTAGTTACTTAGAAGTATTCTTGATTTGCATCCCGAAGAGTACATAGCTGAAGATCTTGTAGCGAATTCTCTCCAGTTCTTTCTCTGACAATGGTTCCGTATCAGTAGATATAATCTTGTCTGGTGACAATATGTATGTTGACACGTAGTAGTCGAACCAGTGAGCCACATATACGCCACAACTGAATCCGTTTTCTTGAAGCCACGCGCAAAATTCTCGAATCTCCAATTTGTAGGCTGGGTCGACTAGTTCCAAAAATACGTTTACCACCTTCCTTTTCACCTCATCTTTGTGTTTCTTCTTGTGAAAGGGGTCGTAGATCCAGATCACGCGTCTCTTAATATCAATTATAACTCCATACCAATGTCCGTAGTTTATATTAATGTAGATTGGACACAACATTGCTAAACCATCGTGACATTTGCTGAAAAGCTGGCTCTTTGTGTCTAAGCGTCGATTGCGCTGGTCATCATCCTCGAAATACGAAAACGTCGGGTAGATTACGTGAATATTTGGAGGGGGATTCCACGATGCCTCTGCTGCAATTCGTTGCGTTGCGCTCATCAAACACTGATCACTGAGCCATCCGTCGTTGCCAAATCTAGCAAGCTCGTCAAATTCCACGGACACTCCACCAGAATTAACAGACCCATGTAGATATAACTCTTAAACAGTCTCCACAATCGCATTTCTCTCTTCCTCCTCATCAGGATTTTCAAACTTCACACTTTTAATCCATGATACCAGCGCCTTTGCTCCACGAACAACGAATGCCATGGAATGCCATAGCTGCATAATTGCAATATCGTTTGCCCGAAACGTCCCCACCTTCAAAATCACCACGGCAACATCGTCATGGGAGACATCCCTCCCATTGTTTACTTTCTCGCGGAGTATCACGTTTTCAATTGCAGTGATACACTTCTTAACTAGCGCAACTACAATTAACGGTTCATATATATGTTAGTTTCAATTTACACAATAGTTGGTATCGTGTCGTTGGTAATTGGTGCAGAATCGGTATTTGGTACCCGAATACCAACTATAGCCCACTGCTTACCTATTAAACCAATTTTGAACCAACTATACCAACGCGAGCACAAGATAGCAAACTTACCAAGCAGAACACCACGGACTTTGGTTTCAAATGCGCCACTTGACGAATCGGTGAGTAGCTTCGCCTTGGGACGCTTGAAAACCGCATCTGCATGCATTAGTTGAAGACCGCTAAACACGTCTTCAATCTCAGAGAGCGTAATTGGCTCGTGCAGCGCAAGGTCGGCGAACTTGGCGAGCGTAATACTCCACAAAGGCCAACTTCCCACGACATAGCTCCTTCAGAGCATTCAGGTAATGATCAAATAGCTCCTCAGTTGTGGCTCGAGCCATAATAGTAATAAAGTTTTGGATGTGAAGCTTCTCAAAGCCCGTAAAACCGTACTCACGTTTACTGGTTTCTCACTTGAGATAATCGATCACATGAAAGTGACACAGGATAATAGAAGCCCCTGGAAATTCAGCCTCGAGTGTGGATAGCTAGGTAAAATCCTTGTCAATCACTATGACTTGGATTTCCTTCCAGCATTCGTTGTTGATCTTGAATGCAGAAATTGCGCTTTTCATGTTCTGTTTAGTTTCACCATCAATCGGTGAATGCTGCGCAAACGCTCCACATCCGAATTTGTCCGTCACCATGAAGCTAAATAGCCGATACCTAGAAAGAAATAGTTGAGAGTGGTTAGAAAGATATGATAATATAAGCTGAGCATAATTGGTAAGTAATTGGTAACGCAATTGGGTATCGAACTGTTATCCATTATACCAACTATAGCAACAGCGTCACCAAACAAATCAATTACATCATACAGCTTACCGGTTGATGATCGTGCCATGGGTCCCATCAATGCAGACCACCTCAGGGAACAGACGCGCCAAGCGTCTCATATGACTCGTCTGGAAGGCAATACAGCTCGTTAACTGAGGGTCAGTGTCTCGGTAGGCCCTCACCACGCTACCGGGCCCTCGCTGAAGTCCTGTAGTAGCTCCGTAACGCGAATGTTGTCGTCAGGCGACGTGTAGGACTCACGTCTCATCTCCGCGATCATGTTGTTTACATCTTGCGTTTGAATCGGCTTTCCAGATACATCTTTCAGGTATCGGAGGATTATTTTTTCTTGTCTCCACCTTTATAAAAGCAATCTTAGTGATATATAATTGCTTGCGGCGTACCTTGCCACATTGTCCGAACGACGCTTCGAGTAGCAGGTGACATATCCTTCTGCGTCTCTGCGTATGTGTTAAATACGCTCTCGCCGATGGCGTGGTTGTGCGTGGAATCGTGCAGCTTCACGCGCACGCGAAAAGAGCCATCCTCGTCGACGAACAACAATGCATTCAGCTTCGCAGGACACTGAATTCGACGTGTTGTGTGATTCGTACGCTTCCCCTGCCCTTTAGGCTTGAATTGACCTCCGTGAGTGCATGTTCAGCCCTTCGTGTAGTACCGCAGTGATTCTTTTCATAACTTTGGCTGTGTTCCACGAGCCTCCGCTTGCCGAACACGAGTTCGATTGCGATCTCTAATTGAGTTGCTCGTCCGCAGTTTGTAGACTTGGAATGTATCGCGTTGGTAGCTAGGAACAAAATAGAATCGACCAATTAAAACAAAATAAACAAACAAAATTAATTGCAAATAATTGTACATACCCGCTGAATGCTGCCTCCATATCATCCCACGAGTCGAATACCCCAGCGAAGGGCTCACACACCACACGAACCTCGGCTGGACCAGTGTCGTCTGGATCGCGGAAGTTTCCGTCAACTGGCGGTATGACATCAGCGTCGGCGACGCTCCTCTTCGTCTTTTTGGCTGGTCGATGCGTGCTGACCCCTAATGACTCCACGCCGCTGCCCCCCCCCCCCCCCCCCGGTGTCTTCTCGTCACTTTCCTTAGCAAGCGTCTCGTTATGCACGGTGTCTCCCTCGTTGCTGCGCTCGCCTCCTGCCGTCTGCGCGCGCTTGGCCTTCTTCACGTCCTCCATTTCAGCGAACGGGGGGATAAGAAATGAGCGGGCAGGAACGGTTTGAAATGTCAAAACTTTAAAAATCCGAAAAATCTAGTTTGTGGTTAGGTTAAAGTCGGTATTTTGAATTGTACTTTTACTACAAAAATAGTTGGTGGATATATGCACTTTCTATTTAGAAACGTAAGTAAATTTTACATGCGGAATTCGATCTAATTTGGTGTGGGCCACATATTTCTAATTATAACTTAATAAAAATACTCCAATTTAAATTAAATTATGCGGGGGAACGGTTTTCCAACAATAGGCTTGTATCCGTCTAAGGCATTAGTGTCCGGTCACTTAAACCCCCAAACACATATCAAAGTAAAGCCCGGATGTCTCACAATAATGTGCAGATATCCGGTCACTGTATTTTCAAACAAAACATGACATGGCTTTACAAACGTTAAGATAAAAAATAGAAATTAAGTTTGCGAGTTGGAGCCGGATGAAAGGAAATATGCGCACTTTACGTTGCTAATTAAACTACTTGATACTCGTTGGGGCCAACGCTCCTTAGCAAAGTGCCAATATCAAGGCTCCAAGCATTGCCGCTCCTGAGTGTCAGCTTGGGCACTGTTTATGTGTATAAATGCGACTTCACGTCTGCTCTCATCCTAGTTGGTTTTCTTTTCATGCTTAAGGTTGTCTCTCACAGCCAACCAGCACGTAAAATGCTTCAAAAAGAAGAGAATGATCGTGGGTTTTCTTGCAAAAAATTGATTAGACTCAGATCAAAATTTAGTTCGGTAAGTCGGACCAAAACCTGTCCCTTAATACAGAGTTGGCTTGACCGGAAATGTGCACTGACTGGAAGTGTGCACTAACCGAAAACGTGCTTCAGACGCCTACCCTTTGGTAGAAATATTTGCTAAGGTATCGACAGCTCCGAGGATTATTTTCACGAAGCTGCGTCAGAAGATGCCATCTCGATCAACAGTCAGCTTAAGTAGCATTTTCGTAACGTTTAGGTTGTTTATTTTCTAGTATTTAAATGTCACCACCGCAATATATGCCCTTATAAGTGGCAGAGCAACCTTTGTATGGTATTCGGGACACCGCTAGTACATTGTCTAGGACGCTACGGCGCGCAGAGGAAGAGCTGTTCACGAGCGACGCTTCTACAAGAATATTGTGACCGTCTCCATCTCGATAAGTAGAGCTCGCCAAACTCGTTGACATACGAGAAAGTATTCTGGTGCATACGTTCAGACTTATAGATGTAAGGCAAATGAAGGCACGCAAAGAAATAATATCAGGTGGAAGGCTAAGAACTGCAAGGAGGGTTCAATCCGCTCAAAACTTATTAAATGCTGATGCACTAGCTATATAGCCTAGCCATCCATACTCGGGATGTTTTATACAATGTACAAACGGCTGGTTGCATACCGCCTTTGAGACGGTAACACTCTGCTTTCCAGTGGACGACGGTATCCTTTGGTGTATATAACGAGCTGATGAAGAGATGAGATGTGCACGAGAAATTAAATAAACAAGTCGTCCATAATATTTTGTAAATTATGATAACTCACACGCAAGCTCTCTCCACGCCAATTTTCTCGTAAAAGGTTGGGGCCCAGCTCGAAGCAATAGTCGGAATCGATGTCACGCTGGCATTCATCAACGCCACTCGATTTCTCGTCAATGCCCCGCTTGGTAGCTTTCGCCTTCTTAACGTCCGGAATGCCATCAGCATGCCGTTGAGTACAGGTACGATCATAATGGCAATGCTCGGCGTCAAGTGGACGGAAGCAGAGTGTGTAGAGTTTGTAGAGGCGCTCGGAGTGGTGAGCTGATTGCTGCGTGGAAAATGTAAAGGCCTCACTTCGGTGCCAGCGTTTTAGGTCGATAGAGTGAGAGTCATATTCACCATGATTGGTGACTAGGCGATGGACAAAGGCGTCGACAGTACCTCTATTTGTGCTGTTGCTGCTATACTCTCGGTTTAGCTTCTTCAACCCCTGTCTAATCCTGTCCACACCCTCGTCTCCAAAGTGGCGTTAACTTCTTTTGCGATGGTCGTTTATCATAGAACCAAGTTCAACAATTAAGCTGCCACGAGACTTTGAGGTGTCACTGGTGGGGGAAACATGGTTGCTGTAATGAGAACATGAGTGCTTGAGAGAGCGAAGACTTACAAACGAGCACTACCTTGATAACGGTTTGCTGTTGCTCAGTGTTGAGTGTATTCAAGCTTCTACATACCCAAAGGTTGGGTTTGAGTACATACAGTTCGGCGGAGGAATTGAAAATAATGCAGCTTCCACTAACCTCGGCTTGCTAAGGTTTTCAGATCATCGGACCTTTTATGCCACTCATTTTGAGTAAAAGTAAAAACTAAATCTAAGGCGGTCATTCGACCGTTTTATAAGGGTTATAATGCCTCGAAGCGACACAAAAACAGGATCGGCTTTTTTTTAGCTACTTCCCTAAGCATGTAAAAAAAAACTACACCACACTGTGTTCGGAGTTCACTGTATTTTTCTGTTAGATATTCTTGCACCATCCTGATTCCAACTTTGTGTTCGTTTCCTAACTCGAAAGGCGCCGTTTCAATTGACTGCCAATCTCATGGAGGACACGAAAGAAGGTACGCGTATTGAACGATGCAAATGCTGTAGCGAGGGCGTAGTGGTGCATCACGCACGTTTTACGGGCTGTGACTCTTGAGATGCTATATAATTGGCTAGCTATTGTGTGGGCGTTTTCACCTGCACTGGACTATGGAAACCACTTAGGCAAGTCATACGTGGGTGCGACGCATATTTCGTTCAGATCAGGCCTTCCGAAAAATACATTGCAGTGAAAATAATATGGCAATATTTGCATGGTATAAATTTATTTTTCAGTTATGATGAAAACTTTCAGTAAGACATCTCCAGTGTCGTCACAAAATATATTGTAGCCCATGGCTAACAAAACTACTCAATCCCAGCAAAGTAAAACTGAGGACCAACCACTGCTTGGTTGGCTGGCAAGTCCTTGGGAGTGCATCCAGCTCAGTTCTCCTCATTATTCAATTCACCATGTCTTTGACAAACTCTTCACCAGCAAGCAATGCATCTTGGAAGTAGTGGCGTGATATTGCTCTTATCGAGACAATTACGTATTTGTCAATATTGAATATTTTCCTGCAATAACTGATTTCACTAAAATTAAAAATCTCATTGCAGTTATATTATCGGAAGACCTGGTTCAGATGGAACCATCCACAATTTTCACCTGTTTGAAGTCTCTCTGTATGAACGCCGCATCACTATAATATTTTAAGAGTTGTCAAGGAGTGTCTCTCTAGTAGCGTGATGTGGCAACAGACGTTGCTTCAAAAATGGGTGGCAACATCACTGGACTGGCGACAAAAATGAAGGATGAGACAGATCCTGAGGTTGCTCCGATCAGGTCACACGAGCAGTGTCGCTAGACTGCTCGAGCCTGGAGCATCGGTCAAAGTGTTGCAAAATCTTTCCCGAGGGCTACATGACATCTACAGAGCTCTTGTTTGATGAAGCAATGATATATTTTCCGCAGCGCTTCAGCAAAAACCAAGCTTACATGGAGGCGAAAAACCCACAAGTGGGGGACGAATGCGTTTAACGTTGCAGTGCGCACACTGCGTACTGCATCACGTACTTTTTCTCACTGTTACTTACCTCGTATTAGATATTACTCAGTTTACTGGCGCACTTATTGTGCTTACTATGATGTAGAAAGCAGATTTGAGGTTTATGGTGGCAAGAAAAGACACGCAAGGGACAAAGCTGGTTAAGACAAGAGCAAGGGATATGCGGCCGTCGTACGAGACTTGAGTGCCGTTTACGAAGACGGACATCTGCAAGCCAAAAGGCGGATCGTGATTTACCGTTTTAACACATCTGTTGATCTGCTGGGTGCTGGATATTCTGTCCAAAACGAGTCCAACTTTGTCCAAATTATCCAAAACAATTGCTGTTTTGGTGATAAATTACCTTATTTATCCAAAATCTGTCCAAAACATAGGCGCTATTTTATAAATTACGGATCTAAATCTTACCTTTGTGCTAGTAAAAGTAAGGCTATGACGGTTGGCGTGTAGTGCGTTCTCGAGCTAGGGCATTGCTTCATTCAGGCATTTTCAAAATGCTGCACGAAGGGAAGGAGTACGTGATTAGGACAACGAACAAAGTCACTGGCACCATCTACTACAACTGCCGTCATTTCCGACAAGGCTTCCTTGCAAAGCTGATTTCAAAAAGAGAGCACGTACGCGCTCGCGGTGAGCACAACTGCGAGAATTCACTGGCGAAACAAGTCGTGGATGTGCGGTGTGAAATGCGTCTGCAGCTCCAGCGAGCGGCTCTAGAATCAGCGTCTGAAGCTCCATCAATGGTGTGGGAGCGTGTCCGCTCAGCATTAAACAACTTACACAAAGGAAGCACGCTGAACGCCATCCCAAAACTGCAAGGTGTCAATTTTGTCAAAAAAAAATACCCGCAAGGGTATAGGTTGCGATATGCTACACTTGCTCGACAAGACCGAGGCGCGCTGGCTGAGCGACTCGGACAAACGCTCCTTTGTGAGGTTTAACACTGGGTTCTCTGTCAAGAATAAGGAGCGCCGTATCGTAGGATTTGGGCACCCAGATCTAGTCCTCTTGCTACGAAACCCAGCAATTCCGGTCTTCATCGACGGACCTTTAAACTGGTGCCGAAACCGTTCGTACAATGCCTTATTGTAATGCTGCTGGACGCAACGGTTAGCATGTACGTTCCGGCGATGTACGTGCTCCTTCAAGGACGAGACAACGACACCTATCTGGACGCATTGACAATGATTATCATTGCGACGGACCGCCGACTAGAACCCGCCAGCGTTACGTGCGCCTTTGAGCTCGCGTTGATCAACGCTGTAGTCGACCAGTTCCCGAAAGTGCATATTGTAAGGTGTTTGTTTCATTGGAAACAAGCACTGGCCGTCACATGCTGGATCATGGCCTAACAAGGGATCAGGTGAAGGATGCAATGACCCCCGGCAAACTCGACATTTTGACCATCTTTCCTGCAGATGAAATCGACGACAAGGTGCGCATATTCTTATTTTTCTTATCATTTGAATTTTTAATTTTTTTGTTATTGACATTTTTGACACTTCAATTCTGACGTTATGATCTTGTATGACGTTGTATTTTTTTATTAACCAGGGGATCCGGTATGTGCGAAGGCTGATAAACGAAGAGGGCTCTAAGGGCAAGTGGGATCGGTTTTGGCGATATTTTCGCAAGACATGGATGGGGCGCTTTGATTCCAGCTTGTGGAACGTCAATAGCATGATAATTGGTGGGATTGACATCACAAACAGGACCAATAACCCGCTCGAAAAGTACAACCGCGACTTCAGCGAGAAATTTGGGCGTGGGGCTCATCCAAGCTTACTGGCGTTCATGGAGACAGCTAACGCCGAGGCACTAGGTTACGTGAACCGCATCCATGACATCAAGCTGGGAATTCAAACAGCGCCTCGCCACGCCGAAGCTGTCGTCACTCAAGTCCCAGACGACACATGAACTTCATGTAAACGGTTTGAACGCTGTATGAGTCCTTTAAAAAGCGACCGACACGGGAACACCGGCATCCAACAATGCGGAAGTGGTGGCAGAAAAAACCTGGCCCACAAGTGCTAAAAAAGAAGCATCTAATGTGCGTCAATTGGACCTGAAGGCCGAGAGCCATGTTTAAATCGTAGTGAAACCCAGCCGTTATCACTTCTCAAGGCGTTCTAGTGACCGTTGGGCGGTCGGAGAACATCTATGTCGGTCTGCTGCCATTCAGCTGCAGGAGCCACACATGTACGACGACAAGCCTTTTGTGAATCAGAGGTGATTACAGGTGCTGCTGCTGAACCAGCTGGTACTTCGTCAACGCATCACGAAGCTGGCCTTCGAATGGCAGAACCAGCAGACACAAACAAAATGGTGTCTACGCGTGTGCAAGTTTGCTCGCTGACGAAGGGGCCAAGTCGCTCACCACTGCGTCCTACTGCGCAACGTGCGATGATGACACGTCCATTTGCTTGTGTAGATGACCAAGATACATTGTACCTGGCAATCGGAAAGTCTTCTTCGACGTGCGGCACAAGAAATGGAGTGAAGATAAGCTATGATCGGTAATCCAAGTGCGTTTTATCCGTATGCGTCCTACAAAGCCGACAGAAGATGGTGGCAGCTGAATATGCAACGTTGGCTGATGGCGGTGTGAATGATTGTTGATGATTTTGTGTGTGTGTTATTGCAACGTGAGGTAACTTCCCGTGCAATCCTTAGAGACATACTCTTAAAACGCCATGGTTGCGCTCTTTTTTCTTGGCCTGACTGCTCAGAATCGGTTTAATGTTTAATTACTTGGTTTTACATGGCGAAAAGGTGTACTTGTGATTAAACTGGCTAGCCTGAAGCCCCCCTTTAATCTACCGGAATTTGTACGCAATTTTTTATTCTTCCATATTCCCTAAAGCATTGACACGACGATTTCTCTAGAATTGCGATCCTTTCAAGAATCGACCTGTGGTTTATCGCCATACGTCGAAGGGTCCGTTTCTATAACACTGTGATATCAAGAAAAAGCCAAAACATGCTGTTATTGTCCATTTTGGTCCGGTTATTTCTCCATACGGTTTGTCGTCCACCTCTGTAAAATGCAAGCGTTTGCAAACATCAAGTCAAATTATCCCATATGCATTTTAAGACCAAAACAACAGTTAGTTTGAATTTGTTTCGGTAAATGGGACTGACCATCTATTTACGTGTATATAGCTGAAGCTATTAATAACGTTGTTAGTGTATACCTTTTGCGTGTTCGCGCGACATCAGCGTACGCATGACGCGCGCATAACAGTATCTTTGAATGATAATTAAGGCTTCTACCGCTGATAGCGAAAAAACCTTAGGGCCACCCTTTTGAATCTACTTGGAGAGGAGCAGTGCGCCCAGCCTTCATGTCGACTTTTGGTCTGTGGTGACATATGACGTTGTTGATTACATAACGTCAGTAGAATTCAATGAACAAAAACCTCAGTGTATCTGAACGGAAGCCTTCCTAACGCATGAGCTTCTATAAACCGCATTCCTTCTCGCTGTCTCTGTCTGTCTCTCTGCGGGTTTCAAAGGGAAATCCTCGTCTTAAAAAACGAGGTGGAAACATCTAGCTAACAGGCAACTGCAGATGAATCACCGATCAGCACCATGCATGACCGTCACGTCTTTGCCGTGGAGGACGTTATTAATGCTCGAAACGATAACGATGACGCGACGTCCCCTGTCTACCTCGACGAACGTGTCTACTGGGACGTACGAATAGCCAACAAATCTCGTTAGCGCACCCATCTTCTACGAGTCGATGAAAGCTGAGCGAACGCTGGAACGGTACGATACTATCACTGTGACTATATGTGACTATATGTGACGACGATGGGTGGGGGGGGGGGCGATCGTCGCTGCGAATACAAGCATTGTAATGATTGCGGTCAGGAGTGCAGTACATTCATATCACGACGACCTCGGCGCTCGTTACTTGGCGAGGGCGAAGTACCTTGCGTGATATTGGTCGTGGTGGCGTCTCCAAAAGCCTGGCGATTATTGTACTGGCCAAGCTAGGGGTGTCGTCGCTACAGCGCAGCCTCGAGGGATGCGCAGAGTGGGTCAAATGCACCTTCGCTCATGATAATAGGGACGCTAGTAAGTTTCAAACAAATTAGCATGGATTCTTATTTGAAACATAGGCTTTTTGATATGGAAGTCGCGTCCGTCTCCGTGCCTTCCAACACAGATTTAAAAGTGAGCAGCATGTGTTTACAAGCCAATTCGGCAAAAAGCCAAAGAGTGGTGGTCAGCTTACAAAATACGAATCCATGCCTAGCAGTTACAGCTTACTTCTAGTGTAGAGCTTTCTGCGCTGGACGTGTACTCTAGGGCCTCTGCATGTTTCCATGTATTCACACGTCGCAGAAAAGTAAGTAAAAATTTAAATGGTCACCAGGGTATAAGCTTGTTTTTACGATGGATGCGCGTTTTGTGTGTCGAATGCCCTATCTCTGCGGGCAGAATAACGGAATTCGGGCGATCCACTGAAACTCGACTGAAATTCCGCTGGGATGGCGCTCAGTACGCGCCGGTAGATCAACAAATCCGCTAGAATGCAAAGGTCGCTGAAATTGCCCTGATTCCGCTCAAACTTTGACTGTCAGCCCCCCCCCCCCTTAATAAAAAAATGCAAAGGAGAATAGTGTGGTAGCTTTTTGTCGAAACGGAAGGAGCTAGTATTGGAGTTGGCTGACTTTCAGCTTAATGAAACTCGACAACCAAGCAATTCCCTGTATCTTAGGTACATTAGCTTGAATAAATGCTCCCCAACATCGTTGACATGAGTTCTCCGCTGACGCGTCAGCGGAAGAAAGCTTTTGTATTGCACTGAAGGTGAAAAGGTACAAGACTTACATTCTCGTAGCGGCAACAAAGAAAATAGAAAGCCAATGGCTTGCGAAACTAGCTCGGCACATACCCTACATATTGCATTCAAAAGTACGTGTAATCCTCTTTGTAGTGATTACGCAACAATACTGATAAAGGGTGCAACCAACAGTGCAACCGTATTTTGATTGGGTAAAAAGACAATATCATCCTACACACGTGTAGTAGAACACGTTGCAAGGAGGAGAAGACACGAGGCCACCACAACACTAGATCATTCGACTTACTACCGTACAACCTCGGACCATGATCTCCAGTGCATTGGAACACATCTAGACGGAAATATAGCTCCTGTCACTGTGGAGATGCTAGCTGGACTGCAGTACGCAGAGTATAAAGAGCGTGCGTGCGTCCGACGGGGGCAGATTATACGGGATCATGTACACAATCTACATGAATGCGACTTACTCAACCTTATAAACATGTTCGGAGAAGAGTGGCCTACTCAGCAAGAAACCTATCTGAAGCTTTGTTCGTGCTGCACCGAAGTGGCTTTAGGACTGTTCCAGCTTGTCGATGTACTCTGAAGACCGACTTATGTTGCAAGGGCTCTAACACGTATACGCATGCACTGACATGGAAACATAGAGACGGATCGTGGCCTAGGCGTGACAGCTTGCTCAGTGCTGATTGCCTTCATGTTAAGAGACTATACACGCAGCGATGGATGTGGACCTTTCTTCTTGTCCTGGCGAAGCGGAACAAGGATTGCAGTTACTGAACGCTGGCGCCCGTATACCTCGTAAATTTTATCAATTGCAAGCGTGAATAGTAAACCCCGCTCGGATAAGATGCGTAACAACGTCCCAGAACGCTTTACGCTGAGAGAGCGCAAATTTATTGGCTCCTCGATCAGCTCTGGTATGTCCTTTGCCAATTTTGCTCCATTTAATCCAAATTCAACTCGTGCCAAAGCTCAAATAGATTTTGTGGTCGCTTTGACAATGTAGCTGATACGCGGCGTACAGTACAATCCATAGGTTCTTCTCGAGAGGAACGAGCAGTAGCACCAGGTGTTTGTACTGGGCGAGCCACTGGCTGCAGTGCTATTCGACGTAACACGGCCTGTGTTCTCTGATACTCGCGGTGCATATCTGTTCTCAGACGGAGAACTTCATTCATCACGCTGCCGATCTAGTGTTTGACACTAAATAACTGTGAGTGAAGAGCTATAAACTCTTTTTGAGTGCTGTTCATAGTCATACCGTTGCGACTGATCGGTTATGTAACGTAACAGGTTCGGCGACAGAAATGCTGGAACTTCTTTCATGGAGCTCAATCAACTACAGTTGGGCGCCTTCGCAATTAACCTGAATAGGTAAACGTTGTACTGGACCAATTTCCACGTTGCCTCCAGCGTTAGCGTACACAGCGACGATTCACGGCTTAAGTGGTGCAGGAATTAGATCGTAGTCCAAGGTACCAACAGGCACCAGGGCAGCCCACAAACAGCACGACACCAAGCTCTCGGGCTATATCTGTCCCCATTTTCATCTTGATACCACTGCAAATCTGATTTACGAGAAGGTCATCGGTGATACTTTCTATTCCATACTTGGTGGCGTAAAAGCATGACCCCTGGAGCCCCGTCAACAGACCTGCTACAACAGCATTCGGATACGGCTGCGAATTGTCGATATACACGTCGACAACACTTTTTCTGGGTGCGCCACCTTCTGCGTCGGTAAATGAATTATTTTGTCAAACCACTTCTCGTATCATATGTCACAGCTCCCTTACGCAAAACTATGAATACCTAAACTACCTCCCTTTAGCTTATGGAATTCCTTCTTGTCAAACATCTATTGTAGAAAGCGGCGAACTACTCGCTCTCCATCCTGCGGATTCCCGAAAAGGAAAGACAAATTGCCACGATCAGCAAGCATCTTGACGTAATTAGCCAAATTAAGAATGACACACACCCGTGGATCCATGCTTCCCAACAATATTTATTTTGAAGCGTCACGCTCCTCCAAAATGTTCTTCGACCACCGAAGTTGACAGGATAGTGTCCGGGGGTGCTGAACATTGTGTGAGAAACTGTCAAAGTTGAGCTGCATCATGTCGTCGATTATTGCTATCATATGCCACTGTAGCGTTAATACACTTCATACGACGTACGTGAGGTTCCGGTTGTCGTGTGTAGCGTGTACCAGCTCAATCAAGTTGAGGGATTCTTCGTACTCTATAGGACGACGAGCTGCCGATTGCACCCCTTCTCGACGAACCTCGAAGCGTTTCACTGTCTTAATGACCTTGTTTACCAACTCAGAGCGCGTAGGATTGCATTATTTTTCGGATAGGGTCCCATGAAACAGCAATATGAGGCATAATCACGAAATTGCTTTCTTTGCGCAGGCAAGAGTCGAGGACCCAGCGCAAACAGGCTTGGTATCGTACCCCGGATACGCTTCTCCGAACGCACGAAAGTTCATCCACCTGCAGACACCCTCCGGCATAATGCTAAGAAGCTCCTCGCGGCTGAACACCGTCTCCGTTGTGTAGACCCGGCCATCGTTAAAACTCATAAGCTCCACTAGGATTGCTTTGTAGCGTTTTGATGTCATGGGTGCCGGCCAGCAAATCTCTTTGTGTTCAGCGTGCAACCGTGAGAGAAAATTCGTCGTTTCATTGTTGTATGGGCGGAGTTGCATTTGCTAGCGATAATACAAACGCTCTATGCAACAAATTTAGCAAGCGATACCATGAATCGTGCCGTAGTTCTTGCCGATACGGCAGGAAAAATCACTTTCCAGCCAATGAGAAGTCAGGAATGCTAGAAAGTACAACTATTTTATCTCTTTTCGGAGGTGTCACTATCCGGATGAATCACAACCCAGATATGTACCATTTCGGAGGTACCATCGCCTCTCAACAATGATAATAATAATTGAAATAGCCAACCACTACAGACAACATACTAAGCGCAAGATTAAACCTGATCAATTTTACCGAAGGCACGTTTTTGCTTAGCGAATCGCTAATAGCGAAAGGCCTTTCTTTGTCGTTAATCACAGAAGGAATACGGTATTGCTGTGTTGGCCTTCAATATTATGCAAACCTGTACACCGTGAGCGTGCGCTTTTAGTAACCCCTTATATAGAACACGGAGCTCTGGAATTCTACACCCGCAGTAGTCTTTGTGAGCTACTGGAAGCTTACGGGTTTTCAAGACTACTGTATCATAGTTGTGAATATGAAGAGGAGGACCCTATCACTACCTGATACCCCTGTTAAACCCGCTAAAAGAGAGCGTAGCCGTAGACGAGCCCACTGAGTTGGATCGCAAGCAGGGCCGGAAGATTAAAATGTCGTTCCTGGACTATTTCGGACGTAGATCAACATACGAACATTATCTATTGTTAAGGACCTCGTCATAGCCATAATCGTCGGTTTTGTATCACTAAGTACAATGTGGAGGATAGTGTCTTGGGCTTCTATACTGACGGCCAGCGTCAACACTGTCGTGGCTACGAAGTTCCCAAGCCACGCGGAACTTGGTTCCGTACACGACGTGGCGCGCAACATGCCACGAAGTAGGATCGTCGCTAAAGCCACAGATCGAAACGCTTTTCGCAACGACAGAGTCTGGCGTCTTTCGCCACGCTTTCATTACCCATGCTGCGACCAATTCAAGCTCAGGCGGGCGAGGGTTTACTTCTCTAGTGTAGCGAACCTGGTCCGAGTGCTTCCACCCATCGATGATTTTGCACAGGTTGTCCTTAAAGGACTTGTAGATTCAGACATCACCCGGCTGGAGGTAGGGCGTCAAGCCTCCCGGAATCAGGACCGTGACGACGTCCTTCTCCTGGCATCGCTGCTTGACCTTCTTGGCCGCATCGAGTCCCAGATGACATACTGTCCAGTCGTTCTGGCGACTTTAGGAAAGTACCAATCCAGCCAGTTGAGGAGCAGGTTCTGGTCCACCCATGCTCTCTCTTGATGAGCAGCGTAGCACCCGCCGACACGCTCAATTGGACCCCGCGTCTTTCGCTTCCAGATAAGACACGGCGGCAGATTCTTCCCTGACGTTGTTACTGCAAGCGCCGCAGTAATTCGCATGGACGAGAACCCAGTATAATGAATGACGACGTGGCGTGCTCCAACCTCATCAACCGTGTGAGTTCGCGCATCCTCAAAACAGACAGCGGTCTCGTCCATTAGAACGGTCCGGCCACGGTTCATGGATGGCTTGTGGTCGCCCAAATTGGTCATGTAGGAAACCGCTCTCTCCACCAGCTCATCATCGTGGAGTGTTGTGAGGTTGGTACGCTTTCGAAGCGTTAGACGGTTGCGCTTCATGAACCCTTGCACCCACGGATCAGACGCCACGAAACGTATTGGGTCGGCTTCGTGCTGCTCTTCCGAGCGACTGTCTTGAAAGAGCGCAATCGCAATTTTGACGCTATCCACTCCCGCGTCACTTTTTCTTTCCGGAGACGCTTATCGTACAGCGAGTCCACCAACTCGTCTTCGACAACCCCTAGAAGGGGTTGGCGACCCCCGCCAAAAAGCCAAAAGCGAGCAACAGACTCCGCACGAATTTGGTCGCGATCGCGCCACCACTTGCGGTAGGCAGACGATGACACTCGCCAACCGAATTGGCAAAGGTGTGGCGCCGCTCGGGAAGGAATTCCACCTCCTTCGGACTCGATCCAGTCGATAGCCTGCTGCTTGGAGTTGATTTTGACGGAGTTGCGTTGTGCTGGCATGACAAAATGGAGACTGAGGAAACAAAGCAATTGATGCCCAATACATGTGTGGTGCAGAAGGAAACAAATGGCGGTGACAGGTGGCTCAGTGAGCGCACTCTAATTGATCGCACTCTATTGTTTTAGAGTGCGCTAGAGGAACTCTAATCGATATTATACGTTAGAAAGAGCGTGCTTGTATTACACGATATATTAAAATAATAAGTCTTAATTACTTAACTAGGACGTGTCAGTATTCATATTTATGACTCTCTGCTTGTTATCTTAGCTGATATGTATCAAAACGATTTTGCTTTCTGAACACGTGGAGATATTTACTACTACATGTAGTATTTGCCTAGGTATCTCACAACGAAACAGTTGCGGACGCGTTGAGTGGAGTCGTTGCCTTGAGTAGACGTCTACTTCTTTTGTATTCCTTACCCAGGTCGGCAATGAGTGGGCAACATCGCCAGACCACCAGCACCACTTGCAGACAATCATATAAACTACCAGTATTAGGTAGAAGAGTCCATAGCTGTTATCGAGAGGAATACAAGGGTTGGCCAAACGGAGATGCAAAAGGCAGGAACTATTAATAATGAGGTCTGTGTTTCGAATTATAGTAGGTGTTCAATTGATATATTGTTGTTTGAAGGGCGTAATTTTCGAGGATCTAAATCCTGACCAACAAATTTTCGCTCTGGGCATTCTTACAATAAGAATGCCCTTTATTCTCTCCTTCACGCTCTACTTATACTTCAGAGCAATCAAGACATTCAGCATGGCACGTTGTCTGAGATTAATTTACTTGTAGTAATATCTCCACGTGTTTCCAGGAAGCAACATTTTTTTGATAGGTATCAGCTAAGATAACAAGCACCTTTTAAAACTTGCAGCATATTTTAGCATAACTGCACAAATCACCCGCATATTTGCGAGATTTCTCGATCCACCCCACTCTTTATTCGGAAGTCAATAGTTTACTCGGGAAGTAGGTAAAATTTATTCAACAGTAATAGCACCCAGCACAGAAGTTAGACACAGTTGTTTAAGGCTTTCAAGAACAAGGCTTTGTACTTCCAAACAAAAAATATTTAGCTTAAAAACACAGAAATATAAACTCGAGAAAAAATATACCGGTGGCCTTTACTTGCAAATTGGCTTCTACAGTCACTATACTATAGTGACAGTAAGTCATATCAGGATGGAAGCGCACCGTTATCGTGCTCAAGGATGCCGACTTCGCGACAAACGTTTCACTGTTGCGGACGAAAGACGCATCATCCGTTTACCCACTTTCGTCGAGCCCCACAATGTAATTTTCTTAACACACCTCTTCCTAAGCGCGCATGGTTAGACAACCCTGCCCTTCACAATTGCGAGTGCCCTGTGATAATTGAGGTGATATCTTCCGACCAAAATTATGGGAACTACGGGATCGCTTTTCTTACTAACTTGAATTTGATAACACGTAAAACATATGAATGTCTAGCGGGGATATCTACATATATCAAGGAAAAGTCTATGACGTGATAAATAATTGCCAAGGAGAATTGGAGTTGATTGACCTCTCCATTAACAAAACTCGACAACCAAGCATTTTCGTGCATCAAAATTACGTTTGCTTGAATAAACAGTTTTAAACATCATTGTCGATGATGGCGTGTCAGCGGTAAGTTAGCGTGAAGTACCTTTTGTTTTGCAGTGGAAAGTACGTTTTTCGCTACGTTTTCAAGACTTACCTTCTTGTAGCGGCAACAAGAAAAAAAAGAACAAAGATCAGGATGTTTGACTACCGAAGGCACGGAGGCAATTACATCGTACCTATATGTGCGTTTTAATCTCAGCTCTACGATCGTGTCATGTATCGACCACCCCGATCGTTCCAAATCTTGGAGTACGCCAGATAGTCTGCAAACTGCGGATTTTCTTTCGCGGCCTTGGGATCCAATCCTGCCAACTTGAGCTCCGCATACACAGCCTTGGGTTCCTTCTTCTCCTTGAGCCAAATACGAAACTGCAGATTCTTTGTTCTCTTGGGTAGTTTCATCTTTGTCGCCCACTTCTGCAACTTCGTAAGTATTGAAATTTGGAAGCCCCTCTCTTCATGTCGTTCACCGCCGTTGCTCTCAGTCACTGAGATTCGCCTCAAAGAGCGTTTGTTAAAGATTCCACCATCCCTTTCAGCTGAAGGGAACATGGCGTCGGCTGCAGATAGCTGGCTGCGTAACTCGCTGGCGTGAGAGCTCGAGAGGGCTTGACTTGTCGACAGGAGAACAGCAACGATTACCATCAACGCAGCGTAGCGTCTCATGCCGAAGCGGTCGTCTTGGGGGCCTTGTGTAGTAATAAGCTAGTTGTGAAGTGAACTACTAGTATGCCATGCTTTTCGCTTTCATCAACAACATTTTCGATGCTGCGATCAAATACAGTCGACGTTTTGCTCGTGTACGGTATTTTCCGACCGTTGTTGACGAACGAAAGGTTCAACTCTGTGATCGGTTCTTAACCTCTTGCCTGTATTCTGGAAAAAAAACTTATCCTGTATGGTACAGGATAAAAAAAACGTAAATTTGAAAATTTGCATACAAACTTTAGGTCAAACAGGGATTGATCTTAAAGATAAGCAAATCGAACAGCCACGAGGCATCGCAGTAGCTGCGCCACTGAGCTCTATCCATCTCTTCGCTGGATCGGATGTGCAGCGGCGTGGTCTAGATTTAGCTGGGGGTGTCGTCGCAACAGCGCAGCCTCCAGGGATGCGCAGAGTGGGTTCAATACACCCTCACTCCTGTCAGTAAGGATGTTACTAAGTACCAAACAAATTAGCAAGTACGTACTTGTAGGCTACTAGTAATCTGGTGTCAGTCGAGAGAGTTTAAATGAGATTTAAACCTCTCCAACGCGACACATATTGAAGAAAAGGCGTCTTGTTTTTACAAGAGCACTTGCGATCCTGAGAACTCCTAGACCATGACTTCCGTCCTAGAGACATCTCCATTTCCGGTAGACCATTATATTAGAATATATTTGGCAGAGAATGTAATCTTTAAAAACGTTAACCAACGAAGACAAGGCTTGCCCCATCATAACCAAAAAGTAAGACTACGATTTCGGGATTGCTTCGGTATCCGCGGATTTGGTCTGCGAAGAGCGAGTGGTGCAATCACTGAAGGCGATTTATTATTATACGTTACTATGTAGTGTACGGTTGTAGCTGCTGAAGCAACACCGTGTAGCTGTTATTGGTGTCTGACCCGCCAACACCGACACGATAAAAAAGGAATGTTACGAAACTGCTGCAAGCACAGAGCGTTATACAACTACGCGGACCGTTATGCAACGGATCAACGACTATTTTATACCAACGGCATACACAGGAAACTAGAGCACTGACCTGGCTGAAGGCGAAAACCATGTTTGATGTCGGTCCCGGCTGTTTCAATTTCTACAGCAACCTTGGCTTCGCTGTTTATTGCATCATACGTTACTGTTTTACCAACATCTTGAAATTTAGCACAATAATCTCGCCGAGAAAACTTCTCTTTCCTAAATGACTTCTTGTGGAATTGAGCTACATGACGCTCGAAAACGGCGGAAGGCGTGTGCGTCGGTCGGAGGCTGTCACCGATATTGCAAAACAAAACATCAAATGTGCACCTTCTGTAGTCAGTGCAACGTTCACAAAGAGACCTATCGCGTTTTGTGCTGCAGAGGCGTTTATGAAAACGTAGGTGCGGTGTTTATTTATCCTATTTGACCCGACAGAACCTAAACGAGGCCACCGTAGTAAAGATAGTTGCATTTCGGCGTCGTTTGTGACCTGTTTAAAAACTGCCTCAACCGACACTTTTAAGTCTACCTTAAAAGTTGATTAAGTGATGTCGTCATCACCGAAGGCGTGCCTCACGCCTCAAAGTACCAACTTGCTAAACAATATGGTTTGCATCCCGATTGTCATTTTGGATATCTAATAATGGCAGCACAAATCATTCGTAGTCAGTCATCCAATGAGGTGCGAGCAGCGTTGCCGAATAGTGCAAGCACGGACTCGTTGTTGACAGCAATTCTCCCCAGCAACAGAGCTGTTCCACGGCTAAAATGCTTTTTTCGATGGCAGCTATAAACTCCGCAAATCGGATGAGAGCAACCTCACTTCAATTATTTTACATCTCATTTTGCATTTCGCCTCAAGAAGCATCAACTACTTTACGATTTCCATGCCACGTATGAACAACAGAGCTCTCTACCCGCCAGGGTGGACTTCCCTTCGTGAAGAAATCGTTGGCCCTGTCTTTCAACGTGCTCGACCTTGCAAGTGCGAACCCGTCGGGTCGGTTTCTCGAGTAACACCAAAGCCAAACGTCCAGAGCGAGGCGAGTATTTCTTCCAGTCAACGTTCCGGTCGACAAGGCCAAACTGCAGGCAAAGAGAAAACTCGTGCTTCTTCAAAGAAGCGGACGACGAAGGCAACTTGGCGTGAGCAGTGCCGCAGTAACCAGGCGAGGTACAGGAATCGACAGCGCCAGCGCGAGGAAAGCCTTACCGAACGCGTTTGTCAGCTACAAGAACAAGTTGAAGATTTGAGGCTCGGCCTTAAACTGCGCGTCATCGCTAAGCGCCAACCGGCGAATACGAATCTTTGGCTCGTGGCGACCGATTCTTCCGCGTCCTTTCTAAGTACTACGAGGAGTCCAAATCGTCGTCTGCATCACTATCGCCTGGGAAGCAGGGTCCTCAGTTAAGCTTCCTGCTAGCAGCTATGGCACCAGACGTGATTGACGGGGTCGAGTGTGGCGTAAATGTCATTCTGGAGAACTGGCGATTGCTGTCGTTCTACTGCGAGGGTCTCACCATAAGATTAAAGCGCTTGGTACGGACAACAAAGCACTCGCTCCTAGCAACTACCGCAGTTTCCTTCACGATGAACGAGCATACGCTACGACATTTGTTCCCGCATGTGGTTGCAGATCAAGGTTGCAGCAATGCGCAAAGGGTATACTCAAAGCTTGTGAACCAGCGTCTGACGGCGCATGGATCCGTCTGTTCCTATGGGACAATAGCGACCAGCGAATCGTACGGCTGGAGACTAAGCTAAACATCATGGCAGCGGTACTGGGGATACTGGGTAACCTACATGACGTAGCGTACGTGTTTAGCGAAGCGAGGATAACTCCTGAAGGTCGAATCGCTCGGTAATGACGTCCGACGTTTTTCTTCACTTTATCACAACTTTAAATCTCTGTTTGATGAGCCACTATAATTCTCGACTGATCGCCACAACTGCTGTATTCAGAATACATCACAGATCACTGACTGCATCCTTTAAACCAGTCACTAGTTCTTAATCTTTATCTCGTTCCTGCTACTGACGTACATTTATCAGAAATAACCAATGGTGAAACACGGCTCCGTTATATTGTTTTGATAGCTATATTGACCGGGATATATTTCTAACGCGCTCAACTTCCCACTAAATGTTGCCCTTTTACGATTCTCAATAAAAATCGACATCAACTTCTGCGGTTTATTACTGATGTCAACTTCGTTGATCGAGACTGTTTAGCTACCTGTACTATCGGATCAGGGAATTGCAATGGTTGTACGCAGTGTTTTGGGCGCTGTTTTGGTTACAAATGGATCGGTCTTTAAGGTATTTTGAAGATAACGACGCTAAATCGTTTGGGCACTTTTGGGCACAATTTTGGTGACTCAGAAATTTCCTCGCGCCTCTAGCAGGGCTGACGTACAGCTCTCCAATTTTGATCTAGAATGAGGTCGAACACCTTGTTATATATACTTTCAGCATTTCTGAATGAGGCTACTACTTGATGCCAGCGTATTCTGTTTCCCGAGCTTTACTTTGACCAACAGTCCAAATTTAGACAAACGCCGATGAGAAGACTAAGCCAGACCTTCATTATATTGGACAATAACATCCTACGTTTTCCTTCAATTATACGCGTAGTATTGTACTGGTTCCTCAACCATACATGTAGTTTATTTAAAGTCCGGCTACTTGTCAATTTGATCTGCTCAAACTTTACCAGGATATTAGTTCCCATACGTTCCCTATTGCCGCTTTCTAGTATACTATTACTACAGTCCCGTATACCGTAGTAAATACGGGAACACACTGTGCGAGTCGCATCGCGATCAGAAGAAGGATATTAGCGGTATGTTAGCATCTGATGCGCCTGCTTCGCAGCCGCTTAGCGTAAGCTGAAGTCTGTTCAGGCATCATTTCCGTGGGAGAACATGGGACGCTCACTGAGAATGACTGGTTTTAGCTGCTGCTTAGACCGTTAAAAAAAACAAAAATAACTGCTTCTACTCTACGACTTACGGTCTGGTCTGTCCGTGCTTGTGGCGACTCTCACGCCCTGAATAAGACTGAGGACATCCGTGACGCTGCCGTCATACGACTCGATTCCTTGTCCCGGAAAAACTGCCATCCGTCTGATATACCATCCGGAAACCTCCCATTACTAAATCCCCCAAAACGTGTTTTAAATTGCCTAAAGGTTTCCAAATGAATTATCTACAAAATGACTAGAAGATCGACCCGTTTGTAGCTAAACGGTGCCCGAAAAACTGCGAACCGTTTCTAAAAAATAATATACAACCATTGCAGTTTACTGATTGGATGGTACATGCAGCTAAACAATATCGTCTAATTAAGGCGGGCACATCTGCAGCCGCACATTGCACACACCAGTGCATTCGATCTTTATGTCGTGAGTGGAGCGAGCCACGGGGGCGCCGAAGCGCCCAGCCAAGCGTTTCGCGGCTGGTCGGTAACCTCTGTAAATCGTCAGATGGCCCTTTCTAGTCGATAGCAATTTATGCTAAATCGTTTGGGCAATTTTGGACATTTTGGGCACGTTTTTGGGCATTCAGAGGCGGACGCCCGGTTGGAATGGAGTGATATCACGCATATAACTGAGGTTTGTCCACGTATGTTGTCCGGGTTGATTTATAGCCCCCCCCCCCCCCCAGCATTTACATGGAATCCGGTTTTGTATGCTTGTGTATCCTCTTGATGTCGACATACACAATAAACTGCAGAAGCTAATGTCAACATTTATTGAGAATAATAAAAAGCGCAACATTAGCTGAGCACGTTAGAATATATCCCAGCCAATAATGCAATCAAAATAATCCAGCGCGAAAATCTTTTTAGATTGATGCTAGCGCCAATAAGGTCTCATACATGCACGAGATCATCTTCTTGATCTCATGACCAGCTTAAAGCTGATCGTTAAGAACATACCTCGCAGGTACTCATCACATTTATGAAATAGTTATTTTGTTTTCATTACATGGCTGGTACCGTGTTATAATAGTATCCACTATTGCATTCGGTGTAGATAATAGTATCCACTATTGCATTCGTTGTAGACTCATACCGCCCAAACGTTTGCTGTTGGTAATGCTGTCGTCATCATTATTTGCGAAAACGAACTTCCGGATACTAGACATGAGGAACAAGTGCTGCAGCATCCACAAAAGTACTTGGTTATGTAATACTTCCGTTTTTTTTGGCAGGGGCTGGTGGTACACAGCGAAGATCAGCACCTGTCGTACTCATCACGAGCGTCTGTAACTGATATTCGCCGAAAGTCATCTAACGCTAACCAGTTAACTTAAAATTATAAAAGTTGTAGCGTTGTTCAAGGAGACAGGGAGTGTGGTTTAAAAAGGTGGCGATTGCGTTTGTGATACTTGTACTTGGTATAACGCTTAGTGAGCTGGAAGCTTACATTATAATTTCATAGAAAAAACTAAAGTAGGAGAGCCTATTATACTGTAAAACAAGATCATGGCAACACACTTTCCTGCAACAGAAACTGGACTGCATAACGCATCAGGCCCCGACAAGTTCTCTGGGGAACGGTCTGTTGCCTCGTTTTGCGTTATTTGTCTGCCCTATTCCGCTGCCTGTATGATAGGCGTTTATGATGTGCTGGTTCGTACGTGATACACGACAATCGAAGCGCAGCCACTCTACTCAAACAATCATTCTCCGAGTTGCCTTCTTCATAGAATACTTCAGAATGCTATCATTGGACATGTTGGAGAGCCCTGAGCATTTTACCCTGACTGAGTTGGCGTTAGGAGCCCTGAGACGCGAGAAGAAACGGCTGAAGCAACAGCGTCGACGTATGGTGCTCTGGCGGATGGAACGAAAAGAAGAGATCAATACTCTTCGTTACGAGAGACAAGGTCTCGAAAAAGACTTGGAGCAGATCCTGCGTACAGCGAACATGAAAGCTGATGAAGAGCCAAAGGCAGTGGCTTTGTATCGAGCCACCATCGAGCACGCAGCACTGCGGAGAGAAAACACTCAACTGCAAGAGGCAGTTGAACTCCATGTCGATCACGAAGACAAGCTAGCGCACCGAACATTTAAGTTTCTCGATGATCTGCTAGAAGTATCAGTGGACACGACAACTCCAACACGCGAAGGGTGGTGGGTGTCCTTTGCTAACGGGGAGCCCCCTTTCTTCTTCACCCCGCTCTCAAGGACTGAGTACATAAGTAAGATGGGAGTGCATGAAGTTGAGTTCGCAAATCATTGCCCTTGCACCGAAACGATCGGTAACCTCCTTGGTTGGGCTGTCGAATACGCACCTCCGTCCCGGCAAGCATCCGGTACTGTGGTGGCCCGTGCACAATTCTCAAGACGTATCCACTGCTCCCTCGACGATGCATTCCAGACTCTTCTACAAGTGGATGCGAATAAATGGCCAACGCTCATTTCTCCTAGAAGTTGGGGGAGTACCCAACGTGGCGACTTTTACTGCCAACCACTCCAACGGTTTGGTCAAACCAGCCGCGTAGTGGCGTGTAACATTCCAGGTGACATCAACTTCCGATACATCGCGTTGGTACAACACGACTGGTCGCTGCTGCCAGATGGAAGACGTATTCTCAAGCACAGCGTGACGATTGTGGATTCGAAAGACAACGCACGGAATCGTGATGCTGAAGGAGCTCAAGAAGCCGTGCAGTGGGTCTTCAATGGTGGCGCATTTAGCTACTTTACGGAAGTGGATGATAACACGATTGAGGTTGTGTACGAGCACTGGGCGGAGTGTTTGAGCGAAGTTCATGGGCGCGAGCTGTATATCGACTGGATCCGGTTCGCGATTCGTCTTGAAGAGTTCATCTCCCCCGAAATTCTGCTTCAAGGTTAGTAAGCTATCACTGGAACAATATAAAAAACGCAATACTCCATCTCTTCGAAACAGACGTCAACCTTTAAATGCACTTACACGTATCGTTTGTGATGGCACGTGACAAACTCCGTTTTGATGACTTATAAACGATATAAAAGCTGGGAGGTTATAAAATAATAATCTGGTCAGCGTAAAAAAATAGGTACACTTGCTTAAAAAATATGTTTAATTAGACATTTAGGCTAGCATTCTGAAGTATTCTTTGATGAAGGCAACTCGGAGAGTGACTGTTTGAGTAGAGTAGCTTGCGCTTCGGTTGCGTACGAACCAGCACATCAATCACGTGTATCATACAGGTAGCGGAATAAGCAGTTTACGGGCAGACAAATAACGCAAAACAAGGCAACCGCCCTCCGATCCAATTATCCAGAGAACTTGTCGAGGCCTGATGCGTTATGCAGTCCAGTTTCTGTTGCTGGAAAGGGTGTTGCCATAATCTTATTTTCTATTACAGGACTCTTTTACTTTCAATACCTTAGAACTATTTATTTTTATGTAATTAGAATGTAAGCTTCTAGCTTACTACACACATACAATGTACACGTATCACAAAGGCACTCGCCTCCTCCTCAGTAACTTTGAAGCAAACCCCCTGTCTCCTTAAAGTGGAGGACTTTGCGTGAATTCTATCACCCTCCTATTAATAAACCCAAACCCAGACCTTTCTGGGCATTACCATACTCATGTAAAGTACCGGTACGGCTAAGACTTATAATGTTATGAGCGAGCGTCAATTACCGACGCTTGTGATGAGTACCTTCGCGAGGTGGTCGTTATCGCCGTCCTGTCGCTTGGTAAGTGCCTTTCAAACTTTCATGATACCCTGCGTGACTCAAGCATCTCAAATTGTTAATAGTTTGCTTCCTGCGACAGGTGCTGGTCTTCGCTGTGTACCAATAGCGCCTGCCCTAGAAAAAACGCATGACCAAGTCATATTGTGGATTACAGCGGCAGAGACTATTGCCACAAGGGGGGGGGGGGAATGGGTGTCATGAGACTGCAAATTTCCAAAAGTGGAGATCTTGGCGTGAATTCTATCACCCTCTTAAACCCAAAACCAGACTTTCCTGGGCTGTATGTAACGTACGGCTAAGACTTAAAATGTAATGAACTAGTGACTGGTTTAAAGGATGCAGTCAGTGATCTGTGATGTATTCTGAATACAGCAGTTGTGGCGATCAGTCGAGAATTATAGTGGCTCATCAAACAGAGATTTAAAGTTGTGATAAAGTGAAGAAAAACGTCGGACGTCATTACCGAGCGATTCGACCTTCAGGAGTTATCCTCGCTTCGCTAAACACGTACGCTACGTCATGTAGGTTACCCAGTATCCCCAGTACCGCTGCCATGATGTTTAGCTTAGTCTCCAGCCGTACGATTCGCTGGTCGCTATTGTCCCATAGGAACAGACGGATCCATGCGCCGTCAGACGCTGGTTCACAAGCTTTGAGTATACCCTTTGCGCATTGCTGCAACCTTGATCTGCAACCACATGCGGGAACAAATGACGTAGCGTATGCTCGTTCATCGTGAAGGAAACTGCGGTAGTTGCTAGGAGCGAGTGCTTTGTTGTCCGTACCAAGCGCTTTAATCTTATGGTGAGACCCTCGCAGTAGAACGACAGCAATCGCCAGTTCTCCAGAATGACATTTACGCCACACTCGACCCCGTCAATCACGTCTGGTGCCATAGCTGCTAGCAGGAAGCTTAACTGAGGACCCTGCTTCCCAGGCGATAGTGATGCAGACGACGATTTGGACTCCTCGTAGCACTTAGAAAGGACGCGGAAGAATCGGTCGCCACGAGCCAAAGATTCGTATTCGCCGGTTGGCGCTTAGCGATGACGCGCAGTTTAAGGCCGAGCCTCAAATCTTCAACTTGTTCTTGTAGCTGACGAACGCGTTCGGTAAGGCTTTCCTCGCGCTGGCGCTGTCGATTCCTGTACCTCGCCTGGTTACTGCGGCACTGCTCACGCCAAGTTGCCTTCGTCGTCCGCTTCTTTGAAGAAGCACGAGTTTTCTCTTTGCCAGCGCTTGGCCTTCTCGACCTGAACGGTGACTGGAAGAAAAACTCGCCTCGTTTTGAGAAACGGAAAAACCTATTTCATAGGCAGGGGGACCAATTATATTCAAATGGCTTCTTTGTACTTGTCTGGTCCAAAAAAGAATTAACAGTTCTTTAAATCGGCGATAACTTCGGTCGTACAGCTCCAACGGAAGCGTGTTTGAGCTATTTTGAAAGCTCTACTTACGCAGCATCAGCACGATTTTTTAATAAACAGATTTCCCGCCAATTTTGCCAATATCTGACCATTTGAACTATCACTTTATGGAGGGGTGGAGTTTTTTTCTCTTTGACGTCAAAAATAATCAGAATTAAACTTTAAAATATACTAGAAAAGGCGCAAATGAAGCTTAATCTAGTGGTATATCACTAAAAGCAATTATATCCATTTTCGTGTCAATTACTCTCAATCCGTGTGCATACAAATCCTCACTATGAAATTAAATTATTTGCGCTATATTGTTTTACATTGTCCAGTAGGAGCTGACAATATTTGCAGTAATAAGGTCGTTACATGTGGTTTCGTATTGTTGACCATAATAAGCTGACGTTATTTCCAGTATAAGAGCAGGTATTACTCTGTGCATTGTATTGACAGCATTAACCAGACGGGATTTTCTGTTACAGACGGGATTTTCTCTTATAAGGAGATAGCGCTCTATGTAGTGCACTGTCTATTATAATCTGACGTTATTTTCAGTATTAGAGTAGGTGTCTATTCCAGATAATAAAACTTAGAAAAATTTAAATCTAGAAAGCGTAAGCCTATCGTACGGAGTTTTCTCTGCCTTCCCGCATAACTCACTCTTTAACTTGTCTTTGATGCGCGCGCTCAAGCGTCTTGGGGTCGATTTAGACTGTGCAGCACTCGCTATTAACCGGCTTAGGGCCGAGCTAGAAGCCGCAGAGCGCATGCTCGCCGTCATGACGTCACGAAATTCAGATGGGCACCGTTCGGCATCCCCCGATCCTTTTTTTCCTCGGAATCTGAGTCCGAATTCGATTGGAAAACGGAAGGGACATCGACCCCGGTCAAGGTCATCAGAAATTCTTGACAACACTTCAAGTTCGATATAGGAATTCACCAGTCCGGCGTGCGATGTTCCCTACTGTCAAGCAAGTGAAGAATCGGTCACAGAGACGGAAAAGACGTGAAGCTTTTTCAATCCCAAAATACGCCGACGTGATGGTGTGGGCCTCTCCGACAATGTGTACAACGCTCGAGCAATTTCATTAGCCCCTCGAGTATGATTTTGTACACGGATGCATTGCGGTTTTGTCAGCAGCCATTTAGCTTCCAGAACGAGCTACTTGTACTGGATTGCTTTACAGATCCTCGAAAGAGTGGAGATGTTTCTGTCGGGATTATCTTCACGTCCAGGCGATTGTTCAGGACTGCTTCTAGGCAAGTACTAGGCCAACGTTTGATTGACAGGTCCCCGGAAGAGCTTGGTGTGACGTTTGGTACTTATAAGACCCATTTTGGCGGATGGACACTAGTTTCGTTCGGTACCGTTGGGGTGAGCTACACGGCACTGAACAAGTATCAACAGAAGTTTTATCCAATGGCGTTCATGCTCACTCGGATGGAAACAGCCTTCGCGTATACACGGCTTTTCTGCATGCATAGACAAATGTGATTTGTTTTTTTGCTGGAGCTTTGGAGCTTAACTACGGATCAATGGATCACTTCGACGCTATCGCAAGTGCCTTTCGCGTAGTCTAGCCTGACATTAAACTTCTGAACTGCTGACCACATTTGTATCGCAATGCCAGAAGCAAAATGGGTCTTTTGTCTTCAAGTGAGCGCTACCAATAAAACATTCAGCCGATACTAGAATACCTCAGTAAAGCGCGCTCGCTTGGCCAGTTCGAGGTTTTATCCGAACTAGTGGTCAAGAACAGGGAGATGCTGGGTGAAGCCAAGTATGCACAGTGGCTAAGAAACGAATACCTGACATACCCCTGGGATTTGTGATTCTATACCACAAGTGACTCTGCTGGGGTGCTGCCAAACCAAATTCCGATTAAATCACATATTCGAACAATCAAGGTCACATTATTAAGTCATCTTCGAGCAGCGACGGGGCACGTTCTGGCTGGAACTTTGCTAAAATCTTGGTCAATTGTGCTATGGACATCGGCTCTGAGCCTATCAGGCATTATCTGTCTGGTCCCGTGAGCGCACAAGATTTGCAGATGGCGGTGACTCTATGCGAAGAAGGCAGTCACTACCCTACGCACAGACGAAAGTCCAGACGGGCGGTTAACAGCATCCAAGAAGCGCTACATCGTATGCGATGACAACCTCCACGGCCTTATTCTTTACAGCAATCGAACCAAAACCTACAAAGCCTCGCTCAGAGGTAAGCTCAAGCAAAACGAGAAGGTGGAGAACATCCAGCTGCGCTATATGTCGACTCACGTCGTGGAAATTTTAGAGCGAATTCCGTTCGAGCGCGATTGGGACAATCCTTCCTGAAGCACCGACGAGATCAAAATGATTCGCCGTAAGTTCAAGTGCGACTGTAAGTAGTTCTACCAACCCGGCTGGCTCTGTGCTCACGTTTTGGCATGTCTACATCTCGTAGACGCCATGGCCCTACAGGTTATGCTACGAAATCTACCGGCTCGAAAGCCACCTGGACGACCTCGGAAAAAGACAAGATGCCTAAATCGTGACAGGCCTCGAAAGCCGCAGTATGTTGTGGACTCGCTGATCAAGCGGTTGGTGGATAAGCCCGCTAGTGTCATCAACAGAATTATTCTGATGGCCGAGAATATAAATACCGACGAAGGAGAAAAAACAGAGCTCAACCACGTTGGAAAAGTTAAGCCACCTTTCATGAGAGGTGGTAAACGATACTGGAACATCGATGTCGAGGAATACGAAGAAGCCAGCGTCTTGGGGGTTGCAGATCTGGCAAGAGCGATTAACTACTCGTACCAGATGGGACACAACATTGGACCCAACTAGAAGCCTTCTACGTTGCAAGTCAGAAGCTGCATGCATAGGCTAGAAAAATCAAACAGAAAAACTAAATAATCACCCCAAAAATACATAAAATCATTGCATGGAAACACTTGCATCTAGCTGCAAAAAATTAAGCCCCTCAACATACAATTAATCCTCTGACTTAAAAAAAGCCAAAATGTCATAAACAGAAGCCAAAATGACATGACCTAGAAAATAGCCACAAATATCATAAAACAAATCCGCCCCCTTGAGAAACCGACCCGACGGGATCGCACTTGCAGGGTCGAGAACATTGAAAGACAGGGCCAACGATTTCATCACGAAGGGAAGTCCACTCCGGCGGGTAGAGAGCGCTGTTGTTCATACGTGGCAAGGAACTCGTAAAGTAGTTGATGCTTCTTACGGCGAAATGCAAAATGAAATGCAAAATGAGATGTAAAATAATTGAAGTGAGGTTGCTCTCATCCGATTTGCGGAGTTTATAGCTGCCATCGAAAGAAGCATTTTAGTTGTGGAACAGCTCTGTTGGTGGGGAGAATTGCCGTCAACAACGAGTCCGTGCTTGCACTATTAGTCATCGCTGCTCGCACCTGGATGACTGACTAAGAAATATTTCTGCTGTCATTATTAGACTAGCCGAGCGCCGCCGCTTCGCGGCGGTAGTTTAGGTTTAAATATACTTGCTTTGGCCTTCCCGCCGAAGCGTTGCGGAGGCGGGATAAGTATTACAAAAGGCCCCCTATGCGCATCGATATTTTTTTTAATTTTATTAAGTAATCTGGGTCAGCATCATGCTTACCTGATTAAAAAATGACTAAATTTGATCCTGAATCAAGATTTTTACTACAGCCTCTTTATTATTGTTAGTTATCACTGCAGCTTCATCTTCCACCCAAAACCACCTGCACTTTAAATAACATTTATACAAATGCTACACAATATGTTTAGTTTAGCGTCGTGCTCGTTACCATGGGCCGTTTCTGAGCCAAAAAAAACGAAGCTCAAATCAACGCAAAAGTTAGTTATGGCGTGTCAGCTTGCACAAGTTACTCGCTTGTACTCCCTGTTTAATCTTGTAAGTAGCTAAATATTGATCACTTCTCATACAAAACTCCATGAAACCAAAACCAATTAAGTTTTGTACAGTTTAATACATTTAGCGGTCATTTTGTGCTGATTCAGAATGAGTCATTAGACACTCTAATCTGTGCCAGCTATAATAAAATCATTTGGATAATGCGTCGCAAGATGCCTTGCTGTTGTTGTTGTTGACGGCGGTGTTTTTTTAATTGATAGTTTAACGATGATTCTAGGATGGTTAAATGTCAATTAGACTCCAGGTTTCTTAACGTTTCTTTATGAAATCTACTTAACCCTTCTACACCGGCATTACGGATAATCCGGAATACAATTTATGGAGGTGTTATTATTCCGGGATCTCTGCTTCGCAAAATCTGTTCTGTTATTTCCGCATATAGGTATTTGTAAACATAAACTTTGGCAGGGTAAGCATCGAACCCGTGACATGATTTTTTGCGGGAAAGGGTTTGGGTTACTGAATAAGAATCCACAAGGCCGGGAGCCGTCCATTTCAAAATCAGCGGCCACCCAGACAGACCAACACTCTCAAGATGGAGAAGCCGTTCAAGCAAATTTGGAGAGAGCTGAACAAAAAAGGCTGGAAACCCAGACGGCCGAAGCGATTGAGCGTCGACTACACCTACGTACCACCCGAGGGGGATGCAAAGGGCGTTGAAGGTGTCGACTACTTCGTTGGTACGCTACCGACTTGCATTGCTGTGTTGAAGGTGCCTAACTGTTGCTGTGTATACAAAGGTGAAGTGAGTCTACTACGCTACTGCCGAAGCCAAGGATGGCTGGAGCTACCTCCTCTACCAGCTTCAGTGCTTCCTCTCCAGACAGCAACTTCTCTGGGAAGTGAACTACTGACTACTGTCCCCACCACAGGAGCCGGATTGGTGACTAATCATGAAGCGGCTATTGCTACTTCTACGGACCCCCCCCCCCCCGGGCCCAGACAAACCAACTGCTGCCGAGAATCATATCGCTAATTCTGGGAAGACCTCAAATGGCAAACGGAAGGCTAGCTCGACAGGAAGCAATGCATCGAGCAAGCGGCGCCGGACTGGTATGTAATCGCAGTCCTGGTCTGTATGTTTGTTGCTAACGTATTGATGTATTACGGATTATACAGGCAGCAATGTTCCGGAGAGTAATGCTCCTGTTCCGGATAACACCGTACACTCTATTCCGGATATGACTGGAGCCCTTCAGGATAGTGCATCACGTGCTGTTCCGGATGGATCCGTTGATACTGCTCAATACTCAAACGATCACTGTGAACGCCCAATCCTGCCATTACCCTCGATGACTTCGACTCGGATGGTTTCTTGGCTGCTCTTCGTCGAGACCGTCGCTTTGACAAAACCGATGATGAAGGGCTCTACTTGGTGGAAGGAGACTGGTTGCTATCTCTCGACACTGATACCGAAGGAGATGAAGATAGCATTTCGTTGGACAAGGACATGTGTGATGTCGATGACGAAGCGTCAACAGGATATTACGAGGACGATGAACTGGACGATGATGTGAACTTTGGTTTGAATAAGGAAGTCTTGGATGATCTGCAACGTGCTGGATGGGACACGTATGATGAGCACACAAATGGTCAGCTACGTCTCGATGCTTCGCCGCTGTATGAAGGACCCTTTGGACCTACCAAAGCTGCGCTAGCGTATGCAGATAGCCCCCTGGCAATGTTTTTCTTATTTCTTCCGAAAGAATTGTGGAGGAAGATTGCAGAGGAAGATTGCAGAGGAGACAAACAAGTTTCGGGATGAGTGTGTCGAAGAGGTAGCGCTGTCGATGCGTGAACGTGCACATCTGCGCCGTGAGAAGGCTCCGTCCACTGTAGTGTTGTCAGTGGAGGAGTATAGAACCAAGCTACAACGCAAAACCGCCATCCAACCCCATGAGCTCATTCGGTTCATAGGCTTGTTGATCGCCCGTTCACTGAAGCCACGTCGGGAGAGCCTAAGCCGCCATTGGATAACGAAAGTGAAAGGTGCTCTATGTAAAGGGACGTTTGGTCAATTTCTCAGTCGTGATCGCTTTGAAGAGATAACACGGTACATACACTTCAACGACAACTCGCAACAAGCTGCCAGCAACGATCGGGCATTCAAGATCCGGCCTGTGATCCAAGCACTCCAGAAGACGTTTTTCCGCGGGTATCGTTTAGGAGCCAAGATCGCGTTCGATGAGGGCATGATCCCCATGAGGCACAGACGAAACCCCATGTGCCAATACATGTCTGCAAAACCGAACAAATCGGGGACGAAGTTTTACTTGACGTGTTGCGCTGAGGCTGCGTACTGTTCAAGGTAAGAGCTTCATCTTCCGTTTCGTAATATGCTCAGGATGTTATTGAACATATTACGGATTCGGACTAATAACGGATAATACTGACTATGTTATGGATGGTGCGTTGTAGGTTGGATATCTATTGTGGGAAGGCCAACAAAAACGAGAAGAATGTCGCTCAAAAAGCAGTTATCAAGAATCTGACCAAGGCGTTGCGAGGTCAGCCAGCTTGGCGCTTGATTTGCACGGATAACTTCTACACATCTGTCTCGCTTTCGGACAAATTGCTCTCTATGGGATTCTACCATGGGGGCACTATGCGTCGAGACCGGCTCGGGTGGTGCAAGCAGATTGAGTTCACGCAGAAGACAAGACCAAAGAGTATGCAGAGAGGAACCGACCGTATTGCTCAGTGGCGAAACCGGCCTGAAATCGTGGCGTGGGTGTGGATGGACAACCAACCTGTACGATTTCTAGCTACTGGGTGCTCGCCGCAATCTGATAAAGTTTCTCGGCGGGAACCGGATGGCTCTATCACAATGGTACCATGCCCGCGCTTAGTCGTGGACTACCACGACACGACGGGTGGAGTGGACGTCCACGACCAGTTGCGCTTGCAACGTTACTCAATCAAGCGGTCGGGTCGAATGCGGAAATATTACAAGACTATATTTTTAGGCCTTGCTGACCTTGCTTTGGTGAACGCGTTCGTCGTGTACAAAATCGCCAAGAAGCGCCAAGGGAAATCCGTACCAACACACGCTGAGTTCATGCGGCGGCTGCACGTTGACCTCCTGTCGCAAATCCGTGAAGGTGTTCTTCCAGAAATCAACGACGAAGAGCTGTTACCTTCTCCGGTGCCAAGGCAGCCGCACACCCTGCAGCAGACGAGAGAGAAGAACGGGAAAATGAGTAGGCAGTGTCTGTGTAAGGTGTGCTCCGCGTTGGCAGGACCGGGAGTACGGAGCTATGAGAGCAGCTACTTCTGCCGGACCGGTTCGCTTTCCAAGAAGGGCCGTGTAACCCTGCGCAACAAGGCGCGACGGCTGGAGCAGGGCAGTGAGCTTACGTGTAGCCAGTTGTGGCACCAAACGTGGCGCAACGGTACTGCCATCCCTCCCGAGCTGCAGCACAAGATTCGCTTCGTAACGAAGCGCCGCGTGGACGACGGCAACACCGACGAGGATTTTTTGTAGGATTGAATGAAAGTGTGCTGGTTCCATGGATGATTGTCATTTTGGCGCGAAATTCGTTTGCCCATCCGGATAACTATCTGAACATTTTTGCAAGGTTATATTAATTCAGAGAATTTTGTGCGCTCTTTGTTCACATGCCGTTTTTGTAACAGCGTTCTCAGCCAATCGTAAGCTCTCACTTGATGACGTGTCCCGGCAATAGGCTTTCAAAACGATATTTAGTACTGATTTTTCCGTATACGCTAATTCATATGCTAATTAATACGGATAATCCGGAACAATTTTCGGAGTAAAGGGGTTAACCAACTATAAAAACACTTGTCTTGTTTTGTTGTTGTCTTACCGCTCCATTTAAAATCGTATCCTACGCCCTTGTCGGCGACACGTCCACCCTTTATGTAGTATCGGATTTTGCTGTCTAAACAACTCTGGCTTAAAGCTGTAACACGTAGGAGTTCTTTTTGTTTAATCTAAAACTATCTATTTAGCCAACTAAATTAGCAACTTTTATGTTTTGTTGTTTTCTTGTTGAGTTGTTTAGACAGCAAAATCCGATACTACTTAACTGGCGGACATGGGGCGTAGGGTAATATTTCATTGGAGCGGCAAGACAACGCTCGCCTCCGACGCGTTATCGCGCTATAGTGCAAGCGCAGTGTGATTCTATTGTCTATGCTATCGGACTCACGGAGTGTATCTGTTTTTCCCTTGTTATCATGTTCTACGATAATACCGTGTTCCACGTTGTGCAATCGTGTCTCCCGAATCCTTCCCCCGTTATTTTTTGGCTGGTCCGCCGTCCGTACAAACGATTTCTAATGCGCTATTGTCCTCCGTAAATCGGTAAGCTCAGGTTCTACACTGATATCGTGCTCCGTGGCTCGGTGATTTCGCGTCAAGAGCTCCAGTGGCTGCATTTCTATCATGTTTTTTTTTATTTGGCCACCGTCCGAGCTATCGTGTTATCTTGTGGTGTCGCCGCTGGTCTGCCGTATGTTCTATTGTGAGCTACCGTTGTAACGTGCCCCCTGGATCGATGAGATCCGGTACTACCCTGGTATCGTGCTCCAATGCTCGGTGAGCTCCGGTCCTACCCTTATATCGCGTTCCAATGCTCGGTGATCTTCCGTTTATTATCCCCCGCGGCCTCATGTTTGGTCAGTCGACTGTTCTCCGTGTTCTACCGTGGTGCTATGGAAGAACTCCTGTCCGTGCACTCTTACCGCTACGTGATCTACCGTGGCTTCGAACGTGCGTGCTCTTCCGTAGCCGTGTTTTTTTAGCATACTGGGGTGTCTATATATTTAGTTCCCTTCCGTGGTCCGTACGCTCCGGTCATATTCTTGTCGTTCTGTCCTTCTTATGGCTGCGTGTTCTTCCGTCTTTCACGCTATGTAATGGGCCCAACTCCAATTACATAAGTAGGTAGATATTTCTTAAGTTATTACATAAGTAGGTAAAGTGGCACACGGGTAGCGAGTGCCAAGGTGTCATCATCTGATTGGTTGATAGTGAGGATCCAGACTCACTTATTGACCAATCAGATATAGACATGTGTTTGAGTGGTTCACACGAGGCCAGGGGTAGCCGCCCTGGTCCTAAATAAATCAGAGTTGAATTTGACACAAACCTAAGACTTGGTTTTATTATTGCGAGCTTCCTCCGCAGTATACTGTAAGCTAGTAACGGTATCTCTTACCCCGTTACACCTGGTAGCACTTAGTAATCCTTCCAACGACCAAGTCTACGATGAGCCAAGTCCAGATCTCCGGGGCGACCCTGGAGCATGCTGCATTCCCCCATCTCACTCGCGTGGAGTGGGAAGCGCTTCACCGCCTCGTGGCGGTGTCCGGAGACGCTGTCGTCGCATCGCTGCTGAGCTCAGCGACGCCCGACCAGCAACGTCTTGCAGCACAAGAGTTCATGAAACGCGAGCTCGCCGATGCGAATCGGCGGGTGTCAACTCCCTCGCGTCCATCCCAGAATGACGTCGTCAAGATGGAGACGTCTACGTATTCTGGCGCCGGTGAAAACCGGCTTCCGCTAAACCGGTGGTTCCGCGAGATCGACATCGCTATCGCCTCGCGACGCATCGAGGCGTCATCGGCCAAGATGAACTTCCTCCTCTCCCGGTTAACCGGGAAGGCCAAAGAATGGGCCCTCGGGAAGCTGGTTGTCGACCCCGAGGCTTTCCCGACTCTGGAAACTCTCCAGAGCGACTTGCGCCTCGCGTTCGAGCCCCCGCAAGATGAGTCTCGCGTTCGCGCAGAGTTCTTCGCTCTGCGACAAGGGCAGATGTCCATGCGTGATTACGTCCAGAAGACGCGACATCTGGCGTCATGCATCGTGACCAAGCCAATCGACATGGCCTCGCAAGTCCACGTATTTGTGTTCGGCATGCGCGAGGGTATGACCCGCTACTGCCTCACCAGAGCTGAGCCCTCCTCTCTCGAGGAGGCGTTTGCACTCGCGATTCGCGAGGATTACATAGTCGCTGCATCGTACGCCGCAGCCATACCTGCGGAAGCCCGAGGGTCTACCCCCGAGCCCATGGAGATCGACGCCATCAACGCGTCGAGCAATCGACGTCGCGGGTCCTACCGCGGCAGCGCTGGGCGAAGCAATCGCTCCCTCATTTGCTTCCGCTGTGGGAAGAAGGGTCATCGCGCGGCGGAGTGCCGCGCGCCAGCTCTCGTCGTCTCTCACGTCGACGCGGAACACTCCTCGGTCGCTCATTCAAAAAAACGACCAGGACCAGTAGGTGCGGGGCGCCCTACTGGCTTTAACGAAGGACCGGGCCCTCCGGTGGCAGCCCAACCTTCGAGCCCTCCCGTGCTCCAAGCACACACCAATTCCACCACTACGCCGGGCGACTCGAGACTGATCATTGTCAGCCTCCTAGTCACCGGTGCCCGGCGACCACTGCGCGCGCTCCTGGACTCAGGAGCGACCAACAACTTCTTTCGCGCGTCGTGTTTGTCGGTACTACCCAAGAACGTCCGCGTCCGGAATGGTCCGGGCGAGATCCAAGTCAAACTCGCAGATGGTAAGGCTCGCCGCGTTGCGCGGCGTGACGTGTCTTTGTCGTACACGTTCGACGGCTTCCGTAGCAAGGACGACTTCTTGGTGATCGAGATGAACTACGCGTTTGACTGCATCCTGGGCATCCCTTGGCTTGCGCGATATCAGCCAGAGATTGACTGGCTGGCCCAATCAGTCAAGCGTCGACGTGGATTCGACGTGAGCGAGGTCTTCACACACCTCTTGGTAGCGCCAAGAGACTGGCCCCACGTCACAGTCGTCGACAAAACGGCAACGACACAAGCAGTGCACAGAGCGAGCGATGGCCCTCTCTGCATGGCTTGTGCTACGTTGTTGGACGAAGAGCCCTCGCGGTTTCGCGAGGTAGATGATGAGGTGGTTGAGCAGCGGTTTCCACAGTACAAGACGGTGGTCGAGCAGGGGCTCCCACAACACGAGATGATGGTCGAGCAGGGGCTCCCACAACACTAGATGATGGTCGAGCAGGGGCTCCCACAACACGAGACAGTGGTCGAGCAGGGGCTCCCACACAACGAGACGGCGGTAGAGCAGAGGTTCCCGCCGAACGATTCGGCGGTCGAGCAGATTGGGCTCCCGTCAAACGATGCCGCGGTTGAGCAGGGGCTCCCGCGTGTTCCCGGCCCGGTCGAGTACGGTCTCCCGCGGCTAGAGGAGGGTGATGCATCGTCGAGTAGCAGTGCGTCAGACTCGAGCGTAAGCTCGAGGAAGTCGAAGAAGAAGTCGAAGCGACGACGCCTGAAACCTCGTCGAGACTACACGACCAGCGATAGCCCGCCGATGGAATCGGTCAGCGCGCTGGAGTACGTGGAAGGAGGCCCGAATCGGTCGCGCAGCATCGCAATCGCGAGCCCGCCGCGCGAAGCGGCGGCGATCACCCGCCTTCCAGGCTTGTCCTGGAAGAACTTTCTTCGGGACCTCAAGGCTGGAGACGTCGAGCACGTATGCTTGGTCACCTAGGCAGTCTCGGTGGATGAGGCAGCAAATGCGGTCGCAACGGACAGTGAATGTTCACGTCCGCTAGGTGCTGAACCTAAGTCTGCTCGAGAGGAACGATTCCAAACGCAGTCTTGGGAGGCCTTGCGGGAGTCAGCGAGTCCCGTATACGACACCGCCTGCGAGTACGCCGACGTCTTCTCGGATGAGATCCCCGCCGAGCTACCGGCGGATCGTGGGGTTCAGCATGAGATCGACCTCGCGCCAGGTACGAAGTACTGCGTTACCAGACAATGGCCACTTCCGCGTGATCAAGTGAAAGCGATCGATGACTTCTTCGAGGGCCGCCGAAAGGCGGGTCACGTGCGTGAGAGTACCTCTCCCCATTCCAGTCCAACGTTCTGTGTGAAGAAAGCTACAGGGGGATGGCGTATCGTTCTCGCATTCAACAAGTTGAATGATGCCACCATCCCCGCGCAGACTCCGATCCCTCGGAAGGACATGGTACTGGACTCCATGGCTGGCAGCGTCATCTACAGCGCCATCGACCTGACCGATGGATTCTATCAGATCCTGATGAGAACATCTGATGTGCCTCTCACCGCCGTAAGTACACCGAGCGGGATGCTCTGGGAGTGGCTCGTGATGCCACAGGGCCTCAAGAACGCGCCTGCCACCTTCAATCGCATGGTCTCCCATGTGCTTCGCCCGCTTCGAGACTTCGCGCCGAGTTACTTCGACGACATCTTCGTGCACAGCCGCGCTGAGGGCAACCTCAGTGCCGTGGACGTACATCTGAAACACCTGAGACAAGTCTTCCAGGTAATGCGAGAGAACAAGCTCTACGCAAACCTGAAGAAATGTGTCTTCTGCGCACCGGAGATTCCGGTGTTGGGATGCTACGTGAGCAAGAACGGTGTGCGCGCGGATCCCGAGAAGGTATCGTCTATCTGTGCTTGGCCAACGCCGACAAGCCCCACTGAGTTGCGTCAGTGACTTGGCATGGTCAATTACTTGCACAAGTACACGAAGAATTACGCTGGGTTGATCCAGCCGCTGTCCTCGCTGCTGAAGAAGGACGTGATCTGGGAGTGGAAATCGGACCACCAAGCTGCATTCGACTCGGTGAAGAAGAGCTTGGCGTCTGCGCCGATACTGAAGCTTGCTGATGACTAAAAGCCATTCCACGTCGTCTGCGACGCGAGCGATTTTGCCATCGGCTGTGCGCTGATGCAGTTCGATGATGACGAACACGAACGCGTTATCAGCTATCAGTCGCGCCAACTGAAGTCAGCCGAGAAGAATTACCCAGTCCACGACAAGGAGCTCCTGGCAATGCGGTACGCTCTGATCAATTCAGAGTGTACTTGCTCGGTGAACAGTCGTTCGCGGTTTACACTGATCACGCATCGCTGCGGACAGCGATGAAGAGCCCTCACTTGTCGCAACGGATGGCCCGTTGGCTGTCCTTCTTCTCCGAGTACAGCTTCGTTGTTCACTACAAGCCGGGCAAGAATAACATTCTCGCCGACGCGCTGTCTCGGCGTCCGGACTACGATCCCCGTGAAGCGCTAGGACATCAGCTGGCTGATGAGGACGACGACGAATGTGCGGTCTGCGTGTCGTCAGGCATCAACTTGACGTTGACCACGCCCACGCTCCCGCTGGGCGACGAGATTGCCACAGCGTACGATGATGACCCTATATACGGTGCCATCATGAAGCACCTGCGTGCTCCTAGTAGTGACACGCTAAGTGCCCTGTCAAAGACCACGCGGAATCAGATCGATCGATATCGACTGGACGGCAATCTGCTCAAGTACAGAATCGACAGGTTCGATGGACCTCGCGTCGTCGTCCCAGACGACGCTGATCTACGTGCGCGCATAATCCACGAGTATCATGACGCCCCGACTGGAGGACATCTCGGTCGCGAGAAGACGTACGCGGCTCTGTCGAGAGACTTTTATTGGCCGCACATGTGAAACTTGCCAGCGAGTCAAACCGTCTTCGACGTCTCAGGCCCCATTGCGCCCTCTTCCGGTCGCCACGGAAGCCTGGCGCTCCATTTCGATGGACTTCATCTTCGGTCTTCCGCCCGATACAGCCGGGCGCACGGGTGTACTTGTGTTCGTCGATCGTTTCAGCAAGATGGTCCATCTCGTTCCGGTGGCAGCCTCAATCACCGCGGAAGAGTCCGCGGCCCACTTCGTCGACGTAATTTTCCGTCACCACGGTCTGCCGAAGTCCATCGTGTCCGACCGCAACCCGCGGTTTACATCCGCGTTCTGGTCACGCCTCTTCGAGCTCTTGGGAACCAAATTGCTGATGTCGACTGCGGCACACCCGGAGACGGATGGACAAACAGAACGCGTCAACCGAGTCCTTGAAGACGTTCTCCGCAGCTACGCGACTTCGTACACGAGCTGGAGCTCGTTCCTACCGCTAGCCGAGTTCGCACTCAACAACGCCGAGCACTCCTCGACGGGCATGACGCCGTTCTTCGTGAACAACGCTCGACACCCACGTGTTCCGGCACTTCTCGCCGTGGGCCACCCCACGGATGCTGGCGGCTCCACCCTTAGTGGGGGAGGATCTCCTTCGGTCGACATGGATGCTGAAGTTGCGGTCAGTCCTGCGGACAACGAGTCCGTGTCGTGGTCATCACCGGTACGTGAACCGGTGTCTCAGCACGCACCGGTAGCCTCACCGGTGCCAACAGGCCTGCCGGCGCACTCGACTTCAGGGTTATCTTCGGGTGTAGCCAGTGTGAACGCCTTGACTCGCTCTCCGCCCAAGCAGCCCATCGAGCCTCCTCGGCGTACTGCATCTCCGATAACGAGATGGACGTCGCAGAACTTGATCGATCCAGGCAGCAAGATTCGCGAGCAGGCAGTTACCACGGCCAATTATACACCGAAACCCTCGGTGCTTCCTGCCGATCGCTCGGCAGTTGCGGAATTCGTCATGCAAAGGCAATCCATCTCAAGGTTCGTCCGCGACGCACTGCAGAATGCAGTGGACAAGCAAAAGGAACAAGCTGATAAGCACGGTCGAAAGAACGTGAATGTATTCAAGATAGGAGATCGCGTTCTCCTATCGACCGACGGAATCCGAGCTTCTGCCGTAACCAACCTTGGCGCCAACAAACTTGCTCCACGCTTCATCGGTCCTTTTCGAGTAACCAAGGCTGTGGGCGACGCCTACACTCTGGACATTCCGTCGTCACTTAGACTCCACCCGACGTTTTACGTCGGGCGCCTCAAGCGGTATTTCCCTGCGACGATTCCTGACCCAAACCGGCAGACGGAGAATGCGTTGGGCGACCAGCCCGACGAGCCTGACGCGCCAGAGACCCGTCGGTTCGCCAGGCACGATCTTCCGTCCGCTCAGCTCCAATATGAGCGTCCAACGCACGGTTCGAAGCAGTCTCCACCTCGCCCTGGACGTACAGGGCGTACGTCATATCACCGGGATGGCCCACCACCGATAATTGACTCGGTGGGTGACGCGCGCTGGATTGAGGAGCGTATCGTTGGCCACGAAGATCCCCACAACTCGGATGTTCAGCGCAACATCCGTAGTCATACTCTTCGCGCGGTCCCTACCGCGCGCCGCTATCTGGTACGTTGGATCGGTTATTCTCCAAAGCATGATACGTGGGAGCCCCGCGCCAGCCTTCTCCGCGACGTTCCGGACGTGGTCCACGAGTATGAGACCATGCTGCTTGAGAAGAAGAATTCCGCGGGTTACCCCGCGGAGACCGTGAACGAGATCGAGAACGGCCACGAGAACGACCCGCACGGGGAGGCGAAAACGATGTCGCGCTCCGACGCGTGCAACGTCGGCGTGAGCCGCGGCGAACACTGACACAACTTGTCAGTACAAGAATGAAAACAAGAAACCACCGGCGACATCGAACCGGTGACCAGTGGGTTGTCAACCCGACACGCTACGACGGCGCCGAAACGACTTCGATTACCAGCGGCGACACGGTGGCCAACAAGTACCTGATTCTGGTGACACCAGTGCGACAGCGTGAAGCTCACTTGGGTTGCTCAAGTGGTTGACTTCCGTCGACAAGTCTCATGTCTTCGAGATGTTCGAAGCAACTCCGTTCTGGCAGCAAAACAACACTCGCGTGTGCGTGAGTGAATGCGGCTGGTGGGAATCGAACCCTGGCGTTCTGACTGGAAGCCCCATGCACTGACCACTGCGCCGCGAAGTCGGCTTCGTGAGGTTCCTCGTGTCCGTGATCCAAATGCCTCCAGCTCGGAGTCTTCTGAGTCGCATGTACGCTGGGCACTTCGTCGATGTGTGTCCTGGGAGCCGAGAGGCGCAGTGACGGTCCTCGCAGCACATCCAGAGCTCGTGGCGCACCTGTCGACCTTGGGCTTTCCCTTGTTACCACCGCCACCGCCAGCGACGCGCTAGCGCTGCCGCCCTTCGCGCTGTCCCCGATGTCTCCGCCTTGTCGGTTTTCGAGTTTTCTTCAAATGTGTTCCGTGCGCTTATGTTGCGTAAGCGCAACTTAGAGAGGAGGGTGATGTAATGGGCCCAACTCCAATTACATAAGTAGGTAGATATTTCTTAAGTTATTACATAAGTAGGTAAAGTGGCACACGCTACCCGTGTGCCAAGGTGTCATCATCTGATTGGTTGATAGTGAGGATCCAGACTCACTTATTGACCAATCAGATATAGACATGTGTTTGAGTGGTTCACACGAGGCCAGGGGTAGCCGCCCTGGTCCTAAATAAATCAGAGTTGAATTTGACACAAACCTAAGACTTGGTTTTATTATTGCGAGCTTCCTCCGCACTATACTGTAAGCTAGTAACGGTATCTCTTACCCCGTTACACGCTACGCATAAAACTTCGTAGTTTGTATCGACTAAGTCTTCTATCATCGTCCATGCCCTTTCGTGCTTCGTGTTGCTCTTCTATACCATCGTCTACATAGTGTGGGGTGGTGTTCCTTCGTGTTTCGTGTTCTTGCTTAGTCACGTGCCTCCGCGCTAACTTAATCACAAACGCTGTTCCGATTTTGTTTGATGTACGCAACATATATTGTTGGAAAGTTTGCTCAATGTCTTAAGGTCGCACACTACGCGCGCAAATTCAAAGGAAGATGACACTTTTTCCCGGAGGCAGTGTGGGGTGCAGGGATGTAAGCCACAAAAGTCATATTTTAAAGTTTTCACATTATTATTAATAGTAACAAAATTGTTATTATTATCAAACGCTGTTATAATAATTATGTGTACTACTACTACCAATTGCTGCAAGAAAAAATATGAAATGTCTTTAGAATCGTGCTACGCAAAACAGTTTTGTAAGTTTAAATAATAGAAAAGTATTACGAAGCCTAGAACATCATTTTATGACCAATAAGTACTAACGTTTCGATTGAGGCCGAATATGAGTCACCAAAGCCTACAATTGTTTTCAACAGCTCCTACAACGATATAGTACGTGTATGCTCAACCGCGCCTTCTACTAATGCTAACTAATGCGCACACAGGCAGCGCCCTTTGCGTGGAGTAGCTCTCCGCGGTTGAAAATGAGAGCAAATGAAATTTGAACGGAGCATTTAAGTACGATGTGTAGACCACATATAACGTGTACACCACATAATGCGATTTTAGCCAATCAACGCCGCCTTCGCTGCGCTCGGCAGCTTTTTAGCGAATTGAGGCCGCCTTCGCTGCGCTCGGCAGCCAATAGAACGCCCGCATTACCGTGAATTTTATTAACCCTACATTGGATGGACTGACGCAGACCATACTCCACTAGGGGGTAGATATCCAAAATTAGGGCTCTGGGCGCTCGCTCCGCGGACGCTAGGGCATGGTTGGTTGGTGTAGTGTGGGTTGACTACCTCCGCTGCGCTACGGTGGACTTAGGGTATCCACGCAAAGCACAGCAACATATAGTTCATGTATACTGTGTTCTACTTATATTACGTTCCAAAACAACACCGCACACAGTATACTTAGTATTCACGTGTTATGGTAGATATGACCAGGGTTTAACGTGATCTGCAAGATGAGCGCCATCTTACCCGGGAAGGTTTTGTCTATAATCTCATTTGAGCGCATAGCTCCCAAAATGATGCCAATCGGAGACGCGCGTGGTTGCAAATGTAATTTATGCTATTCAGAAGACGGGTCAGTGTCCACGATGCTACGGAATTGGCATAGATCAATGATGATCCTAGTTTAGCTGGAGTAAATACCCCTACTCAAACATATTATCATCTGCACGTCATCGCCGTGAGACAGTCGACACCATATATATGATTGTGACTGTCGATTAGAGCAAGCGTGGGTCAGCTCCTCGCTCAAAGTATCTTTTAGGACATGTAGTATTTGCCGATGGCCGCCACAAACACCAATATTATACTTTGAAACTGCTCCGCTGAGCTGTTTACGATATTACTGAAGTGTATTTCCACAATCTTCCGCATGTATTGATCTTACTTGCATAGCTGACGCACCTACTGGCTTATTTGCACAGCTACTGACTGACAGAGTGGCAAAGATATTTTCCGAGTGGCATTTACTGTTCTGATATGTATGACGAACATAGGAAGCCACTGGATTTCTGATCATATCTATCTTAGACTTGAGTCGAATAGTAGCTCATGTTCATTAAATGAAGTTCTTTCTCTGTCTACTTATCAGCTCGACGTGCTATTTGATGTGTCCGTGCATATATCGCGAGGTGTATATGCCACGCGCTCGGGATAGCCAAAACATATGCATAGGGTCACTGTCGCTTTCTCGGTACATTTGCGTCGTCGTGTTGGCTTACTGTGCTTACGCTTATGATGTATCAGTCTGTATGACCAAGCGCGTTAGTAACTGGGAACAGGTCATACCACAGCAATACAGGCAAGCTGACCGCGCGTCTCTTAGCCGTAGTCAATGCGATATATACGCGCGCGGCGGGTACACTTTATAGTCATCCGTGACTCACCGAGCTCTTATCTCGACCATTATGGACTGGGCACTAAAGTACAGTACTGCGCACAGACACATCGACCTGCCACACCCACCTGTATGGTTTGCACTACCACACACGTGCTCGTGTCTATGAAGGCATCAACGCGTAGTTCGCACTCAGTAGTGTAGCTTTAATTTGTGAGCGAGCATAAGTGGCATAAACGTTGTGAGCGTGGGTGGTACAGATAGCATCGATTTGCATGTGCAAAGAGAGCGAGTGTACTTGCCTTCTACGCAAACGCGTATGCAAACAGGAACTGCTAGTTTGCAGTAGCACACAGTACATACCTCGTGCTAGTTATTATATGAAACGGTAGCGCCACAATCAGTTTACCGAATGTGCGGTCCCAAGCATCGCGCTGCCCGTCGGTATACAAATTACATAGATAAACGGGGTAAAGGGGCCTAAAAGCGTACATTTACCAATTACTTGCTCTTCTGCTGCTTCTTTTACTCGATGTACTTGGCGTTTCAGGCGGTCTGCTTGCGAGGGCGACTGCGCCGCTTCATCTTTTTGGGGTACCAGTTAGGACCCATCGCCTTCTTGACGGTCGTCAGGCTTTCCTGGCGGCGCACTTTGGCCAAATCAGGTGGCACGGGCTTTCCTGCCAGAACTTAACCGCTTTCGGGCCGCTATCGCAGGCAATACAGCGCCGCACGATGTCCCGTCCGCTGATTGTACGGAACGCGTAGCCATACTGCAGCGCACCCGTGCACTCATTGAAGACCGCTGCGAATTCAGCAGAAGCAGGTCAATATTGGCCTTACACATGGGCCTCGCCATGTTGCAAACTGTAAAGAAACTTTTATAATTACTTTCGTGCGTTTAAATATTAGGTATTCTAACGGTCATTTACTGCGGGGTGTATATTATTAAACTAAATATGAAATAGCGTTTATTCTGATTTGCAGATGGAATGTCCATCCGTTTTTATAGCCTAGATCAAACATGGTTGGAGCTTAAAACCACGCGTAAAAATGAGTTGGGAGGGAGGCATAGACTTGTTTTATCTGTGCTCTAATGTAAATGTTTCAACGTCGAGACAGCTCGTTTTGGTATTTGCATTTAATCGGTGCGTTTCGTGCTCGGCAGAAACGTCCAATCGCGAGGGCGAGAGACGGTCTGATTGTGCGACAGATCCAGTCAGTATCGCAGGTCCGCAGATATTGCCCAATCAGGGCGCGAGTTAATTGTGTCCGCTTTTTGGCTATAATTGTACTTTCGGCATAGCTTAGTCGAGTCAGTAAGATAAGCGCAGTCACTAAGAAGGGACTTTAGCGTATTAGACAGGCCGAGCGTAGCCATGCGAAAAGGCAGCAAGATAGGAAACCGACGGACTTGGTGGCACACGCTGCAAGTTTTTGGTGGCAGGAAATTGACAATCGGGATGCAAAGGATATTGTTTAGCAAGTTGGTACTTTGAGGCGTGAGGCACGCCCTCGGTGACGACGCCATCACTTAATCATCTTTTAACATACCGGTAAACCCTTTTGTGCACCTCTTGTATAGACTATATTATACAACTAGAAGTCATTTATTTTTAAAGGGGGCATTTCTCGCCCTTTTACAAAGTCACGGTACTCTTTTTTAACTATCTCTTGTAACAAATTATTTAAGATAGGATGGTGAGCTACATGAATGTGACTGGGATTAAAGTTAATTTCTATTCTATGTCGCAACGTATAGTTGAACTTCCGTTAAAGGGCAAATAATGCGCCTTTTAAGAGGCTGTTCTTTGCACAAACCACTAAAAGGGCGCTTTCTGCGTCATTTTGCCACGAAAGGGGTAAGATAGACTTAAAAGTGTCTCTTGAGGCAGATTTTAAACAGGTGACAGACGACGCTGAAACCCAACGAGCTCAGCTACGGCGTGGCCTCGTTAAGATCCTGTCGCGTCAAATAGGATAAATAAACACCGCACCTACGTTTTAATACATGTATCTGCAGCACAAAACGCGGCAGGCCTCTTTGTGCGCGTTGCACTGACTGCAAAAGGTGCACATTTGATGTTTTGTTTTGCAATATCGGTGACAGCCTCGGACCGACACAGACGCCTTCCGCCGTTTTCGAACGTCATGTAGCTGCGTTCCACAAGAAGTCATTTAGGAAAGAGAAGTTTTGGGCGGGGTTTTGTGCTAAATTTGAAGATGTTGGTATAATACAACAGTAACTTATTATGAAATTAGCAGAAACCAAGGTTATTGTAGAAATTAAAACAGCCGGGACCTTGTTATTCGCCTTCAGCACGAAGCACCCAGTTCAGCACCGGTACTCTAAAGTACATGTATACTCTCGAAACGTAAAAAATCGCCTTCAGTGATTGCACCACTCTCTCTTCGCAGACCACATTCTTGGATACCGAAGCAATCCTGAAATCGTAGTCTTACGTTTTGGTAATGATGGGCAAGATCTGTCTTCGTTGATAACCAGAAAATGTAATCATTAAAAACGTTAACCAACTTGGTTGAAAATGTAATCATTAAAAACGTTAGCCAACTTGGTTAACGTTTTCAATGATTACATTTTCTTGGTTGTACGTACACACACCAAGTTGGTTAACGTTTTTAATTAATATATTTTCTGCCAAATATATTTTAATATGATGGTGCCGGTATACCGGAAATGGAGATCTCTCAAAGGACGGAAGTCATGGTCTCTGAGTTCTCAAGATCGCAAGTGTACTTGTAATAACAAGGCGCCATTTCTTCAATATGTGTCGCATTGGAGAGGTCTAAATCTCATTTAAACTCTCTCGATGAGGATCGTTCAGCGCATACGCGTCGCGTATGTCTAACGCGTTCATCGGATGGTGCAATAGAGTGGCATGGGTCTTAAATGCCCTGACCTCCCTGTCAAAAGAAGGCAAAAACTGCAACGCAGTATTAAAAGGCTCTTGAAGAAACAATAAAACCAAAATACTTTTGTGCGGTGACATTCATCCGAGGTTGTGAAACGCCGTAATCATTGTGCTGGTGAGCCCTCTGAGATCTAACCTGCTGCCACAGGTGGTATTTAAGTGAACATTTTACTTGTTCACTTCTCAATTTGCCAGATCCAAAGTGCCAACCTCTTGATCCAAGAACTCTCGGCATACCAATGAAATCTGGAACGTCTTTTGTGGTCCTCCTTGCAGCCGTTGTCGTGGCCTCCAACCCCGTCGACGCCCAAACGCAGCGGAACGTGTATAGATGCCCAATGGCCGAATGCCCCGACGCAAATGAAAAACTGACCCAGTGTTGCCGCCAATAGTGGACTGGGGATTTTAGTACGTGCTGTCACTACAGCTGCGTGTACAACAGTCCATGCGAGAAATGAGCTGCTGGATATGGCCTCGGTGAGTGACTGATAAGGTCGTAACTACTGAGGGGTTACTTGTAAGAAGCAAAATTCAGCGTTTACAATCGTTTGCTTTGCAGTAATCGAGACAATGAATAACTCAGTCTTTAACAAAAGGCTTAGCTTGTCGTAACCACGGACGGGAATGTTAAGCTAAACGTATGACCCCATTCGGGTGACCAACTTTAGGAGCGGTTGTATAACCAGAGGATGGGCATTTTGATTTTAGGCGTTTGTTTTCATCTGTAAGCATTTTGTGCTAGTGTCTAAAGCCTCTTGCTCTTTTACTAATGTGCTAGGCAGCTAACTCGAGCGCTAATATTAAAATTGAGTCTTTTGCTTAAAAGATAAAATTACTAGCAGCCGATAGTATTTCGGACAGGCAAGGTAAGGTAGAATAGGGTAGCGATTTCAGAAAACTGCGAGACTTCGGTTGGTAATCGATCTCAGCGGAGAGAGAAGCACTACTACGAATTTATATCATGACATTAAGTGCACGTAAGCTTTACTTTGAGATGGTCCTTCCCAGTATCAATTTTGACATTCTTTATTACTTTTTTTACGAAGTAGTACAGTGCTGCTACAAACTAAAGACGCACCTTAACAAAAGTGTATTGCAAACAATTTGTAAGCTAAGCAGCCACTGTTACGCCCGGAAGTCATAATCACAGAGCCAAATATTGACGTTTCTGAAAATTAAAATGATATTGCAAACACTATCAAAAATATAGGTTAAAAGTGTCCTAAACTATTAGCACGTTATTAATTTTAAAAAAAGGAAGCCGTGTTTCACGCGGAGAAGCTCTGAGGTTACACTATTGGTACTGTGTGCAAGGAGGTTGCTTCGCCATTGGCTTTACGGTAATGTGCAGTAAGCAACATCTGAGAATAGAGGGTTTAACATACTCATAGTGCCAGAGTAAGGTACTTGTCAATTTGTTCTGTAGAAGCTTTACAAGGATATTATTTATAGTTCCAATGCGTTTCCTATTGACCTCCATTACTGTATAAGCTCCTGTATACCGTTGTATGTTTTGATCTAACAGTAATTACGCGAGCACACTGTGGGAGGCGCACTGCGACCACAAGAAGGATATTGGCGGTATGGTATGCCGTAGGCATCGAATGCGCCTGCTCCGCATCCGCATTATCTGTGCTCAGTGGAAGCTGAAGTCTGTTCGGACAACATTCACGGGAATTAAATTACTTCGGTTAGTCGAAATTTACAGTCATGCTCCATGTCCTTGGTTGATATCACTGGTACGTAGGATATACGATTTTCAAACCAAACAGCTTGATCTAAGTGACTTTGCTGTTTCTGATACAAGCTGAAATGACACACTATCCAGGTTCATAGAAGAAGAAAAAATATTGGGTACTACAATCCAATGTAGATTTTATATAACAGGTGTACATGTATCATGTGCTCAAGTCCATTTATTTAGTTTTGAGCTGAAATCCTTAGTTTAAAATCTGGGTTTAAGAAAATAGAGTAGTTTTGGGTCAGAATGACGGCTCCTAAAACTCTGATTTAAATTTCAGAGAATAAACGTTCTGGCGCTCCATACGAGTCCTATTTTGTCCTAAAAACAACGTTAAGTACGAAGTTTTTCTTAATCGGATTTAGCGTGTCGCGACCTGTTTTTTTTCGAACACCACTCATATAAAGTCAAATATTCTTCCCACAGAGATAGGGCATTTGTCACACAAGACGCATATCGATCTACAACTTGTCGAGGGTCGTAAACCTTTACCTCGTTGGAATTAAAATCCACTGTCACAGCGTACCAGTGATTTAGCCTATATTTTATCACCGTGAAAAAGAGGAGTCTATCCTTGTCGAGATCCATACTGGCTCAGGCATTTTCAAGGTCTTTCCAGACGGCTTGATGTTTTATGGATTCAACGTCGAAATTGGGGAAGCGAAGCACATTGGAAGGAATATTAAAAACAAAAAAATTGTCGCTGTTGCGCTTCACATTTGCTTTCACCGCGTCTCGAAACAAGGCCCTTCGATCACTATTTTCCCACACAGCGATGTAGCCCAGAAATAATCATCAAGCACGTCTACGTTCTTCAGTTCCTTACAAATATCGTCTTTTTCTAGTATTCCTTCAGCCCAAATAGCTTAATGATTTTGTCGTACGCTGTATCGGTCGGCGCGCTGACCACCAGTCGGATTAGTCACTTCATCTCTTTCTTGGTCCACGCATCAAGGTTGTACGCCTCTTTTGAAACCTCTTCCTGCATAGCCTTGACTGCATGGAAACGGCAGCTTAAGATCCTGGCCCCAGGAAACTCCTCCGCTTACAGTGGCAGCTCCGTAAAGTCCTTGTCGATAATGATGACTGCCACCGCATCGTAGGATGGATTGTACTCCTTCAACTGTCTACAGGCATGCCGAAGAGTCTCTTTCCGCTCGTTTTCGACTAGACAGTGCTACGAAATAAAAAAAACCTGTTTAATAAAAACAAATACTAGAGTAAGTTTCAGTGCTATTGTAAGCCACGGTTTCAGCATCGCACACAATCTTAGACGGTGGACCAGTCGCTGCGTAATTACACAACCCACCTATACATGTTGGCCCTTACCCATGACATCATGAATCATGAAACTAAACAGTTTGTTGTTGGAGGAGTTGGTATCATGGGTCGCGTCAATCAGCAACCCTTCTGGAAAGTGCTTGAACATGGACCGCATGTGCACAGACTGAATGGATATACACTGTGCTAAGCTTTTGTCTCATTATAAAACCTTCAAGGTTAGTGTAGGTAAAACAGAGTTAGAAGACGTACTACGTACTTCTTCGTTTAAGTAGATCCTTGCAACATTCCCACTCTGCAAAGAATAATTTTCTAGGTGGCTTAAATACGCCCCTCAATCGTCGGAAACGCGTAGCTTTCTTCTGAAGGCGAGCTACCAGGTTGTGCCCATCCTTCACCGAAGGTTCCACGGTACTGTTCTCTGTTATGTATTCCAGAATACGCTTTCGACTCGCTCCAGCTCCGTGAAGCGTTCAAGCTGTAGATATCAACTCACCCTTAGGGACATTGCGAGTTTCGTGGTAGATCTGATAGATCTCTTGGCTGCTGACGTGGTTTTGCCCGGTTTTCTGTCTGGTGAAGCACCCCCCCCCCCATTCCCATTTTCTCGTGCACATGCGTTAATCTAACCACGAACAAATCAGTTACAGTTATATTTCACTTCGAAGACTTAACATACCTGAGCAGGACACCCAGTGTTTCTTGAATGTTGGTTAGGTCGCGAACCTTGACCTTTGTCAGACCGTGGCTTTCCAGAATGTGTACGTACACACGTAGGTCTTGCTGTAGAGCTGCACTTCTTCTGGCAGAATGTTGCCTGGGGTTTTGCTTTTGCTGATTCTTTGGTTTCTTGCGCGGACGGGTGTATTTGTTCAAAAGAAAATATCTATCACACCACATAAATGTAGAATCAGCATCAATAGACAAGATTAGAATGATAAACATCGTAATAATGTGATACGGTCTCAGACTGTGCCACAGCTTGAGATTGGCACACAAACCTGGTATGTTAGGCGACCGTACTTCCGTAAGTACGCCTCCAGTGTCTTCCGGTCATTGAAACATCTTCACGTCAATCTTGGAAACGTGAACTAAATCATCCCGAGCGACGATACCATCATCCCCAGAGCCACGATTCGAGACGGTAGCCTTGTTTCCGCTGGTAGTGTCCGATTCAGACGCACTGGAGGATTCAGAGCTGTCATTGGTGCTGATTGCATCGGATCCAGAGACGTCCGAAGACATTCCACAGCTGTGTGAGCGAGAGCGCTTCTTCCGATGATCCCTTTTGCGGCGTTTAGGCAGCTTACCTCCCCTTCGGCTTCTACGACGCGACATATGCGTGCTCGGTCGTTTCTTCTTGCGCGTCGAGGGTCGCTGGCGTAGCGATGATCAAGAAGTTTCGGCAGCCCTGTCGCTATCGCTACTACTGGAAGCCTCACATCCGGAGGCTTCATTGCTCCGTTTGGGCGCGCGAACGTGTCTGCGCGGCATTCCGAAGGCTAAACCCAAGTCACGTGCTCGCTGTGTGGACTGAATTTAAAATGACGGAGGGAGGGGGTCGCCGGTCAGAGTGATGGTCATGGAATGGCTCAGTCCATCTGGTCGGTGAAGGGGATACACATTACACTCTATTGGACTTTCTTCCTCAAAACAAAACGCTGTACGCAATTTTTCCTCTAGACCACGTCGCTGAGCTTCCTATCCAGCGGAAAGATGGATACAGCTCAGTGGCACAGCTACCGCGATGCCTCTTGGTTATCACCAATACATGGCTGAAGCCGGTGGTGAGTGAATCTCAAAGCCACGACGCACCGCCTGTACATTTGATATACCCTCCTAGCATTCGTCGATGCTCTAGTCCAACTGCCTCATCGCCGGGGCTTTTGAAGACGCCACCACATCCAAAATCACGCAAGGTGCTTGACCCTTGCCAGGGCGAGCGCCGTGGTCACCGTGATACAGATGCACTGCACTCGAGATCCCAAGCACAACAACGCTTGCAGCCGCTGTGACGATCGCCCCCCCCCCTTTCCCACCCAGCGCCGTCGTCACACGCTCTCGTAGTGTTGTGAGGAGAGTCGCACTTATTTATGTGATTGGAAAGTTCGGCTTCTGCCTTGCTGCCAAAAAATGTATTTGGGCAGGGGTCATCTGCGCGACCAATCCAATCCGCTGGCGACCCTTTACCCCGCGGTTCATCACTTCTGGTTGCGTACGTGCTCTAATTCGGGTCGAGTAAGCTCGTGTCGGAGCTCGTTGAAGCAAATATAAGCTTCTACCCTTACCAAGGCGCGTGCGATAACGACTTGGATGCGTCTGCCAAGGTGTTTCTAGTGCGGAACCTGCGCACGCATCGGCCGTCATTGCCGCTGAAGACGTCGATGCCGGCTATATGTTGACGTCAGTGCTGCACGCGCTTAACGTCCACGCAATCGATATTGTCTTGTACTCACCCTATATTATCAATGCCCAGTTGCTGGTCCATGCTGCGATCGCTTCGTAGCAATAGGTCCGCTTATAAGACTCGTTTGCCATTCGTGCTATCCAGTAGCCAAGCTCGTCGAGATAGACAGCGGTATTCACGTCATCGTTGTTGCTTCGAGCACCAAATACATCTGCTGCGTTTAAAAGATGACGGTCAAGCACGATAATGATCGGTGGTTCATCTGCAGATGTCGGTCTGCTAGATGTTTTTACGTTATTGAAAAGGCGAGGATGGCCCTTTTACAGAACGCAAAACACGGAAATAGAGATATAGAGAGAAATGTTGTGGATTAAAGAGGTGCAAGCGTAAGGATGGCTTCCGCTCAGATACATTGAAATTTCGTGCTCATTGAGTTTTACTGACGTTATAAAGTCAACAACGTCGTTTGTCGCCTCAGTTCGAAGCTCAAAGTGATGGCTGGCGCACGTCTCCTCTCTAAGTAGATTTGAAGGGCTGGCGCAAAAGTTTCCCGACCAAACACGGAAGGAGTCCTTGTTATCATTCAAATGTACTGTCCTGCGTGCGCTACGCGCATGCTGATGACGTTCGTTAAACCCGTTCACTACAGATTTCTATAATAGCTTCCGCTATATACATATCAATAAATGGATTTAGATGGTCAGTTCACGTTAACTCCAATTAAGGAATTGATTTTTCAGGGTCGTGAAATGCATATGTGGGATGATTTGACTAGGTTTTTGCTTACGCTTGTATATAAAAAGGTGGGCGACAAACCGTATGGAGAAATAACCGGTATTAAATGTAAATTATCTGCATCTTTATCAGCCATTCGGCTATCTCAACTACATTATTCTTAATATCACAGTGCTATAGGCGCGGACTCGCGTCCAATGGCAATGCACCACCGTTCGTTTCTACAAGGATTTTCGAGAAATCGTCGTATGTTTTAGAAAATACGAAAACATAAGAAATACCAAACAATGTCCTGTGGTTAAAAGGAGTATTTGGCCGAGCAAGTGCAATCAAACGATGTGAGTAGTCAGTTTACAAAAGGCAAGTAAATTCACGATTAGAAGGTGCCAGACCAACAATGAAGTGTGAAACCCTTTCGCTATAGCCGTATATCCTTGAGGATTGCACGGGGGGGTGCGCCTCACCTCGCAATAGCACACACAGTAAACCAGTAGCAATTAATCACATCGCCATCAGCCCACAGTCTTTTACAGCTGCTCATCATGATTCTCAGTATGCACGTCGCATACAGCTGATCAGACCCAACTTGGTCTTTTGTTTTTACGCGCCAGTATCATTTGGCGGAGTGAAAGCGCTTGGTTGAACCCGTCACACACCATCCCTGTCTATTGTTCCGAGCGCAAAAAAACGCGACAAAGCCGTCACACTGCTATCTTGGTAAAGGCCATTGCCGTATCACGCAGGGGTTGGCTCCGAGAACAAAGTCGATCTCATGTCGCAGGCCTCGATCCGGTAGCAGGTCCATCGGAAGGTCATTCGAGGCCACGTCTGCATTTTTCTTCATCACAGGGTTAGAAGGAATCCGAGGGATCTTTCAGAATCCTCGACCCACTTCTTGCGCTCAGCGATTTCTTGATGTCATCAAAACCTGCATCGTACACGACAAACGAGGCGTTTAACTCCTCCTCAGGTTTTAGTAGGACCACCTCGGCTACCTTGCCCGCCTTCAAAGTTTCACTGAATTTAACAGCATGCATCTCGTCCAGCTCTTGAAGAGCATCTACAGCGGGGAGAGCGACCAGGTCGATGTCGCCTTCGGTCTCTATCGTCACTCTGTTTACGAGTGGGTACAGCCGTTCGCGGCAATCACATGGGGCCTCACCCTTGACAGGTTGGACACCTCTTCGGACGTCGAAGACGGCACCCAGGCCCTTCGTCTTCTTATCTTTTTCCTCGTGACCAGCCCCAGCTGGAAGAGGGTGGTGTGGTGACATCTCCGTCACCACCTTCGGGTGCAGCAGCACCACCCCTCGAAGAGAATACGATGTCTCCCGAGACACTCGTCTCATGGCCATGAGGTCCATGGCCCTCACTCAGTGAGCTAGGTCTCACTTCACCAGCCTCTTCTGTGCCGAGCCCATGATACCCCGACCCTCGGTCATCTGCAGCACTCGGGCCACGCAGCGGTAGGTCATCGACCTGATCAATGCCACTCAGTGCATTACGCGCCACGCCGCGCTCGCCCTCACCACACCGCATCTGTGGGTCACCGACAAGACCGGCACATCTCTGCGGACAGCGTACCGAACCGCAACCGCTTTCAGGGCGAACAACATTGTCGCTGTCTACGAATTCAGGCATTCGAATGTCCAGCTCTCGGGCTGCTTCGGCTTTTTGCTCACGTTAAAAGCACTCAATTTCCTAGCAGAGGTGGGTTCATAGCTCACTAAAGCTCCACAATGGCCGGGTACGTGGCACTCAGCGTTTTCGACGTCCAGTCGATCCATGTCGCATGGTTCTCCTGCCATGTCATGCCAAGGATGAGATCATTCCTCAAATTCAGGTCTAAGACCAAACAGCGCTCCACGCATTCGATGTCCGCAAGCTTTACATCAAGGTTAGCTGAGACCTACGACACAGTCACAAGTGTCCCCGTTGCGAGACGGACAGAAACGGTTTCTCCTGTTTGCACATTCAGTGCCTAAGCATAACGCTGACCCCTTTCCAAGGTAGAGCGACGGGCGTAGATGCCCAAGGCTCCCGAGTCCATCAAGAATCACCACGGCTTCCCGAAGCCCTTCACGTTCGCTTGATCGGCTAGCAAGCCTGATTTGCATACACACTTCTTGTAAGAGAGCCCAGCGCCCTTCGGACCTGAGCCCCTTTGCCCTTTACCTCCTCGAGACACAACAGAACTCAGGTTTTTCCTCCGTAAGTCGCCCCGCGTCTACTTGGAACACCTCCATTTGGGCTACGTTCACGCGGATCCCCTCCATGAACACGGTCAATGTGATCAGCTTAGGTAGAGGGTCGCCGCCATACCGGCGATCAGATTTCTCTACTTTTGGACATAGTCCAGCGCCTCCTTCTAGCCCTCTCGGATGGCAAGGAATTTCGACCGAACACAATAAGACTGATTAGGCGGCGCTAACACGCGCGGTATGGCTGTTTCAACTGCTCAGACAGGAACATGGCCGAAACCATGGCCATCCCGACCTCACGGACTCAGACAAGGCGACTCTCTCCATATTTTCCTTCGAAGTTCTTCATGCTCAGTAGAAGCGGCTTTGGTATCGCAGACCCGTTACGCGTGGCCGATGTTCCCACCGTTGCGGCACTCACCGTATCCTGAACATGCTCCAAGATCGCGTTCTCATACCAAAAAAAAACGCCTCCAGCCTGGCGTTCACCGCCTCTGGAACTTGCGACGCAGGGTGAGTGTGGTGTAGGGATTTCCAGATTCGACCATACGCCGACCTACTTTAGGTCAAGAATCGGCTCGGTCTAATAACCCAGAGCTTAAGAACAAAGGATCACGGTAAGTACTCGGCGATCTGTCCGGATATGCTATCCGGATAGCCGCTGAGCTCAACGGTCGCCCGAACTCAGCTGAAGGGTCGGTAGAGATCCGAAACGACTACATTTCACTAGATATTTGTATAGGAAGCATAGGATTAAATAGGGGAAGCCGAAAAGGCTCCCAGAAGATAACAGAGCAGAATTTTTCTAGTCCAAGACACGTGTACACTTTTCCGGTAAGTCCCTGCATAGGGCTGGATTATGCCTGCCGTCAGTACTCGAGAGGCATAGCTTGTAGGGTATTGACTGGTAGCGCCAAGAGATTAGGTCGGTCCGGGTAGGACAAAGTCTCGCTACGCGCGAAAGAAAGTCCCGCATACTCAGCGGGCCGGTACGTCGGATAGCCCGGGTGCCGTAACACTTCTAGCTGAGCAGCCTCTGCGCTCGGTGACCTGTAAAAGCGCTCGCGCGCCGTCGTCCATCCTTTGGTGGAGGGCACAGGGTTGTGAACGAGCTCAGCCGAACCAAACTCGGCGGAGCCTCGGAAGTGATCTGACTTGGTTAGTCGTAACCGAGTGGAAGCGAGCCACTCGTCTGTCCCGGAAGGGCAGGACCGCGAGGGGGCCACCCTCTGCGCAGGCCATACAACCGCCGACCTAACTCGGCGATTCGTTGTGGTTTGTGTAAGGAATCCACATCTGACGGTATTTGTGTGTTCTACTACACCACAACTGGTGCCGCGACCCGGGAACAGGAGTGTGTGCTTGATTTTATAGGTGCCAGCTAACCAAGTTAAGAGGAAGGGAAGAGAAAGAGAAGAGTGAAGATGGTCAAGGGATCAGCAACTCCGAGCGACCGAAGCCCAGCGACGGCTGGAGGATCGCCTCTCGCGGGGTCGGACCCGGCGGATCAACGACGCATCGCCATGACGATGGAGGTGGGACGAACCGTCCAGTTCGACGAGGATGGCCAAGACCAGGAGAGCGAGAGCAGTGATGCAAGTGAAGAAGAGTATAAAGAGAAGGCCAAGACCGCTGATCTCGGAGAAACGAAGACTACCGCCGAGCTACTTGGCGAGGTGGAGGAGTTGACGCTACAGGTGGGACGCATGGGAGCCCCACGTTCTGTCGAGCGCAACTTATCCGCCGAGCTCGACGACGGTGCGAACGATGAATAAGATGAAGAAGAACATGGCGCTGCTCAAGGGGACCGTCCGCCCCTTATTCCGAAAGCGACGAGGAACGCCGATACGCCGAGCGCCAATAAAGTGTTGGCCCGACTTGGCGAAGAGATGTGAACGAGATCGGAATGGATGATGATGTTCGCGCCTGTAGCGATGGCGCAGGTGAAGTGGTCGATGTTGGGTCCCGAGTTAACTCAACCGGTGCGTGCAGCCAACACCAATCAGCTGGTGGAAGAAACTGTGTTGCCGCTGAAGGCGATGACCTATCGGTGCAATAACCGATCAAACAGCCTCATCCTGTCCGACTGGAGTCTGACCCGCGGCGGAGCTGAGCTCTGACAAAGGAAGAATAAGTTGAGAGTGGCGTTTGGATCGGAGAAGGCCCCTGGTGGAACGAAGAAGGTGTACAGCCGAGTAGCCGAGTTCAAAGCACTCGGCGAAGACCCAAGCAAAATTCCTTTGCCGAAACCCCCGGAGACGAAGAAACGTGAAGTGTTCCGCGCTACGCAAGGCACGCCATACTTCGAAGACTCCCACATGCTGACTCCGATGAAGCTCAACCCGACTCAGCGAGCGCCTAGTCGTGGACAGCGGAATGCACGTAGTTACCGTAAATTGTATGACGCTGCAGACGAAGCTGAGGCTTACGAGGAGGACGAGGAGGACGATGACGCCTTCGATGTGAGAGGAAACCGTGAAGAAACCGTGAAGAACTACATCCGAAACTTGAGCTTCGACGCGGCTGAAGAAGACTCGACCCAGTACCTAGAAGTCCGAACCCACGCCTCACTCGACACAATCGCCGAGTTCGAAGGGAAGCGCTACCGTTCTGACGCATCGCACCAGTGGCTCAAGCGTTTCATCTATGCGATGAAGAGCACCAGGATGCCCCAACGTGCCTGGTGCGAGCCCTTCTCGCTACGCTTGGGACGCGCGGCGAAGAGTTGGTATATGCAGCTGCAGAAGAAGACTCAGCGACGCTGGAACTACTCAGCGAGGCGTTCCTGATTATTATTGCTCGCAGTTTGACCAATCCGCCCGCACTCGTTACTACTCGGCGAGACGTAAAGTCCACGAGCCGATCTGCGACTTCCTGATCCGGCTCAATGGGTATGCTCGGACAGCCAAGTTCCAGTACGGGAAAGGTGGCGCCGACGCAGCTGACCATGTCGAGCACTCCTTGCTCCATTGTGGGGATGACGATGTGATGGATTTGATGTACCCCTTGCAGTTGGAGGACATCAGTAAGGTGGGGCAGATAATCAATCGTCGGATCCTCGGCGAGAAGCGCAAGAAGCAACGCGACCGACTCGTGATCGCACGAGGCCGAGATGACAAGAGGAAGGATTAGAGCCGCCGAGATGAACGCCGAGATGGACGTCGAGATGAGAAGCGCAGTCGCAAGGAAGAATACCGCGACCGCCGAGTCACTGTCGTTGACGCTGACTCCGACGGAGAGGAACTCATCGATCAGAACCCGCCGAGTCCGTACAACTCCGAAGACGAATGGGATGATGAGGACCAGTCCGGAGGACACGACTCAGCGGAAGACGACGACTACATAGACGCTGGCGTTTCCAATGATAAAGGAAATACACCGGACCGCCAAGAGAACTCGGCGGGAGACCAGAATGGCTCAAATCGAAGTTGGGGAAACTCAGCGAACCGACCTCCGCGACCGTACAAACAACGAGAACAGTCGAACCGTGGAGATGGATCACGCGACAACTCTCAACGTGGACCTTGTGCAGCTTGTGGACGAATGGGGCACTCGACTCACTACTGTTGACGACGCTGCAAATTCTGCAGACAAGTCCATGAAGGCGGCCAGTGCGAGCTGTTTCGTCAATATGAGAAGCTGGCTGCGTTCGTAAAAAACTCTGTCGACAAGTCACAAGTGCCAGAAGACCTGCAAAACCTTTACGCGCCGAGTCATTTAAACTCGGCGGCCCGCCAACACTGACTGGGTTGGAATATGCCGGGCTGCCACAGTCAGCTGAACCTGCAGTTGAGGCAAACGTCTTGTTTGCCTTCGTAGGCGAAGCAGGACGGCCCGAGGGAAGAAGCGGGGATGGCAATTGGATGTGTGAAATCGACGGAAACTAACGTGAGCTCGGTGAGTTAGATGATAACAACCGAGCGATTGCAAGTGTAACTCGGCAGTCAGACCAGGCTGTGCATCGTACCAGAATCATGAAGCTGCTTCCGGGAGAACGGCTGGGATGGTGGTCAGCACAGACGTTTGATCGCCGAGTTAGAATGAGAGCCCTCGTATTGGGTGCAGTGAACGACCGAAGGACCAAGATATTATTGGATACCGGAGCAAATGTCTCGGCGATTAGTGAGTACTTCGCGAGGAAACGGCGTCTCAAGAGAGTGGCCAGTCGAGATAAGCGAATCGACATACAAGGAATAAGTAAAGACAGAATGGTGACAACGTCAAGAGCAGTGGTGAAGGTGACACTCGGCTGGGAAGTGGCATACGAGTTCGAAGTATGGATAATGCCTCATCATGCCGGAGTCGATTTGATTCTCGGTACCGACTTCATGATCCCAGCTGGGATCCGTCTGGATCTGTACAACGCGGCGGTCAAGCTACCCGATGAGATGGTGATCCCACTCATCCGATCAAGTAATGCGCCGACCAAGACCGAGTTCGGACCAAATGTCCCATGCGGACCACCAGAGGGGTTAACGATCGAAAGTCGAATGACCGCTGAGTTCAAATTGCCCAGGCGACAACCCAGTGAGTCGACGCATGACTTGTGGGTGCGACGGACGAAGGGTTGGATTCCAACGGTTGTTTTTAATCGCCGAGGAAGACCAACCCATGTCCTGATTACGAACGTACGACCGACGTCAGTCTGGTGCCCACCTCACTTTTATGTGATAAAATGGCAACCACACGGAGTACTGGCCAATGAGGGATATGTCCGCGTGAGCTCGGCGAAGTACCGTGACTGGCAGATATTGGCCTTTGAGTCGGCGATGGATAAAGATTTGCTGCAGAAAGAGCAACGACTGTACGACGACTGGTTGTCAAACCAGCCGCCAGCTGTGGAAAGACGAAAATACCCAACTCCGACGGCGGTGGAAAGACGACCTCCTCCAGTGGAAAGTGGACCAGAATTAACATGCGCCGAACGCTGGAGAAGGACCGAAGCTGACACTGAAGCCGGCGACTACGAGAGGCCTCGCGGTAACGCAGACGTCATATCGACTTCAGGGGTGACAAGGGGTGACCCGGCTATAAACTCAGCGTTCAAGCTGGAAGACGCCCGAGCGGATCGTACGCCGGTGCTACACGATGGCCAAGATGTCTCCTATCAGCTGTCCAATTTTGAAGACGATGGCGACATTTCTGACGTCAACACGAACTCAGCGGTTGAAGGAACAAGTGAAGTAAGGGCCAATGAAGACGTGTCGGCGACTGAAGACTCAGCTATAACGGAAGGAGACCTTGAAGAACGCTTGGAACGCGCCCTAAGTGACGCCCAACCCGTTGCTGACAACGGAGCCAAGTTTGGAGTCATTAGACCAAGTTCTGCAGCCGTGGTGAACTCAGCGATGGGTACACCGGAAGCTTGCATTATCCAGTCGGGGGCAGTGGACTCGGCGTCAGCAGATCTAAACACTGAGAGTGCCTCGGACGTGGCCATAGCATGTTGTCAGGATGTCAGCTATACCGAAGACGCGTTTGCATGCACGGAAGTTAGTTCTGCCGTCACAACCAACTCAGCGGTTGATCACTCCGACGCGACCAAGGACTATGATAATCGGGAGGTATTACTGCCTGAAGGAATAAAGCCGAACGACGACCCAGCTACGGCGAACTCAGCGTTGGAGACTGTGGAGACTACGACCGGTCCGGAAGTGGTTAGACAGCGTGGCGATGATACCATCTACCTCGGAGCCAAGTTTGAAAACGCAGGAGTCAGATCGACCATCGCAGTGAACTCAGCGAATACGGGCCCTGACGCAGCCGACAACCATGAATTACCAGAGGTATCACTGTTGGAAGGTACTATAGCTGAGATTGGAGTGACGAACTCAGCGGCGACGGTGTTCGACCCCGGCGGAATTGACTGCGGTTTAGGACTAGCTGAAGATGACGAGTGCAACTCGACGAGAGACCCAACGGAAACTCTAAGACAACACTACTTGGCTATCGCCGCGACTGAAGACGAGCAAGAGGATGATGTTGACGATGGTACGACCAACGCCTTTGAGCGTAGTGGAACAGATCTGGAATTGACGGACTACGCTCACGAGCTGGCCTTCATTCCCGACCTCACTGAAGTTGAACCTACCGAACTCGACTATGGCGCTGCAAACGTCAAGTCGAGTAGTCATACGCCAGCACAGTCGGCTAAATTGGTGACAGAGCTGCAAAAGCACGAAGGGATAATGATTTCAAGTGGTAATGCCCTGCCGCCTCCAGCGTACGGAGCATTGTGCGACATCGACGTTCAAGGGCACTCACCCATTAAGCAGAGAGCTCGGCGGATACCTCTCCGCCACTTGAGCAAGCTTTACGAGTTGTTGAAAGGGCTACTTCGAGCGGGGTTGATATCGTTCTCGAGCAGCCCTTGGGCTTCGCCAGTGGTGATAGGGCTCAAGAAAAATGGTGTGGATATTCGGCTATGCATTGACTATAAACTGGTTAATGCGGTTACGACGCTGATGGAATACGCTATGCCGCTGGTTGATGACCTGCTTACCGAATTGGAAAGTTACTTGTGGTTTTGCTCGCTCGATGCTGCGAGTGGATTCTGGGCAGTCTTGATGACACGCCGAGCTCGGCAGATCTCAGCGTTCGTCTGTGCACTTGGACACTTTGAATGGTTACGAATGCCATTTGGATTGAAGAATGCGCCTATGATTTACCAGCGAGTGATCGACAACGCTCTATGGGGATACGTTCAACCAAAGGGAGGATGGCAGCTGTTTGCCGAACGAATGGCTGTTGCTGAAGCCGAGTCGGGAACTCGGCGAGTTGAGCTCGGCGGAGTCAGCGATTCAACGCAGAGTCAGTTGACGAAGTTTGAAGCTGACCACCAATCACAAGCTGACTGCGATCCGGTCCAAGACCTGGTCAACAGACCGGACGGCGACATGTTTGCTAATGGAGAACCAGACCAGTCTTCCTTGATTCCGGTGTTCAAGCGGAGGTCGTCTGTCGATGATATCTGTTTTGGAGGGGAGACGTTCGACGCCTGCTTGGAGACACTCGACCGATTACTAGCCCGGTTCACAGAATGTCGAATTAGCATCAGCTTTACCAAGAGTATCTTTGTCCAACCCAAGGTTGATTTCCTATCGCACGAGATTACGCCGAGTGGCATACGCGCTGATGCGAAGAAGATAGCCGCGATCGCCGAGCTCGCCTTCCCGAAATCAAAGAAAGGGATGCAAGCTTTCCTCGGTGCCCTGAACTATTACGGCCGATTCATCCAGAACTTGGCTGTTTACGGTGCAGTACTCTATCAGCTCAAGGATACGGACTTTGGCCCTGGGGGTGACTTAGCGTCAGCAAAAGCGTCATTCGCCGAGCTCAAAAGACGGGTAGCAGAAGCTCCAATTCTGCGTCATTTCGACTCGGCGAAAGAAGTACACATAATGTTGTACGCCAATGAGTGGGCACTAAGCAGTACATTGATGCAACCGCACGACGACAAGCTGCACCCAGTTCGCTTCTGCGGACGCGTACTAAAGGAGAATGAACTCGGCTATCATCCCGCTGAGAAAGAAGTAGTCGCGCTGTTGCAATTGCTGAAAGTGTGCTACACTCTCTTGCCGGGAAAGACACTACACGTCTACACCCGTTTCTCCACGCTGGGGTGGGTGTTTAAGTCAAAGTCGCTGTACGGCCGCGCAGTCAGTTTCGCAGTTATGTTGTCGCCCTACGATTTGAAGGTGAAGCGAGTACGTGAACGAGATGTAGACTTCGCCCAGTTACTCCAGGCGTCGATAACCCCGTTTATCGGACTCGACGATTCCTTGAAGCACCTTGCGCCTCCCTCCAAGAACTCGACGACAGTTCGAATGGACCCAGCGCTGCTATACGCCCGAATACCAGCTGACTTTGCAGGATATGTGCTGTCATTTGATGGCTCAGCGAAGACGGCTAAATACGGCGGGTATGGCAGTTGTTCGTGGATACTGTGGCGCCTTCCGAATTGGGACATTGAGATTGCTGCGAGTGCGTACCTGTCGTCCACCACGGTCAACATCGCCGAGTACACCGGCATGAACAATGGAGTCTTGGCGGCGATTGACCGAGGGATAACCGATCTGATTATCGTGGGTGACTCACGGCTTGCAATCCAGCAATCCATGGGGGTGATAGCATGCAAGAAGGAAACATTGCAAGTGGAGCTAGCTCGACACAAGGATCTGACGAAGCAACTCAACTCGGTCCGGTATCGACATATAGCGCGACACTATAACGCAGCGGCTGATTCTCTCGCTACAGAAGCACTGGAAGCTAAAGCTGGACGAGTAATTCTCAGGATGGATAGGAAAGCAGAACTGAGAATGATTAACCGGGTAGCCGAAGAACTGTACGCCACAGACAACCCAGCGGAAACCCCGATTGTCACGGCAGTCACTCGTAGCCGAGTACGCCGAGTTCACTTTGAGGACGAGCTGGATGAAGACTCGGCTAGAGCAAGAGGAGGAAGTCAGGATCATGAAGCCATGTCAACAAATCCTGGAGAATCCGCGTTTGAAAGCAGTGGAGATGAATTCGAACAAGTCAGCAGGGCGTCGACTCGGCGGACTAACCACACGACCCCGAATGTCGAAACAGGGTCACAGATGGAGTCAGCCCAGACAGCTAGGAATGCCAACGACATTGATCCAGTGACAGTGCAGACTGAGCGGAAACGACGAATCGCGAAGGCACAAGATGAAGAACTCAGGTGGGCCAATCTGAAAGCGTACCTGAGAGGCGAATTTGAGGACCTTACACACCGTCAAGCTCAGAATGCCGGCAAAGTCGCAGAAGTCTTTGTACTCAGCGAAGACGGCCTGTTATACCGCCGAGATGAAGCTCGCCGACTGGGCGAACTCGGCGAACCGAACCTCTCATTGAGATTGGTGATTCCGTCAACTATGGTCGACGAAATACTTCATAACTGTCACAACTCGATCGAAGGAGGGCATCAAGGCATTGTCAGAACGTATCACCGAGTCAAAGCCGACTACTACTGGATTGGTCTTTACGCCGACGTGGTGAAACATGTTAGGGCCTGCGAGGACTGCAATACTAGTAAGAGCAAGCCACAGTTGAGAGGTTACTCGCCGGGAAATGTGGTGTCAGACCATCCATTCCAAGTCGTGTCAATGGATTTCGTGATTCCCCTTCCTCGAACTCAGCGGGGCAATACTGCACTGCTGCTGTTCCAGGACCACTTCACGGGATTCGTTATCGCTAAGGCTATGAATGACACCGGAGCACTCGAAGTGGCCAAGGTATTTGAGGAATGCGTCTTCAGGCAGTTCGGGGCTCCGTCTCTGATACGGCACGACCGAGATCCAAGGTTTATGAGTGAAGTATTCCAAACGTTCTCCGAGATGATGCAGTCGAGATCAAGAGCTACGCTGAGTTACCGACCACAAGCTAACGGTCAACAAGAGAGGTCAGTCAAGACAATGGTTCAGACTATACGGGTCTACGTGGAAGACCCACTTCAAGCCGACTGGGATGACATCGCCGAGAAGATGGTACACGCTATCAACAACTCAAGAGATTCGACTCGGCGAGAAACCCCTTTCTATCTGGTACATGGTTGGGACGCCAAGTCTATACTCAAGGCTATGACGAGTTCAATACGACGAGGACAGGGACGCCCAGTCAACTCGGCGGACGCAGTCGAGTGGCGCCGAGAAGCGAACAGACAACGAGAAGTGGCACTTCGATTAGCAGCTGAGTTCCAAGTGCGAGAGAAAGCACGACGAGCTCGAGAGCACAACGAAGCGTTGAGCAAGAAGGAGAAAAGATCCATTCCCAACACAGCAGATGACGAAGATGAAGTTGCAGAACCAGGCGATGAATCCACCAAATCCTTGTTCAAAGAAGGAGATCAAGTCTGGTTGTTTATGGAGCGAGTCAAGTCGGGCCTGACCAAGAAGCTAGCCCACCGATGGCATGGACCATTCAGGGTGAAGAAGAAGGTGGAAGAATTCGCCTATGAATTGGAGTTACCCGACAAGAGTGGATATAGGTTCTACCCAGTGGTCCATGTATCACGTCTGAAGGCAGTCATCGAACGCGGCGGAAGACCAAAGACGAGGCTAATCGCCGACCTCGAAGAGACTCAGCGATTTGACTTTGACGAAGAATTACTGCCTGAAGACAGCTGGGAACCAGACACTAGTACAAACCAGTATGAAGTCGAAGTAATTCTCGACGATGAGCTACCATTATCCACGAGTACGTCACGATCACAACGGAAGTTTAAAGTTAAGTGGGTCGGCTACGATGAGCCTGCTTGGGAACCACTGTCGAATTTGTCATGTGGGGGTCTACAGTTTGACTATCTACGACAGAAGAAGCGCGAAAACCGTCTGCAAATGGTGCAAGTTGCAGATGAGGATTAACAGCTATTGCACCAAACGTTACACCAACTCAGCGGACGACACAGGCCGAGTTGAGATGGAATACTACTGTGTCGAAACTACATATACTGAATAATTACGAAATGAAGTTCTGAACGATACCTACGGGACGCCCAGTCAAAAGAAGGAAAACTAAAAGGTCGGCGATCCGGACTCCAAGTGAGTTGAACCCGACGGAGACAACTGGGAAGAGCTCAGCGGACTCGACGATTGGGGGCGTGGCGTCGTAGCAGACGTCATCCCTTGAGAAACTGCGGAAAGAGATGCAACATTCGCAGCTGTGGCAAGAAGTATCATCGCCGAGCTAGCCAACGAAGCTGACGCCGAACCAGGTGCCTCAGGACCCGACTCAGCTGAAGTGGGTTGAGGCGGATCCGCTCCACTGGGGAGTGGGGTGCCGAACAGAGACATACTCGGAGACGCGCCTCGGAGATTAGGAGAACCCAACCCATCGTCCGCCGAGTCGTCATCAGACGCACTCTCGTCATCTGAGCCGAGCTCACCGATTGACGACCCAGTGAAGATGTGGATGCCTTGACGATTCAGCCGAGTTGGAGCACCCGGGGCATAGGCAGGAGGCGCTTGTTCGGCAAGATCGAAGTCTTCTTCAATCGTGTCGTCAACAACCTGAGGATCCATACCGCGCGGAGCGAAAACCAAGAAGTCCACGTTCCGAGCGCGGAAGCAGGTGTTATACGGGTGGACCGCCGGGTCAGTTAGCCACCAAGCTCGCCAGGGCTCGGCTAGATCCACATCATGAGCACATTGGACCCAGACCCTCCCGGAGGGGACCCACGAAAGGTTAACAGGAGAATAATGGGGGACGGACGGGTCGAAATAAACCTCTGCGTCCACCAGAGGAGCAGGTTCATCGCCGAGTTTCTGAGTGATCGCCGAGTAAAGCTGATCGTAGACAGCGACAACCAAAGATCGCCGAGTGTCACTACGACGCTTGCGCTCACGCTTGTACACCAGCCACAGCTCATACACCTCAGCAAGCTGAGCGGGCGTGGCAGCCGGGTTGACGTCAGGATGGAGACCCATCAACACACTCGACTCGACGATCCAATGACGGCGCTCATAGAGAGCTACGAAGTAACGGGTGATTTGGCCATCTGTCTGGATGGGCCTCCCCGCCGAGTCCAAGGGACTGTCGCCACGAAGCTTCACCCACATATCTCCAAGAACTTGCATCAAAGTTCGAGGTCGGGTCTGAGAAGCCAAACACCGCCGAGCTTCCTCCAGTATCGACGGAGAAAAGAAGAAAGGAAGCTCAGGGAGCATCCGCCGAAGACGCTGACAATGATGGCTCGGGTCGAAAACGGCCATGAAAGCTCGAATGCCGTCATGAGAACACGGCGTAGGTGGCACACGACTCTTGCCTCCTACGAGCTCCATCTGCACCCCTCCGCTCAGTGTATCCAATAATGCATTCCAACAACGGGCTGAGCCGAAATGCATGAATGGTACCTCGCGGAGTTGAGCCATGTGAAGAGTCAAGCGACAATCCTTGAACACCGCTTGCGAGGCTCGAGTCCGTAACGTCGCCAGCGGGAGTGTAAGAGCGCTGGGTAGTGCGACCAAAGCCGGACGTGAGGCAGTCGAACTCGGCTGAGAGAGAATCGATACAACCGGGAGCCTACTCGGCGAAGGAGCAGCCGGAATGGATTGAGCCGGAGCTGGATCAGGAGTCGACGGAAGCTGCCGATGCTTGTGGTGTCGGTGCGTCTTGTGATGCTTCTTGTGCTTCTTGGGCCGCTTCGACCGGTGACCGGTAGGACTCGACGAGGCACGACGCTTGCGACGCTGCTGCTTCCCCGAAGCCGACGCAGAGGTAGAAGTCGTCCCGTCACCAGAATCCATCGATGAAAGCCGCGAGGAGTGGCGATCACTCGGCGGCAAGGACTCATCACTCATCTCGTCGTCAGAGCCGAAGATTACCGCATGAAGGCTTCTCGCTTGGGCAGAACGACGAGCATCCGCGGTCGCTGAGTCGGAGCCTGAAGGACTGCCAGCCGAGTTCTCTGATAAGGAAATGGGATCCAAGAGCGACCCAGCGGCAGGATTCGTCGAGCCGGTGGACGGTGCGGAACCATCACCAGGCCCTAACACCTCGTCGTCAGACGCGTCGAGGTCCTCAAGCATCTGAGCAGTCACAGTGCGGGCTGTCGCAGCAGATCTCCGGATAGGGCGCCCAGATGGGGACGTCAACACGGCCGTGGTCACAGGGAGATATGGTCTGAGGACACTCACGGCCGGAGTCACTAGGTCAGTCGGCGTGGTGGATACGCTGAGACCCCGAGAGGACGCCTGGGAGCGCCCAACCATCGTTAGCACGACGCTGAGTGGTGCACTCGACTGGGGCAACCCAGCGGAGATGGGCGAAGTCGAGCCTGGGGCACAAACGCTCGTAGCCGGGACAGGCAGCGAAGCCACGACATCGGATGAAGATATCGGCGGTGGGCGAGTAGCCGCGACTGACGAAGTCACCGGAGGACCAGAAGACGAAGAACCCGCCGAAGTCGTCGAAGCAACTGCAGGAACGGTGTCGGCGGGCGGCTCAGGCAACTCAAACTCGAATTCAGCTTCGCTCGAAGCGTCATCGTCGTCTTCAGAGCGAGCAGAGACAGCGGGCTGAGTAGCAGAACTCAGCTGAAGGTGACGAACCTTCTTCCGCCGAGTCCGACGACGGGACTTTCCAGAGCGAGGCCTTCCTCCATCGGATACAGTAGCTTGAGGTGAACTTGAGTGCAAAAGGGCACTGATAGCCTCGTGTCCATCCTCCCCGGGAAGTGGACAAGCGTACGGTTGAGGCGGATGCGGCGCGGGTGGACGATGACGAGGACCTGCAGCTGTGGGAGACTTGGGGTTGGCATAACGCCGAAGCCGCTGAGTCGAAGTCAAGTTCGCCAAAGGCGTACGGTGAAGCTGGGCAAGAGTCGGCTCAGCCTGGCTCGTAGCCGCCGCTGAGCTGACTGGAGCCTCCGCCGAGTCTGCCAATGAAGTCACCGAAGATGCTTGACTAGCTAAGGGAGCCACACTAGGACCGATAACGGAACTCGCTACTGGAGCGTCTCGGCGAGGATGGACAATCAACTCCAACCGCCGAGTTTCACCAGCTGGGATGTTGAGAACCTCAGGGAAGCGAGACTCCAAGACACGACACAGCCGAGCGTTAAGGAGAAGGTCGGACGGATCAAGTCCAGGAACCTGTAATCCACCGCCAGCAGCAGCAGCCATGTGAGGGTCGTGCATCGGAATAATGCCATTCCGACGGATGAGCCGCTTCTGTCGCAAGATCACCGCCCGCTGCTCAGCGATCACCGACTGAGCGTGCCGCAAAGGTTGAGTGCCTGTGGAGCTGTACAACCGCACCGACTCCTGCAGCTGTTCGAAGTGCTTGGAAGCAATGCCCTGAAGGGTGACGAACGCCGCATCCCTCTCAGAAATGGATCGGAGAAGGACGTCGATCTCGGCGTCTCGATCCAAGACTTGCTGATGATGGAGCTGGGCCTGACCAAACGCAGCGTCAACCTTGCTCTGCTCAGCTGCGATGGCCCGAGCAAGTTTTGCCTCACTCAGAGCTACAGCCTTTCGCAGTGACGCGAGGAGATTAGCCGACTGCGTGGCAGCAGCCTCCAATCGAGAAACTTGCTGTTGAGCCGACGAGAGCTGAGTTGAAAAGTCAACGTTGCTGAGAGCAAGCGAGTCCAGTCGCCGAGTCAGTGCGCGGTTCTCCTCCTGAACAGCTTGATTGTCAGCTCGGAGATCGCCGATGATCTTTGGATAATCAAGAGCGGCGTAGTTGCCTTTCAAGATATCCAACAGTTCCCCCGCGGAAGCAGCATGCAAAATTGCTCGCCGCTGCACGGGATCGGAGGGCTCCACGGAACGAGTAAATCCGTAGGCCATGAGCCTCGTCAAGAAGGTCAACTCTTCTCGGCGCTCATACCCTTGCTCGTTAACGCTGGCCATGAGGGAGTCAAGACTCACTGGAGCAGCCGAGCTTGGCTGATTGGTGGCGCCCGAAGTGGTGTCGCCCGGCAAGCTCGGTGGGCCAGGAAGGCGCACGCGAGAAGACCCCGCTGACTCCGCGTCAGACTCATGAGAAGTTGTCAGGTCAACCAGCCGAGTCTCAGGCCGGTCGCTGACCCCACGAGTACCGACGGGTCGGAGAATCGACTCAGCTGGCACGCCTTCACCTCGACGAGGAGTTGGAGAAGGATTATGGTGCCGCGAGTTGTGCTGGAGTAACAAGCGAGGAGTAAGGAGCTGCCAAGGGAGTGACAGCGGACGCAACAAACGTACCGAAGAAGGAGGTGGAGAGCCGCGGGACGTCATCAGCCGAGTATGGACCAACGGTGGCAGAACCAAATGAAGGATTAAGACACTCACCAGCTCGGCTTGTATCATAACCGGGGCAGTTGTGGTGTAGGGATTTCCAGATTCGACCATACGCCGACCTACTTTAGGTCAAGAATCGGCTCGGTCTAATAACCCAGAGCTTAAGAACAAAGGATCACGGTAAGTACTCGGCGATCTGTCCGGATATGCTATCCGGATAGCCGCTGAGCTCAACGGTCGCCCGAACTCAGCTGAAGGGTCGGTAGAGATCCGAAACGACTACATTTCACTAGATATTTGTATAGGAAGCATAGGATTAAATAGGGGAAGCCGAAAAGGCTCCCAGAAGATAACAGAGCAGAATTTTTCTAGTCCAAGACACGTGTACACTTTTCCGGTAAGTCCCTGCATAGGGCTGGATTATGCCTGCCGTCAGTACTCGAGAGGCATAGCTTGTAGGGTATTGACTGGTAGCGCCAAGAGATTAGGTCGGTCCGGGTAGGACAAAGTCTCGCTACGCGCGAAAGAAAGTCCCGCATACTCAGCGGGCCGGTACGTCGGATAGCCCGGGTGCCGTAACACTTCTAGCTGAGCAGCCTCTGCGCTCGGTGACCTGTAAAAGCGCTCGCGCGCCGTCGTCCATCCTTTGGTGGAGGGCACAGGGTTGTGAACGAGCTCAGCCGAACCAAACTCGGCGGAGCCTTGGAAGTGATCTGACTTGGTTAGTCGGAACCGAGTGGAAGCGAGCCACTCGTCTGTCCCGGAAAGGCCGGACCGCGAGGGGACCACCCTCTGCGCAAGCCATACAACCGCCGACCTAACTCGGCGATTCGTTGTGGTTTGTGTAAGGAATCCACATCTGACGGTATTTGTGTGTTCTACTACACCACATGAGCCCCACCCTCCGGGCCAAGCGAGGGCGTAAGCTTGTTAAACGCAATCCTGCTGCGCCGGGGGTAAATTTGCAAACGCAGGCTGTTACATCCACGCAAACAATACATTCAACCGACTGAGAAGTGGGATTGACTACGAGTGCTATCAAGTGCAGCAGGGGTGCCGTAGCTTTAGCGTCAGAGATAAAGACGTTCGACTTAGAGAGTCTGTAATACTAAGCCCTTTATCCGAAGGTGACCTATACAGCTTAATAACTAGGGTTAAAATTGTGTTTAATACCTAACAAATTTATGCTTCGAAATCCAAAGTGTTTTATTTAATTTAACTGCCAAAGAAGTAAATGTGTATGTATAGATATCTAGCATAGTTTTACCTAATCAAATGCATAACGAATCTCTGTTAGCCCCTACCCTTATGTACGGAGAGTCAGTTAGCTTTCCGGATACCCCGTACCCCGTTTGTCTCACACAGTGTAACCCATTACATTATACACCACCGAAGACGAAGCTCAAGATTACTTAATCCCACGCGCATACGATCATCCACGTGTACATGTCGGGACAATACAAATCGGAAGCCAAGGACAAGATCTTCAATCTAAACTTTTATTTTAGCTAACCGGTAAAATCCAGTGCATTTGCAGGGATTTCGGTACAAGGAGGTTCAGGTGCAAATCCCGTCTCATTCCCGGTGTAACCGTCGGCAAAAAATGATGTCGCGATTTGAGAAACCACTGGATTGGGGCCGTCTCTTAAGAAAAATAAAGTTCTGTGCTATTGGTATTATTAATAGTATTCAGAAAAACGAGGATGAAATTTCGCCATACTAAGACTGCGATACAAAATATCCGTGTACCAGATACTTCGAGCAAAAGTCAAATTACCGGTACATGTATACAGTATTCGTTTTCTTTAACTAAATTCAAATATCGCAATATTTGTTGTGAAGTAAATAGCACAGAGCTTGTGATGGGGTGACTCGTTTGTAGCGCCTTTGTGATATCCGCTGTGCGGCCACTATTTCCCATTCTTCAAATTTTTCAGTGCTGCTCAAGCTCTCCAAAACAAGTCACGTCATGCACGTTTATTGCATCCTGCTAGTGTTCGCTGCTGCAGTTATCGTTGGCATTGGTAATGCTAAGGCATCAACAACGATCGAGCTGCTATCACCCACTGTCTTGTCGGGAACTCGAGATAAAGCCCATATCACTGATACGGTTAAGCGGTTTATTGTGTCTTCCAGTATTTTGTCCAAGCTGTTCTCTTTTCAGTCTTAATTTAGCCCAGACGACATATTCCATAGTGAAAACTCCTATAAACAAGTACTATATATTAAGGACTCTCAGTCTTCGGATTATTATCCCATTTTACAGGTACCTCTTTTAAAGTAGTATTTAGTAAACGAAGTCAACGTCTATTTTTACAGTTTAGGGGCGATTGCTTATTGTGAATATCTTCTAGAAGGCTTAAACGAGTTGCATTACGGTCACCTTGCCACATCCCATGCATATGTGTGGTCCAGTGCATCCTGCATGCGATAAGCTTTGTCCAAATAGGCCAGTCGAGCTCGAACCAGTTGCACCACGTTTTGGACGTCATCTACCACCATATCGTTTTGCCCGTTCTGTGTGTTCCCTACATGAGCTGAGTAGTCCTGACCAAGCAGCCGAGCCTGCTCCCAGAAACATGGAACGAAAAACTTGCCAGGATCTGGAATGATCTCGATTAGTGCCGTGCGAGGTTGCGCAAATCGGGCATTGTAAAATGCCGCCCCATGTGGTCCGATCATCATTTTCACGCGGTCTCGCATGAACGACGCAACGTCTTCCAGTCCATTGAACTCGTCATGTCGGAAGTACTGCAGCTGTTCAGGTCTCCCCGTAGCGTTTAGCATCGCTGAGATAGCCTCAAACACTTCAGGCTCGTTCAATATTTGTCGTCCACCGTTAAATGCTCGACCCCCGTTTGACCGTGATAGGAATAAAATAATGTTGCGGTCAGCCTCGGACGAGCTTATCGCTGCAGGCAACGACTGTAAGATATTCTCCGTAATACGCTGAGTCGTGAAGGGGTGAATTAATGGCGCACGACACGAGAATACGAGACGCTTTGCCAGCACCGACTCCGGGTTGTGGAGATGTTGTCCGACCATGACTTCATAGATCTCATTCACAATGGAATCACGGGGTTCTCTACCTGCTACGATGGTCGTATCGCTCTTTTTCATAGTGGGGATTACGAGTTGCGCCTGGCTCCAGACAACCGCAACTCAGTCGACGAAGTGCTGAAAGGACCACGAGTCTGGACTGGTAGCAACGACGAGGGTGTCAACCCTCGTTTTATTTGCCAGCTCGCTGACGTTGCTATTCAGGGCGTGCATAAACGACGCGTGGAATACGTCGTGACCCATACATCCAGTGTCTGACCAAATGTCTGGCGGTGGATCGCCTCGGTATACGGCGTTGGAAAACACCAGATTCTGTCCTTGGAAAGTGGGGTATTCTGCCCACGATTGGTCTTCCGAAACACGCATACGAGCGACGTGAAGACCTTGGGATAGCCACTTAGTTTTCATCGTTGTGTTGGCGAAGCTAGGCAGCTTCAGTCGAAAAGCAGGATACAGGAGCTCCTGTGCTTCAACGATATTAGTTCGGTTGGCTTCCTGGATGCAAGGTGCTGCCCGTTTGTCCATCCCATGCATGCATTTCGACACGATCAGAGGTGCCCATTGCTGGTATGAATCGGAGCGCGCTAAATCGTCGAGGTGGAGCAACTCCGTGTCCATGGATAGTGTCTTATTCCGACGCTTCTGGACGAGGGTGAAGAGGTCTGATGCTTGCTCTGGTGATGTTCTTGGAGCAACAGCAACAGAGCGACGAAGCGCTTCGTGACGCGGTAACTTTGTCCACAGAGAGAGCAGCATCAGTATCGAAAGGGAAATAGAGCTGATAAGCAGGAGCTGAGGCCAACGGGACACTCGGGACTTTGTGCATTGTAGGCCGGGGGTCATTGTCGTTTCCGAGTGGGAGGAATTCCTCTACGATCGCACTGTGAAGAGCAGCTACTGCGTTGGTAATCACAGGTCGCGCTTTCACGTTTTAACGTGAGGTGAGGATCCGAACCGCGAGCTCCTCCAGCAAAAGTGGAATGGAGACGGTGTGTTTGTGTAACTGAAGAGCAATTTCCATAAGTCAGTAGTTACTACTGAGATCGGGTGATTTGATTTGGTGCGTGTAAAGTACTGATCAGTAGTTGTCCCAAGCGTTAGCCTGGGTAGTAGTATAATAGTAATACACAGTGATGCCCAACCATCGAATGCATGAAGTAGAGCTACATGCTCTTACAAAAAACTTTCTCATTTCCATTTTATCCACGCCATGGCCCCTGTACTCCGCAACCTCTCGAAGAAGAAATTGGGCCGGCCCAAAAAGCGTTTGCCCCGAACCTGCCCATCCTGCAAGGTCACCTTCAGCTCTCCGACTAAGCTAAAGAACCATTTGAACCGTCAACGCGGATGCGGTCCCAAGGCCGTAGCTCTTTAAAAGGCAAAAAGAAAAGAAGCAAACCGGTATTACAGAAAGGTAAATTCAATTAAAAAAGAATTAGACAAGGTGGGAATGTGGGATTTTGAGTGCGACGGCTCTAGTGATGACGCTTTGGACGACGAGGCCATGAAAGAGCCCAAGTGGGTTTGTTTTGGAGACAACTTGTCCACTGCCAAGGGTTTGGCTCAGTTAGACTGGACGCAGGTAGCTAGAGTGATATTGAGTGTAGCATGATAGTAGTACTATTACCTTTTTGGAAGTGGTAATGTTAGGATATCATTTACTACAACTAATTTCTTTAATCATTAATTGTCCATTTTTGCTTACATATCTTTAAACAGCAAAACGGGTAACATGTCTTTTGTAGCTTACGTTTTGGCCAAACGGAGCCTATTATAGACCTCATTATTGAAACAATCAACCCGTACTACACTTTTTCGGCTCCTTTCGCTCCTGCGCCTAAAATAACACTAAAATAAAATATTTTCAAATGAAAAAGTCGTTTCTTGTGCTGTATCGTCATGACAAGATAAAATACTACCGCGTAAAGTACTGTTAATTGCTGTTGTCTTTAATGCAAATACATAAACGCTTCTCTTATTCGGCTCCCTTTGTTTTCTTTCTCTTGTGCTTTGGCTTCGGGCCTGGTTTTAGTCCACGTTTGCCGTTCTCGCGTGGGTTCTCTTGTATCGCCGGAACTAAGAGTCCCGTATCTTTCTCTAAAATGACGTCAGTTGGCCACGGCTTAAAGGAAACATTGTATGTTTCCTTGAAGTATCCAATGGACATTTTCTCTGCGTCGTACAGAGTATCCAAGTCTCGTCCGTCCTTTATAGCTGCTGCTACTGCATGAACACATGGGAAGTCTGTGTCCTGCCAATTTCCACATGTACATTCCGCTCCAGGTAGATCCACTAAACGCCAAGGGTGGATATATCCTTCTTCCGCAGTAGGACCGAGATAGAGAACGTCGTACGCACCGGCTAAACACGGAGTAATTTGGCATGATCCAGCAGCCTTGATGAGATCTTCTCTCTTTTTTGCGAGCTGCGGAACCAATGTAGTGGATTGTCTCTTGTCCAACCACGCAGTAGCTAGTTGTCTCTTTGATGACACAAGTTCACTCAATTTTCGAAAGTACAACCCAAAGGCATCGAGAGGCTTGGCGCTTCGACATTTGTTTCCGATCCAGTTGTTGGATTGTTCGGCTAAATTTGATGTGGTCTCTCCGTAAGTAGGTAACTTGAAATGATCCTGATACACATATTTCACCCAGTGCTGTTTCGAAATCCCAGACAAGTATGTTGCTGCAGCTGGTTTTGTGATTTTGAGTTCTGATTCGAATAACTTATAGTCGTTTTCACAGTCACAATTGGCCATTTTTGAGATTAACCCGCGCTCTTTGTTCGTTAGTGAAATCTTTTCTTTGCTGGTGATGTTTCCTTTTATATGCCGAAGGCAGAATCGATGTCCAGCGCGCGGAAAAACAGTGTGTACTTCCGCTTGAAGGCCTTTATCTCTGTCAGAGAGAGCTGTAAAAGCTTCTATGTCGCCCAAAGCCTCCTTGACGACGTATAGAAACCAAATCCAGTGTTCCTTGTTCTCAACAGGAACGAGAGAGAAAGCGAAAGGAAGTATCGAACTGTTAAAGTCTTTTGAAGTCGCAACCAGAAAAACCCCTCGCTGGTTCATCTCACCTTTGAGATGAGTTCCATCAAAGCCGTACAAACGGCGACTTCTTTTGGCGACTTGGATCCCGATGTTTGGGATAAAACATGCTCGAATAAAAGTCCCGTTGCCGGATTTCTCAAACTTCATAATTGAGCCCGGGTTTTTTTCAGCAACTAACCTTAGATAAGACTCAAGCTTCTGATAGCTGTCAGTCATATCACCACCCAATCGCTCATCAATCGAACTCTTGATCCGCGAAATAACACTCGGCCCGAGTTTTTGGCCTTTACCCACGAGGAATCTGGCAATTGCTGCGCCTGTCATCTTGTCCGTTTTTCCGTCATACCTAGGCAGCATTTCTGCTTCGATCAAGTGTGTCAGTGTCGCTAAATCTTGCGTTGTATTTCTCTTGGCCAACTGCGAACGAGCGATAGTACCCTCGGCAGGAGGTTGCTCTGTGAATCCCACACGCATGACGTGGTTGTGAGCAAAATTAATGCGAGTCACCTTCCAGCTTCCGTCAACTCCGTGGACATTGATAGCAAACGGACACTCAATTTCGTCATAGGAGGTGTTCTTGTCGAAGAATTGCTGACCATTCAGTTTTTTGCAGATATACTTTGCATTTCCACTATCGTTTGCCTTGCTACTGAAGCTTTTGACAAACAACTGAAAGCCGGACGATTGAGCAAGTTCTTTGCAGCGTTCTTGAATTGCCTTTTGAGATCCGTGAGTCTCGATCCCGATGTTCTCTCGCCGCTGGTACGCCACACCGTAGTTGCTCTTGCTACAGTCTGTCACTTCAATTGGTACATCTTGTCTCAACAAGCCAAGCGACCTGGCCATATCCAGCTCTGACACGTTCACCACGAATGGAGCCGACCCGAAAGTGCGAGCTTTTCGTGTTCGAGAGCGGAGCATTCGGCCAGTGTATTGTGTGCCTCGTGGAACTAACGAGCTGGTGAGAGGAAACAGAGAAATGGGCTTGTAGCAGTGAGAAACGAATGCACGACGACAACAATAGAAAACCAAGTCAACGTCTGTTGAGTGCCGTTGGATTTACGTATTAGATAAAAAAAAATGTTGCTAGCATGCGCATCATACGTAGAATACTATACTATTTAATTTGAAATGAAGTACTATTTCATAACTACTGAGATTCGCTGACAATAACACTATTTACAAATCAAATCACCCGATCTCAGTAGTAACTACTGACTTATGGAAATTGCTCGTAACTGAACTGAGTCCTACATTAACTGCATGTATTGCCATCATATGTTGACTACGAGCAATGATTCCGCTCTGCATTGCCCATGCCACTAGCATGAGCAGATGCTCTGCCAAAGCATCTGCTTACCGGTATGTGTCGTGTGTAGGATAGGCACAGCAATAGTAATTCGTGATTCAGGTATTATAAATAATAGCATACGCGCACGTGTCAACCAATCAATGTCGTGGAGAGATTCTGCTGGTACCGGTACCGGTCCTGTGAACGCTCATCTTGATCCAATATTGATCAATACGTGCAGTAAAATACCTTACCTTGGTAGGCCGAGTCACGAAGCGCAAAGTTCGTAGCGAACGGTAAATGGCAGATGGGTTGCCTGCCAATCCAGTGTTGCATCCTGTCCGAATCCATTCGGATCGAATGCACAACTTGTGTACGATACGCGAGGAAAAAAAGAGGAAAATGCAGTAAACCACAAAGGTGTCTCTAGGCATGGGTATAACTTTGTTGATTTGTCGGCGTCCGATGTTTACTCGGACTCACTATTATCCCGGCCAAAAAGGCTTGGACAAAAATGGTAATATATTTTATCTTAAATTAGAGGAATGTAACTCCGCAACCGTAGAACCGATTTCGTTGTGTGTCCCCTTAATAGATAGCTTGGTGTCTATTTATTCTCGTAAGAACTTCACAGCATCTAATAATGTTCACTACTTTTCAAATGGTCGCCGGTAAGAAATTGACTGCTGCTGAGAAGTACTTGGTTGTGAAGACCTACGAGTTCCTCCGCCAAAAGAAGGCCTCTGCACCGCATCTATGGAAAGGAGGAGTTCGTTATCATGTCAAAGAGTGTTTAGGCTTTGCTACGGGCACCATTTCAGCTATATAGGCGCACTGGGAGCAGCAGCACGACAAGAATTTCACCTCGGTAGGCTGTACTTCATATCATTTCAGTTATTATTGATATTTCACATTTCAGTGGCCGACAAATTAATTATGACGGATGGAAGGTCCAAAATGAAGCTGTAGCCGATTAGGAATAAGAACGGGTGACCCGTTGTATGTTCTTTACACTCTATATATTCTTTTGACGGGTTCTTTTTAACAAGTTTATATTTTTCTAACAATCGTCAAATTGCGGTAATATTTGGAATTTATCCATCCGGTTCTGAAAATCCCCACCTGTTATCCCGGCTCTGCCAATGAATATGTATGCATGCTAGTACGTGTCAAGCCCACAATTGCAAACAATTCTGCAAGATATAGAGCCTTTTTTTAACGGCCGATTGGGAGACCAATGGTTGCAGATACGCAAAAATAGACCTCAAAATCGGAATCTACGCCCGATTTTACCCCTTATATCTAACTATCGTTATGGGTTTTGTGAAGGGAAGGGTTACCGTTTTTGGACCAAAGTTTGTCCAAGGTTTGGTGGCCGGGATAATAGGGGTGTTCTCCCAAGAAATCAACGCCGAAACGCGTTTTAATAGAAGGAATGTATTACTGTACCGTAAGATTTGGATTGAGTGAGAAAGCTCAGATGAACCCTTCTTTGGTTCAAAGCGCCAAGAGCCATCATTTTATCCCTATTCCCATCGTGGTTTGGCTAATCCAAGGGTACCTTCTAAATGGTACACATTTAAAAAGCCAACGTACAAGCCAACAGCGTATCATCCGTTTCGTATTGCGTGTGCGGCCCTCCCGACTCTCTTCAATTGAGCTTCAAACTTATTAACAAGCCAACCCGCATCACGCTTACCAATGTGATTACTTAAGTATAACGTAGCACATTTGCCAGCATCATGCCACCCCCATCCTATAAGAAAAAGCTTGGCCGAGTGGGCTCGCCATTTCAAGGAACTGCTTTAGCTACTGGAGCGTAGTAAGGCGCCGGACGCAACTTTCCATCTAACCGTCAAGTCAAGGCATAAATATGCGGCTTCACAGGCTCAACCTTTGGCGTGGATTTCGCAGCAATAAGGGCTATGGTGAGGGCCGATCAGCAACATGTGGACGACGCCGCTTTGTTGTTCTAACCAGAAAGCGCAGGTCTCGCATAAAGAAGGACAAAACACGAACGTCAATTGCAGCTACATGCAACGCAGACGGTTGCCTCCTTTATTCATTGGCATGTCAAGAAAGTTCGTGGTTTTCAATAGGGTACTGTACTTCGGACGAGCTGCACAGTAGTGACTTTCCCAAAGTGTAGTTCCTCAGAGCAGTCATTTTTGTAGCTTTGTTATTCATGTTACGAGGGAGATGAGAGCTAATATCATCTTAAGCTTGTATCATCTACATTAGGACCCGATATTTTATTCCTGCCGGAAGGAATTCCAAGAGTAGGGGTCACTCCTGAAGAATTCGAATGTAGTTTTATCTTACAGAAATCCTCTTTGTAGTGATACCGTCGGGAAACAAATATTTATCAGTATCCGGGAGTATCATTAGGCAAACTGTAATTAACAAGGGTGCTATCTATCGCTTTAATATTGCGGCTGCCGCACAACTGCAAAACCGTACAGTATGAGCGTGTTCCAAACCTTTATGGTCCTGTCGCGGCCATTTGCCCATACGTGTTTACCCGTTTCCTTTGATAAATGTCTAAAGTTGATATTAAAGTGCTTTGCATTTATATCGCACTTACTCTTAAAGTGACCGACATATGGAGAGCAATCCCCGTGAAGAAGCCTACGTCATCACTGGTGATGAGGCGCAGCCCGCGCGTGACGTGACAGCTGGTGTTCCAAACACGAGCCCTGGAATTTCGACCAATCAAGATCAAGCTTCGACCCTATTGGCAGGAAGTCCGAGCTTGAACAGTGACGCAGCACTATCGCACAGTGAAGCTGAACGACAGATCCGCTCATTGGCTGGAATTCCGGGTGGTCGCCCGTTATTTCAAATGTTACTCGAAGTATGCACAAACTTTCATCAACGAACACGGAAGAATCCGTGCCAGTTGAAAATCCTTCTCAGCCGCCGCCAAGCCAACCAAACGGCGACCGAGACCCCAGTGACCCGTGGTGCCCCCTGGACAGCACGAATTCGACTGTCCGCTACAGCGACGGCGAGCTGGCTGAGTAGACCAAGGTCCTCATCAACTCGCCCGAGATCAAGTTGCCCAAGCTCCATTTGAAGGGCGACTACAAGACCTGGAAGTGCGAGGTTCGAGCCGACGACGTTGGGTGACATTACCTACGGCCCGGAGCGCTACGACGAAGGTGAAGGCATGCGCCGCGACAAGTACGGCGTGTGGTACAAGGCGCGCAAGAACAAGGCGTTCTCCGCGCTAGCGTTGTAGATGTCCGCGGACTTGCGCGTGACGTTCAAGATCGACGACATCGACGACAACATGGACTCTGCCGCTATGCTTTACGATGCAATTACGCACCACTTCGAGTCTGGAGATGGTATTACTCCTGATTGCCTACTGCATACGCTAGTGACGCGCACACATAAGCCAAAATGAGTCTGTGTCGTGGTACGTTGACGACATTGTGAAGAAAGGACACTTCTACATCCAGCTAATGGTGAATTTCCTGAGTGGCAGCATGTAAACCTACTACTATCGAACAACGTGGAAGCGCTCAAAGATCCCGCCCACGAGCATGGCGATTGAACCAACAACCACGATCGCAAGACTCTGACACTTGCTGAAGCTTTTCAACGACTGCGTGCTGTCGGGCATGAGCGTGACCAGCTTCGTGCGAAGACCAGACAACCGGTCGCCCAGCCCATGCAAGTAGCTCATGTCGGAGCAGACCATGTCCAAGGCCAAGGACAAGGTGAAGACCGAGGACGCAAGCTCAACAACCAACAACGTAAACGATTCAAGGTTGTTGCAAACAAGAAGCAACGTACGAGCTGCGCAAGCTGGCAAGGCGAAGGACAGTGGTATGCTGAGTGTACTGAGGTCACTGGCCAGCAACTGAAATCTGAACTCGCGAGAAAACAGCAAGAGAGACAGCCTAGGGCTCCCGTGGCATTGGTGAACACTGTACGTCATGTGGATGCGGTGCCCATGGGTGAAGATGACTAAGGACGGCTTGCTGGTCTATTACTATGCGATGCGAATGCAAATGATCTCACGAATGGTGCTGAGCGGTCACCTACGGCGACGCAATCACCTCTGTGGTCATCGACGTCTCCTGCGGAGTGTGGGAGAGCGTCGTGTCGTAGAAAGTGCTCAAACGAGTACACAATGTACTCAGCCTACTGTGTCGCAAACAATGCAGCGACTGCAGCTGCATGTACAAATTCCTGTTCGGAATGTACAAGTTGGAGGGCAAGGGCTCCATCAACAGCGACAACAAGCTTCACTGTTTACACTGCAAGTACCGGTAGCTACCATACATTCTGCTGTATAACATGAAGTGCAACCTACTGGACAACCTGCTGCTCTATAGGCTGTGCAAACTGTCCTACAACATGCAGCTCTATTAACTGCACAGCCTGGAATACAGCCTGCTGTATCAAGCACTATGCAGAATCAGTGGGAGGGCGGCTGGCCTACAGCTGGACCAGCCCCTTCCTGGAAATCGGTAATCTACTACTTGGGTGAAGGACTGACGAGGAGCTCGCCAGGATCTACACTTGAGCCATGGCGCAATCAAGCTGAACCACAAGGGGTTCGGCTCTGCCGGGGGATAGCTATCGGGGTCCTGACGCTGGGTTTAATAGACGTCAAGAACCAGGGGCGCAAAATGATTATGGACCTACCTTGGAGAGTGCGTACGAAAGAGGACTTCGGAGCCAAGATGCTGGGCACTTTGTCTTTCCTACTCGACGACGAGGACGAAGCCGTTCACCACTTCGATACTTCAATCGAGAACGGTCTTCACCGAACGGAAGAGGCCGCTCTCCATCGCCGCGAGGGCGTGGGCCAAGAGGGCCTGGTCCACATGGTCGAGGATCTCCAGGTCGCTACCGATCATCACCGCGTCAACAGCAGTGGCGTAATGAGAGACCAAGTCGGTATGGACCACCGCCCCAGTGGGATGAACGACTAAGTCGAAATCGATCTTCGCCTCCGCAGCAGCAGTGGTGTGATGATCCTCCGCGAGGACGAGGGTCATCACCTCGACGTGACAACTACCAAGGGCGGAACATGTCTCCACGTCGATTTGAAGACCGTCGTGGCAGGGGACCGTCTGCCTCTCGTCAAGTCAATGCTGTAAACCAAAACCAAGGTATGCATTCGGATTAGTCTGAGTTTGTGGAGTGGATACTTAATTCAGGATCTCAGGCGAATGTCTGTGGTGACCTGGCATTCTTTATAACCATAAGAGAAGACCAAGCCGGTCGACTTAAATTTGCCGATGGCACAGCTGAACACACTTCTGTTTTTGGGTTTGGGATATGCCTGTTGTTAACCAGGCAACTGACCAGGTCGAGGACTGTCTCCTGGACGACATGGTGTACCGAATACGCCGAACACGAAGGTGAACATCTAGTCTGGGCTACCTACAGTCGAAGGGCAACTTCATGTGGACATGCTCAAATGGGCAACAAACTGCTTGGATATCAGAAAAGATAAGCACATCACTCAAGTTCATGATGCGTGACAGTATCTACTGACTGCGTGTAGAGCGTGTGACCGGAGTGGCGGTGATGGCAGCGCTAAAAGAGGACATGGACAGCAAGAAAGCTATGGAACGGCTTCATCAAGGTTTTGGTCACATCAGCATGGAGACTGTGAAAGGTTTGGAAAACAAACTCGATGTTGGTGTTCAGATGAATGCAAAAGGTCTGGCTATCTTTGAGTGTGTTGCTTGGACTGCCAGTAAGGCAAAGCGAATGTCTTATACAAGGATTCCATCGCAGAAGTCCGAGCCTTTGGAGACTCTCATGATGGATATTTGCTCTGTGAATGAACAGTCTGTGGATGGAGCTACTATGTTTCTCTTCATCATAGAGGGTCTATAAGGTACAAGTGGCCGTGTTTACTCATAAAGAAGAGTGCAGCAACGTTCCACATCAGCGTTCTGTTGAACAGGCTGCGATCTCGCTTTCCTGAGAACAAAGTGCGACGACTTCATTCCGACCAAGGCGGCGCATTTGCAAGAAAGGAGCTAAGTGACTACGGCGACGATCAAGGGATTGAGCAGCAGCTTACGAACGCCTACTATCTGCAAGAGCATGACATTGTGGTGCGTGCTAATGGTGTGGTTATACCAAGGATCAGAGAGATGCTGAATGCCACACACATGCCCAGCTCCTTGGGGGGAGAAGACTTTCTGCATGTGGTGACGACGTTGAACTGGTTGCCCACCAAGCTTTTGGGTTTGGTGTTCCCGCATCCGAAACTGTACGAATCGGAGCCAATGCTGGATGACTTGCGTACTTGGGGCTGTATTGCACATGTGCGTGCTCCCTCTGAGTCAAAATAGACGAAAGAAAAGCAAGATTGTGTCTATTACTGGGTTACAGCGAGTCAACCCTAGGCTACCAGTTCATTGACCTGGTGACAGCTCAAGTGGTGACAGCTCGAAGTGGCAATATGAAGTGTCATGAGGTGTTCACGACTGATGGCACCGACAAGAAGCATCTGTTTTAGAACGCATTCCTTAATGGTGACCGTGCCCTACTTGAGACTGTACCTGTGGCGCGCATCAAGACCAGCATGGAGGCATACCTTCCAGGTTGGTGTGCCGGCATCTCTAGTGCGAGGAAGACACTCGATGCGGTGCCACTTGCTGACGAACCCGCAGATACTAAGTCCAGCTCGATTAGGAGTTCGTCAATTGCTGACGCACCTGTGGTGTGATGACGGCTGGTGCTGCAGCATCAGCTGTGTTGCAGGATCATGCTAAATAACCTAAAGGAGGATCGAAAGGAAGAAAGCGTTAGAGACGTAGAGCAAAGACTAAAATGCAACGGTGGAGAAGGACACAAGTGGATCCGTTTGGCCTCCACCAAGAGAGCCCTGCCTAAAGCGATCAAGAAGGAAGCAGAAGCCGAACGTTTGGCTGTCGGATTACGTCGTAGGTCTAGTGCAGGCTATTACTACGGACCTGCAAATCCCAACGACGTACAAACAGGCACGTGCTAGCAAGTACTGGCAGCAGTGGAGAGCTGCAATGTTGGTAGAGCTTCAATCGTTAAAGGGCCATCAAACCTGGAAACTAGTACCCCGCAAGGATCCCAAGAAAGTGAAGGTGATTACGTGAAGGTGGGTCTTCGCTGTAAAGCGAAACGAGCGTGAACGGATCAAACAATTCTAATTACGACTAGAGATCCAATGTATTCAAGCAACAACTTGGAATCACTGCTCTGAGACTTATGCCCCTGAAATCCGGCTCGAAACAATACGTGCGGGCATCTACTACGCTGTACGAAGAGGTTGAGAGGTACTGCTGGTGAAGACGGCTTTTCTTTATTAAGACTTGGATGAGACCATCTTCATGGAGCACCTCCTGATTTCCAGATGTATGGACCTGGATTCATTTGCAGATTGTTGAAGAGCTTGTACGGACTGAAATAAGCACCGAACGTTTGGAATCGCACGCTTCATGTGAAACTCGTTATGATGGGCTTTACAAGGACGGACTCTGACTATGACCTATATGCGCTGAGAAAAGATGGTGAAGTCAAGTTGCTGCTGACTGTTTACGTGAGAATTCTACTACTGATGGAGCCGCCTGACCTGTGCGCCATAATCACCGCCTCATTGCAAGAGACATTCGAGCTTACGACGATGGGCAATGTCAAGTACCTCTTATGCGTCGGGATTCTGACTGACCGGCCGCGCCGGTAAATTGTGTACTGCTAGAATCAGTACTGGAGGTGTTGAAGCGTTTCCATATGAAGAATTGTAATGGCTGCGCTACACCAGAAGCTGCGACGTCCTCGAAGGCCGACGTGCCTGCCTCGAAGGAGTATATTTTCTACAGAGAGTTGGTGGGTGCTCTCCAGTACCTTGTTAGTGCGTCGAGACCTGATATAGCTCATGCTACCCAACACCTGGGCAAGTATATTGCGAGCAACGATCATACGCACTATGCTCGAGCCAAGCGAAGGCTGAGTTACCTGAAGGCTACGTGTGACTTTGGACTACTGATGAATGTGAAGCTACAGATTGACGTGCAAGTTAGTGGCTACTCCGATGCTAGTTTGGCGAATGACCCCGTGGATCGATAGAGTATCAGTGGCTACATCACTTTGGTAGACGACAATGTCATCTCCTACGCAACTCGTAAACAGGTGATTAACGCGTTCCGTATCTGTGAAGCTGAGTACGTTGCGATGGCAGAGGCGACCAAGGACTTATAGTGGCTTGCTGGCCTAAGCAAGGCGTTGAGCTGGAAGCATCTAGTACCCCAACTACTTGAAGACAGCCAACATGCCATTGCCTTAACTGCGAAGCCTGGCAAGCATTCTAAACTGAAACAAATCCCACATGATAAGATGCAACGTGAAATTGAAGCGACTTACAACACAGCACATCAGCAGTGATGAAATGTTGGCTGAAATCATGACAAAGGCGCTTGCTGTGGTGAACTTTCGCAAGGAAGGTCTTACCTATCGTGTCAAGTGACGACAGCGTGTCAGTGAAATGGTTACAACAACGACTACGGCTACTGCGTTGACTACTGCTGTTGATGCAGAGGCTGTATCTGAACGACCTTGATGAAGACGATGGCGATCGAGTGGGAGTGCTGCTACTGTGTGGATTGCTATGGCCTGTGTGCTTTTGACTATGCTACTTCGGGGACTATGATGGCAGCGAGGATGCGCGTGAGTGAGCGCGTCGACCTCCAAGTGCGTCGCCGAGATCAAGTGAGAGTGGGAGCTTGTGTACTTACCTGTGTGTCGAGTGCCAGTGCCGTGCAGTCTGTCAGTGTCTAGTACATCTGTCTACGAGCCATCGTCCACTTGCAAAGTTTGCAAGACACACCCCAAGGACACTCATGCGCCTGGCAGTGCAGCTTGTGGCTGCATTACAACCGGCCACACTGCGTACCCATGCGTGCAATGGCGAAGGGGTATACCAAGGACTGTATGCACAAGTACATTGTTGGCTGTGCGCTGCCAAGATGATGTGCTCAAGGAGAGTGTATTCCACTAGGCTTTAGTAGTGATCAATTTTTTATTTGTATACAAATCTACCTTTTGCGGAAAAGCGGTGTTCTGGTGGAAGCTGCCCCCTTCACTTTGCGTTTTGGCGCCTGCGGTTCATACTACAGTAGCAGCGAGAGCAGCCTCACCAGACACCGCGGTCCTGCCGCGGTCTTTTGCCCGGCACATACGTGCTTATACATTTCCATTGATTACTTATCTTAAGTTGATCTTTAAGTGTATTTGCCTTTAAACCACACCTACTCTTAGAAGTAATCGACACATAGAGAGCAATCTTCCCGTGACGAGCCTTACGTCACCACTGTGCCAGCGCCAGACGGACAAACGCATGCAGCCGTTGATCGCCCGGTTTTCAAATGTCTTTCCAGAGCGATTGTCAAATCAGTTGTTTTCAGCACGAGCAATTAAGCATGGAATTACGCTCAGACCAGTGCTAGGTCACACCCTCGTCCCGCTTTTATATGTATCCCGTGGGACAGGAAACCCGCCAGCAGCTCGTGGATTAATGCTAGAGCGGAAATTTGGTGCAGGTAAGCAACTCGCCGTGGGTGTCTAAAATATTTGCAGTGCCAAAGAAGAATCCCGAGACGGGCGGGCGCTAAGCGAGCGGGGATGGCTCGAAGTGGTGATCCTGATGATCCGGTCCGCTGGGTATTCGATTACCGCCATCTCAACTCGCAAACGGAGGAATTCAAAACTTTCCCCTTTCGAGAATAGACGATCTGTTTGACAAGATGCAGGGCTCCACCTATTTTTCGACAATCGATCTAGCGTCCGAATACCATCAGATGTAAATGTATTTGTCGTCGCGCCGACTGACATCGTCCCGGACTTCGCAAGAAAGAAAACGGTCGGTTGGCTGCTCCTAAGGCGCTGCAGGAATGCCGGCACGTTGACCCGGTTTAAGCGTCAATGTCTTAGGGAACTAAGTATAAAGCATTGTTGTGGAGTATTTATACGATATTAGTGTCTTCAACCCCACCGTCAGCCTCCATATCGAGCACCTAGACGCTGTACTCACCGAGCTCCGCTGGTATCGTCTATATGCTCCCAGCGTCTTGACGACTAAAATTGCACGAGGCGTTATCACCCGTATTCATTCAGTCAGCCTGAACTATAGAAAATACAATTCGAAGAGTGTACCGGACGACCTGAATCCTTTGTTGTTTCACAAACCATTTTTAACAGGTAATTTTAACCACCTCGATTTTGGTCAAAATATGATCTAGTTGCGCTAATTGAGAATAAATAGTTGCGAACGAGCTGACCTGCGCAAAGTATGGGTTAAAAAGGGGTATCTAACAAGGACCGCTGTTCCGATTGACTGATCATGAACCCTTTAATTTGTAAAATATATAATCTTTTGAGAATTACTTTTTGGGGTCAATTTAGCAGCTATTACAATTGACTGATTATCTCATGCAACATTTTGTTTGCGTTATACTACAAAGGTACTGTATTACGCACGTACCCGTGACAGTTTGAAACGTAATTTTATTAATCCTTCAAAGGGTAGACACTTAATGGGTAATGCGTGGCTAGATCGCTGTCAAGCTGGTACAGTATTGCTGCATGATCCGTATTCAAGAAAATCGCTACAGATGACTACCAAGTACAGGCTGTACCTGGTAAGCAATGTCTATGGTAGTATATTGGTCGGATCGATGGCACTGACTAGTACCATACCGAAATCCTGGCGTGTCGCGGCCAACTCTCCCGTACCATTACATGTACGGAAACAACTCCTTATTGGTGTCCGGGACTGAGGGTCCATAGTAGTCTATACAGCTTTGCCGACCTCGCTCTTCAATTCTCGTAGTAGCGTACAAGCTGTTTTATTCGGTCTCCTGTCCAAGCCTCTTTATGTGGGTGTGCTACATCCTGTTAGCGACTGCCGCCGTCCTTGCATGCTGCGATACGCTTGTTGCCTCTGTACCGACTAAAGTGCTGACGGCTCAGAAAACCAGTGCCCTCAAACGGGTTTTACGTAGCCATGAGACTAACGAAGGGAAGGTGACTGACGAAGCGATATCACCGAAGAACGTGGGTCAGTCGACGTCAATACGTTTGATGATTTATTTACTTAAATGGGCTGAACATGACGCTCGTTGACAGAGTGAAACGTGGGAAACCCTTCAAGAAATGGACAAGAGCGCATGCAAACAAAGTTGATGAAGTGATAAATAAACTTCACTGGTATCAAGAAGGGAAGTACTGGGAGATCATTCGACGTTGGGGCGACCGTCACTTTAAGGAATTAGGAATGGGATTTCCTGTCAGCTACGTTGGTGTCTAAATGAAAAGGTGCTGAATGCTGCTCTCCAAAGCAAGAAGAGCTTGCAAAATTTTAGCGGAAGCTCCAGACGACGTCAGAAGTACTGTCATCAAACAGTTGCTCGACGATCCCACGTACAAGAACAAAATTCTAAGTGGCTTTAAGCAGCATGATATGGGGCCACGTTTTACGTAGAATGTTTTACTGGCCGATTCCGCCCTGACCGGACCTTATACCCGAATGTTTTTCCAAATCAAATCATCATGTCAGTGCAAACGTCTGATCATTAAATGGTGTGTTAATCGTATACAAGAAGCTACCAGTTCAAAGGTACCACCATGCAGTTTAAGCTCATCGTTGCTCTGTAGAAACGTACCATTAGTCATCCGCTGAGCTGCTCTCTTTGTCAGCCTCTTGATCTCCATCCCAGGCCAATGAGTTGTCGTACACATTAGCAGCCTCTATGATCCTCTGCTCTGAGCCTTTTGAGGCGGCCACTGCATCTGTAAGCTCCTCAGTAGTAGCATCACCCATAGGCTCCTCGTCCGACGATGTAAATCCACCCAGGCCCAGGTTGTCATCAATTTCACTACAGAGTAACTCAAGGGAAACATCAGACTCTTCAAAACCAGCATCGCTGCTGTCCGACTCAGGTGGCACTTCAAACCCAGTCAAGCCAGGTACCCGCGGAAGTGCTATGATATGTAGCCGCTGTTTCTTCCGGCGTAGTTCTCGTGTGATGCTGACCTGCTTCCTGACGTAGACACTTGACATTCGGCCTATCGCTGAAGCGAGCTGACGCAGATTGGGATGGGGCTTGAAAGCTGCATTCATTTCGTGGTTAAGCCTCTCCAAGGGGTTGTTAGTGCGAGCAACTACCAAGTTCGCGATGCCGAAAACATTCCACTCCGTGGTAAAATACCGTTCTATCCAGGTTTTTCGAAAGTACAGCCAGAATTTACGCCATTCTTGGGTGGAGTACACGCATCATTTGTCGGCACACTTTCGTTTAATCTCTTGTTTAATCCATCCAATACCCTTTGGGTCGATGAGGTCAGGATCGACAACAGTTAGGATGTCAAGTACGCCAGGCTATTAAAATCTCGTCTTCCATAAGACGTTCCTCCTTTATTCGTCTACGCATTGCCTACTTAAAGTGAAAGGAGCATCCTACCACCTCGACGTTGGGGAATTGACTTTGAACGGCTGAAATTAGGCTGAACTCGAAATCACAGACAGCTTCAGCAGGAGACACCATTTTGCCGGTGTCGCGGTGTATTAGGTGCAAAATGTCATCGTACATTCTCCGTCTTGAATGTACAGAGTACGAAATACACCGGAGTGTACATATTCCGAACTGGGTCATCCACTATAGCGATCAGACACTGATTGAAGCCCCTAGGAACACATCTAGAAGTACCGTCAATAAAAAGAGAAACACTGTTGTAAAGTAGAAGCTCCTTTAGGGCAGGGCGAGCCCACCCCAGTATACGGCTGGGTGGTACATTCGGTTCCGGGTGGGCAGTCACGAGATGGGAACGAAATAACGGGATTGCAAAATCCTTAACCTTGGAGCACGGCGGCACCTCAACCTCTCCATGAATGTCTCATCCGTAGTATTTGCGGCGAGCCCGACGGACGCGGCTATTAACTTGCTCCTCAGTCAACCCTTTGATAAGCACCTCGCGGCTGGACCCATAGAACGCAGAACAAATACGCTCCCAAATGGCTTCCTCAGGCATACCAGGATCCTCCGTTTCGAGACGATCGGACATCTTCTTCAAAGCACCGGTCTCATTCCTTAACGACCCGTTAACTATTACGTCCCCAGTTGACCCCACACGACAAGCGCATGATTGACGTAGCGGTGGTCACCACAGTTGGCAATAAAGTGGTTGCTTGAATCGTATCGCCGCGGTGTCCTACCAGCGCTCAAGAGTATCCGGTGCAAACGTGGTGCTTTTGTTTGCAGTTCTTTGTCAGGCCTTATGACTCGCAGCTGTTTCCTCACGTCGCTGCTGCTATTTGTCCAGATCAAGCCCATTCCGTAGGACGACGAAGAGTTGATCAAGCCAGCGGATGGATCCCGCTTCTCGGATGACCGAAGACACAGGAACTGGACGACTGCACGCCACACACATGACCGGTTTCGCGCCCAGTCAATGGAAGAGAAGAAGCGCATTCGCTTGGCGACGGGCGCTGAACCGCCGGCTCCGGGTAGTGACCCGTCAAGCTTCAACGACTTAGATCTTAGTGATGATGATCTATATCAACAAGGTTTGCCAGAAATATTGAGTGCTGCTGCTCTGGCAGAGCTCACCAAGCACAACCGCCGACTTCGCTGACCGCACTACCAATTCTCCAGGACAGCCAGAGAGCTCATTGCAGCCTTCCGCGAGAACAATAGATCCCGTGGATATCCAAAACACGTGTGTACTTCAGACCTTATGTCGGAATGAGCGACGACGAATCGGATAACTACACTACAAAAAAACAGTTAAAATATTAATCTGGCTAGAACATGTATATGCTGCCTTTGATGCTCACTTTCTTTGCTTTTATTCGATGTTGTCAGAACCCCAGTAGCTATCCAATTGGTCTGGGACTGCCTTCTCCGACTGCTCAAAAAGATCAGCAGTGTTGTTGCGAGCTGACGTACGTGCGAACATGAGGCTAAGCCTCGTACGCGTTATTTTCTTTTTCTCGTCCTCACGAAGAGTGCGACTGGACTGCAGTATCGATCGAGCGAAAGAGTGACGTGCGAAGGGCAGACATTGAGCGACACGCTTGCAGTTGTCGCGGTAGATGGTCATGCGAATCGCACGCACCCATCCCATACGCCATAATACTTGCAGCGCACCGTAAAGGAAATGTGGTCGTTGCCCAGTACTACTTCTAGTTCTTGCCGTCCAATGCGGTCCGGCTACGACAGTTGTGGTCACCCATCACGCGCTACTCACCGTGGGGTGCTAGCTTTAACACTCCGTTCAGTGTGACGTACGGTACGTACTACACCGGCACCCAATATGCTTTGTAGACGCCCACGACTTCTAATATTTGAAAACCTTGTAGATTTTGATCGTTTTCGAGCCGCGCTTCTTCTTGACGCGCAAGACAGGTGTGACGCGCAAGACGGGTTGACTATGTGTAGAAGGCGGTTGGTTATTGCCCTCAGAGGTGGTTCTGTCGATGGTGGTGATACTGAGGAGGTGAAGTGTGTAGGCGCTCGGCACCATGGACTATACTAACCCCCACTTTATGGTTAAGGACGCGCTTTTTCTTACGTCGGTCCTGCGTATTCTGACGTGTCATACCTTGGGTGAATGATGAATTCTGTCTGACAAGAAGTGGCTCACTCGCTTTCCTCGTACGGACACAAGATCCAACAGAAATTGCTCAGTGGTCTTCTTGTAGTCCCTAATAGAATCCGGTACATTTCTTCAGTATTTAACCCGAAAATTGTATTGGTTCCGTTCATAGATCAGAACATGCAAGACAACGCCAAAAACAAGCTCCGTTCATAAAATCCGGTCAGAGCGAAATACGGTCAGTAAAAAAGTCTACCCACGTTTTACTGTAGAGAGTAAAGATTAAGCTTGAAATCGAGCGCACTTTGCAATTGAAACCGTAAATGCGCTGGTTTGATTGCTGTACTTACGATAGAGGGTGCACTTGCACTGCTACTGGACAGCCCAAATTAAGTAAAAATAAGACTTTTTTTTTCACGGCAAGGAGCAAAGAATCTGCGACGTGTGGTAATTTGAGCACAAACAGCAACGATTACCGAAAATGTGTGTTTTATGTGCAAATTGGTTAAGCTCGCAAATGGACACTTCAGAACAGATGTTTTTATGACTAGTTCTCCTGAATACCCTCATGCTTGGGAGATGCCATGTACGAGTACTCGGGGCTAGGCAGGTTCGTGACCGATTTCTTAGCGTCCACACGAAGTGTAAGCTCGATGCAGACGGAGATCTCACCCTGGTTGACGCTGTGCGTGTCCCACCCATCGCGAAGCGGGTGTGTACGTGGGTCGTAGACTCGGTACAAACACAGCGTGAACGTATTTGCCGAGACGAACAAAACGTTGATGAAGATAATGAACCAATTAGTGATCAGGACGCCGTATACGAGCCAAATTGAGTTGTTCACTAGTCCAGCGATGACCATGTGCACGTTGATGAAGACAGCCGTCTTGTGCTTTAGCACCTGGAACAATTTTTTCCATTGGCGCTCCGTAGAGACAGATGCCTGCAAAGTCCGCGAGGATGCCTTCGACCGTGCCGACGCTCTTAACTGACTGGCCAGTGTAGCCTCGACCGCCAACGACGGCGTATATTGTGATGAGAATGAGAGCGGAGAGGAAGACAGCGAAAGTTCGAGCCACGTAGCGCTTGTCCGAGCAGTAGTAAGTATAGATACAGAGGAACACGACGGCGCAGCACTCGCCATATAGGAAACACGCGAAGACGGGGAACCACATACCCTCAATATAGCCGTACATCATCCTGCAGGTGAAAGGTTTGTAAAGACAAGTTGGTGAAGCTCAAGGGGATGTGTGCGTACCAGACGTGGGAATATGCTAGAAGTGCCGCAAGGGGAAAGACAGATGCGACACCGACGTGTTTCTGTTGATGGATGCGGTACATGAGCAGCGATGGACTGGAGACCATGCAGATTGTCGCCATACCGGCGAGGACGCGAAATACCAATACTGCGGTGTCAGACATGGCTGTGTTGGAGATTAGATAGAGGGAGGCACACGGCCAAATGAAGAATGAAAGTAGACAGGGTGTTCGTGTGTCGGAGGTAAGACAGCAAGCCGTGTCGCCTCCTATGAGCTCGTCTGTTTTGCTCGAAAGTTTGGCACGCTCAGTTGTAGGGTGTTCCCGGTTCGCACCAAGTCCACGCGAAGACGTGGCAAGCCTTGTCTCACAGAGTCAGTGAGATCATCGGAACAATCCCGTGGTCGTGCACTTAAGTACTGTACAAGGTAAGCAGTGACCGCCTCCCAGCTCGCCATGACGAAAACTTGATATGACGCACGGTACATGCATCTGATGGGACGTTGGTAAAAGACAAGTCGATCTGTGACAGGTGTCCATGCACCACAAAAGTGAATGCCCTTGGACTGAGAACTTATTTTTATTCTTGAGGGCCGAAGCTATCGAGCCATTATCATATTCGCCACGTTTCAAACATGTGCACCAAGCATAACGTCACAACCGCCACGCCATCACTGCAGCAACTATAGAAACTGGAAATCTTCCCAACGCGGTGTTCCGAGCTCTCATCGCCGTCATTCCTAGACACAATCGACCACATTGAGATCAACGACACGGTAGAGCGCGACGGCGTCGTGTTCTACCGCATCGACGTGTTCCTAACACACAAAACTTCGCACATTCCAACGATCAAGTCTACCGTCGTCTCCGATCAACCAGATTACCAGCTTGAACAGCGCTTCAACGAGTTTGCCAACCTTCGCTACAAGGTCTGGATGTATGCACAACGGCAACATGAAGACGGACACAGGTGTCAATGTTGCAGCGAATTTATGAGCTTCATCATCCACTCAATGTCCCAGCCGCGCGCGTTGATCAAACTAGCTACAGGTGTGCAAACACGCAAGAAACTACTCGCTGCCTTCTGCAACGTCTTCATCACGAAAGCTCAAGCCCACAAGGCGCATTTCCCACGTTGCTGTACAGGATACCAGAGCATTCCCCACGTCGTGGACGATTTCTTTCGTAAGTAATTTTTAAATCCTTAGGTTGCTTGAAAGAAAACAAATTTTATTCTTTCTCTGTAAGTTTGGCCAATTGCACTTCCTCCTGCAACTTAAATGTCGAGCAACAGACGCTCCGGGTTCTCGATCTTGTCGGCAATGGCTTTAAGGCACGTGACGCCCTCACGGCCGTCAATGAGGCGGTGGTCGTACGTGAGCGCCAGGTACATCATGGGCCGCGCAACGACCTCTCCGTCCACCACGACCGGCCGCATTTTGGTGCCGTGCATGCCGAGGATGCCGGACTGCGGCAGGTTAATGATCGGCGTGCCCATAAGCGAGCCGAAGACGCCGCCGTTTGAGATGGTAAAGTTGCCGCCGGTCATCTCCTCGAGCGTCAGTTTGCCGTCACGCGCGCGAGCCGCGAGCTCGGCCAGACCCTTCTCCACATCAGCGAAGCTCATAGACTCGGTGTTCTTCAACACAGGCGTCACTAGACCCTTAGGGGTCGACACAGCGACACTCATGTCAACGTAGTCACGGTAAACGATCTCCTGGTGCTCGTCGTCGATCATAGCGTTGACGCCGGGCACCTCAAGTAGTGCCGATGCACTGGCTTTAACGAAAGCAGACATGAAACCCAGCTTAACGCCGTGTTTGGCCTCGAACGCGTCCTTGTATTGCTTACGTAGACCCATAAGCTTAGACATGTCGACCTCCTGGAACGTCGTGAGGCTGGCCGCCGTGTTTTGCGACTCTTTCAGGCGCTCGGCTGTGCGCAGACGCATGCGGCTCATCTTCTCGCGACGAGACGCGCGCTCAGGCGTGGCTAGTAGCGGGCTAGTGCCGGCAGCAGGTTCGGGCGTGGCGGCAGGTGCCGGCGTCGATGCCGGTGCCGGCGTGGGGGTAGAAGCCGGAGCTTCCGGCACAGGCGAGGAGGCGGGTGCCTCACCACCGAAAACCATAGAGAAGAGCGGCACGCCGATCTCCACCGTCTGGTCTACATCAGCCAGCGTCTTGGTGATGGTGCCGGCCTTGGGAGCACGGACGTCCACGCTCACCTTGTCTGTCTCGAGCACGACGACGACTTCGTCCTCAGCCACATAGTCACCGGACTTCTTGATCCACTCCACGATGGTTCCTTCCGAAATGGAGTCACCCATGGACGGCACAGGCACGGTCGTCTCCTCGCCGGACGGAGCTGCGGCAGCCGGCGCGGCTTCCGTCTTGGTCTCCGGCTTGGTCTCCTGCGCGCTCTCGGCGCCCGAGGCGCCCTTGACGATCTGGAACAATGGCGAGCCTACCGTTACGTTGTCATCGATGGCGGCCAGCTGCTGGCCCATGGCGCCGGCAAAGGGCGCGCGCACGTCCACGCTCACCTTGTCCGTCTCGAGCACGACAACGACCTCGTCCTCGGCCACAGCGTCTCCTGGTTGCTTGAGCCACTCCACAACGGTTCCCTCCGAGATTGAGTCACCCATAGACGGAACAGGCACGTCCGTAGCATCGCCAGAGCTCGAGAAGCCGCGGAACTGCACGGCTGACGCGGCGTTCAGACGCTGCGCACGCACAGACACAGCGCTGGCGCCGCGTAGCTTCAGTGCGCTGGAACCGAATGAGCGAGCAGCCAAAACGCCAGCGCTGCTACTGATTGATGTGAGGGAGCGACGCGCGGCGCCATTGGCACGCGCGGCGGTGCGAAGCAGGACACGTCCGGAGCCGTGCATTGTGTAATCTCAGCCTCTAAATGCAGATTGGAGTATGGAGGGGTGAAGGGGGTACGGTGTGGTGCACACCATTTCGTTTGAGTTGCTGTTTGTGCTGCCGCACACGTTGGTTTGCCAGCGAAGCATTTTGCAGAGCGAACGCGAGCTCTTATCCGTCCTTGGTGTATACTACATTTGCAAAGCACACAAGCCAGTCAAGATGCTCGAGGAGAGCTTAGTCCTCGCAGCGACCGCTTTGAACCTCGTCCTCGTCGAGGACGCCGCTGTGCTCTTCGCCAGAATTCCTATTCCACGACCAGTCCTCACACTGAAGGGCAACTTCAATTTCAACGCATTAAGCGACAGAGACTGTCGTTTTAATTTCCGATTCTGGAAGCGTGACGTAATTCGGCTGCACAAGGCGCTGCGGCTTGAGGAAGACTACAAGCTACCGAGCCGCCTTCGCGTTGGTGAAGTCGAGGGGCTCTGTGTGTTGCTGCGCCGGCTCGCGTACCCTGGACGGTACGGGGATCTTGCTGTGATGTTCGACAGGTCGCCCAGTGCGCTGTGCCTGATCTTTCGCTTCATGGTGGACCTAATCTACGCTAAGTGCAGCAAGCTTCTTGCACGCGGCAGTCCTATCGACAGGTGTATCGGCTTCATTGATGGCACGGTGCGTGGCATCGCCCGACCAGTGCGCAACCAACGGCAGTGCTATAATGGGCACAAAATGCACTCAAGTATACAGTATTCGGATGTTAAAGTGCATAGATATACATTTGTATACGACTTGTAGAAAGCTTATCAGTCGTAGCTACATCACTTGAACGAACGTGTGACGCTCGTCTCTGGCATTCCTCACACAAAAAACCGGGCGTCACACGGTCGTAGCTTTCTGCTAAACCACTCTATTGTGCTACTTCTGTAAACCCTAGATTGGATGAACGCAACAGCATCCTGTGGTGACTTGCACTGAGTAAGGCGGAACTACAAGTACGAATCCTCAAACAGCTGCTCACGGGACTTAACATGTGCATGACGCGTCTCACGTGGACGGAAAACTTCAGACCGGTACCTCTACTGTCAAAGTATTGAATAAAAATACAAGTTGCATTTGCTAAGTTAAAATCGCCTAATCATTAGTACTTGTACGTGAAAAGCAACTGAAATAATACGATGTAGTACTTCACACTCAGCAAGCTCGCTAGGATCAACTATCCTACCTACAATCCGTAGCGCTTGTAAAACCCTCTTAATCGGTTAAAATAGCCACTCTTGTAGAATGAAAAAATGCTCCACAACCCCCCTCCTTAAGTATAATAGTCGCTTCAGATTTTGCATCTTTTGTTAGCATCCGTGGGTATTCATTGAAATATTGGCACTCGGTATATGGTTTCGACAGATACGGGATCACAATATTTAACGGATTCGGGAGGTCCACCACCACGTCATATCCTTTACAAATCCAAGCTCTTACAAAAACCTGCCGAGGGGAGTGTACTTCACCGCAGTGGTTAGCGAGGACCACTGTGGCTGCCACGAGAGCTTCTAACGTCATGCTATCGTTGGATTTTGTCTGGTGTTCTGGTAGGAAAATTGCTTATTAAAATGTCGCCATGCGTTGTACCGAATGCTGGACTTGTCCAGCCCCGCGTGCTTTATCTTTAGTAAGCATACTCATCAGTGTAAGGTGCAGCAGCAAGTCGTCATGTGGCAGTGGAGAGCGACCATTACATATCCATTCGGCTTCATCTTTCAGCACCCCTCCGCTGAGCCAAAAAGGTCTTGACTCATCTAGACACCCATAGTGTCCATCAATCAGATTTTCTTGGCCATTAACAAGTTTAAAACTGGAGCACAGCAACATGCAAACTTGTCCGAACTCGAATTCTGTCCCAGCAGAGTTTTGTTTCATCTCTCGAAATTATTTTGCCCAAATACTCGTGTCATCTTTGCCAAATACTTGATCTTTTCGTTACCGGCTAAACGTCACACACACATCGGAAGCCAAGAGATTAAACGCCATTTGCGTCTTCCCGGTTCCTGACGAGTCCTAGTGCACGACGAACGGCACCGCTAAGACATCGGAAGGCTCGGACTTTATTTGGATTTCCACTAGTTACGTCCCTCACTTCGGTAGAGTCTTTAGGTCTACGTACCGTTTCTTGGTGCATCATCAACTCTGCGGTCTCGGGATAGTGAATGCTGTAAGTATTCGGAAGTCATACCAATACTTTCACATGACCAAGGCCAGTCGCGACTTGGAGCTCGTCGATTTGCAGTCGGACGTCTTCTTCTGAAAGAACTTGAGCACCAAGCTCCATTCCAGCACCATTTAGCTCCGTCATTCGGCTTGTATCACTCACACACCTTCTTCCATATCGTTCTCCGTTACCCACGTGCTGTTCTTCTTTGCCAGGAAGAGCTGAAGCTCACTAGCATCGCATTGGGTACTGTGGGTATCTTTCGCCGTGATCGCCTTATGCAACCTACCTCAGCAACAATCGCACAAAATATCCTCACCATGTTTCTCGACGCGGTGAATCTCAAAATGACGGAATAAATTGGGATGGTCTGCTTTTGTAAGGAACGGACCCAAGTCAGTCCATATCACGCTTTCTCTTACACGTAATGTAGAAGAAGAAAATAAACCTCGAGTACATATACTCTTTCCGCGTACTTACAGTTTAATACTGTAATACTTCAGAAGGCCCTTTTAATATCTATATTTGTCGTGTTTTGCCCTCAAATTATCACACGTCGCAGATCATTAAATTGCTCTCGAGCCATAAAAACTATCGAATTGACTGATGAGAAAGCCGAAAACTTTTAAATAAAAATAGTATTAGTTAGTACCAGATCCAGGTCATTTAAGGCAAGTTCGCGAGTGAAGTCTAGAGCTAAACAGCGTCTAAAACCCCTCGAGGCGCCAGCCACTAGCACTGCAGAACGCATGGACGACGCTTGATATCAAAAAAAGATATTTTTCTTGTAGCCAACTATGGATGTAGCCATGTCATAAAAAATGTAGCCAAGTTGATCACTTCAACTTGCTGACGGTAATTTGTACTTCTCATGAGGCTTCCACTTACCCAGCAGAATCAGCCGCTTCTTTACGTCCATGGAGATCTCCACTGCATCCGGCAGCGTCACCATCTCCACATCTCCAATGTTTTCAGCTGATCTCGTCCGATTCGCCTTTTTCTGCCGAAGTCGCTTCATCACTGGACTTGTAGGTCGTCGTACTTCATCTTCCGAGTCGCTTTCTGCGCGGATATCACGTGCTTCTGCTGCGCTTTTAGCAGGTAAAACCAGCTGACGTCTGTGTCGTGTAGCCATAGGCTTCGCAGCATCTTGCCAGGCCAAGGCGTACGTCTGCCAGTAGAAAAATACGGCACTTTTTAGACGCTGCGAGTGGTAAATTACGGCATTGTCGAGCTGTTGCCGTCTTCGCTGTCGCTCACGAGCCCAGCGTAGCCAGGAGATCAATAGATTTCTAGCAATGTTACGCTCTCGCTTAAGTAACGCCACTTCACAGCGACGTCTAAAGTCGACGACCCGCTCCCACGACTGGAAAATGATCTGCTGGACGTGGTGATTCGCCACCGACTGCAGCTTAATAACACACGAGAGCAGCACAAAGCGACGTTCGCGCTGTTTCTTCGCTGCAGCTTGCCACACTGCGAAACTTTGACGAAACAATGTAGCCATCTCATGCGCTGCAGCTTGTTCCAATTGCTCATCTCGTCGTAGCTGACTCGCTACTGTTGCGCGGTTCCAGCACCGTAAAGCTACACGTAGTAAGCGCTGCTCAGCGTACATTAACGCTAGTCGTTTACCTTGTTGTTTATTGACAAATTGCTGCCATTGCCGGAGAAGTTGGTGAGTCTTTTCTTTCTTTTTTCTAATCTTGAAAGACTCACAAAGTTTCCGCCAGTGTTGATGTTTCGTTGTAGCTTTCTGCCAAGCTACGAGCCATTTCGTCGCCTTGGAACGCAGTAGAAACTCGTCAAAGCGTATGGCTACACTATACTTTACTGCAAAACGCCACAGCTGTATGTGTTTTCGCAGTACAAAGCGCTGATACAGACGACCGAGACGTCGTACCCGACCAAACTCTCGCCAACGACGCACTGCTCGATGTCCACGGTAGATAAAAAGCTGCGTAGTTGCAGTCTGAGCTTGTTCACGGGACTGAATCGAGCATTTAGTATAATGTAGCCATCTTTTCAATCTTGTACCCATATGCAAGATGGCTGCGCTCCGCAAGGCCACGTCCTTGGCCACTCGTTCCTTCACATATCTTCTCCATCGACTCCAGACGTCACGTCGTTGCAGCTTCGCACTCTTAGATCGACAGCTAAAAATCACAAAACTTTGCCATTTTCGCGTATTTTTCCATCTGTTCCAGAGAATAAAATACCGTCATAATTTATTCCGACGAGCTGCCTCAAGACACCAAGCCACTCGCTTCTGTCGCTCACTCCATCGTCTCCACTTGTCCAACATTTCAGGAAGTAAACTATCATACCGTCGATTTGTGAAGTATTCCAGTACTAATCGAGCTCGCTTCGAGCGCGTTTGAAGCTCTTTTAGTTTCCGAGCTGCACGTCGTAAGTAAAATATTCGCATGGCTACCTCAACTCGCCGTGTTTCTCGTCGAGTTTCACTCACTACCTTACGGTAGTCATGACTCCAGAGTAACCAGAACTTTGTGAGTAAACGCGCTTGATAATACACGTCCAAACTGCAGTAAAGATGCCGAGATTCGCCCACATGGAACCTCCACGCATGCCAATGTTTCTTAAGTTGTCGTCGCTCTCGTCTCGCCATCTCGGTGGTCACTAAAATCCACAACTCGCGTTCACGAAGACGGTCTCTCTGCAGCTGTTTAACTCGCGTCACAAGGTCAGCCCACGCACGGAAAATCGTCCGACTACAAGCTGCTTGCCGCTGCGTCGTCATCTTGAAAAGAACGACGCGAATCTTGCGTTTTTGGTAAGTAAAATATTGCCAAAAGTGAAAGAAAAACTGCTTTCGACGCATCCGATAGAAGAGCTGAGCGTGGAAAATCTGTCTCCAACGATGCCAAGCTTGAGGCAGATCCCAAGTCTCTTGAAACCGCTGGATAACGCGAGCTTTTTGAGCTAGCGCCTGCCCTAATGTTACGACGTTTAGAGCCGAATTCGAGTCACACTTTAACGCCGTAATAACGTCCTCATTTTCAGCCGTAGTCTCAAGTAAAGGAGAGGGTGACTCTGACGCTACGAAGAGTAGAGTTGCCAGGCGTTTACGGTATGCGGTAAGCCGCTGCCATAACATAAAACGGAAGCGGAGATGGCTCCCCAGTGCCACTTTAACCAGTAACTTTCGGCAACGAGCGTGGGCTTGACTCTGTTGTTTCCACAAGGTGAACACCATTGTTACAAGATGTAACCACTGTCTTTTAGTCGACTTCGCTCGGAAATCTCGGATACGGTGCGTCGAAGTTACAGTGTTACGCCAATTTTGGAACGTTGACGCCACTAAGTGTAACTCGTTAGAGCCGATCATACGCTCTATCTTACAGAGTGTTACGTAATGTTTCCAATGTAGTAACATGTGTGTTGAGGTTCTCGTAGTGTAAAAGCCTTGTGCTACTCTGTTACGATGGATTTTATCCACAAACACTCGCCATGTCTGGAATACCAGACGATAACACGTTTGTGTACGTATCGCTATGAATTGTGACACTTTTGCTCGTAACATTTCACGTCGAGTGGCATAGAACAGCCATGCATGGAAACTTTTCTTCTGTATGGAATGATGCGTAACATTCAAGTAGTGTGCGAGTTTTCGACGTTGGTACATCTGGTTTTTGACAGCTGTTTTCCACGTGAAAAAGTAGCGTGTGTTTAAACGATGAAACTGAAACGTTGAAGCACGACTATCAGCATGTTTTTTCCACTTCTGCATCAACGTGAACGCTTGAAAAGCGCCGAAAGCTTTAAACTGAAGCTGGAGATGCATGTGTTTTAGCGCGTGTTTCATCCGTGATTTAACCCCAATAGTATACGCAACGTTATTCACCCAGCACTGCCATGTCCGCTTCAAAATCTGTGCTTCAGCAAATGCAGCGGACTTCAACACCATCGTTTTCTCCAGTTTTCGCGTCGTAACAAACTGTTTCCAGCTCGCTATAACTCGACGTTGTGTACTTTTCAGCACTTGGGCTAGAATCTGCTCTTGGAACCCCTTAAGAGCCTTTCGAGACTCCCGTAAACGGACCCAAGATCGCCAAAAACGCTGTAACATTCGTAACTTACAGGATCTCGAGATCAAGAGCTGTTTTCGCCACGTATACCATATTTTCAGCAGCGCAGTGGTACGTACTCTAATTGTTACCGTATTTTCACTCGCTCGTAGATTTTTTCTGTAGCTTTTAAAGTCGTTTAAGGCGTTGAAACATCGATACGCTGTCTGCATTCGCCATCGAGCCACGAGTTTGCCACAAACAGAGCGAAAAAGTCGGGTCTCCACACTGGAGTTTAGCCAAAAATCCAGCGTTTTCTTAAGTCGACGACTGCGAAAATGAATATCCGCACGTAACAGCATGTCGTGACGTTGTTTTTCCACGTTATAGACGTGAATAAACGCGTTCCAAGCCTTGCGAAGGAACGTGTTTTTCCAACTTAACGTCGCGGTTCGAGTTTTATCTCTGGCCTCACGTTTCGTCTTGATAAAATCCAGCCAGCCACGCCACGCAGCAGGCAGCAGCTTGTTCTGGAGATAGCGCAAGGTAACAATTCGTGTTTCTCGTGATAATGTAGCCATTCGCTTCCATCGTGAAAAAATCTTCAACATTTGATCGCCGGATATTGACAGTCTAAAGAGCTGAGCTTTGTGACGGATTTTCCGTAGATATTCGTGCTTGTGAGCTAGAATCCGCAGCGCTCTAACTCCTTTCTGCATCCGACGAAAACGTAAGAAAGATGACGCTTGATGTCGACGTCTAGTGTTCACTTCGACGTGTAAATGCCATGCTGAGAGGACTCGACAAGCAGCGTTCACGTCACATTTCGTAGATATTATCTGCAGGATAGATTTTAACTTTTTTGTCTGGATACTCCAGGAATGCCAAGCTCGGAACGAAGAACAGAGAAGAAGAACTTGAAGTCTCTCAGTGTTGATCTGCAGCTGATGACGATGGTAGATAATAGCGGAGACATTACTTTTCCACTCGTTAAAGTTTTGGCTTACCAACTTTTGATCGTACACGACACGCGCAATGGTGTTTTGGATTCTTCTAGTTTTCCCCATCGCTGCAGATTTCCGCCACTCGCTCAGCAGCGCAGCGAGAAGACGGAGCCGTGACGAGTGGTAAAGCTCTAGAATCTGTTCACGTCGTAGCCGCAGACACGTCGCAGCTTCTCGCCACGTCTTAAACGCGCGTCGATACACGTGATTAGCGTGAAATCCGCGGATTTTTTGCGTTCGAGATCTCTTACGGATCGAGGCAACTCTAAACACCTGCCAGAGTTTCCACACTCGTTTTATCCTGGACGTAACATTCATGTTACGGATCTGTCGCTGCGTTTTCCGTCGCTGACAGAAGCGATTCCACCCTCTAAAATGCCGTCGATACAGCATCTTAACCCACCCCTTTATCGCTGTTAGAGTGTGCACCCTAACTTGTTTCCGGGTTAAAGTTACGGTACGCCAATGCTCCAACACTCGCGTAACTTGAATACTTCGCCAGCGACGTAACATTCCAGAAATCATGTTACGATCAAGAACACTCTCCTGCTCTTCCAGACTAAAAATCCGTCCTCGTAATTTCCGAAAAGAGGCCTGTTGACGCTGCTTGTTAGCGTGAAAATCCACCCACGCACTCCACGATACTCTGAGTGACCTTTTAGAGCTCCCTACCCGACGTAACAATTCACACGCTGTAACAATCGACATTCGATGTTGCACTTTCCTTGCCAGCCACTCTTTCGAATAGGCTTCGTGTACACCTTGAATTTGTTTCGTCAGCGCTCGCTCCTTTTGTTTCATCACGTTAAAACGTTTAAACCCATCGATAAAAGTTAGTCGCAGGAGCTCGAGATCGCGACAACGCATAAACTTTCCCACTGCGAGTGAGAGAATTGTACATGTTTGCCAGCGCCGAATTCGATGACGAAGATCTGAAATAACGCGGTTTTTCGTCACTTTACTGTTTAAACTCTTCACGCAGCGAAAAATCCGAGCTTTTTGACGCCAAATACTCCAGATTTGGCACAGTAAAGTCAACTTTACTCGGGCAGCCACTACCAACGCACAATTTCGAGAATGTTGTCGAAACACAGCAACATGTCTCCACTGTTTCACAATATTTCGAAGTAAAAATTCATGTTTCCCGTCGAATTTCGCCCGGATTAAACCACGAATGTGAGCAAAACGTTTCCAGCGTGTAAAAACACGTTGTTTCGTATCGTCCATCCATAATAACGCAAGACGTTCCTGAATTCCCTGTAATTGTCGCTTTTTCTGCTCCAATTTTTCGTGCCATGCTGAAAATACTCGAGACAACGTTAAAAATCGCATTTTGACCAGAAATTTGCGACAGGATAGCCGCAATTTTACGTGCTGAGTCCACGTACTAAAAGCTCGACGCGACGTGTTCTGGCTCCACAATTCGGCGCAATTCCGCGTCAATCGATCGTGTCGCGCCGTTACACTCCAATTCTCTAAAACTTTACGGTAAGTTCGACGTTCGTAGAAATTTAGAGCTCGAATCCGGTCGCGATTTGTCTTCTTTCGGAGCTTTTGATAGCGTTTCCAAGCGGTAAAGTTTCTGAGAACGAGTTGATTTTTCCATTTTGTAACAGCAAATTTGGTCTGGCGACGGGTAAAAGCAAACAAACGCCAGGTTTTAAACGCGCGACTTTCACTTTGAAGACACCAAAGTCCTCGAGCTCGAAGCAGCAGCTCTTGCTTGTGTTTCTTTCCGCTTAGAACCGACCTCCAGGCGTTGAAATATAGCGGTAATAGGCAAGAATAGCGGAACACGACAGCTTTATGCTTCAAATGTTTCGTGAAAATTTGTCGTTTCACAAAATTCTTCCAACTCGCAAAGTGAAATTGTAGCCGTGAAGCTGTCGTGACTTTAACAGCACGTGCAAATTTCTGCTTTAACATTTTTCGCACTTGAACAAACTGTATCCATCTCCTGATGCGTCTTCGTGCTCGAAAATCCCTCATCTTGCCCACTCGAACTGCGTCGCTATTGTGATTTTTGTGTTTCTGAACGATAAAATCTATCCATCTCGCGAAAAACGCGCCTTTAGCGTGTCCAGAGTGCATCGATACGACGCACAGTTGGACTGTTCTTAGACGTGTGTTTAAACGAGAATTGTGTTTTAACTGTTGAATCACACGCGTCATCTTTAACACGTTCACTCGATGTGTCGTAGTCTCCAATTGTCGCGTTATTTTCGCCTTATTTCGTGATATTTTCGTCCCCGCAGCGAAGAATTTTCGCATCAATAGCGAGCGATAACGCGACCGCACGCGTTGGTTTTGACGCGTTTTATTCTTGCGTTTTCGAGTATAATCCACAATGTGTTTAAACGTCGTTAAAAGCCGGTTTCGACGCCACAACTCCAGAGATTTTACCACCATCTCTCGACGTTTTAGCTGCTCTAATCGAAGAAAAATCCAACTTTGAAGCGCTCGCTTTACTTTAAACCACAGGATTTTATCTTGTATCTCCAAGACCCGCAGTTTTAACGCGGTAGAAACGCGAAAACGCTTTTTCCACAACGTGAAAAAACACTCCAAGACCCGCTGATTCGATGTTAGCAACGTGGATTGAAGCAGATAACGATGTCGCTTACGGATATTCCACGTGGCCTTCCAGCAATAAAAACTGGCAAAAATCTGTCGGTTTTGCCACCTTAAAGCCACCGCCGAAAGTCGTTTTCGCTGTCTTCGTTTGGTCTCCAGAGCGCGTCTCCAAGTCTGCCTTCGAGAAGTTAAACGTCTTGTTTGAGTCGTTTGCTGGATAATTTCGGATTTTCTCGCTTGCTGGTGCTTAAGTAAGAGAAGGTTTGTCCACTGTCGAAAGTAGATTTTAGTGTGGATTTTATCCAGCGTTTTCACGACTTTAAACACTCGTTCGCGTCGCTGTGTGGATATAAACGCGAAGTGTTTCCATAGGCGGAATCTGTTGGATTTTGTGTAGTTTTGGAGCTGAATGTCAGCTAGTCGAGCAGCAGATTTTAAGTAGAATATCCGTCTCCATAAAATCCACATTGGCTGCATCACATTACGACGTTGGATTGAATATTGCAGCTGTTCTCCACGGAGACGACACGCCTTTTTCCGACTATATAAAGCGTACCAAGCTGACAGAAACACTCGCTTTCGTTCCACGGATTTTCTCGTTCTGAAGCTCTCAGCTGCGTGTAGTTTGTCGTGTTGCGACTGCATATTATCCACCAACAATATCCAATGGATTTTTAGCACATTGAGTTTGTGACGCTCCTGACAATCCATAAAAGCAGAATCAACTTCTGCTTTCTTCGTCACATGTTGCTTCCAATTGGAGAAAATCGAAGCCAGTACATGAAGCGCATATGCAGAATCCAAGACGCGCGTCGCACTACGAGTTCTTGTGCTCATTATCCAGAGATTCCACACTCGTCTCCGTCTCAAATTAGCCACCCGAGCGACAATTTCTTCCTCAAAATGTGACGATTGCTCGAAATGTTCCTTCCATGCTGCAAAATAACAAGAAATCTGTTTACTCACACGAACTTCCGTCACGTCGGATAATATCTGCGCTGTAGTCACTTGATTATCCGTCCACGCCGCCCACGCTGCGAAGCTTTGACTCAGATGACGACGAGCTGAAAACCGAAGAAAGCGCTTTCCTCGCTCGCGAAAAACTTTTAGCTGGTCGATCGTCCTTTTCCAAAGTCGAAATATTTGGATTTTCCGTCGGTGGCATGAAGATTCTTCCCACAGATTTAACCTCGTTCGTGCCGTCTGGTTCCGTGAGATATTCATGCGTAATTTATCCCACGCAATACTTAACGAACTTAGTCTGCGCTGTTCAGAGCACATACAAAGCAATGCTCGATTGGCTTGTTTTCGAGCTTTTTCTCGTTTCCAACGTGAAAAAAATCGGTGTTTTCGGGCGATTTCAAGACGATTTCTTGCTTCCCCGATGGATTTTACGTTAATTCGCCAGATTTTCAGCATGTGTCGCTTCTGATAGCTGTCACGGTGTCTTTCGGCTTGATGATGCTGGTTTCTCACCCAAAACACGCGTCTCCAATGAGTTAGACAGAGTCTCAAACTGGAGCGACATTGACGCTGAAAAATCCATTGTGCTCGATCTTTTGAGCACTTTTTGGTCTCAGTGAACAATCTCCAGCTCTGAATACACTGGAAAGCAGTCTCCAGGACAGTAGAGCGTCGCTTGATCATCGTACGAACTCGAAAAGATTTAATCTTCTGCGCGTCTTGACGCCAAGTATGCAGCAGCGTCTTCATCTGCCAGATCCAGATTCTTTTCGTAGATTTCTTCAGATTTTTCACATCAACGGAGATTCTGCGTAAAATACACAGAGGAAGCGCTCGAGGGCTCTCGGTCATGTGGAAATCGATCTTCTCGGGTAAACACAAGGTGACCCAGTGGAAAATCGCGTGTGTACACCACGTCAAGATCTGGATTTTATGTGCATGCTGGTCTTGGATTTTCCTTTGATTCACCCATTGCATCACCTGGAGTTGGCGTTCTGCGCTGTTATCCGCCGTCCGTGGCACAGGAGAAACGTGATTTGCCTTGTCACTACCGGGAATTCTCTGGATGGGAGAATCCAGTGACAACATGTCGCCGAATCGATCATGTTCTCGCAGTTCTTTCGGGATAAATCCAGATTTAAACGTGGATTTTCGGTCGGACGTCGAGAGATTGGAGACTAACGACGCTCGACGAACAGCATGGATCTTGGATTCCGTGTTTTGTCGTCTTTTAGCACCAGAATCCAGTGTTTTATCCGCATGTCGGTGTCCGGAACACAGTCGTTTAACCTTCGGTTGCGTGCCTAAATCCAAGTTGAGAATCTTCTTGCGCCAATCTCGTTCCGGATTAATGGATAGTGACAGTAGATATCGATGATACACTGCGTCGTCAGGAGGACCGATGCCGTAGCGCTCAAATACCAAGTAGGACGCTTGAATCAGCTCAATGAGAGTAATCGACTCGGATTCTTCCTCAGATATCGACCGCTTGGACGCTCGAGTACGTTCAGCTAGCAGAAAAATCTGCGTCAGCAGATTACAGACCATCTCCCGATGCGAATGATCCGTGGATTTTACGTCCTGAGCACGAGAACCCGCCGCAACATGCGTCGGCATCCTTCGCTCCTTGTCCCGAGAGCTTGAAGATACTGCAGTTTCTCGTCTGAGACCCAAGCGGCGGGTCGTTTCAGCATCATAGTACGAGCGACTAGAAGCGACACTTAACGACTTTTAGTATCAAGAATTAGCTTAGATAATGTGGCGAAAAATCGATCGTTCTGGATTCTTTGTTTCGATCAAAAATCCACGCACAGATTCATATTGTAACTTGGAAAAGAAACATATTAAAATAAACTTTTTCCACACTAAACTCATTTATAAACAGAAAAAAAAAATAGTTTTCTATTTTGGTCATTCCTCAATTTCGACCATGGCGTCCCATCCGGTACTCGCAGGTTCTCGTATCGCTCCGTCCTTCTCTTTATCCGCCAGTGCTCTTCGTCCATCTTTCACCTCTTCCGTCTCTCCAGAGCAGCGTATAAGGGACGCGGTCGTCTCTAAATCGGCGATTGCACTAGTCCCTCGACCCGACAACAGACAGCTGCCTCGCTACAGTAGTCAGCTTCGGACTAAACTACAATGGCGACCAGCAGCCAAGCTGCAATTATTGATGTTTCGCAACACTATCGGGTGTGTTATTGCCGCAGTTTTGGCCAATGGGTGCTTCTACTCGGGCAATATTTTCTCGTCCCAGTCTTCTGCACACCAATCTCAACCGGAATTTCTCATGGCTACATTAATTTGGACTGTGTTTGTGCATGCGGTCAAGATGACAGCAGCCTATTTGCCGTCTATGATGACGCAGAAATTCCTTGAGTTCCCCGACTATAACCCCAGTCTCTTTTTCTGCTTCAAGAAGCTCGTCAGAGGGACCTGTCCGTACTTTATTGTCTCATTATCTGGCATGATTGGTACCGGATTACTCGTCCAGAATACGTCACTGATGACTGATCTTTTCGCGTTTAAACTGCACTTTTACATGGGCAATTTGTTGAATCTCGTCTTCACAGCAGGCATCGCAGTAGCAGCGAGAAAAATCTACACGAAAGAGACCAACCAAGGCCATAGTCGTCGCGGTGCGTTACGTGTCACTTCGGGCAAACTTTCCGCTACTTCTCGGATCCATCGAGCCCCGAATTATCGCCCTACGAGCTTCTGGCGCGAATATCTGGTCCAGTTCCCACATGCCGTCCATATCGCACTTTGTGGGGCGTTTGTTCACGTTGTGTCTTGGTATGGTGTACTGAATCAAGGGAAACTGGTGATAATGAGTTTTGCCATGCTGGGAATTACAATGAAACTCGCGATACAAGAAGCTGCCAAATATTATATTCTTAAGAAAAAAATCCGAGGGATTCGTACGATGTGTCTTCTAGTGGGACTACCGACTGTCTTAATTGATACCCAGTCACGCATCGTGTTATTAGGCACCCAAACAAACTCGTTTCTTGTAGCAGGGACGTGTGCGATGGCCGTCGCAGAGTTGTGTCTTCGTGCTGGGAAAGCTGCGTATGTTGCGCGTTCTATTCGACGTCGAGCTACTGCTGTTGAAGCGGACATACTGGAGCTATCAGCTAGTAGTAAGCAATCAGAAACACGTTCTGTGTCGTCCTTGAAACTCGAGTTCGACCTGTGGAAACGACAGATTATTTCGTATCATACGGCGGAATTGACTGCTGATATGTATGCCGAGTATATCGCGATCGGTTGCTCCCAATCGATCATTTTCTGGTGGTCTGGCCACCCTTTCTACCCGGCTTTGCAGCTAGAAACAGGTGGTGGGATGAGTCCGGGAGATGTCGCGAAGTGGAGGTTTAACCAAGTATCTATGCTTGGATTCCAGTTCGTGGTGGAAATCTTCGTCGACTATGTGTGCGTCGTGGTGGAGATGGCGGCAGGGATCGATTTTGCGCGGATCAAGAGTCGCAGCACCTTTTTAGGAGTCATTTTCATGATGATGGCTGTGCTCAACATCAATATCTCTAGTGTCGTGTACTTATCTGCTCCACGAACAAAACTGGAAAACAATAAATAAATAATTAAATGAGCTAACGACCTTGAGTTATTCGTACAAGATCTGCAGTACCAAAATGAGAAGAGATAGACGCAAAAGTACGCCAAGCATCATACCGGTAGCGTACTGATGATTTTTTTCTTTTTAGTCCTGTTGTTAGGTCATTTTTAACAAGGGCTCTAAATTCAGTGCTTGTGATATAAATAAGAACCTGGAACAAGGAGTTTGAAGCCCTTCTATAAATAAAAGTGTTACCATACTACTCTTGTTTTATTTATTTTTTACGATCCAGTGCCAACTCCAGCTTGCTGGTCCTGGTTCCAAGGAGTAGTCTCCTCTCTTTTCTGTCGGCACAACCTGCATAAAATACAAACACTCATCCGTATCATGTCTGTATGCATGATACACCTTTCCGTTGTCTATTCCTAACTTCTTTTGTTAGCTGTTGGGGCGTACCATGTGTAGTATGTCGATGGAGTTAGACTGATTCATCTTCAATAAACCACATTTAAAAATTGCTGGCTGAAATGGGGATCACTAGTAGCACGTATTAATGCTTCTCGGGTGACGCAAATGTACGTACGTAAGTTCTAAAAATGGGCGTGCGTACAGTACTAGCTCCGTCCATCCTGCTATTTCGAGTAGTACCTGATTACTATAGATACAAGCTCGAAATGACGTCCCTGGTCCCGAAGCTCGCGAGCTCCCGTATCGCCCCAAATCGTCCGTCCTTCTCTTCATCGGTCACTCCTCTGCGTCCGTCCTTAACCTCTTCCGTCGCTCCGGATCAACCCATACGAGACGCGATTATCTCTAAATCGGCGATTACGTTGCTCCCTCAAGCTGAGCACACCCAGCTATATCGCTACAGCAGTCATTTACGTCTCCAACTACAATGGCGACCAGCAGCCAAGCTGCAATTACTGATGTTTCGCAACACAATCGGGTGTGTCATTGCTGCAGTATTGGCCAATGGCTGCTTCTATTCGGGTAATATTTTCTCGCTCAAGCTTTCCAAGAACCAATCTCAGCAAGAATTTCTCATGGCTACATTGGTTTGGACCGCTATAGTACACGCTATCAAGATGACGGCAGCCTATTTGCCTTCTATGATGACGCAACGCATCGGTGGGCGTCCAGATTACAAACCCAGTCTCTATTTTTGTTTGAAGAAGCTCGCCAAGGGTACAATCCCGTACTTTGTTGTATCATTAAGTGGCATGGTCGGTACTGGTCTTCTCATCCAAAATACGTCTCTAATGAAGCATCTACTCCGGTATAAACTTCACTTTTACATCGGTGTCCTAGTCAATATGGTATTCACCGCAGGTATCGCGATCGCGGCGAAAGATATTTATGAAAAAGAGACCAATCAAAATCACGGAGGACGAGGAATGGTAGGTGAAATTTCGGGTTCTACTGTGGTATTATCCGGTACCTCTCAGACTCAAAAAGTCCAGAAATCTACTACCTTCTGGCGCGAATACATCGCACACTTTCCCATTGCGATCCTGATGACAATTGGTGGTGCGTTTGTTCACGTTGTGTCTTGGTATGGTGTACTGAATCAAGGAACACTTGTGATTTTGAGCTTTACAATGGTCGGGGCTGCCTTGAAACTCGCGATACAAGAAGCTGCCAAATATTATATTCTTAAGAAAAAAATCCGAGGGATTCGTACGATGTGTCTTCTAGTGGGACTACCGACTGTCTTAATTGATACCCAGTCACGCATCGTGTTATTAGGCACCCAAACAAACTCGTTTCTTGTAGCAGGGACGTGTGCGATGGCCGTCGCAGAGTTGTGTCTTCGTGCTGGGAAAGCTGCGTATGTTGCGCGTTCTATTCGACGTCGAGCTACTGCTGTTGAAGCGGACATACTGGAGCTATCAGCTAGTAGTAAGCAATCAGAAACACGTTCTGTGTCGTCCTTGAAACTCGAGTTCGACCTGTGGAAACGACAGATTATTTCGTATCATACGGCGGAATTGACTGCTGATATGTATGCCGAATATATCGCGATCGGTTGCTCCCAATCGATCATTTTCTGGTGGTCTGGACACCCTTTCTACCCGGCTTTGCAGCTGGGCACAGGTGGCGCGATGAGTCCGGGAGATGTCGCGAAGTGGGGGCTCAATCAAGTGGCTATGCTTGGATTCCAGTTTGTGGTGGAAATCTTCGTCGACTACGTGTGCGTTGTGGTGGAGATGGCAACAGGGATTAATTTTGCGCGGATTGAAAGTCGCAGCACCTTTTTAGGAGTTGTGTTCATGATGATGGCTGTACTCAACATCAACATTTCGAGTCTTGTGTATTTGTCCCTTCAATAAATAGTTTCCGACCCGAAACGGTAGAAAGCACGTACTGACTGTAAATTCTGTGTTTGTTCCTCATTGCTGTTATGATAAGATCGGGCTACATGCGTTGATTGCAATTTGCTGGAGAATTTTTTTTTGTCATTTCCGTTGCCTAACGATCAGTAAGCTACTGCTAGCACAGTACAATTCTAGTGGTCCCTCTCACAAATATAGTTCATCTCAACAAAACCGAAATAACTGTGTCATGGTGCCCTACCTTCTTCAAAGCAGATCATATTCCAATCCGCGTACAAGGGATTTGTACTCCGAATCCGCGGCCAGGATCTTAACAGCAGCTTTCCTGTTTTCATCGGATGCTGCCATCAATTTCGTGAAGTATTCCATGTCGCCATCTGCATTCTTAAGAGCCTTCGACAGCGTCTCCGGGTTAAGCAGGTCGTCCAGACCCACGTAGCTGACAGGAAACCCGCTTACGACTTTGTCCTGCTGGCGATTTCTCCAAGCTTTTGCAATCTCATTGTACTTGTTGTATTTCTGGGTCTCCAGCTTCTTCATCACAGCTTGCACATTTTCTGCAGGTGCGGCCTCCCACTTCTTGAACAGATTCTTGAGAATCTTGTGGCTAAGAAGAGCGTCGTCAAGTTCGTCCAGATTAAGCAACTTCTTCGCTGCGCCCACATTTCGCTCTTCTTGGTCCACATCTTCTTCGACAGCCTCGTGGCTACGTAAAAATCGCTTGAGGACACCCACCTTCATGTGGTCACTATCACCAGTTGCCAGAACAGCGTCGGATGGCAACAATTTGGCGTGAACATCTTCGATGCCAGCAAAGAGAAGGGCAACAACCATTGGTAGAACGTAGCAACCACGCATGGTGGGCTTGGGTGGACTTGGATAACCACGGAGTAAATTGAAGAGTGAGCAAGAGAATCGTAGCGTCACAGTGGGAAAGATTACGCCAATAATAATAGCAAGGATGCCACCAAGCAAAGATGATCATGGAGCTGTACATGCACATCGAACATACTATTGTTATCATCAATAGAGTCTGTTCGTTACGTAGCTGGAGATGACCAAATCGCATTTAAAAATAGTTAGCCAGATCTTTGAGATGGAGAAGGAGACGTGATCTGAAGATTTTATCGGATTAATCCCTTTATTTTGTGGCAAAATGGTACCAGCTGGCTACAGCGTGAACAGGCTCTTATCATGGATCAGTCCTTGTCTAACTCGCCATCCCGTTTGAGCAAGTGTAAGGATTATACAGTACATAAGTCAAAACACGATCAGCTTTATCGTAGTACATACACTCACGAACAAACAAGGAGCATTACGACATCTTTAGCGCCCAACTATTAAAATACCCGGAGTCGTTACTACAACTTTACCACAATTACACGATAGGTGGCTTAGAGCAACGCAGCAGCTTGCTGTGTTGTTCGGTAATTTATCGAGTTTATTTTCCCGTGAGTTTTAAACCAAACAATTAGACTAAAAATTTGCAAAATCTTGTGGTCGACAAAGTACGACATTTCCAGGAGCGAGAGAAACCCACAACGGTGACATGGCGAAGAAGGACGAGAAGATGCGAGCGCCCAGTACGGGGGCTGTGAAACAAGAGGGTGTGGCGCTCGTCCAGTTGGTCGCTAACACAGGTATGACGCTTACAAGTTACGCTGTGATGGATATAAACCGATTTGATGTGTGTAGGACGTCGCTCCACCTTGCGCCCGCGTGATTACGCTGGTCTGACACGCGGCTACACGAAGGATGTCCCCGACCCGAAGAACGCCACGAAGAACGCCACGCAGGACGAGGATGTCCCCGCCACACAGGATACCACGGCTGAGGCTACCACACATGAAAAAGAGGTGATAAACTCCCAGAACGCTACTGTTAAGGTTGCAGTTGACTCGCCGGCCGCTATCGCTGAGAGCAACATGGAGGGCAACATGGATGGCAACACTGAAGGCGACATGGAGAGCAACATTGAGGGCAACACTGAAGGCAACACTGAGGGCAACGCTGAGGGCAACACTGAGGGCGACATGGATGACAACATGGATGGCAACACTCAGGGCAACATGGAGAGCAACGTTGAGGGCAACATTAAGGATAACGCCGCCGCAGCCACCGTACCATCACCCGCGACGACTGGTACACCGAGTCGCCAAGTAAGTACTGGTCATCATCGAAATAAGTTTCTTGGTTTAACGCAACTTTGCAGTTTCTCCAGACACGATTGTCGTGGCTTGAACCCGGCCATCCTATGTTTTCGTATCGAATACGGCACAAGTCGTCACAGAGTACCAGCCCGTTGATAGAGTAGTAAGCCTTTCGGGATACGTAGTCTTCTCCATGGTATTGTGGACGGGTCAGCAAAGGGAAAAACGGCCTGTCAATCCAACCGATACATTTAGGCAGCGTTGAAACCGTTTAGATTCGCTCAGAGATCTCTCGCCGCCCTGTGAAGCGGGTCATGTGATCACCTTAGCTCTCAAACTATTTAGCGCACGTATCGTCCTTTTCGCTAGTACATCTTCAGGTGTATGGTCTCCTACCGACAGGAAATCGGCCGAACAACCTTCACCATCCGTCGAGCCCAGTATCTTGAGAACTCCCAAAAGATGTAGCTTGACACTCATCCGCTGCTGCTTGCCTCGTGTGTTTTTAAGTTCTGGATAGTCAGCGATGAGGGCGCAAACCGCCGGAAAGAAAGGACGAGACAATCAGAAGTGGAGCTTGAATTCGCCATCAGGCATGTCTTGTATGTAATATTGAATTCTGGATGGTGGTCGCGGGACGCGGTGACGAGGGATAAGATATCGCTTCGATTTCAAGACAAAATACAGAGTAGTTATCTTATTTTCTTCTTCGTCTGCACTGGAGCTATCGTCATCGCCGTTCAGCTGCCGGTCAAGCGTCATTTTCCAGGTCCTGCGAATGGCATTCAGCCCTTTTCGCTTTCGGTTTTGAGTCGGCATCGTGCAGTCTGACGTGAAAGGTCGCTCACTGGATCTGTCACTTGAACTGCACTTGGAAATGTAGTCAGGGTTGGATACCATTCATTGGGTAAAATGTTCTCTTGGATTCGCTACTCGTATCCAGCTCTGACAGCCACTATTAGCACAGACGGTTTGGGGCAAATAACTTGGTACATTGCACGAGAGTGTGCCTACCGCGCTTTCGCTCGGGCGTGTGGTCCAGGCTGCGTCAACCCCAAATTAATAAGTTAGAAGACACACTCCCGCTACTGCAGAGCGGCTGAGCCGCCGCTGCCGCTCGCCATATTCTCCGCGACTGTGACAACGGAAACACCGCAGAGGCGCGTGTAGCTCGTAAATGTATCAGAGGCCCCGCCGCCGTGGAACTGGATGGTGAGGGCGTCGACCCCTGCGCGATACATGATCGTGGCGCCACCTGATCGAAGCTAGTGTGCTCCGTACTGGCTAGGTACTTCGCCCATTTCGCATGCGGCTTGCTTGATCGCCGATGCCATGCGCTCGGCGGTAACGCAGTATGGGATACCCCTCCGGTCTAGAAAGTCCGCTGCTGATACTGACCTAAGCAATTGTTCGCGCAACCGCAGCAGTAGAAGAGCGCCTCGGACTCACAGAGCGGGGTGCCCCGACCGCGTCAGCATCCTGGGGTCGCAGCTTCGCCTTGGTTTGTCTTCGACCCTTGGAGGCAAATACAGACTGGCTGGGCTGAGCTCGGAATGGATGTGGGTGATCCGGCCGCGTTCGTTGCTGAAATGTCGGCGGCCTTGAGCGCAATACATCGGAAGGATGTACCCGTCGTTGCCGCGATCTCGGAGCGGCGGAGGAGGAAGAAGACACAGCCCCCCCCCCCCTCCTCCCAGAGCTTGGTCTGCTGGGTCGTGGAGGTCGAGTGATGCTGCGCAACACTCTAAGATGATGATGGACGCTGGAGCCTTGCGGCGGTGGAGAGAGTCGTGGTGGCTCACGCCTGTCAAGAGCATACGGACCTGTGGGCGGTTGATGGGGAAGGCAAAACCGGCGGTCGTGAAGAAATGGGGGGTAATCCGCTCAATGTCGCCTTGATTGTCGAGCCTTGCACCGGTCGGTTAGATTCGAAGCCGGCCCGGGCGCCGTCAATGACGAATTCGGAAATCCAGTGGAAAGTTCCTCTACTGGTGGGACAGTGATCTTCCAGTCGATGCCGCGCCGGTGCGTCCAGATTTTCCAGTAGTTAAAAGCTCGCTTGTAGGACGACTCAGCGACATAGTGTTCGCGGAGATACTGAGCCAACTGCTCTCGAGGCTGAATATTCTCGGCGGGGTCGAGGAAATACCCAACCGCGCGTCAGCTTGCTGAATAAGTGTACGTGAGTGGGGCTTTCTCATCAACGGAAACCCGCGTCGGCTGCAGTGTTATCGATGCCGGGAATGTGGGACGCGGAAGAACGGAGGCCGAACTGCACCTCCCAAGTGCTGAAAAGCCGGATGAGAGCTTGGGCGTGCGTGTTGCGCGAAGACATCTGGACTGGTATGAAACAGCTTTCTGGTTTTTGCTCTTAAAGCCAAAACCTCAATTATTCAACTGAAGAACATGTCGTGAAATTTATCTGCTAGTTTCCAGACAATTTGCGTGATCCTAGTCACTGTACGCGCAAATTTCCAATTGGGTGCCTGATGGTGCCTTTGATTTGCAATAAACCAGTCCATGTGCTCTAGTTTCGCGTAGATACTGTAACACCCGTTTGACACCAAAATAGTTCTCATTTGTAAGCGAGCCGGCATGACAGCCGAGATAGCGAGCAGTATTCGCTGTGTCCGGATTGGTACAGCTTACCAAGTACTGCAATTAACCAACAAATTCTCGATACGGCAACGAGGCGTCGTTGATCTTGCCCTCGTCCTTTTTTAGAGGCATCATCTTTTTGTTATGTATTTGCGGAGATTCAACTTTGTGAACACTTGCCATCTGGAAATGATCCAAGAGCTGATGTATGTATGTTGATTGATACAAGCTCAGCATTGCTCCTGGTTCAGATCTCCATCGCGAGCAAGTGCTTGACGCGTCCAAGATATTTGAGTACAAACTTTAACCGCAATTCTGAAACTACACGGTCAATATCCTTGGTCTTGCCAATGATCATCATTTCGTCAACGTAAATGATCACCATGGTAATATTTCCGTCTACATACTTCCCATAGAAACCCACATCGAATGCACATCGACAAAATCCAATCTCTACCAAACAAGCATGTAAGGTCTTATACCAGATCCTTGCCGCATGCGTAAGGTCACCTTCCTGGGGTAGGCAGGCCCGCCCGGTACCGTCATTAGTCTACACCGGTTGCTTCATGAGGATCACTACACCTTTAAACTAGCTGTTGGGAAATGCCGTCCCCACATCAATGCCATGCTTCCAGCTCCAAGTAGCGCGCAATCAGGAACATCAAAAGCATAGTGATGAAACGTATTACCAGCAAGTACGTTTCCCAGTACTCAGCCCCAAATCGCTGCTTAATACCATGCATGACTAACCTCGCTTTATACCGTAAAATGTGCCCGTTTAATACGCAGTATGTCAGTATTGACCTTCTTCCCATTGGAGGCACTCGGTCGGTCGACTAACTTCCATGTTCCATTTCGTAGCAGCGACTCCTGTTAGGCTTTGATTGTTGCGTCTCATTCCGCTCTTTGAGGATACAAGGAGTCTCTTCAATAGGTTCCGGTGTTCCGATAAGCCACTGATAGCCATTCAGCCTCACATTGAGCTGTCGTGCTCTAGCTGATCTTCCAACCAGAACAGCGTTACGCATTCGCTGTATGCGAGATTGTCGTCCACGATGAGGCGTAAGTGTTCCGGCCATAGCATTTTCACCATTCGCCTCTCCTCCAGGTAATAGTACATTCCTATCCGCAGGACTTGCATTAATGTTTGTTTCCAAATCACTGGTGTCGAATTCCCGACTTCTGCTCCCATGAATCTCATAAGATTCCAGTCCGAGCCAAATCATTTCGATGCTCAGCTAATAGATCACTCACACTCGGTGCTGCCCTAGGTCGCACACTATCTTCTGCCACATACTCAACTGGCAAAGGTACAAATGAAGCAGCATCACTAACAGCGCAGAATTTGTTTTCTGCTCACTGCGATATCCTCACGGAATTTAACATCGTGAACGTCGACAATGTTTTTAGTCCGTAAATGAAGCAAGCGATATCCTGCGGTCGAGCGAGCAAAACCTAATAACAAAGCAAGTTCTGCCTTGATAACTTGGGCTTTCGTTTCGCCACGTGCGCAAATCCAACTGATCCACACACGTATCTTTCCCACGTCTGGCACTGTACCAAATAATTTTTCCGACGGGGTTTTGCCGTTTCTCGCCCTAATTGCGCTCATGTTATCGATGTCGACAATATACTGAAGAGCTTCAGGTCACAGCTGGTTTGGAAGGGTTGCTGCGTCCATTGCTGCACGCATCTTATTTACCAGACCCCGTTTTATTTCTCAAGGCGTGCGCTCTTCTCCGAGGTTAATGGATGCGCTGGTATAAATCGAATCTCAATTTTATTCAGAAACAGGTTTAGTTTTGCATTTACGTATTTTCTCCTCAGTCGCTAGTAAAGCGTGTTTTACTATGCCCAGCAGCCAATAACTCCGTGATGAATTTGATCGTATTCGCATTGACGTTGTTTTTCTCGTTTTAATGGAAAGCCATTTGTAGCGTGGGCCTTCGCCTTGTATTAGCTGAAATAAGCCTACTTCTTTCAGACCAGGGAGAAACCTGCCCATATGACATGTGTTTGACATGCGCCGCTCGTAGTTAATTTTTCGTAGCTAATTCATTTTTCGGCAAACTCACTTTGTAGAACATTCGCTTCTACTTTGCAGACATACAGCTTCAGCACAATAATTTCTTCTTAAACAGTGCCGCCGCGATGCCCTTACCCGTCACCGTTCCGCTATCGATCATGAGTTTGATCGCAGCCACATTAAGGTGCCCCAAGCGGTCACCATGTCCTTGCCAGCCAGACCCCTCCTCTTCATGTTGATGTCGTTACGCAGCTTCTTTAGCTGGTCGAATAAGGCTCCAGATTGATCAAGTTCGCTGCAAGGAGACGCTCCCACTGGCGACGTAGCTCGATCACGCCTCCCGCCTACCCGATCCCGTACTTATGTTCAAGTTCCTTCCATATGTCACAAGGATCCCTCCTGGACACTTGATCCGGCAACCCACTCAGAAAAACGTTAGGCAAAGCTTGGCTGAATAGACTCAGCAGCTCGGACCGATCCCTAGTTCAGTGCTGGTAGCGCAAGCGCTGGGCCTTCGCCTCCTCTTGAGAAATACCCCCCGCCACCGATATGGCGGGTTTATCAGCGTACTCTCCAGGAAGTCCATCATGACAACCGTAGCCTCGGGCTGGTTATTTGTCAACAGTCCTCGCTAGTACTTCTCATCCAGCGTCTCAATGTGCTTGGGAGTAAGCGAGAGAGATTTTTTGGTAAATGAAGGAAATAACTTAAGTGTGTTCGATGTTGTATCCCATACGAGAACGGCCCCCTCAGGTAGTAATGACTCGGGACAACCATCAAATTGATCACAATCGTGTAGTATGTCTGCAAGCCGAGCTTTGCTCAAAGCAGCCGGGGTGGGCTACCACAGCCACCAGCAGCTGTAAAGAAAAGCACATTTGGCACTAGTTTACCCTAATAATCTATTTAACTGCTCGGGAGTGCTTTTAGCCACCCCACTAAATTAAAACAGGATCAATTTGAATAGTCAGGTACTATTAGTATATAACGTTGCCACTTAAAAACAAACGTGGTATTCTAACCCACCCACTTCTGTACGTAACACCCACTCGGGCTTCCTCGAACATGTGGGTATTGAAATATACTGGGTTTAGCTCGTCCGAAAACTCTCCCCTCGTAGAAATTGGGCATATCAAGTTTTTTTTTCTTAACATTTTTGAAGGTTCGATCCTTCCTAAAAGTACTATAGCGTTAAACAAAAACCAAATATCATTAATTAAGGGCTAACCCTTTAACCCTTTTAGCTTGCACCGCAGGGGTTAACCCTTACTTAAGTACAATAATATTATTATTGTCTTTTACAGACTAAAAATTCCGGCCACACATCTGAAATCTAAAAGCTCAACGTCTAACTAGCGATGTAAATTTTAATATAAGCGCCACCCGATTGAAAAAAAATGTGTAATATACAAGGTTTTAGTTAAGCTTTACTTCAATAGGATTTGTTACAGAATTTCTTCAGTAATGTTTATTAACAGTAAATGTACCTTACTGACTGTGAAAAGACAAGTACACGAGGCTCGAAATGTTAATGTTGAGCACAGCCATCATCATGAACACAACTCCTAAAAAGGTGCTGCGACTTTCGATCCGCGTGAAATCGATCCCCGATGCCATTTCCACCACAACGCACACGTAGTCGACGAAGATTTCCACCACAAACTGGAATCCAAGCATAGCCACTTGATTGAGCCCCCACTTCGCGACATCTCCCGGACTCATCGCGCCACCTGTGCCCAGCTGCAAAGCCGGGTAGAAAGGGTGTCCAGACCACCAGAAAATGATCGATTGGGAGCAACCGATCGCGATATATTCGGCATACATATCAGCAGTCAATTCCGCCGTATGATACGAAATAATCTGTCGTTTCCACAGGTCGAACTCGAGTTTCAAGGACGACACAGAACGTGTTTCCGATTGCTTACTACTAGCTGATAGCTCCAGTATTTCTGCTTCAACATCAGTAGCTCGACGTCGAATAGAACGCGCAACATACGCAGCTTTACTAGCACGAAGACACAACTCAGCGACGGCCATTGCACACGTCCCCGCTACAAGAAATGAGTCTGTTTGGGTGCCTAATAACACGATACGTGACTGAGTATCAATTAAAACAGTCGGCAGTCTGTAACAAACTGGCCCCTTGTCGGAGGGAGAGGAGAACGAAGAGAGTCTGAGGGCTGGCGGGGAGAAAGCAAAGTGTGCTGGTCTCCCCGACCAACTGCCCTCAACCAAACAGTTGGTTGAGAGGGCCCCTGTAATATTTAATATCAATCTCTAAAGTGATATATCTCTATCTCGATACTATCGGTTATTCGATACACTCACCCCTCCAGCATTTGAAGTGCTCGTCATACTTGTTTCTTCAAGTGCGGTTGAGTCCGTCGTCGGTCTTGACGTATCCGTTGCTCGTCCTCGCTTCTTACCATTTTGCTCTACGCCTTTGGTCTCCACTACCGCAGCTTCTTACCTGCCTTAGCCTCTCCCCAGTTAGCAACTTACCTCAGTCGACGCTCGCCACTGCCGCTGTGTCCGCTGCCCTGTTGTGTTAGTGTCCTTGGCTGCGCAACTACTCGCTCCCTCGAGAGCCTGCCATGGCACGAACCAAGCAGAATGCGTCTCGGTCAACTGGTGGGCGAAAACCGCGCGCGTCCCTCAGCCGCCAAGCTCAACGGAAAACGTCTTCAGCTCGAAGTGCCGCGACATCGCCCCGCTGGCACGTCTGGACTATTTCTGATCGTCTTGGCGCGCAGGTAACCCGAGACTCTCGCTATTATGTTGAGTACATCATTTCTGCAGGGAAAACCGAGGGTTCTTGGGAGCCCCGTTGGCTCCTTGAGGAAGATGGCTTCACTGAGTATCTTGAGCTTGTCGATCAGTTCAAAGCTACCGGCGGTCCCATGACCTTCGCTGAGTTCTCTCTCTCGCGGCCGGACGACTTCTCACAGGCTATGGGAGCCTCCCGCGATGGCCGTTGCGCCTTCCGCGCTCTGGATCTTGCTGCCGACGCCCTTGGAATCTCCGACTGGTACTCGGAAGCTGCTGTCGGTGCGTTATACTGTGTGCGTGCTGCGACTGACAAGCCAATCACATCTGCTGGGGTGGTGTGGTCCACACTGTGGACTTTCATTCGGAATTCCAACCGCGCCGCTTGTGCTGCTGGTCGCGCTGAGATCTGTGAGGATACAATTGGTGTTAATCAGGTCCAGTTTCGTCTCGAAGGTGTTCAAGCTTGCGTCGGTCTGGATTTTCTGCTGCTGGCGCCTGGCGTGTATCTGTGCGCAGATGTTCTCCCAGGTCCTCAGCGTAAGTCGCACGCGTTCATGCTTCAGGTGACGAAGCACGGTCGCTTCGTTTCCGACGAAAGCCTCGTGCAGATGCCGCTGTTGGAATGCGCCTTTTCGTGGCTGGCGAAAGTACGATTCGTCCGACGCGTCCTGATTCGCTAAAATACCGGTCTAGGAAGAAGTAGGCTAACTTGATAATAGCATGGCTCCTTTTCAGCTTGACGTTTTTAAACTTGAACTTGCGCCTGGAACTTGCGCCTGGAACTTGAAGTTTGTATACCTTGAACGTTTAACTGGATCTTGAACATAATCTTGAAATGTAATCGCTAATCTTTATTCTTGAGTTGCTGTCGTGTCCGTCGACCTACTATTTCGTCCTCGGAAATTTGACGTCGTCTTTTTCTTGATCTTTTAGGCGTCTTGGCTTCGTACGTTTGAATCAACCCAGTCACTTGGTGTAAGTTCTCGAGCGGTTCCCACGTCGTCTTCCTCTCACCCACCCACCGAATGAGATACTGTATGTTCCCCTTGCGCTGACGCTTGTTGATAACTGCTTCGACGATCTGTTCCACCTGGCCATCGTGTAATATTACCTCGTGAGGTCGCGAGAGACGCGTCGGAGACTCGTACGGCTTGAGTGAGCCGGTGTTGAAGACTGGATGTAGCTTGAGTCCGGGCGGCAAGTTGATCTCGTATGCGTGTCGATGTACCTTGCGCACGACGGAATACGGTCCAATCCACTTGGGTCCAAGCTTGCGTGAGTTGGGAAACCCCGTGTGCGCTGTGTCCAGATTCTTCGTGCTTAGGTACACTTGGTCACCAACGCTGAAGTCTTGATCTTTGCGTCCGCGGTCGTACACGTCGGCCATACGGGCTTGCGCATCCTCGAGGGCCTCCTGACACTGGCGAAGTATGGCTGCTTGATGTTCCGTAAACTGAACGCCTTGGCGTCGTCCCGCGCGCAATCCTCGCCGACTTGACTCAGCAATAACAGATAGTGGGTTGTGTGGGACGTATCCAATGTCGGCCTCGAATGGTGACATCTTGGTGCTTGAGTTGACCGCTGAGTTGATGGCAAACTCTGCGTTCGCAAGATGTACATCCCAGTCATCTTGTCGTGGAGATACAAAGCAGCGGAGGTACTCTTCAAGAGTTCGGTTCGTCCTCTCCGTTTGACCATCACCTTGAGCCCGGTACGCTACCGTCATCTTGAGCTTGGTTCCCACATTGTCGAAGACTTGACTCCAGAATCCAGAGACAAACTTGGTATCTCGGTCTGACACGATATCACGTGGCATACCGTGAAGCCTCCAGATGTTGTCGATGAATAACGACGCCACCTCTTGCGCGGAAACTGTCTTCGTCGTTGCGATGAAATGAGAACGCTTGGTTAGGCGATCCACGACAACCCAAATCGAGTTCTTCCCGGTTTTCGTGTCCGGTAAGTCCGTGATGAAATCCATCGAAATCGAACGCCATCGTTCTTCTGGAATCTGTAGAGGTTCCAATCGCCCAGGGGTCTTCGTCAATCGAGGTTTGTTCCGTCTGCAATCTTCACAATCCGTGATGTACTTCTTGATCGTACGAACCATTCGCGGCCAATACCAGTCAGCACGTAGCTTCAGATATGTGCGATCGGTGCCGGAATGCCCACCGTAGTTTGAATCGTGTACTTCGGAGATGACGCGATTCTTTAGCGCCACCACGTTTGGAACGACAATCCGTGGCTTCTCATCCGTTGTTCCTTGGTACCAGATCAGGTTCTTTTCCTCAAAGAACGCCTTGTATTGCTTCTCAGCCGTACCACGAGGGTTCGCTGTCGTACCACGCTTCTTGATCGCGCGTCGAATTTCTCGAATGATTTTGTCCTTAGCGTACCCATTGATAATCAACTTTATCAGCTCATTTGTTGGCCGAATCTCGGTAACACGAAGTTGGTAACTCGTCTCGTTGAAGCTTGGGACGAGTAAATCGTGGAACTCCTTCGTCTCAGGCTTAAGATCTGGTCTTCGGCTCAGTGCGTCCGCGATACCATTCTTCGCTCCTGGTAAGTACGCGAAGACTGGTTGGTATTCTGCGAGGATGTCGTACCACCGGGCTAGTCTTCGATTCGCCATCTTCTGCTGGAAAATTCCCTCGAGTGACTTGTGGTCCGTCTCAATCATCACCGGTCGGTCCAAACAGTAAATCCGAAACGCCGCCAATGTGTTAACAATCGCGAGTAGCTCCTGCTGACTTCATCTTCCGGCTGGTAAAAGCGATTGGTCGCTCGATTTCATCGACAACTTGAAAGAGAACACCACCCACAGCGAACTGACTTGCATCCGTCCGCAAGTGCATCTGCTTTGTGAAGTCGGGTAAATGTAGAACTGGTGTGTCGGATAGTCGTCGTTTCAGATCCTTGAAGCTCTTCAACTGCACTGCATTCAGTGTTATCTTCGCGTTCCGCCGGGTTTTCTTCTTCAACAGAGTAAACAGTGGTGCTGTCAGTTCAGCATACTGCTCACAGAATCGCTGCACGTATCCAGTTAAACCGAAAAAGCTGTGGAGTTGTTCTTGGGTCCTTGGGACCGGCCAATCGCGAATGGTCTGTACTTTGTCTGGGTCTATCCGAACTCCGTTTCGGCCAATAAAATCACCAAGACACGGGATCTCTTCAGCGCAGAATACACACTTAGACAATTTCACGTACAGCTTGTTCTCCTTGAGTATCTCCAGTACGTCGCGTAACGCTTGCAAGTGATCGTTGATGTCCTTCGACTTCGTGAAGACGTAGATATCATCGTAGAATGATCTGGTGTGCGACAACCCCTTGAACAACGACGACGTCAGCCTATGCATAGTTGCAGGAGCATTGCTGACTCCCATAGGTAGTACCAGGTATTCATAGAGGCCGCTTGGCGCTTGGAATGCGGTGTACTTCGCATGATCCATCTTTATTCGAACTTGGTAGTACGCCGACATTAAAACCATACACGAAAAATAGTAGGCGCCAGCCATACTATCGAAAACGTCTTCTTTGCGCGTCATCGGCACGCTCTGTCTGATCGTGTTGCTGTTGAGGTACCGGTAGTCGTGAACGATACGCCATCCCACGGGTTTGCGTACGCAGAATGTCGGTGCAGCGTGAGGGCTGATGCTTGGTCGAATCAGTCCCTTCGCGATCATCTCGCGTACCCACTTATCGATTTCCGCCTTCTGCTCTGGCGAGAGACGCCACTGCTGCCGATACATTGCAGCGTTTGGGTCCTTCACATCGATACGGTGCTCAATGTCGCGCTCCATTGGCAGTCCATCGGGCAACTCTGGCTTGAACACATTATCCTTGTACTCGACGAGAACAGGGTATGCTGGGTTATCCTTGAACGTCCCCCAGTCCGTGCTTAGGAATCGCCTGGCCTTCTCGGATCCAACGTTGTCTGGTTCATCGCTCCTCTTAAGATCTCGTTCGATCTCCTTGATCGTATCGTTCGTTACTACAATCATGAAGTCGTGTTCCGGTTGGTCTTTCGCAGGTAACCGTAGGAACTTCCGTAGCTTCTTCCTAGTGATGCACTTGGTTTCAACTCCTTCCGAATCAACCACTCCGAGAGTAAACATTGCTTCAACTCTAGCGTTCTTCTTCTCACGCTTCGAAAGCTTCTCCACGTCCTCAGCTGGTCTTTCAACGCTTTCAACTTCGCCCTCCAGCTGTGTTTCTGGCACGGCGGCTCGACAGGAATCACGGCTTATCGCGGAAGAGCGTTCGCAATCCACAGCATCGTGAAGCCCAGAGCCATTAACCTGACTGCACTTCCCACAGGGAGTCGAAATATCCGCCGTTGAGGCTCCTTCTGAGACGCATACCTTGAAGCAACGATTCTTCCAGTCGATTTCCGGATGTACATCCACAAAGAATGGCATCCCGAGAACACAGTCAAACTCCTCCGGAATATCGAAGACAACTGCTACACACTGGTAATGTGGGACATCTTGGAGTAGAATCTCGATCTTCACCAACTCCAGGATAGATTCGCCGATCTTGTTGTCGCCGAGCTTCACCTTGATAGTCCGGTCGGTGTAAGCGTGTGTCTTCAGCTCGTGCTTCTTGACGAATCCACGAGACACGTATACGGTTGTGGCACCACAATCCAACAGGATCTTGGCACCGAAATTGTTTACACCCTGTACTATTGATCCTTCAATCGAAAACAATGGTGCACGAGTGTAGACGAGAGGGTCTTCGCAAAGCAGATTCAACGTATCCTCGTTTCCGGTTAAATCTTCTTCGCTAGCCTTCGCCACGTCAGGTCCCTCTTCTACTGGCGTGGCTGATCGTTTCCCTCGTCACTCTTCAGCTTCTTGCAATCACGCTTGAAGTGCCCTGGCTTTTTGCAATAGTAGCACACGGGTCCTTCCTTGGCTTGTTCTGCGGGAGCGTAGTGACCGGGCTTGAAGGACTTCTTGCTGAACGGCTTCTTGTTGTTGGACTGATTAGAGCTTGCTCGTCCGCGGGACTGTTGCTCACGTTCCGGCTTCTCGCGGGTCGGTTTGCGCTCGCCACCGAAATGAAACATCTCATACTTCGCAGCATGGTCCATCGCCTTACTCAGCATCGTTGCGTTTTGAAGCTTAACATAGGCTTGAGTTGCACGCTTGAGACCGTCACAATAGTAGCTGACTTGGTCGACTTCGCTCATGTCCTCAACGCAGAAGATCAACGACGAATACTTCCCATTGTACTCTTCGATGTCATTGACCTGACGGAGTTCACGTAGCTTCTGTCGTAACACCGCTTGATAGTTGGAGGCTTCGAAGTGAGCGAGGGCATCATTCGTGAACCGACGCCACGTCTGCATATCCGCGGGAGTTCTTGAGGCCCAGAATAAGAACCATCCTGACGCAGGTTCCTCCATCGCTGTCCCAGCGATCGAAGGGAGCGTGTGGTTGTCGTCCGTCGCGTCGTGACCGTTGATTCGACACAGGGTCTCCACTTGGAAAAGCCACTGGCGCACATCGTCGTCACGCTTCCCCTTGAACTTCGGCAGGCCGGTCGGAACGCGAGCCTTGGACGCTATCGGCAGCTGACGCTGCGCTTGATTGTTGGCTTGGAGGGCTGTCATCTCAGCCCGTAGCTGTGTGAGCTGCGCTTCCAGCTCGGCCTCTCTCTCTCCTCTCGGTGGCGCGTCTTGGTCGTTCTTGCGCGTCGCGGGGGCCATGGTCGTCGAGTCTTGACCAACAAGTGCTACCAGTGTAACAAACTGGCCCCTTGTCGGAGGGAGAGGAGAACGAAGAGAGTCTTGGGGCTGGCGGGGAGAAAGCAAAGTGTGCTGGTCTCCCCGACCAACTGCCCTCAACCAAACAGTTGGTTGAGAGAGCCCCTGTATTATTTAATATCAATCTCTAAAGTGATATATCTCTATCTCGATACTATCGGTTATTCGATACACAGTCCCACTAGAAGACACATCGTACGGACCCCTCGGATTTTTTTCTTAACGATATAATTTCTTGCAGCTTCTTGAATCGCGAGTTTCATTGTAATCCCAAACATTGTAAAGCTCAAAATCACAAATTTTCCTTGATTCAGTACGCCGTACCAAGACACAACGTGAACAAACGCACCGCCTATTGACATTCGGATCGCAATGGGGAAGTGTGCGATGTATTCGCGCCAGAAGCTCGAACGATATTTTGAAGACCTGTGTCTTTTTTGTGCCGGGGAGATAGCTGACAATTCCATAGTGGAGCCCGAAATTTCACGTAACGCATTTCGTCGACCGTAGAGTTGATTGGTCTTTCCACATTGAATATCTCTCGATACGATCGCGATTCCTGAGGTGAATATCATATTGAACAAGATGCCGATGTAAAAGTGAAGTTTATACCGGAGTAGATGCTTCATTAGAGACGTATTTTGGATGAGGAGACCAGTACCGATCATGCCACTTAATGAAACAACAAAGTACGGATATGTACCTTCTTCCAACAAAAATAGAGACTGGGCTTGTAATCTGGACGCCCACGGAAGCGCTGCGTCACCATAATAGGCAAATAGGCCGCCGTCATCTTGATAGCGTGTACTATAGCGGTCCAAACCAATGTAGCCATGAGAAATTCTTGCTGAGATTGGTTCTTGGAAAGCTTGAGCGAGAAAATATTACCCGAATAGAAGCAGCCATTGGCCAATACTGCAGCAATGACACACCCGATTGTGTTGCGAAACATCAGTAATTGCAGCTTGGCTGCTGGTCGCCATTGTAGTTGGAGACGTAAATGACTGCTGGAGCGACGGAAGAGGTGAAGGAGGGACGCAGAGGAGTGACCGATGAAGAGAAGGACGGACGAGTTGGGGCGATGCGGGAGCTCGCGAGTTTCGGGACCAGGGACGTCATTTTGAACGTGCATCTATAGTAATCAGGTATTACTCGAAATAGCAGGATGGACCATTTTTAGAACTTATTTAAGATAATGATATATTTTTAAACTCTATATATCTAACCTAGATAAACTCCACTCGAGATGTTGATATTGATGACAGCCATTGTCATGAACAGCGCTCCTAGAAACGTACTGAGGCCTTCGATGCGGTCAAACTCGATGCCGGCTGCCATCTCCATAACGATACACACATAGTCGACGAAAATTTCGACGAAACATTGAAACCCGAGCATAGCCACTTGATTGAAACGTAACCTAGAGACGTCAAGCTCCGACATAGTAAGCGCTCCTTCGAGACGTAGCACCGGATACAAAGGATGTCCAAGCCACCAGAAAACTATGGACTGGGAACAGCCAATAGCAATGTATTCCGCATACATATCAGCCGTCAGTTCTGCTGTATGATACGAGATCACTTGTTTTCTCCAAAATTCAAATTCCAACTTCAAAGTTGCAGTTGAAGAAACCCTTTCTGCTGAATTTTGCTGTGAATGTGAAATTTCATGTAATTTTTCGTCTAGAGCTCTTGAGCGACGACGAGTTGTCCACACAACAAAAGCAGCTTTGGCAGCTCGAAACCCAACCTCAGCGATAGCCAGAGCAAAAGTTCCTGTTACGAGAAAATAGTTGGTTTGTGTACCAAGTAGAACAATGCGAGATTGAGTATCAATTAACACGGTCGGGATACCCACGAGAAAACACATGATTCGCGTACTGCGAATTTTCTTTTTGAGAACGTAAAGTCTTGCAGCTTCTTGAAGCACGAGCTTGAGAACGACGCCAAAGACTGTAAAAGCCATCACTGATGTCTGTTCTTTTGCGTGTTGCCACCAAGCAAGGACAATATGGACGTATCCTCCGGCAATAACGATGATAAGAGCATTAGGTACGTGGTTCAGATATTCGCGCCAATACCTGGGTGTACGGGATTGTTTTGGTCGATAAGCGTTCGGTCGAGTCGTCGAGTTGTGTTTACTAAGTGCTGAGCGTCGATCTCGACCTTGGTAGGTCTCTTCGTAGTATATTCGCTTCACTGCGTGCATGAGACCAGCCGTGAAGGTAAGGTTGTTTACCACCGCAAAATAAAAGTGTAGTCGGAATGGGAAGTACTCGCGCATCAGCCGTGTGTTTTGGACGATGTTTCCAACTGCGATCATGCCTGAAAGACATGCAGCAAAGGCGAGGAACGACTTTTTCATCAACTTTTTAGCGCAAAACCAGAAACTTGGTCTTTTGGTAGGATATTCGATGAATTTCTGGGTCATCAATATAGGTACGTGAGCGATCAGCATGATGACAGCGTAGGTTATGGCCATCCAGATTAGCATAGCCATGGTGAACTCGCTCAACGACTGATCCACCGACGATTTAAAGGCGAAAATGTTGCCAATATAGAACGCGCCATTGGCCACAACAGCGCAGAAACAGCAAATAACGGCGTTGCGAACCACGAGAAGCTGGATTTTGAATGCACTAATCCATTGCAATTGCAGGCGCAGCTGACTGCTGGTGTGTTTAAGCCTGTGGTTTTCTTGTTGTGGTACGGATATGTCAGTGATAGTCGGACTGGAGCTCGGAATGGGGTCTGGATAGACAGCAATGAATGCTCGTGTGGTTGCAGAAACGGGAGCTACTCGAGGACTCGACAGTATCGAGAACCGCGGCGTTAACACGGACGATATCGGGGGCCCTCGCGGGTCCATTACCACTCGATGCTTGGATAACTTCAACTAAAAATAGTTGCCGTATTTAGTGCAGCGTCTGTACTACATCATATACACATCATAAATTTCGCTGCGCATTGACTTGATTTACTTTGCAAAAGCTGCTCAGCTTAGTAAATATAGTATGCGGAACAAGTCGAGTATTGGTTGGTGCTCCAGCCAACCAGTCCAATCGACGTCGACACCTCAATCGCCCAGTACTTCTCCAAAAGCTTCAAAACAACAAGCAAAGATGGTGCGTCCGACTGTAATTGCCCCATAATACTCTTCCCAATACTAAACCCCAATGGTATCCGCAACCTTCAGGCCGGCGACAAGAGCAACAACGCGATGCGCGACATCCACGTCGACAAGCTGGTGATCAACTGCTGCGTCGGCGAGTCTGGTGACAAGCTGACTCGTGCCGCTCGTGTGCTCGAGCAGCTCACGGGCCAGAAGCCCGTGTACTCCAAGGGTAAGCTTTTTTGACCAAAAGAAAAGCAAAAACCGCCTTAACGGGCTACTTACCCGGGCCACCTGCCTTCGGTGCGGGTGTGTCTAACCCAATCTACGGCCTTTCCGGGTGCTGGAGCGCTCTCTATGAGGCTCTGGTTCATCCCCGATCGCGCTCGTCTTTGAGTACATCGGGCCCGTGCACATACACCACGCACACATCAATGATCTTGGAGGTTGGTGTCCAGTACTTTGACTGTCTTAGCGGACGGCAAAGGCGCGTGTAGCCACTTTAGTGGCTGTGTAGATTACTCTAAAAGGTGATTAGAGATGGAGTTTTACAGATGCACTAACTGTAACTGTGTTTTTTTATATTTTAACAGCCCGCTACACGGTCCGTACCTTCGGTATCCGTCGTAACGAAAAGATATCGTGCCACGTGACCATCCGTGGTGAGCTCGCTCAGGAGATCCTGGACCGTGGTCTGAAGGTGAAGGAGTACGAGCTGCTGCGCAAGAACTTCTCCGAGACTGGCAACTTCGGTTTCGGTATCCAGGAGCACATTGACTTGGGTATTAAGTACGACCCGTCCACGGGCATTTACGGTATGGACTTCTTCGTCGTGCTCAAGCGCCCGGGTGCCCGTGTGGCTCGCCGTAAGATGCAGCAGTCGCGTGTGGGCCACCCTCACCGTCTGACCAAGGACGACGCTATCAACTGGTTCCAGACCAAGTTCGAGGGTATCGTGCTTGACGCCCCTCGTCTCTAAGCAAGTAAAGGTGCTTGCTTTTAGGGATTAAGGCCACCTTGGCTCTGTAATCGATAAACATGGAGAGTTTCTAAACCACTCGACTCTCAAATAATTTAGAGTTAGAAACGGAGAGTTAGAAACGAATTAGCGTTTACAGTATCTGTAAATGTTTGCTTTTACTGCATGCTCTCGTCTTCCTTAGGGTGTTTACCAAGCCACTTGGCAACTCCATCGGCATCTAGCAGGATCGAGTTGACGCTCGTGGACTCGTCCACAGGCTGCGCCATCAACGACAGGTACTTCTTGGCCATAAACACCGCCATATCCACCGACAAGTTGAGGTGTGAGTTCACGAGGAACTGCAAGATCCACGGCGGCAACTTCGTGCGCTTATCCGCACGGTTGTAACGCGAGTCAGCGAAGATAACAAGTCCGTAATCGGTCTTGCTTCGAAGCACTCGACCAGCACATTGCGCAGCTTGACGTAGCGCGTCAAACGTTAGGAATCGCCTTCTCGGATCTGGTGCGTATAGCGCAGATACTCTAACCGAGCCCGTAACGTATTGGATAGCGTGTACTGGAACGGGATTCCGAATAGAATCACTGCACGACCGTAATGACGGTCGAAATCGATCCCTTCTGCCACTTTACCACGTGCAACAGAGAAGAAGATGGCTCCTCTGCCGCAATCACAGGCCTTCTTGTAGTTATCCAACGCCAGCGTCGTCTCCACGATGTCCTTGGTCTCGATAAAGAGAAGCTTACTGCTCAGTACACGCTTGAGCACACCGAGCGAGTCCCACTGGCCGATAATCTTCTCCATGTAGAGATACGACGGGAAGAAACACACCATACCGTCCGGAGTACACGCCGCCATTTCTAACAGTAACGTGCCGTAGTTACGGACCACGGACAGATCGTCACGTAGGTCGAACTTGGTGCTCACGGGCATCTGATCGCTGCCACGAGTGATCACCAGCGGACAAATACTCGAGCGATACACTGACATGGGCAGCGATTCGCGGATCACAGGGTTAAAGTTCAGTAGTCTTGGGTACAAGTCGATAGGAGAGAGTGTCCCCGACGTGATAACGACGCTGGAGAAGCGTTCAAACACCGGTCGAATCGCCAACGAAGCGTCTAAACACGAGAGCTGTAACACCGGGTCATGTACGCCTGAAGCGCTGTCGAATGGCTCGATAATGAGCATGAATCCCTCGGCATATGTCGCCACTAGCGTCGCGAAGTCAGCGACATCCGTAAGCGAGTTATACTCCTCTAAATTCGTCACTTCCAGCGTCCGTAGCAACGAATTGAGTCTTGTGTAGCAGAACTTCATGGGTTTAATCTCCATATTGATAGCTTGATGCAAGTGGTGAAGGAAAGCTTGCGGTGTCTCGGATTCCACTTGACGCACTCGGATACGTTGACGCAGATACTCGATAAGTCGACGCATAAAGGCCACAAAGTGCTCGGCACGACGAATGTTGCCCGGGATGGCTTCATCCAACACGTCGTCGGGGAGAACTGGGTTAGCGATCATGATGTCGTTACTGGTGTCGATAGCTTGGTTCGTGGCTGGATCCGTGTAACTAGGAGCCACGACAGCGTTACTAGACCGTAATCCTTCCACTAGACGTCGGTACTCTGCATCTAGTCTGGACTTGTCGGCTTGTTTCAACTTGTTCACTTGACCCGATAGCGTCGTCAAATTACGGGATGCTCTATCCAGAGAACGTCGATCTAAGTCGACGCTTAGCGCTTCAATGCACACATTGTCGATATTATGGGCCTCGTCGAACACCACGATACTCTCCTTCTCGAAACTCCTGGATACCAGTTGACTGACCTTCGGATCCAGCATGTATTGGTAGTTGTATACTACCACATCGGCAAAGGTGACGACATATCTCGTTAGGAAATAAGGACACCACCCTTTCTTGGCGCCCTGCTCCTTTAAGTCATCTACAGAGTAGACTCCAGGTGGTAGAACGGTGTCGTTGCTCTTCCTGGCGTCGTAGTTCTCGTAGAACGAGCACGTTTCGACCTCTCGCGCTGGTTCCTCCGACATAGAGACGTCTCTGTCGGCTGTAGCTTCGCGAGACTTCGCAGCTCTGGCTCTGACCCACGACGCTGTCATTTTTCGGCATTGGCCGTCCACGTCTTCACCGTCAGCATGCGCCATGACACGTGGGTGGACGCACATATTGCGCCTGGAGCTTAGACACACCGCTGTGACTTGCGCCTTGTCCCCGTAGTAGTGTTCTCGATATTTGATGAGCTTCTTGATCTCCTCCACACATTTGGCCATCTCTGGGACGGTGCGGGTGCAGTAGACGAGCTTTCCTGCAGTAGGATGGGTGGCCTTGTACGCTAAGACTAAGGACAGCAGAGACACCGTCTTGCCTGTACCCGTGGGCATCTCCAGCATACAGTGACCCTGTGCGTCCAGAGCACGCTTCAGCTCGCGCATGTACTGCAGCTGCTCCGAGTACATGCGCTCGTACGGGAAGACCACCTCCAACCCATCGATGTCGACCTTCATGGCTTGGAGATATTGGTTTTCTGATGTAAGAAACATGGTTGTCGTGTACACCACACCACATTCTTGTCCTTATGACGTTTTTATGATTCTGATTCGAAGTTTCATGTTTTCTACACGATTAGACGGCAATCAGTTCCACCCTGGACGGACTAATGAGTCACGGAGCTATGGCGGACGCCGCAGCGCACGTCACAGATGAGGACAAGCCGCGAAAGAACCACTCGGGCCCTCGTAAGCGTCGACCCAAGAAGAAACCCGGTTCTCGCGCCCCAAACGCGCCTACAACGCCCGAACGGCCTGCAAAAGTGACAACATCAACCCTCGATGACACACCGGAGACCACAGGCCTTTGCGCTGCTGCTGCACCCTTCACGCCGCTCAATGCACACATCCACAGTCTCGTGTCGCCTCCATTGGCTCCCGCTCTCGCTCCAGAGACCGAAATGTTCTTCAGTCCACTCAGAACGTCAACACCAGACTCAAAATTGACCCCTCGTATAGCCACTTCGAGACTGTTCCGACATCCCGAACTCACTCCTGAAGAACGAGCCGTCATACGCGGAGAACAAGAACAACAGGCCGCTGAACGAGCGTATTGGACTCAGTGGGTCATCGAAGCGGCGGAAAAAGAACGAGCACGACGTTTGAACGTCTTAAAACAGCTCCAAAGTGAAGAAGAACAGGAGATCCAGCGGAGAAGACAATGGGCTATCGCTACGATCGAGAAAGAACAAGAAGCCATGATGCGAGAGATGTTTCTGGACAATATGAAGAACACGCAATGGTTCCAATCGACCATCTCGAGGTTCTCGGAAGACTACGAAGTCGTGTGTCCTAACAGCTGGTTCGGATGTACATTTAGCTGTATGTTGAAGGACTTGGAGTCACATCTAGAGCGCTGTGTATACCGTCAAGTACCGGATACCTTGGACCAAGTAGTGGACGACACCACGAAGGACTTTTATTCCTACGACGTGGTGTGTCCGAACGCCGTACTGGGCTGCAAAGAGATCTGTTCACGTGAAAATCTAGCGGAACATCTCGCGAACTGTCCCGTAAATGGCATGTCGAGAGAGAAAGAGTGGGAAGAGCGCTTAGAGTGGAGAAGAAGTGTCATTCAAGCCACCGAGAAAGAACGGGAGCGTCGGATGGATGAAGAACGTGCCGAGGGAGCTAACCGGACAGGTTTATCGTTTGGTAATTTACAGCGACTGTACGAAGAGCAGACAGCGATGATGCAGGTAGTCTTACATGACGAGATTGTGGACTTTTACAACCACCACCGACGAGAAGCAAGCGACAAACGTCCATGGATGCAGCAAGCGATTGCTATGGTGACAGAAGAGATCGATTTACTATGGAATCATTGCGTACAAGTGGAAGGTTACGGGTCGTTTGCGACGAGGTTACATGGCGAGTCAAGTGACGTAGATCTTGTGGTCTTTGGAGCCACCGAGGAGTTCAATTTCACCAGTCAACAGTGCGTAGAAGCGCTCGCTGATCATGTTCGAGAACTAGCTGCGTATGTCGACGTGAGTGCAATTACACGCGCGTCAATTCCGTTGTTAAAAGTCGTGGTTTTAGTGACAATCGACGGCGTGGAGCTGCGTATCCCGTTTGACATTACGTTCGATGAGCCACACGGTATTCATCATAATGGGGGTGGCGAGTGTGACGTTGGTACAAGGACTAGCCAGTGCGTTCTACGGCTTGAGAGAACTGACGCTTGTACTGAAACATTTCCTAGTGGAACGTGGTCTTAATGACCCGTACGTTGGCGGTTTGTCGTCGTACGGTTTGTTACTGATGGTTGTCTATGTGTTACGAGAACAAGGAGCGTTGATCTCCATGATCGATGGACAGAATCTTGCACATGACACAGACGATGACTTGGAGGAGCTAAAGCCTGTTGCTAGTACGCGTTGGCATCCGCGATATGAAGCTCAGTGTCTTAAAGGAGAGTTGATAGCGAAGGAGATCGTCAAGCAATGTTCTTCAATACAACAACCGAAGAAGAACGAGATGAAGACACACAAGAAGAAAGCCAAACGAGTCATTCTCCCGTCGCTTGTCACTGGCTCACAAGACAAGCAACAGGAGACCAAACCTTTTCTTTTAGGGAAACTACTGATGAATTTCTTGCAGTTTTACGGCAACGATTTCCGCCAAAATCTGGATCAAGTGTCGGTGGTATCGTGGGGAGAACCGACCTTGTTATCGGTAGATATCGGTATTCCACTGCCAAGAGCCATGTCGCCAGCGTTGTCTCCTGTGACTCGTTCTTCTCCCGTGACTCGTTCTCGTTCGAATTCGCCACTTGTGCTCGTTCCGCCCTTGTCACGGGACGGGTTATTGGTTATTGAAGACCCTTTACAACCTGCTAACAACGTGGGCAAGTCATGCTACCGCGTGAGTCAAGTGTTCCGCGATTTCTCGGACTTTTTGAACTTCGTAACTGCTCTCATTGTACGAGGAAGTGTCATGACTACAGGCAAGAAGAAAGGAGACGCAAATGTACACAGTTCTCCACCCACTTCAACGTCTTCAAGTGAACCCACATGTCGCATTCTGACGTCAGTATTCGACATGAAACCGCGAGAGAAACGCGCCAGCTTGGACCTACGTGAACAGACAACTCCTCCGTCTGCTTCCTAAAACCTACTGAAGCTTCCACGCGATGGTCTCTCCGGCCTTGAGAGGGACCACGACGCCGTTGTCGAACGGATAGCTGTCCGGCACCGTCCAGCTTTCCTTCTTCAAGACAGTGTCGCCTACAGTATTGCGTTTAATACCGTAGAAATCGGCTCCGTTCTCGCACGCGAAGGCGCGGAAGAGATCGAGTTTACCGATAGACTCGAAGGCTTCAGCATACAGTTCAAGAGCAGCGTGTGCCGAGTAGATTCCGGCACATCCACAACCCGATTCCTTCTTGGAAGACACGTGGGGAGCGCTGTCTGTACCAAGGAAGAACTTCTTGCTACCACTAGCAATCGCCTGGAGCAGAGCTTGACGATGCGTCTCTCGCTTAAGTACTGGAAGACAGTATTTGTGTGGACGTAGGCCACCTTGGAAGATTGCGTTGCGGCTGAACAGCAAATGTTGCGGGGTGATGGTTGCAGCAACATTAGCTGGTGCGTTAGTGACGAACTCGGCTGCTTCTTTGGTGGTAATGTGTTCCATCACCACCTTAAGTTGCGGGAACTTTGCCACAAGAGGCTTGATCACTTGCTCCACGAACGTGGCTTCACGGTCGAAGAGATCGACTGATGGGTCGGTTACTTCACCGTGTACTAGTAGCGGCATCCCGACGTCGGCCATGGCTTCAAGAGCTGGGTAGATGTTATCGATCTTGGTCACTCCAGAGTCCGAATTGGTCGTCGCTCCAGCTATGATAGTACAGTTACCGTCAGTAGGTTAGCATTGCATTCGTATGCGTCTGTACGTACCGGGATATAGCTTAACAGCGGAAATTTTCTTGGTTTCGGCGGCGCGACGGATCTCGTCAGCAGTCGTGCTATCCGTCATGTAGAGCGTCATCAAAGGCTCGAAGCCGCTGGGACCGTTAGGGTCGCGCTTCTCTTCAGGGACGTGAGTCATGATGCGTTCACGGTACGCTAACGCTTGCTCCGTTGTCGTCACGGGCGGCACCAAGTTGGGCATCACGATGCACCGCGCGAACTGGGATGTGACGTGCGACACAGTGCGGCTAAGAGCGGCGTCGCCGTCACGCAAATGGTGGTGCAAGTCGTCAGGGCGAGCGCCAACCCACTTGATCTCAGATTGAGAAGACATTGTGATGCTGCGTAGCGACGTGAAGCGAGGAGACGCGGATCGAACTGAAGTAAAGGAATTCCGGATCGTGGCCAACCACATGAACTCTGCCAGTGAGCGGAAGTCATGATTAAATTTGTGGACCACATCATGCCCACAAAAAAAGTGAAATATTGGGGGAGGGCACCAAGTTTATAAGGCCACACAAGCGGCGCAGCCAACTCGCACAAATGTGTAGCTCAGGTCTATAAGCTGCGAAATGTCTTTCTGTATGCTGCGGTGAAGCTTCTTTATTTTAGCTGGGCCAATCGTGAATCTTGTTCTCAGGATATTAATCCAAAGTTGCTACAAATATTTTTTCTTTCAGTGAAAATCTTTTAAAGCACCTTTTACACGTATAACTTCTTCAATAGGTTGCAATCATTCATTTCATATCGGAATACGATGCCGCTTGTAACTCCGAACACACTGATAGTCATGCATGACATGCACTCATACGAGCTACATCCCGCACCCGAAGAAATACATGTGGGGATGGTCAAAATTACGCTGTCCTCTAAACCATATATATGTTTATTTATAAATATATAGGTATTTTAACTTTGCGGAAATTGCAAAAAATCGGAGCTAACTGATGACATTAGAGAGCTGTACTGTACTTCTAGAGTTGAAGTAAGGAATATTTCAGCAAAAATCCGGATTAGCCAAAAATAGATTTCTGTGAGGCTATTTTAAGATGCCCCATACTATACCCCAGTGGAGTTATGAGGTCACTCGAGCTCCAAGGAGTCTATTTTTGGAGCAACGCTTCGTAGCCTCCATAATCTCAGATAACTTCACAAACTACAGCTCTCTACTAACTCACGGCATGTGACGGGGTCACACAGCACCTTGCGCTAGAGGAATTTATCTTCCGAGAGTATACAAACTCTCAGTGAACGGCAGTTCACAGGTCCCCTCTTTAATTAAAGAGAGCGAAGTGACCTAAATAAGGTAGATTGTAAACTGAGTATATTTATAGGTAGGTTAAGTTTGGTTTTAATACAAACTATTAGTTACCTATAGAAATGCAATGTCATTTAACCAATGGTTGGCTTTGAACGACTTTGGTACCTTGTACCAAATATCCCGGAGTATGACGTGTCATACTCCTGAAGTGTGAAGTGTCACACTTCATGTGACCAGGGTACACTTAGGGCTACGTACCCCGTTACATCCTCCCCCACTTAGGTTCGGTTTACCGACCAATCAGAATGAAGAGGTGTTCGTCACAAACTCTCATTCTCAAAGTCGAAAACCATCGACTTGGCCGCGCGAGCGCGGCGGAGGCTCACTTCACTGTTAAAGCCTCGAGCAGCAACCTGTGCGCTCTTCGTCTAGGTCTCCACTTCGACCGTTAACATGCCTCGTGGCACTACTAAGAGCGGTGCTAAGACACGCTCCAAGGCTGCAGCCGGTAAGGCGCAGGCCAAGAGCACTAAGCCTCACGGCAAAGGCTCTGCACTCAAGGAGGCTACTCAGGTGGCCTCCGAGGCGATCGGTTCCTCGGGTGACGCGGCTGTGGACAAGCGCGCAAGTAAGCGCCGCAGCCCGTCGCCCTCATCTTCAGACAATCGTCCGAACCCTCGGTTCGTGGAACGTGAGTTCAACTCAGGCAGTGAGGACGATGCCGAGTCCGAGAGCACTCACGATGCTCCTGCGGACTCTGTGGGAGGGCACAGCCCAGTGCCCAGTGAGCACAAAGATGACAGCGTGCAGTCGCTCGCTAGTGATAAAGGTGATCACAGTCCCAGGACCGCTGTGCTCTCTGAGAGTCCGGCCGTCAAGGCTAAGGGCGCCCCCAAAGCTGGTGGCGACGAGGAAGAGAATCCTCGCAAACGTCTCTCGCTTGCCGAGGGTCTTGCGCGTGCTAAGGCCTAAAAAGCCGAAGGTGCCAAGCCCTCAAAGAAGCGTACCGCCTCTAAGTCTCCACTCCGCGAGGGGAAGGAGACTCGTCGCTCCTATCGGAGTATCTTCGACTCCTTGGATGAAGAGGAGGAGAAGGAGGAAGAAGAGGAAGAGGAGGGTGCTATCGTTGAGCCCCGGGAGGTCTCGAATGACCTCGACCAGCAGCAGGAAGAGTTCGAAGCTGCCCAGCGTGTGCGTGGGGGTTCGGTGGCGGCACCCGTCAGCCAGGGAGCTGCCATCAACTCAAGAGGGTATTGGCCTCCCGAGGAGAGCTCTGGGGCTGACCTCTTCCTAGAGCTTCTCGTCGCTCCTCGTGGCCTTGTGGGCGGCCACACTTCTAAGGGCATCTATGAACGAGCCCTTGTTCAGAAAGAACAGTTGTTCGTCGACAACTTGGAGGCTGCTCGGTGTGTGCTTCTCGCGCCACACCGCATTCCCCTTAAGGACTTCACGACATGTCGTAAGAAGCCCGAGACCCGGGGTGGTCTCTATCCTGTTTGGGGATACCCCTGGGTTATGCCCGAGAACTGTCCCACGTGGAGTTCTTGTGAGGACATGTTCTGGGCATGGGTGGAGACTCTTAAGTACTCACCCACGGAGTTACGGGAACTCCATGAAGATCAGCAGCTGTCCCACATCCTGGACCAGCGTGATCTTCGTGTGAGGTTTGCCCACTTGATCAGCAAGCGTATGCTGCCAAGGGACATCCTGAAGCGCGCGGCTTCTAGCGCTCACGATGAGCGCGGGTACGGTATGTATTCATCGTCCGTACCCCGTTCAGGCAAGAAGCCCCGGACTACTTATGAAGCTGCCGCCGCTTCTGTTCCCAGATTGCGACAGCCTTCGGGCAGTCAATCAGGAGCCGTTCAATCGGCTCCCACGAGTTCTCGGAGTGGGCATAACCCCTCCACTTCACGAGGAGCTGTCGCTTGCCGCGACACCGTTGCTTCTGGAGGATCCGCTCCACGTGGAAGTGGACTTCTCCATTCCGGTCAAGCAGGGGCGGAGGTGCCCTCGTACGAGTACGAGTACTCGGCGCCTCCCGAGAGCCACTCTCGTCCGAGTGCTCCGACTGCGGGTCCGACACGGGACCCTGAGGTTGACCGCCTCCGTCAACGTGTCCTCGTGCTTGAGATTGCACTTGGCCTTGGGACTGGCGGTAATGCTGCCGCCCAGGCCGAGAATCAGGGCGAGCTCGCTCGTCTTGCGAGTCGCCTGGACCTGGTGGAGCGAGAGGTCACGAGCCTGCACCTGCGGGTGGACCGCCGGGCCTCTTCGTCCGATCTGGACGAGGCCTTTCGCATGATCCGACGGATCGAGGCTTTGTTGCCACGTCCGGAGCCGCCTGCGGCACACTCCCAGACGTACGCGTATGGTGCGTACCCGGCGTACTCAGCGTACTCGGCGTATGGCGCCGGGGTCCGTTCGTATGGAGCCCCTCCGGCGTACGGTCTTGACCGCAGCCTTGCCGTCCCGACCGAGGCTTGGGTGCCTGCTCCGACGCCCTCGTCGACAACTGTGACCGGCCCTCGCTTCGAGGAGCTGGGTCAAGGGGGGTCTGCGAGTCAGCAACCCCCTGCGGGTCAAAGTACCGCTTAAGACGTCCGACATAGAACGTCGGGTGCGTCGTCATTGACTTTGGAAGGTCGATGGTGTACGACGCACCATGTCTGGCCAGGACTGCAAAAGGTCCGATGAAGCGGTGCTTCAGCTTGTTGCTGCCGACAGAGCTGACAGTGTCAAGAGGTAGGTTTCTCGTGTCTAGCAACACTAAGTCCCCAACCTCAAATATACTTCAGTTTCCTCTTTCATGTTTGTCTGAGTACTCCTTTTGTTTATCTTGGGCCGCTGCCATGGCATCGCGGACCCTGCTGACAATGCTCAGCTTGGTATCCATAAAGGAATCCACCTATTTCCGCAGGGAAACTGGTCTCACATCCGAGACCTGGGAGGAAAGAGCTTTCCAAGCCTCTCCCCCACTTGGAATAGAGGAGTTAGTGTCTCCTCGAAGAGTGAGAGGCACGCTGGGGTGGCGGAAGCCGTTCAAGTAGAACGGCGTGAACCCCGTGGACGCGTGCACCGCGTTGTTGAGCGCAAACTCAACAACTGGAAGCTGCGTCGACCACGTACGTGGTGCTGCCGAGCACACACTTCGCAGAGTGTCCTCGAGCACTCGATTGACGCGCTCTGTCTGGCCGTCTGTCTGCGGATGATCCGCAGTGGACATTTGCAGACGAGCCCCCAGTAAAGGAAACGGCGTTTTCCAAAAACGCAGCCGTGAACCGCGGGTCTCGGTCCGCGCCAATTGTCTCCGGGAGACCGTGATAGCGGAACACGCCATCGACGAACAACCTTGCGGTTTGTTCGCCCGTTACAGTGACGGGAACTGGAGCAAGATGTACCATCTTGCTCAGCCGACACACGAACACCAAAATTCCGGTGTTGCCGTGTCCGTCAGCGGGAAGCCCAAAGATGAAGTCAAGACTCATCGACTTCCAACAGTCAGCCGGTACGGGCAGGCTCTGTAGTGAAGCCGAAGAGTGCCCTGCGGGTTTGACCCGCTGACATGTTTCGCATGTCTTAACGTACCGGGCGACCCACTTGTACATGTGGGTCCACCAGAAGGACTGAGAGACCGACAGAAAGGTCTTCTCGCGGCCCAAGTGGCCGCTGGAGGGCGCGTCATGCGCCTCCGCGAGGATGTCGAACTTCAGATCCTCGTCGTTGGGTACGACCACCCGTGGAGGATCAGTGGGCTCCACCCGATAATAGAGGAGGCCCTCCTTCAACTCATATCGGTGGAGTCGTGAGCGCTGTCGCGACGAGAGCCAGTCGGACTTCGCGCTCGTTCCGGCCTTAAGGAACTTGACGATAGGCGCGACAGCCTCATCGTCCCGATACGCCATGCGTATCCGATCATATAGATCCGTTGTCACCCGCGTGATGTGGGCCAACTCATAGTCGGGACGCCGAGAGAGGGCGTCCGCAAGCACGTTGAGCTTGCCCGGCTTGTATTCGACGCGGAAGTTGTATTCCGCGAAGAAGGACAGCCACCTCGCCATCCTTTGGGAGAGGTGAGGCGAGTTAGTCGCCGTCCTCAAGGACGCGTGGTCTGTGTAGATCACAAAGGGCCTAGAGCCCAGAAGGTGAACACGGAACTTCACAAGGGCATATTTCATTGCCAGGAGCTCCTTGTCATGGACAGGGTAGTTCCGCTCGGCGGCTTTGAGCTGCCGGGCCTGGAACGAGATGACTCGTTCCTGTCCAGCCGTGTCGTCCTGCAGCAATGCACACCCGATGGCGTAATCGGAGGCATCGCAGACGACGCTAAACGGCTTCGTCTCGTCCGGCAGAGCCAGGACAGAGGCCTCTTGGAGACTGGCCTTGATGCTGTCAAAGGCGACCTGATGCACTTGCTCCCAGCGCCTGTCGGCGTCCTTCTGAAGGCAGCCCGACAAGGGCATAGCGAGGGCCGCGTACCCTGCGCTGTACTTGTGAAGGTAGTCGGCCAAGCCCAACCACTTTCGAAGATCCTTCTGGGATCGGGGCGTTGGCCATGCTGCAATAGCCTTGACATTGTCTGGGTCAGCCCGAACGCCCACGTTGCTGACGAAGCAACCGAGAACCTTGATCTCTGATGACGCAAAGACGCACTTGTCGATGTTGGGGTAGCGCTTGTTCGCTCGCATCACGTCCAACACTCGACAAAGGTGCCCCAAATGCACCTCCATGGCCGTCTGGCCTCCCTCGGTACGGCTATGGACGAAGATGTCGTCGAAGTACGTTTGTACGAAGGCGCGCAATGACCGGAACAGTTGCGTCACCAGACAATTGAATGTCGCCGGGGCGTTATGCTGCATGACGAGCCACCCCAACGCATGTCGCTTGGAGTGCTCACCGCGGTGAGCGGGATGCCGCTTTCACGCATCAGGATCTAGTAGGATCCGTCTATCAAATCCAGCGCACTGGAGAGCACGCTTCCGGCCATGTTGTTCAACAACACATTCTTTTGTGGGATTGGTGTCTGGGCCGCCACCTTCGCGTTGTTTAGCTTGCTATAAGCGTGAACTAGACGCCACTTCCCGTTCTGCTTCCGAACGCAGAAAGTTGGCGTCGAGTGCGGGGGATTTGACTGCAGCATCATGCCTGGCTTTACGTTCGCAGCGAAGAAGGCATCGATGACCTCGCACTGTTCGCGTGGGAGAGGCCAGTGTCTCGTGACACAGTACTTTGTGTCAGGCACGAGATCGATCTCATGCCGTACGTCTCAATCCGGTTGGAGTTGGATCGGTGGGTGTTTGTTCACCACGTCCGCATACTTCGTCACCAAAGGATACACTGAATCCTTGGGATTCGTAAGGATATCAGAACCCAAGTGCGTCTGACACTGCTTGGTCAGCTCTTCGAGGACGCTCTCGTCGAAGACAGAAAAGGAGTTCAACCCCTCCTGCGTGGCCTCAGGTCTTACGAGCACCATCTCGGTAATATCCCCAGCCCTGAGGTTGGCCAGGAGAGACTCGGCCGTCATTTCCTCGAGGTTCAGTATCTCTGCAACCTCTGGCAACGGTTCCAAGTGGACACCAGATGCCTTGACGGGTAAATCGGCCTCGCCATCAAAGATGTGATAGCACTCTTCCGGGACGTGGAACTTCATTACACACGTCTGGGGATGTCGTGGTGCCGACATCCAAGGCACTTGAGGCCTCGTGTGGTACTATGCTACCCACACAGGAAGCGTGGCCGACGTCTTCCTCTTCAGTTAAGGTCGGGGCGATCGTGTGTGGAACTCTGTTACCCACCATGTAGACGCTATTTAAAACTGTGAGCCCAAGGGTTGGAGTTTCACATTTGGGCTCAGTAAAAACTGCGGCAAGACACGTGAGCCTAATATATCAGTAATAATGGTTGATAGCGAATCCGTCTGAAACCAAGAGCAGAATTAAAGACAGTAATTGGCTCCTAACCAGTAAGTTCATTCAAGGCATACAGTACATCACGACCAAGCAGGAACTCGTCGTTACCATCTACAATCAAACATTCCACCGGACAGTGAATGCTGACTGGTCCAGTAGCTGTCCTCAGCGACAACTTCAATAACACAACCTCCTTTACGTTCATAGTACGTCGACCAACCAGTTCGCACAAAACTGGCTGACGCAATTTCACAGCTTCGATCGCTTCTTCGCTCAAGTTGTCCACATCGCTCGAGAAATGCACGACTTGAATGCTCCACTATCTGCGCGATACTGTAACTCAAGTGAGGCGTTCACTCGTACAGTCCGTTTTGCTTCGGGCAAGCACTGGCTAACTCGACGGAGGCATGCGGAGCCTTCCTTGCGGATTGGACTGTGGTCGGCGCTGGCTGTTGTTGGAACTGGATGTGTGGGTCCTGCTCTCAACGCGGGGACAATCTCTCACTAGATGCCATCCACCGCAGCTGAAACCACTCTGCTTGCTGCTGCGACCATGTTTGCTGTGCGGTACTTTGTTCTTAAACACGGCGTCCAGACTGCCGTGCTTGACCGTTCTTCGGAGCGTTTTCCTGGTTTTGCCGTTTGCGAAAAGCAAACGGGTTGGTGGTTTTCGTTTTCACCACTCTCGTTGTTATTCGGCTTGCGTTTTTCACCTGCACCAGCAACTCGCAACGCACGGTCAATTTTCTCCTGTTCCAAAGCCTACTCCATAATGCGTTTGAGCAATTCAGCAGCAAGTGCAAGCCGTCTTCAGTCTTGAAACGACCTACAAGTCCATTCGTACGAATCAGTGTGTTGCATGAGTGGAAATAGCTGGCCACGTGGGCCTCTACATCACCCTGACCCTCATCCATCGACAAATCGCGCTGGAGCAACTCCTCAATGTTGGGTAGAGTGCAATTCTTGATACTCTCAACCGTCTTCATTATCCAGCTCCAAAGAAAGTCGTCCGTCAAGTCGCTCTTGTTAATTTCCGAAGCTGCTTCACAGCGTGTGTCAAGCAGTGACTTATCAAACGAATTTCGGACGCTCGTCATGACGGCATCAAATTTGCGCTAGTAGTTTTGCAGCGGGCTTTAATTGCTTCTTCATACTCGAGCCGCAAGTCAAGCTATCTTGTCATGTCCTCATGCGATACATCGGCTACTTTAGGCGCACTGACGAAGGTGAATATCGGCTGCGGTACCATTGGTTGGCTGCCGACAGAAATGCTACTCGACGCTCCACCGTTCTGCACAGCAGTCAGCGCGCTAGATGCTCCACCAGCATGACACCCTGTTCCTCCGCCTGGTGTCGCTGTTCGCCTTCCTCTTGCTGTTCTTCGTCGATCCCTACTCCGCGCTTGGCCTCGATTCCCCGTCGCAGTCGACTCTTGTGCGACTGTCGGAGATGTTGATGCAACCACCTGGCTTGCCGCCACTTGCTCGTCCTGCCCTAGACGTGACGCCTATCTCGGCCGTAGTGCTCTCTGCGTCGGAGTCGTACTTGCGGTCGCCGCATCCCTGCACACGGAAGCGTCGTTATCGGTAGGTGTTGCTGACCTTTTCGTCGTCGGACCTTACATAACTAAAGGTAACTTTGTACTCGGTCCACGGAACACGTATTAGGGAAGCTGGTGGCTTCCTAGGATTCCTTGTTTGTATTGGTGCTGATTTCACAATGAGGCGTCTAACTAGTCTGGCAGCGCTCACTCCAAGCATGTTCTCAGGCTTCGTCCTCTAAAGGCTCTAGCTTAACTACCACCAGGTCGGCTTCAGTATCTTATCCTACACCCACTGAGTGAGCCATGTGTTATACATGAGCCCACTACAAGCTGCTCCCTATATTATACTGGGAATGCATCACCGTGATATGGTCAGCCCGCACCGAATAATTCCACGGTACCCCGTTTTCTTTGATAAACTTCCGGATATCAAATTCCTAAATCCAAATAAACTACAGTTTGTATGCTGAATCTGATTTATTTGCAAATCATATATGGCCCACCCCCGCGAAAATGGGGTGCAGTACTGCTGTAGTGTAGATCGAAACGCATGGGTCAACATTCGTGTCACCGGCAAAAAACGATTTTTCTAGTATTACTCAATGGATGAGCATAATGAATTCGTGAGTGTTGACGAAACAATTCTCGGTCTTTGCTGTTGTTTTGTTCGTTTCATGTAATCTGACGTCTTGTTCAGACGCCCCTGAGAAATTTTAAAGCTCGGGCATTGCTCACAAACACGGACAAACGATAGCAAAAAGTCGCGTATTGTACGGCGTATCGGCAGTTTGTGCGGGAAAAAGAAACAAACAGTTGAGCGCGGTCGGTAGACACCGGTCATAAAAGCTGATCTGATAAAGGGGTCTTCTATGCTGTCTTACGTCTGTACAGTATAGACGCCTTTGATCTCAAATATGAAGAATTTTCCATTGTTACCGAGATTCCCTAGGGTGTTTTGTGCAAATTCGGACTGAGCAATACTTTCGCGTGCTCACAACTATTCGTCGCTGTTGATCTGAAGGAGTCGCCAGATCATAGTAGGAGGGTGTTATCAACAAATGTGGTAGCGAAAGAAAAAAAGAAACAGTTGTAAAAGGGATCTGCGGGAATCCCAAGAAAAGCAGTTTGTGCTGTCGACACAGAACCCGATGAATTTATTTATGAAGGTACTCGAAGAAAGAATGCAGTTGGAAGAGTGGAGTAGAAAAGCTTGAGTAGTTGAATGCAAATTGCAAAGTGTGATTGTTTAGCATGTAAGATGACCTGGGTTCAGGCAGCCCTGGAGTAACAGGATATTCATCTAGCGACATCAACATCAGACTGGTGACGCTAGATTGGATACATGTGCCACTTGTACTGATCCGTGGAAATCCAACTCACCCCCCACAAGTAGCGCATGGTATCGCCGGTCAATGCAGGGTGTCCACGAGTCCGCAAAGTGTCCTCTTGCGCTGAAACTGGGTTCGAGCAAGAGCTTTTGTGAGCAGATCAGCGGGCATGTCGCCAGTCGGTATGTACTCGACTGTAAGTTCACCTTTGTGAACTAGATCTTTGACTGCGTGACATTTCACGTCTATTGTCTTCTGCGTCTCGCTGAGGCCACTGCGTAGGAGGCGCTTTATTGCAGGCTGGCTGTCCATGAGAAGCTTCAGCGGAAGTTCCTTCTGCAACACCTCGTTTACAATCACTTGCACCATCAGCGCTTCTTCGACACCTGCATCCGCGGCCAAATATTCTGCAGCAGTGCTCGACTTCGCTACGACACTCTGCTTCTTGCTGGACCACGCGACGGGGCACCCGAACAGATAGACTACACAGCCTGATACACTTTTCCGGTCAGTGCGGTCGTTGGCCCAATCGGCGTCGGTGGTAACAACAATATCGTCACTTGTCGGTTGAAGCATCAGCTTCAAATCCCGGGTTGCACGCAAGTGTCGGAACAGGAACTTTACGGCGTCCTAAGCCATCTTCCGCGGAGTAGCCGCGTGTCTTGCCAGTTGCCCCACGGCAAACATGATATCAGGTCTGGAGACTCTTGCGAGGTAAAGCAATGCCCCTATCGCTTGTCGGTAGGGCATCTTCATCATCAGCTTTCGCTCTTCTGCTGTGGGTCCATTGTCCGTAAAATCCAATCGTGTATTAGCGATCATGGGCAAGTGAGCGGGTCTCGTTTCATCCATTGTAAATCTGTGGAGTACTTCGTCAACGTATGCTGCCTGGATCAGTAGCACCATGTCGTCTGCAGCGCGGTCGATCTTCATGCTCAGGAACTGGTCCGGCACACCCATATCTTTGACTTGGTAACGCTGGCTCAGCGCAGTCATTAGTCGCAGACACTCCTCCTCCTGTTTGTGTGCGACGAGAATGTCGTCCACATAAACACACACCAACAAAAGCGAGTCAGCAACGTAGGCAAAATAGAGACATGGGTCACCTTCTGTCGGCTTCAGTCCGTAGGCCACGAGGAAAGCATTGATCTCCTTGTTCCATTCACGTCCGGCTTGCCGTAACCCATAGAGCGCTTTGCGGAGTCGCCACACCTTTCCCTGCTCACTTGTATCAGCGTAACTAGGCACGGGTTTCATGTAGATTTCTTCTGGTAGTATTGCTTTCACGTAAGCGGCGGGCACATCACCTTAGCGTGTGCACATTTTAAAGTACACCACGATTACAAAAAAACTCGAACTGTGACGAGACCTGCGACCGGAGCATATGTGTCGATGAAATGAAGAAGCCACTCTTGCTTATCACCACGGGCACACAATCTTGCCTTGAATCGTTCAACTTTTCCGTCCGTTCCTGTCTTTAAGCGAAACTGGAGGGTGTGGTCGAGTACACGGACGCCTGCCGGAGGTGTAACCCATTCGAAAGTTCCGTTGTCGAACAGTGACTTCACTTCAGTATCGATGGCTTTCTCCCACTGTTTCCACTGTGGCGAACGCTTCGCTTCCGCGAGATTCAGTGGCTCTTTGATGACGTCGCTCAAAACTGCATGGGCTTCTGCTTGAATTATTGTGCGTCGTGCAATTCGCTGCGAACGCCGAACTGCTGCCAGCTCTGACGGGAACGCGCCTTCGCGGTCATCCTGCGTTTGTTGCTCCTCATCTGTTCCGTCGTCCGAATCCGCGTCATCGAGCTCGTCGTTTTCTTCCGCCGATGGGTCCACTTCAAAAAGCATTCTGTCGATCACATTGACGTCTCTGGAAGTGAATATTGACCTATTTGAGCCCTTCGTATAGACATAGAATCCTTTAATGTCTTCTGCACACCCGATAAAAGCTCCCAATTGTCCCCTGGTATCGAGAAAACGTCTCTTCTTGCGCCGAAGTTGATCAGGAACTCTAGCGACGACAGCTTGACCAAATATCGGGAGATGTCCAACATCAGGACGCTGTCCGAAGACGCGTTCGTATGGAGTAACTTTTGCACCGCGGTGAGGAATCCTGTTGCGAATGTATGTAGCATGCTGCAGGGCGTATTCCCACAACTTGTGGGGTAATCCCGAGTCTACAAGCATTGCTGCCGCAGTCTCAGTTACTGTGCGAATGCTTCTCTCAGCGACACCGTTTTGAAATGAGGTGTAGGGAGTCGTATGCTGTAACAATATGCCTTGAGTTCGGGCAAGCTTCCTGAAATCTTTGTTGATGAATTCAGTTCCACCATCGGTTCGTAGTACCTTCAGGGATGTGGCCGGAACTTCAGCTTGTCTCTCAAGCATAGCAAGGAATCGTTTAACCATTCCAGTGGCCTCCTTTTTTCGCTTCATCGCGTACGTTTGCACGAAGTCCCGCCAGACTGCCACCATGAAGTACCTGTACCCATTAGTGGAGGCGGCTATCGGTCCAGCGAGATCGACGTGGCAAATACCGCCCGCTACGCTGTCTGGGCTTGACCTTGTCTTCGGTACTGGCTGTCTGGATGCCTTGGTTAACGCACACACAGTGCACATTGCAGGCTTCGCCCCAGGAATAATACGTAGTCCGCGAACTGAGCCCTTTCCGGCCATTCCCTTTAGAGTCTCATAATTCACGTGGCCTAAACGTCTGTGCCACATCTCGAGCGTCCTTCCAAGTGCCGCTGCGCTCAAACCGTGCGCTGTGCGCGTATTAATGCCTCCGGAATCGGTAGTTACAACTGAATATACACCGCCTTCGAGGCGTGCGATACAACATGTCCGGTTCCGTCGTCCTGAAAATATAGTGCAGCTGGAGGGCCCAAAACTCACTGTGTGTCCATCGCGCCACAGAGCAGACACAGATAGCAGCGTGTGCGGTAGTTCTGGTACAAAATAGACGTCATTCACCACGAATTCGTTCTCGATCTCGCTTCCAGTACTGTCTTGAACGATGGCCTTGATGCGTAGCCGCCCTCTTGCTCGAGCGACTACGGTCCTACCGTCTGCTACTTGAATAGCCAGTGCCACATTTTTATCGGTCACTTCAAAACCATATAGTTGGCTCGTCAGGTGATGTGACGCGCCCGAGTCGACTAAGATCGGGCCGCACCTGACGCCCAACCTTCAAGCCGAGTCCTCATCCGAATCCTCAGCGGAGTCACCCACAGCATCTTCGGCTTTGGCCACGTTGCCTTGAGCTCGTGAGGCCACTGTTTCAGTCTTGGCTTCACTAAGGTGTTGACGATGATACTTGGCAGTATGCCCTTCTTCGCCGCAGATGAAGCAGACCACGCCTCCACGACGAGGTGCTTTAGTGGATTTGCGTTTGCGCTCGACGATGGCCACGTTAGATTTAGCTCGAGGAGCCTTGGAGTGAAGCCTTGGACCCTTGAACGATGCGTCAGCCGGGTTTGCCTTAGCGTCCCCTTTCAGAGCCCGTGAGCCGTCCGTTAATTTCCGTCGCTTGTAGTCGTCCAGCCGCCCGTCTGATTGTGACAGCTCACTCAGGAACCGAACCGCATCATTCAAAACCTCCGTGGGCGTACCCATCTTCCCACGAATATGTGTTTGTACGATGTCTTTCCTCGGTGGCCATGCCAATCGCAGATATGTACCTAGCGCATGGTGTGCATTGGAGGATTGGGTCACTCCACCTGTAAGACCATCCGCCATTTGCACCAGTCTGTCGGCATACTCTTGATACGTTTCCGAAGCGCGTTTGCCCTCCGAGTAAATTCGGGCTGTTATCTCTTGATCCGTCAGGCTCGGACGGAATTTGGCGACAAGAGCGTTTCCCGCTTCCTCAAATGTAGCGCTCGGAAAGGCGACACGGTAAGTTTTAAGCCAGCGGCGCGCCGAATCCGTAAGAAAGATAGAAAGCGCTGCCTTCTTGGCATTCTTTGACCATTCTTGACCAGCCAATATCTGAGCGTCTTCGACTTGGTCTGCGAACTGCTTCCACCAGTCTCGAACACCAGAGTCGTAGGCTCCAGGGGAAACTGCACCGGAGAAAGTCTCGGATTTCACGTTCCTCAGGTCGATCTTGTCTGTTCGCTTCTCCGCTCCTTCTTCACCTACTCCTGCACCTATGTGCGCAGGGTTCGGCTCAACGTCCGGCTCGGGCGCACCTCCAGCATTGTCTTGTGAAGCAGGCACCTGCGGCACTGCAGGATCGTCTTGCAGAGCCGTGTTAGGTGGAAGAGCGACATCTTGGTCAGCCGGAGCGTTCACATTCACTGCGAGGGCAGCTGCGTTGCGATTGGTCCGGCGAGTCGACATTTTAGCGTCTGCGGCTGTTAACCAGTTGGAAGAGTGGAGTAGAGGAGCTTGTGTAGTTGAATGCAAATTGCAAAGTGTGATTGTTTAGCATGTAAGCTGACCTGGGTTCAGGCAGCCCTGGAGTAACAGGATATTCATCTAGCGACATCAACATCAGACTGGTGACGCTAGATTGGATACATGTGCCACTTGTACTGATCCGTGGAAATCCAACTAATGCTTATCCTTACAAATTTATCCAGTAAATCCAGGCACGCGCTCACCAGTAGTGTGTCCCTTGAATCATTAATGAGGCGATTGATAGTTGATACAGACACCGAAAATACATTTTATCAATTCAAGTATACTTATCCAAACTCGAAAAGAAAACAGGCCAAATTAAAAAAAACGTATTTGCATTCCCAGTGTAAGTCGCAGATGACCTAGTTGTCGTAGCCTAAGCATCATCACAAATGACACAAACCGGTGCCAAATGGTAGTGTCTGTGTCGATAAAGTCATGTATTTTATTATAAACCACAGCAGTCGAATTTTTCTTATCGGCATCTTCATTCCAACATACTATAAACCAGCTATCCCAGTCTCCGCGCCAGTCCTAGTTGTCCTTAAATACCAAGAATAAGTATGCATACACTGTTAAGATATTGGGTGAGCTGTATGACTTAGTATGCACAACACGTACAGTCCCAGAAGAAGAAAGGTGGTCGAAGACCAAGAACAGAAAGTTTAGCTGTAAGGACTCAAGAGGTCTGGCCACAGTTTGCCTTTTGCTTTTGAGAGAGAAGCATACTCAAGAAGAAACCGTAGTGGCGGTCGAGGTAGTAAGGGAAGTAGCAAGAGTTTGTTCTGCTTTCTGCTACTGTCCAAAATACCAGCGCAATAACGTAACAGGGTTATGAGCCCAACGATGCGGAACAGAGGAAACGGAGACTCAGTAGCCAAGAAAGTGGAGGTGGAGTGGAATAAAGATGGCCGTCCAGTGAATTGGAATGGACGCAATTGGCCTCTTTACAAGCGCACCGTGATGAGATACCTGACTTGGAGGACAATGGCTGGCGCTTGGACGACATCTGGGACGGTAGTATTGAGTACCAAAACACCAATGGTAACGAGGAGGAGCAACGATTCATGCGGCAAGACCAGTTACTCGCCAAGTTGATTGCAAGTTCGCTGTCGTGCACCCTCGCCCAGCAAGTAATGCGGTATGACTACGGTTCGGACATCTGGAACTACTTGGCTACGCGCTTTGAAGGGCGTGAAAACGAGATGACTACGCTGTACCCACAACCAGTCGTTCGTCAGCAGGTCGAAGGTGCATCATGTCCACCAGATGCAGACGTTTAGAACAACTTACTGTACATGATGGGGCTGCGCGAGCGGTTGGTTGTACTGGATGCAGACGTTAGTGACTCTTGGATGGTCGACTTCATGGTTTGGCCTGTGTCGCAGTTGCCATTTTACAGAGAGCTGGAGACTCCAATGCTAACTGGGGGCCTCCACACGATGAAGACACCAGATCAAGGAAGTCAATGATCCTCGTTCTGGACAAGAAGGAGCTAGTGGATAAACAATCCCAAGTTCGAAGTAATCCCGAGGTACGAGATGAAGCTGGAGGCGGTCGGCAAGGTGGCCGCAGTAACGGTGGCAAGCCGATGCCAAAGTACCAGAATCGTAACAAGGACAAGTCTACCATAAACAGCGGTGGTAGTCAAAAGTATTCGGGGTACTTCAAGAGAAGAACCGACCAGCAGCAGCGGCAGTATGAAGAAGATCGTGAGAATAAGAACTCCTTTGGCTGTCACCAGCCGGGACACACTCGAAGAAGCTGCCCAGAAGAGAAGACGCCAGAGCCGGAGAGCCTAAGTGGCAGTAGTGTCCGTAACGTCCGCAACCATGCCAACTTCACTCTATTGTCGAGGGTGGCTAGCCGCAAGCCGCAAAAACCTGCGCAAATGAAGGAGGGACGCGCCTACTCACGAGAAGCTTCACAGTCGAAGAAAGGCACTGCCAAGTACCAACAGAATTTTGAAAACCAGCTGGGGACTTGGGTGTTCGACAATGGAGCGACACAGCATTTGGCTGGAGATAAGAGATACTTTGTCAACTACCGTGATCTAACTCTAGAAGAACAAGATAGAGCTACAGTTCATGGCTACAACGGCAAGAGTACTCCAGTCAGCATTGGATCAATTGACTTATGGGTCAATGTTAACGACGATCCAGTAGTTCTTCGTGTGGAGAACGTATATTTTTTGCCACAACGGACCAATTTGCTCTCCCAGTCGGCAGCAACGCAGGAAGGATTTCAAACCTCGTATGACAACTCGACGAGAGAATTCACGTTGAATATGAATTAGGAAGTAGCACTTAAGATGCAGGTACAACCGTCTAAGCTGTGGACGTTCACATCAGACAACTCATTCTTACCAGGGAAAACGTCGGAGGAAAACCAGCCAACGCCAAAGCCAATGATCAACTACGCAATTAGTGATGGCGTCGCAGACTTGCAGAGCTGGCACGAGCGAGTGGGCCACATCTGCCCTCAATTTGTGAAGCAAATGGCAGATCAAAACTTGGTCGAAAGGATGATGCTAGAAAGAGGGACTTCGACATGTGTGAAGCCTGTCAACTTGGAAAACCACGCACAAAGACACCATTGAAACAACTGGATCGTGGAGTTAAACGGCGAAAGCAATTAGTGTTTGCCGATCTGCTATTTCCGCAAGGTCACAACAATTGTACGCGTTTCAAGGCAGTACTGGTGATAATGGACGCTTACACCAGGTTTACAACGATTTATCCGGTGCCGACAAAGCAGAAGGAAGCAATTATTGCACTGATGAAGCGATATGTCGTTTGGGCTGAGAGGCAATCACCAGAATGCAAGGTGAATGCGATCATTACAGATGGCGGTGGTGAGCTCGAGAATGGACAGACCACAACATGGTACCAGGAACACGGCATCATACATACCGTCATACCACCGAAAACATCTCGGCTGAACATGGTGGAGCGTACCCATCAGACGATAGCTGGCATGATGAAGACAATGATGAAGGAATCGGGCTTCCCGCCGTCATTTTGGATCGAAGCACTGTATTATGCAGTGCATCTTAAGAATCGATCACTCTCAAGTTCAACTAACGGCACGCCGTACGAAGGAATGTGGGGAAGACGCCCAGATATTCACCACATTAGGAAATTCGGAGCTCTAGTCTACGCACACTCGAAGGTTGGGCCGTCACGTCACAAATTTTCCGACAACTGCAAGATTGGATTTGTGCTCGGCTATCGTGATGGAGTTCTTGGATGCGAAGTCTATTTTCCTGCAGAAAGTTCAGTATTAATTGCTGGAGAAATCACTGCCAACGAACGTTCAATATTGATTACGACTTACCAGTCGTAGGGGGGGGGGGGTGACGGAGATAGCAGCAATGATACCATCAATAACGAGCAACATAGCTCAAGATCTGGTGTGGACCAAGCGTCAGATGGCCGTCATGGCTACGGAAACCGCTGCCAAGCTTTAAAAACACCATGGTGGTGCATACTGAGGTGGATCGTCGAAAACGTTAGAAAACATTAGTGACATCATGAAATGCATCCGATTTGCTTTTGACGATGATAGTGAACCAAATACGAGCACGTGTCAGAGGACAGTGGACTCGAGTTAGGATGAAGAATCAGAGAATCTTGACCAAGAAGCTGAAGAACAATTTGAATATGCAGAATTGATAGCAAGGGCGCTGCTCGACGACGTGGATGAGATAGCACTTCGTGATGGAAGTGAATATGGTGCTGAAAAGGAGAAGAAACTGCACTGAAAGAGGGGTATGGAGGAGTTTGCAGAGCCTGAAGAAGAAGATTTAACTGCTGACGAGATGCAAGTGTATGCTGCGCTAACCGCTACTGCACTGATTACAGAGACGCCAACGCAGCCACAGCAACCCACATGGCACATTTTGGAGGTCCCAAGAACAGTATATCAGGCGATGAACTCCCCCCAGAGAGCTGAAAGGTGGAAAGAAATGGAGAAAGAAGTGTCAGCAATGGTTGATAAAGACGTACTCGAGTTGGTTTCGGAGACGGACATTCCAATAGGGATGAAAACACTCGAGACGATGTGGCGATTTTAGCCCAAGACTGATGGTTTTAGAAATATATTGGGCTATCGCTCTCGCCTCTGTGCTCGTGGAGACAAGGAGGTACCATGTATTGACTTCAGTGTATTGGATACATTCTCACCTGTGGCGCGAATGGCTTCATTCAGATTGTTTGTTGCACCTTGCCAAATTTACCAATTGGTTGCCCACCAAGTTGATATTAACGTAGCCTATCCGAATGCACCGAAGAAACAACTCGCATTCAGTCGACGAATCATAGGATTCCCACTCAAACCAGGATGGGTCTACAATGTGAAGAATGCGCTGTATGGTTTGCATGAAAATGTACGTGAATGGTACGACGAGCGGCACAGTTGGCTGAGTGAAAAAGGAATGGAGAGAAGTACGACTGAACCCTGCCTGTATTTCTGATTTGAAGGGCAATTTGTTGCTTTCCTTCTTATCTACGCGGATGATTTATCTATGCTTCGAACAACCCGAGCTGGAAGACAACGGTTTTCGCAGATATTAATGCAAAGTATGGCGTCAAAGTCTTGGATCGGCTAGGCCATGACTTCGATCTTGTATCTTGTTTCTAACTTGTGCGTGTTGAATGAATACGTAGGTGGACAACAGCAAGCCGCAATTTGAAGAAGGTGAAACAATTCACTTACGAAAGGTGTTCAGGTAAAACAAAAGGCTCATAAGCACAAAGGGTGCGAACGCATTCAGACAAGTACCGAGAGGCAGTACGTGCGACCCATTTGATCGTAAATGAACTGGCCGGCATTGAAAGCAAAGACCAATTTGACGAGATGCTACGGTTTGTTATAAATCAGTGATGAAGTATTCGCCAGCGAACACTGGCGGAAACAGATATTGTCACGGAAGAAATGGATGATGCAGATGACGGAGCGAGTAAAAGTTCACTTCGAGACAATGATGATGACGTGAAACGAGAATTTGGGTTAAGTAGCAGTGAAGACGAGGACATGGTCTGTGATGATAAAGAGAAGAACGTTTCGGTTGGAGGAACGGGTGGGGTAACGATAAAGCTGAGCTCGAAAACCATAACAGTTGGAGCACCCCTAAAACTGAAGCAGAAGGTGCTTGCAGGTTAAAAATTCGACCGGAAGTGGTATGAAGCAGCGGAAGAAGGCATAAAAAAGCAGGAGAAGTTACCCTGACGGTGCTGTGTAACGCTCTCGATCGAGAGCAGCCTGGACTAGTGGAAACGGAGAGGCGCTTTTCTGGCATTCTTGTCTATGTAGACTTTAAAACGAAGAAGCCAAAACTCAAAGTTTTACATAATCCTGTATTGATCCAGGATCCTTTCTACATTCTCCCTGGAAAGCTTTTAGATGCATGTACGAAGCTACTTCCTGTTGGCAACACTGCGGCTGATGCAATTTCAATTGACGACTCTCAACCAGGTCAGTCTCAAGGTGTATCTCGCACTCAAGATTAAGGTACAGTGGAGACGTTGATCAACAAGGACGTGGGTAACTTCTCACGTAATCAGATCGAGACTTTAATGAGAATCCAGAATATGCGGACTTAGGTCCAGATTGGTCTAGACATGCACAAGTGGCTTCGGCAGGATGGACTACCAGCACTACCTGCTGAATACCACGATCTAGCGATCAAAGCGGCTGAAGACGTGGTGAAGGCCTACCTACACAAACGCATAGAGACACTCCCTAACTACCCGAACTTCCAGTACGCGATGCTGTATCGAGCGGCGCATCCAGCTCGGCTAAACGACGCTACGATAAGGGCGTTGTGCTTAAGACTCTGCGGAGGCTACCCTACGTGCGGATTCGCCGGGTTCCAGTCCGCCACAACGAAGTCCAAACGTACCCGGAATCGAGACGAGCAAGTTATAGACGCTGCTATACGCGATCTGGTTCTCCATCAAACGGGCGACCGAGCTGTGGAGACAATTGGCTGCCCCTGAACTTCATGAACTTCCATTGGTGCTGTGTTACGGTAATGGTGAGTCAAAAACGGATATTTTACCATGATCCACTAAATCAAGGCCCCTACATGAATGTTGCCAAGGCTGTGGCGACCCACCTCAAGTTAGCTGGGCTGCAAGGGTACGATGTTATTCCGCAGAACAACCCTCTGCAGTTTGATCCGTTCAGCTGCGGAGTCTATGTGTGCTGGATGTTCATTCGACAGGTGTGTAAGAGTGTTCATCCGGACATGAGCAAGACTGCGCTTAATCGCCGACGATTCGAATTGTTCTACTACCTACTGACGGCCCGTCTACTCCCTGTGAAAGCCTCTACATCGACGCCAAATGCTGAAGATGATGGTACGGAGGAGAAATTGCCGCCTCCGAGAGGGGCGACGACAAGAGTGATGTCGACGAAGAACTTCCTCCAACTCAAGTGGAGAAGTAGGTCGGCGGGCCATAGTGTGCTGAAATTTTGGAAGCGTGCAGAAGTTAAACAGCTACTAATACATATTTCTTCATCTTCATAAAGGTTGTTTCTTCTTTTTTTTTACGTCATCCAGATAGAAGAGCTTCAACGAGTCGCTTCCGTCGTCTTCATACGCGATCTGATATCTGTAGTCTTCGCAGGATTATTACGTGATTTTAACAGGATTAGTCCTGGAACCATACATTGCTATAGCGATTTCGTCAAAACACGATGTACACATCCAAGCTTAATCCTGGGCGATTCTCAGCCACACAATACGTATCTAACTCGTCCTCGACAAATCTTTCCATATCTTCATGTACCTTCCCCATATGGACACTGATTTAAGATATATTTCGACGACCAGGATTAATCCTGGTCATAATCGTGTATATTTAGTTGGGAAGAAAACCGCGACCGCCGAGTCCATACAACTCCGAAGACGAATGGGATGATGAGGACCAGTCCGGAGGTTACGACGCAGCGGAAGACGATGACTACATAGCCGGCGTTGCCAATGATAAGGGAAATACCCCGGACCGCCGAGAGAACTCTGCGGGAGACCAGTATAGCTCGAATCGAAGTTGAGGGAACTCGGCGAATCGACCTCCGCGACCGTACAACCAACGAGAACAGTCGAGCCGTGGAGATGGATCACGCGACAACTCACAGTGTGGACCCTGTGCAGCTTGTGGAAGAACGGGGCACTCGGCTCACTACTGTCGGCGGCGCTGCAAATTTCGCAGACAAGTCCATGAAGTCGGCCAGTGCGAGCTGTTTCGTCAATACGAGAAGCTGGCTGCGTTCGTGCAGAACTCTGTCGACAAGTCGCAAGTGCCAGAAGACCTGCAAAACCTTTACACGCCGAGTGATTTATACTCGGCGGACCGCCAACACTGACTGGATTGGAATATGCCGGGCAGCCACAGTCAGCTGAACCTGCAGTTGAGGCGAACTTCTTGTTTGCCTTCGTAGGTGAAGCAGGACGGCCCGAGGGACAAAACGGGGATGGCAATTGGATGTGTGAAATCGACGGAATTGAACGTGAGCTCGGCGAGTTAGATGATAACTACCGAGCGATTGCAAGTGGAACTCGGCAGTTAGACCAGGCTGTGCATCGTAACAGAATCATGAAGCTGCTTCCAGGAGAACGACTGGGATGGTGGTCAGCACAGACGTTTGACCGCCGAGTTAGAATGAGAGCTCTCGTATTAGAGACAGTGAACGACCGAAGGACCAAGATCCTATTGGACACCGGAGCAAATGTCTCGGCGATTAGTGAGTACTTCGCGAAGAAACTGCGTCTCAAGAGAGTGGCTAGCCGAGATAAGCGGATCGACATACAAGGAATAAGTAAAGACAGAATGGTGACAACGTAACGAGCAATCGTGAAGGTGACACTCGGCGGGGAAGTGGCATACGAGTTTGAAGTGTGGATAATGCCTCATCATGCCGGAGTCGATTTGATTCTCGGCACTGACTTCATGATCCCAGCTGGGATCCGTCTGGATCTGTACAACTCGTCGGTCAAGCTACCTGATGAGATGGTGATCCCACTCATCCGATCAAATAATGCGCCGACGAAGACCGAGTTCGGACCAAATGTCCCATGTGGGCCACCAGACGGGTTAACAAATGACCGCTGAGTTCAAATTGCCCAGGCGGCAACCCAGTGAGTCGACGAATGACTTGTGGGTGCGACGGACGAAGGGTTGGATTCCCACGGTTTGTTTTTAATCGCCGAGGAAGATCAACCCATGTACTAATTACAAATGTACGACCCTAGTCAGTCTGGTGTCCACCTCACTTTTATGTGATAAAATCGCAACCACACGGAGTACTGGCCAATGAAGGATATGTCCACGTGAACTCGGCGAAATACCGTGACTGGCCGATATTGGTATTTGAGTCAGCGATGGACAAATATTTGCTGAAGAAAGAACAACGACTGTACGAGGACTGGTTGTCACACCAGCCGCCAGCTGTGGATAGACGAAAATACCCTATTCCGACGGCGGTGAAAAAACGACCCCCTCCAGTAGAGAACGGACCCGAGTTAACATGCGCCGAACGCTGGAGGGGGATCGAAGCTGATACAGGAGCCGACGAAGACCAGAGGCGTCGCGATAACGCCGACGTCGTATTAACTTCAGGGGTGACAAGGGGTGACCCGGCTATAAACTCAGCGTTCAAGCTGGAAGACGTCCGAGCGGATCGTACGACGGTGTTATACGATGGCCAAGATGTCTCCTATCATCTGCCCAAGTTTGAAGACGATGGCGCCATTTCTGACGCCAGCACGAACTCAGCGGTTGAAGGAACAAGTGCCGTAGGGACCAAGAAAGAAGCATCTGCGACTGAAGACTCAGCGATAACGGAAGGAGACCCTGAAGAATGCTCCGAACAGGTCCTACGCGACGAACAACTCGTTATTGACGACCGAGTCAAGTTTGAAGTCATGAGACCAAGTATTGTGGGTGAGGTGAACTTAGCTATAAACTCCCTGACCACTATAAGTGCTGGGAATAACCATGTGGTGACGGCGAGCTCGGCGCTCGAAGATCCAGCCGTAAGAAATGACTTGGGGGCTGTCCCAGCGTGCCACAGGACTGCCGACTACGTGAGTGACGGGTGTGGACGCGTGGATGTCTGTCCTGTAGTCGCAGCAGACTCAGCGGTACAGCGCCCTAGTTTGAAGGTCTTCACCTTCAATAGGCGCCGGATTATCACCCAATATGACCAAGGTTACAGCTGCCCATGCTGCCATATTCATCACCTCCAGATGCTTCCTGGTGGTATATGTATGTGTATAAGCGCGTAAGGATAACGTTGTGGATGCATTCGATGACCCAACCTCCCATACCAGCCACGGGCAATGACGACGCTATGGATTTATCGAGGGCATCACAGCCTCGACGAAGATATGGAGGCGAAACAATATCAGTGTTATGGATCTATATGGGATTCGATGGTCTACTTCGAGCTTTGGTGTTTTGTGGGCGACTTGGCGAGCGTAATGCGGATGCTTGCGCTAGTACCGTCATTGTGCTGTCCGTAATTGATCCCTTAAACGGTGTTCAACAGCTCAAAAGCCTGCTCTGTCAGCACTGCACATGAACCTGAGCTCCAAATTGGAGAAGGAAAAGGCCTGACGAAAGAGAAGGACTTTGCTGTGCTTTCACGGAAATCGTGCATCCGAGGCAGTCACTCCATGCAGGACACGGTCGTCAATATGCGCTCTCGCCGGATAAAGTTGCGGCTCACAGTAGGACGGTAGTGGATCGTCGAGACAAGTTGCTGTGGACGCTTTTGGATCGCATTATGGAATCTTTGACATGCAATTGGAGACTATAAAAGCAGCAGTTTAAGATCCTGCGACCGACGAGCCCGCTTGTGTGTCGGACATCGGAGGCTCTGATTACGAGCAATCGAGTGCTTCAGCAGCAATGTTGGAGCTCCTTTTGCATCCTTCGTACGGGTTTGTCCATGTTCGTCGGAGTCGGCTGGTGCTGACAGGGGAAAAAAAATTTCTTGTCGCGACAAGTAACTTCTCACCGAATCGCTGTTTATAGGGTGCGGCGCATGGGCCAGGCGACCAGCTGTGCATTGACGTGTATGGCGTGCGGTGTTGGTCTCTTTGGCACGTGATTCGGACGGAACGGTTGGTGGGACCTGGGGATACTTTGGCCATAGTATTTGTGAGTTTTCTCGCTGGAGGAAGGCGATATTGATGCGAAGATAACATCACTAACGTAATGAGCATATTGGGTTTTTTATCCACTGCGAGTGCAGGTACTACGGGTTCTGCTGTGGCGACCAGCGATGCTACGACTTCCGGTGCGGCGAGTGCTGCTGCGACGGGTGTCCGAAGTGCTGGCACTACCGGTACTGCTGTGACGAATACTGGTAGTGCTGGTAGGGCTGGTACTGCAGGTGCTGCGACGGGTGCTGGTACTGCGGGCGCTGCTGCGACGGGTGCTAAAAGCGCTGGTACTTCCGGTCCTACTGTGACGAGTGCTGGTACAGCGGTTGACACTGCTGCGACGGGTGCTAAAAGCGCTGGTACTTCCGGTCCTACTGTGACGAGTGCTGGTACAGCGGTTGACACTGCTGCGAGTGCTTCTGTGAATAGTGGTACACAGACAATAGAATCGATACGTTTCGTCAGTTGTATTAGTTTTGAAGAGATGTTGCACATGTAGCCTCGTTTTTTTATTGGGAACTCATAATAATCTTGCTATTCCGCCTCTAAATACATATCGCATTAAACGGGGTCTCTCCGTAGAATGTTTTAATTTATTAGATTAAGGTGAAGATGAATTGAGCATATGTCGTAAAAGTAAGGGTTGGTATTCCAACTCTTTTTACTCTTGATATGCGAGTTGCTCTGAATACGTGGACGTCGACTACAAGAATTAAAGCGGGATTCAAGAGTTATTTTGATTTTAACAAGGTATGATACAGTGCAGTCGTGGGCTTGGTGCAGATGAGAGACTGATATTGTGCGGTATTTTGTTGGACGGCGTGTTTGATACGAAAGACTTGGACTCCATGTACAAGTCGGTGATGAGTTCAGTCTCCTGGGTTCTTGTATTAGGGTTTCGCCCAGGATAAAAATATTAAACACTTTTGTCGTAAATTTTGATTGACCTGAAATAGTAAAATTAAAACATACTACTTCAGTAGCTATTAATAATGGCGGGGCTTCTTTGGGCGAGATTCGAAAAAGGATCGTGTTGACCGACAAGAAGAAAGCGTTCAGATCCACGATAAAGGAGTTCGTGATGTTCGTATCCAAAAGATGTTCGCAGTCAGCCCAGCAATCACCACACTTAAGCAACACGACACTACTAAATGAAGAACACAAAGTGCTTATTAGACGAAGCAAAAACTCAACAACAAAAGCCTCTCGCTCGGTGTCTCAACACAGGACGCCGAATATCCATGCGTCTAGTGTCCGCACCACTTCCGTTTTCTACAGGTCGACTTCGTTGTTGCGGTGGCTCTGGTGCTGCACGACCGAGTGGGTGCGTTGCATCTGGTTGTTGGCTTGTGGCTGTAGCCCTCTTAGCGGTCGGTTGCCGTAGTAGTTGGCGTTGGACGGGGTCTCCTGCGCGTACTGGCGCGGGTCCTGCATCTTGGGCGTCGTGTCGTCCCCCAGCACGGCCATGGAGCCTCCTCGACTCTGGTGGTTGTTGTTGTTGCTGTTGTTGTAGTACTGCGGCTCGCCCCCCAGCGCGAAGAAGGCCTCGGAGCCTTCCCGTGCGTTGGTGGTCTGCACCGTCACCGTCTTGTCGTCCGCGCCGTCCCGCTTGAGCTTCCACGTGCGGTAGAAGATGTACACTTGGCGGATCATGAGACACACGAGCACCAGCACCTGCAAGCCGACAATCGCAAAGGCCACGCCCTCCCGAAGATCGTCCGGGATGCTCTCGGTGAAGCTCGTGGCGCTCGAGAGCAGGAAGAAGCTGAGGAAGAGCGCCGAGATCTTGATGATGATGACGAAGCTCGACGTCTTCTGCACGAACGCCGTCGGGTACGGCTGCTTGATCTCCAGGTACAGGAGGAAGGCGATGTGCAGCGCGATGAGCACGATAATCTGCCACAAGCCCTGGATCCAGACCATGCCCGTGGTCATGCCACACAGCAGAGCCAGCAGCAGCTTGGGCGCGAAGAAGAAGCGGCCTTCGAAGCTGTGCTCGTCGTACAGCGGCCCGTAGCGCGCGTGGAACTTCTTGTCGAAATGGTTTTTGGTCCCCAAGTCTCGCAGCTCGTCCTCGTTGTTCTTGATGACCACGACGCCGTACAGAATCGTCCCAAAGGCCAGACCCAGCAGCGTCAGGATCGCCAGGAAGAAACTCACGTCCACCGAGTCGTGGTCCAGGCAGTAGCAGATCTGGTACATGGCCGTGGCGCCGACCACATACTCGGACAGAATGAGGATCATCATGAGCACGCCGATGGCTTTATCCAGCCATTTCTTACGGAACGTGGGGAAGTCCTGCACCAAGAAGAAGCAGACGCCCATTGCCAGCGCGTACGCACCGAACAGGACGCCGACCATGCAGGCAATGCCGGCCACAGCCAAGTAGAACAACATGTCCGGGTCCACGCCGATAAGAGACGCGTACTTCTCCATGCCCTGCACACCGGTAGTCGACGTCGAAGAGCCCGAGCCGGAACTGCCACTCGAGCTACTGCCGGTAAGCAGACGCCGGGACTGGGCCGTCGAGTTGTCATCCGACGACGAAGCGTTGTTCTTGCCGAACGGGAGGAAGGTGAAGGCTGCTGGAGCCATCTTCTTGCCCATGTTCTCCATGAAACGAGGCCGAGCGTCCACGTTCATCTGGTTAAGCATGATGGAGAACTGGCAGATATCCACAGCAGCCATTGTGATGCCGACACTGGCTGCGGCCGACACACCGGAGGCCACACCGGCAGAGGTGCCGCCAACGACGCCACTAGCGACCGACATGACGCCACCGGCAACTACCGACACTGTAGCGGCACTGCTACCGATTGTAGTCGAGGCAATCCCGGCCTTGTCAACGTTTGACTTGGCCGTACCATCAGGCCAGTGGTTCGCGTCTTCCAGACCCTTGTTGGCCGGCACCGAATACTGCGAGTTGGATGCCGTGCCGGTACCGCCGGCACCAGACGACGGTGTGTAGCTCGATACACCGGCACATTGACAGGAGCCGAAGGAATTGTCACTAGTGTAATCACACTCGGTAGTAGCAGCAAACGTGAGGTTCGAAAACGGCTGCTGCACAGCAGTTGCGACAGACGCGGCCGCTTGGGTGCCGGCGTTACTCATGAGAGTTAGGAAGTCTAACCCTGCGTAAATCTCCGAGTTAATACCGTCCGACGCCGTGTAGTCCCACGTGCCGTTGTTGCAGGCCGGGAACCGGCACACCGACATGCATGTAGCCAAGTCCGATATCTCCGTGCCGGACGAAGTGCCAGAGTAGATTAAACACTCAGCGGACGCAGCAGCGGACGTCACATCCAGTTGGGTACCTCCACACGTGAGACCCATTGTAGACCATGCATTGTAGAAAGTAGAGTCACAACTGAACTCAATCGTTGTGGTAGTCGTCGTAGTGTTAGTTCCTACCACACCTGCCGTTCCGGTTATTGATGACGACCCGGTCATGGTCGGTGCCATTGTTGTTGTTGTTGTCGTACTAGTATTCGAGCTTGGCGTCTTAGTTGCCGACGTCGGCGTCTTGGTCGTCGGAGGCGTGACTGTTGTAGCTGTCGGCGCAGTGGTAGCCGTCGTAGTCGTGCCGGTGGAGCCCGAAGCTTCCGTCGATACCGCTGTCGACACGCCGGCAGTTCCGGCAGTCGTCGTGGTTCCGCCGGCCTCGCCGGCCTCACCCATAAGACGACGGCCATCGTCCGAACCTAAGGTTGTCTCAATGGATGGAGCGACAGTAACCAGCGTAGTGGCCGCCGATCCCTCCGAAGTGGTTGACCCGGTCGACGTGCTTGGCGGGTTAGTTGCAGCTGGAGGTGTCTTGGTAGTGGCCGATGGAGTCTTCGTCGTGGACGTTGGTGTCTTGGTCGTGGACGCCGGCGTCTTGGTAGTGGGTGTCGGAGTGGTCGATCCGGAAGCGTCCGAAGAAGTGTCCTGAGTCTCGTCGCTCGAGCCGGTGTCATTCGCCTCGCTTGAGTCGTCAGAACCGACCCCGACCGTGCCCGGGTTGTCGTCCGACCCGTCGCCGACACTGCCAGACATGTCGGAAGATGTGTCGGGCTCGTCGTCCGAGTCACTGCCTGAAGACGTCGACGACTTCGTGGTGGTCACGCTGCTTGGCAGGTTAGTGCCTGTCGGCAGCGAGTACCGGAACACACATGGCACCGAACCGGCACTGGCCGAAATGGTGCCACTGCCCGATGAAGTCAACACCGTCGAAGTTGTCTGGGTCGTCTGCGCTGCTGCGACAGTCCACGCGGTGGCGGCTGCAATTGCCGCTACATACACTCGCATTTTTGTTGCTTTTTCGTGTTTCACCTAAAGAGACGCCTTAATACTCCGCGCAAAACCTGTTGCCGATCCTGCGTGGGTGGGAAAATCGAGAATTCGTGTCCTGTCGCTTTAGGCTAATACACACACTCGCTCACGCCTGCCAAAACTCGACGCTCGCTCGCTGCTTTGGTTTCCTGTTGCCCGTTTGCTTTCCTTCCTGTGGCTGTCTCTACAGAGCGGTGCGATTGACAGACTGAGTGGTGAGAGCCAGCGTCGGTAGAGGATAGTGTGTAAGATAGGCGCTCTCTCTGTAGGAGTAGGGAAAACGCTGGCCCACAAAACGCCGTGTCAACTGGTCGGAGCAACCAGCCAATCAGCAGGTGTGACCGGTTCGGTTATCTTGGTCTCACGAATGCTCCTTCTCCACCTCTGATAATGTGCGCCTTGCTGTTTACCAAAGTGCCAACGTTATTAATAGCCCCCCCCCCCCCCCCAACTTACTTGCTGTAATGGCAACGACTTACATCAGGAAAGTGGCGGAGATGTGAAGTCGTATCCATAGTGGTTGCGATACGAATTTGTACATGTACACTGCGACGCGAGAAACAGCATGAAGCAAAAGGAGCCAGCGTCGCATGTGCAAAGGCTCTTCGCCAAAGAATTTACGAAACGCTAAAACGGAGGGATCGGGCGCTAAATCCTTGAATATCTATCATAGAGCCTCAACGCACGCCACACCAGCGAATAGCCCGGGCAACATGACGATCCACAAAGGCATCGAAAGTGGTGGAGTCGGAAAGGTACATGTAGGATGTATGCAAAAAGGTTGCGGCAATGAGCGTGGCAAAGTACAGTAGGGCGACTTTGGCAAGTTTGCCACCGACGTTGCTGGTCCTTGTCATTCGTTGCATTTTTGGCTACCGAATGAACCTCGAAACCACCTGGTCTTCCCTTCACGACAGCACAACCTCTCAAACCCGATCCCGACTTGCGTGGTAATTTACCACTGGTAAACGTGGGCATCTGCGAGCGAGTCAGTTTTGGTGCGCGTTTTGCCAAGTAAGTTTACAATCATTGCAACATGCAACAGGCGACATTTTTTTAAGTGGTAAAAAAGCTATTTAAGCTCGTGGGACGCAAAATTGATAGACCACTTGGCAATCAATTGAATCTCCTCGTTCTTCGTGAAAGCTTTTAAAACAATCTGGAATTGTATTGCAACGTTGAAGAGGCAAGAAAGATATTGCCCCTGCTCAGCATTGTCATGTCAAAAGCGAGGAAACCCAGCGTTTCGTGTACCTGTGGATGGCCGCAAGAGCGAAAGGAAGCATGACCGGACGGACAACACGTCCTAAATTGAAGTAGGCTCCTTGAGTTTTTGTAACACGTCACAAGTTTTGATGAGATCTCGTCAGGGGGGACCTTTTGCCTCGAATGAAATTTTTTACTTGCAGCATTGAGCAATGGTAATTTCTATGCTTCGCCTACAGTAGCGATCCTTTTCGTTTAAGGTTCATTGATGTACTCGGGAGTATCCAACGTGGTGTATTTGCCGGACTCATGACTTTAGGAGAACTGTGTTAAGGGGTGTACCGCGGGGCCTTCCTGTAATTGTACGACTTTCGTGCGACCCACTGGTGCGAACGGGCAGCTAACAGCAACTTTCAGCAACAGTTAAGCAACGTAATTAATACCGATTGTACCGGTATTGTTCCGATATCGTTTCACATGTGCCACAAAATCCTCCGGTACAGGTAATCAACCGATATTTTGTCTCACCAAACCAACCAGAGTGGCTCTTCGAGAGAAGCTGGACAAGTAGCGGTAGCTGGCAGTGGACGGCTCTACGAGGCGAAGAAGTCAAGGGGTCGATGCTGAGACATCAGTGAGCAAGCAGGTTGGACGAAGCCGGGCAAGCAGCGATAGCGGACAGTGGAGACGGCGTTACTAGGCGACGAAGGCAAGGGCTTATACCGAGCCGTCGGCGACTAGCTCTACAAGTTGTGGACGGCTTCACTACGTGATGAAGGCATTGACCTGGTAACGGCGAACGATGAGCGGCGTTCTACGAGGCAACAAGCTGCGGTGGCGACAGTGAATGGATCTGCGAGGCTATGCTGAAGGGCCGAAGCTCTTCAACTTTCGGCTTCTTGTGCGAAGATCATGCGTGGATGCAGCTAGAGCTGGGGGTGTACCGCCCGCTTTTACGAAGCGAGAGATCTATATCTTACGGATGGAAGCAAGCATGGAGGCAGATCATTACATTTGAAGTTTCGGGTGTTGCTACATGTAGATAAATTCACTGAACGAAGGTGTTGCGAGCCGCTGGAAGGGCAACTTCTGTTGTTGTTGCGCCAATGGTCCGTGATTGTAGAAACTTTTTCAAGGTGACGTCGCTGAGGTGACACAGTCGCTGTTCTTCATGCAGCGTGGTTTCGGGTGGTTTTGACCATGATGTTAGCTCCTCAGTAAATGGGTTTTAATGCAATCAGTGCATCTCTTGAGGACACGCGCGACACGAGTAGATATCTTTGCTGGGGTTTGTTGACGACTCACTGTTTGGATTTCTAGTCCATGACGACCATCGACTGGAGTGTTTCGCCCTGGACCTTATATACGGTCGATCCGATGGCGCATACGAAGGGCAGTTGCTGAAGTTTAACTGTGATCGCGCGAGCGCGGCCGTCGGGCGCTTTGGGGAGCGTGATGGTCACCTTCTGGTATGCCTCCGCCGCGTAGAATACAGGAAGCAGCTCTGGGTCGAGCTCTGGTCGGATCGCTGTAGCGTGCGGTCGGTTTGGCACGCGAAGTATTGCGTAGTCCGGTGGCTGGTTCGGCGATGGAACGATCGTATTTGTCGCGCCGTTGCGTACGAGGCGAAAGCACGCTCCAGGGGAAAATTGCACTGCCTCGAGACGACCGAGAGTGCCATTCGCAGCGCCTTTTGCCGTCGCAATATTATGGGTGGTCTGGACGGGGATACCATGGACGAGATCCAGGTATGGGGCCATGCGGCCGAAGCGGTTGTCGGAAAGACTGAGGACGTAGCGAGCATCACTGCAGCTGAGGCCATTCAAGGCTCCTTTGAAATTTGCGACGACGCGCACAGGGTATACGTCAGTCGGTAGCATGACTGCCGTTTCGGTGACGAAGGCATTATTGATGGCAAGGAGCGCTGCGTTTTCAGGCGTCACAAACACAACGTCGGCGCCAATTGTGATGTGTGGTTTACTGTGTTCTTGGTGGTCGCGTTGGTGGCCCTCGCTTCGATCTATCACACGGCTGTTGATCAGGTCGATGAATGCTGAGGTCCACTGTCTGAGTCGTGCGAAGCGACAGCCCTCTCCCCACTCTGGATCACCTCGAAAGCGCACCGACTCCTCGAGGATGACGACGGTAGTGAGCTTGCGCCATAGCTCGAATCCTTCAATGTCGGCGGTGGTTACTTTTCACGGTTTGTCGAGTAGGTAAAGGTAGATTGGATCGGCCTTCACCGGTGGCATTTGCAGAATTCACCGACGAGCACGATGTGGACGCCGCCGAATGGTACACCGGGTACTTATTTGTACCGCCGGAGCAACTTGTCGAGGCGCAGCCACTCGACCTTGGTCATCATAGAGACTTCATCGATGACGAGGCGATCTAACGACGTAAAGCGCTTCTTATTGATGGCGTGTTGACGGCGCATTAGAAAATTCGCGAGCGTTCGTCCCCCAATCAACGTCGCGGCCTTGCACGTCAGTGCCGTCTTCATGACTGCGTCGCCGCGGTGCCAGCTTCTACAGAGCGCGTCGACGGCATCAATCACACGATTTTTGCCAGTACCGCCGGCTCCACCTAGAAAAAATAATAACTGGTCATTGCGGATACATGCCTCGAAGTTGTCCGTGGTGCGGTAGCTGTCACCACGGTCATGCTGGCTTCCGAGCTCTTGGCGCAAGAAGCGTCGGAGCAGCGAAGTTGTGATCAGGGTGAACGCCACGTGCTGCCGGTGATTAGGCGTGAACGCTCGGGGGGCTTCCGTTATTGACGCGTACGATCGCAGAGGTGGTGATGGGGGAGCGTTGTTAGGAGGTGCAACAGAGACCATTCACAGACATCCTCGAGTTCATTTTCGAGCAGGGCAATGACTTCGGTGGATCGCACGTTTCCAAATGGCTCGAAGCGATGCGGCTCTGCCTCGTCATTCGAAGTATTGCTAACGAATCGCTGTAGTTCTCCGAGCGGGATGTCAAACACTGCTGAAATGTGGCGACGCGATTCCACGGCTGCACTTGCTGTGGTTTGAGCGACTGTGCCCAATTGGCTGTGGAATCTACTACTGGAAATGGCTGACGCAACATTTGGGAAAACTGGCAAATTCGACGTGAGCTCCGAAGTCGATTCGTCAACATCACTGCCATCGCCGTCGAAGAGATGGTAGAAACGGTCGGTTTCGGCGGCAGCTGGAGTTCGAGCGGGCTCGCACGAGGAATTCGCGCGATTGAGTGCTGCGTCGACATCATCACGCGTTCCCATGAGGTCGTCATCGTCGTTCCCACTTTCAATATTAGCTCCAAGCGCAGCCTCCGTTGTTTCACCGCGCTCTTTGGCTTGGTTTGCGACACGGCTGTAGTCGTCCATGTTTGCCATTATCTCTTTCGTGAAAGCCCCGCACGTGGGCTGCCACTGTGAGTACGCCTCGTTTCACGCTATGCAGATTATTGGATTGGTAACGAGATCGGTTACGATTCGAAACGGCTTTAACAGTACAAGTGCACACTGGCTACGCTGTACTTCAAGCTCGGGTTGTGAATCGGCGTTGATGAAAGGCATGCGCATACCCACAACGACCGGAACGACTTCGTTTTCGTGTACGCCGATGCAATGCGAGCTGAAAAGCGGGTGCTCCGACATGAAAAGCGCCGTGGTTGGGGTTGTCAACGTCCATTTCCGACGGATATGCGTAGCAACAAATACGTATAGACTGATTTCCTCGAGCGCCGCCGGTCGGAACAAATAGTCGTCAAGAAATGAAGCCGCTCGGAAAGGTAACACCGTCCATACCACTCGTTTGTAACTCGACGAGGTTGCACGGATGGGACTGTTGGTCTACGAGTTCGTGCAGCACATTTCGGAGTGGGAGCGATGCACGCGATGTACGCATGTAGCACGTACAGAGCGGCGAGGGGTCCTGCAATTTCTCGCCGATTCGTGATTGCATACAAAGCGACGCTACACGTCGGCGTCCGATTGCCGCTCGTTGCCGAGAATCGATGGGTAGCGCTTCCGCGTCGCTATCGATGCTGCGTGCTTCTCGTAGCTGGTGCCGCTTGAACGCGGCGAGCGCGACACCGGTTATTGAGTCAATTTGCTCCTGCATCATGGTCACGTACTTCGTGGCGTAATAGATGCGCAGGAGCGCATTGTCACCACCGATCATGACCTGAATGTCATGATTCGACCGAAATGCAAGCATAATCTCGCGATTGAAGCCGTTAACAAGCTCAAAAGGTGCTCGACGTTTGATCAGAACGCCGTCGTCCGAGCAAGTCGACCGCACGACACGACCTCGTGGAAATCCATAGCGGCACTCGCCGGAGGCCGCTGCACGCAGGGGTTCCGAAAATGTTATTTTTATTAAATATATCTTTTATTTTGCAGTAAAATAACTTATTTTCGAGCTCCCATTTCAAAATCAAATAATTTATTCTGCGGTCTCTCCATGCAATAACCTTTAACCGGGCTCGATGGAGCCCTACGGACCAGCGGTCCAGCTAAACCGCAATCTACAATCGATCTGCCGCGCTCTTGCCCTCTCATTTTCATGGTTGGTCGCTGAACCGAGCCTAGTGGAACGCTGCCACAGTCCGGAAGATTGTGCGTGGTGAGGCTCCCATCAACTAGACGAGTATCAGCCCACTGTATATTGCATGCAATAACACCAATAATTTTTGCCCGTGGTGCTCCAAGCACTTAAAATTATTTTTATTGCTGTTTTGCCAGTCTCAATAAAAATAACATTTTCGGAACCTCTGGCTGCACGACTTTTCTTGAAACAACTCCCCACGTGAGACCACCAGTGCATATTAAAGATAAAGACGAGCATGAAGACTGTAAACGCGACGGCACGATGCATCCACCGTTCGTCACTGATCGATGGAGGCAACATTGTCAGTGTTCGAGCGATTGCGTTGTTGCGAAAGGCATCTCTCTAGCGTTGCTCGAATCTATGTGGGGCACGATTCAAATCGTGAAGGTAATTTGCGTACTCATAGTCGTGGTAGCCTTCGCCCCTAAGGCCGGTTCCTAACGGGATCATCATCGGATCATGATCTACAAACTCGATACCTGATTGGCTAAAAAATACATATGTTTTTTTAGTTACAATCGACGATCCCAAATTGGGATCATCACTCACTTTGGGATCAGGGGTCACGGGCACCATTCAAGAGAAAGACAATGAAAGTATCTCGCATTGTGGTCTGTCTCGCCGTTGTAGTTGCTGTGAGCGAATTACGTCGTCGACGTAGATCGAACGTTGTTTCACGCAAACGTTTGGAGTGGGAGTCGCATTGAGATCGACTAGTGCAAGAAGGACAATTCGATCGTTATTATAGAATGAATGTTATAGCATTCGAGCGGCTCGTTGAATCTCTAAAGCCTGTCTTAGAACGCGATCAATTGAAGTCACGGAACAGAACTGGTATCGGACCAGTGACGCCAGTAAACAAGGTACAAATGACTATATCATGGCTCGCTGGAGGTTCTTATCATGCAATTTGAGCTCTGGCCGGTGTTAGCACCTCTGAATTTTATTCTGCTGTTATTGAAGTGATGAATGCAATATGTGATGACCCTAGATATCAAATTACGGCTCCTGTTTACGACATGGAATCTATTACTCGAGCAGCATCACAATTTGCAGATATCAGTACATACAACATTCTTACGGGTTGTGTTGGTTGTGTGGATGGGTGGTTGTGCACTATAAAAGCTCCAAGTGCAAATGAAGTCCCCGACGTATCAGCTTTCTTTTCGGGTCACTACTTGTGCTACGGTATAAATGTGCAGGCTATGTGTGACGCAGCGTGCAGATTTACCGGTTATTGTTTTAACTCACCAGGAAAGGTTTCGGATAGTGTTGCTTTTAAAAAGTGGCCATTGCACACTGCTATCTCCAATTTACCCTTTGGGTATTATGTCATCGGTGACAACGCGTACCCATTGTCATCATCCGTGCTGGTGCCCTTTACGAAACCGGAGATCAAAACCAGAGATTATTCCGACTACAATTTTTATATATCCCAACTACGCATTCGAATTGAAATGTCCTTCGGTCTCCTGGTTAATAAGTGGCAAATATTTAAGAGGCCACTGGCAGTGGACTATGTACATGCAGGGCTCGTTATCAAAATTTGTATGAAAATACATAATTACTGTATTAACGAGCGCATTTCTCAACCGGAAAGTGGAGGACCAAGCAATGCCGCGTCAAGAGAATTTAACGCAATGGAAAACTGCAGCTATTTGCCCACAGTAGCTGACGACACGGGTAAAGATAATATGCAGGTTGTAAACGGTCATATCTTCCGCAAAGTGGTTTTAGAGCACATTCAGAGATACAATTTAGCAAGGCCTTTAAGTAAATAAAAACCAATCGGGATATTAAGGTAAAAACAAATATTCATTGATCCGTTAGTCCCTCATTATGTGATCTTGAAGCTCGTCCGATTTCTCCTGCGCAGTCTGAACGCGCCGAAATGCAGACTCACGTTCACGTTCTAGATCAGCGACGTCCATCCCCCTAAGTCCGTTCTCATGGATGCGTATGTCGAGATCGTGCAATGCTTGACGGCGACGAGCTAAAATTCCATCCACAGCGGCTATTTTCTCCACCAATACATCTCTCTCCATCTTCTCGCGTTGAAGGCGTGCAACCGCGGTTTTCTCCTCAGTTAATGCTCCTTTTGCACTCGATACTTCAATCTCGACGAGTTTGTTAACAGCTTCAGTGAGAATGGAAACGGAATCGAGACTCTTTCGTTGATCATCTTGTTTTTGCCGCTTCCTATTCACTTTCTGCTTCTTTTCACTTGGCCCCCGCTCTTTTGATTCGTCATCTTCGTTGTCCTCGTAAATACAAGTAGCACAAAATTCCCGACCTGAACCGCGTTCTTCACACCACAGGTGAACGTACATGGATACTTTATCTCCTTGGCAAAATTGCCAAAATTCGTCATGTGAACCTGATAATTTGCATCTTCCTTCGGCTGCGGCGAAACGCGAATTACATTCCTTCCACATAGACTTAAGTTTTGCACCGGAATGAACCGTAATTAACTGCGGTTCAATACCCTCAAACAACGAGTCTGGAGACACAAGACGGTCGAAGTCATCGTTAAATGTACTGAAAGCTTCGGCCACCTGCTCCCAGAACTCCCGACCACCCTCATCTAGCTCACGCCGTGTAAGTGCGTCACCAGATGTGATAAATTTCTCGAAAAAATCTTCAGAGAAGAGTACGCTGAGCAGGCGATACAAACAGTGCTTGCTTCTGCGTTGAGTGGTCTCTGCAGAAGGCCCCCTACCACGTTTGGCCTACCGCTGACGGTCCAGTAGCAGCTCCATGGCATTCTGGGACTCATCGTACCCCTGAAGGATAGTAACTCGATCGGCCTTGTTGGTATTCTTCGCCACAGAAAGCTTACGCGCGGTACACTCTAACTTTAGTTGATCTACCGTCCAAGTGCTGTAGTCGTCCGACGAGGGCGGAGGAACTGTGCGCTTGCTGCCTGCCTTCTGTACAGCAGTCCAGTGTGTGCTCACACAAGCTCCACTACTAGTGGAGGCATCTGTGACCGTCGAGACGGCGGACTCCATGCTAAACGAGAGACCTCGAGCACACCGGTTTGTGTTGCTGAAGCAAAACGTCTGTGCTTCGTGACCCGAAGGGTCACGATCCCGTTAAGAGTGAATTAATCATGATCTGCACGTACACTTAACCCTAACTGGATCATGCTCCGTCATGATCCCGTTAGGAACCGGCCTAAGGGGCCGGTCGCGCTGGCTGAAGCTGGTTCTCGCTAGGGGTAGGTATTAGAACAAGACGCTGTCTGGTTTTCAGTGGTTGTCGTCGCTTGTAGAACCGTTGGCAGTGTTCACTTTAGACTTCGCGCGCTCAAGTACACCATGCCCCCTACGCGTCGGGTGAGCGGGTCCGCAGGGATCCATGACATCGTCAGCTACCCCGCGCCAGAAGCAGCGCAGATTAACGGATTGGTTGTCGGTAGCAGTGACACATTAGCGGCCAGCGCCACGCTACCCCCTCAAGCGGATGCCAGCCTCTCGGGCTCTTTGGGTGGCACCGCGGGGTCGAGTCCTTCTGCGGTCGACCGCGGAGGACCCGTCCCCAAGCGTAGGAAGGGGAATAAATCCAAGAAGCTGCCAGCTTCAAGTGGCAAGAAGCCTTCGGCTATACTTGACTGGACCGAGAGCATGGTGCGGGATCTGATGACGCTGCGTTTTGACACCTACGCGGACCGCTTTAGCAGCGCAAAAAACAATGCAGTCCTCAAGGTAACGTGGCTTCTTCTCGCCACGGACATGAGTGAGCGGCAGAAGACACCGATCTCGACCGAGCAATGCAAAAACAAGGTAAGCATCTATGAAGCTAATGATACTCTAATATTAACTAATAAGTACGTGTTGTCTTGCTTTGCAGCTGAAATGGCTGAAGCGCAAGTGGGCGGAGTACAAGGCTGACTGTCGCGCTACCGGAAACAGAGAGGAAGAAGTTGCAGAACCAACAGGGCTGGATCTGATGGAGCAGTTCTGGGCTAGGTAAGCATGTAAACGTCATATTATTACGAGTTGAAAACTTATTTGTTTTACAATTTGTTTAGCTCTGCTGGCATGGATGGCCACACACTGAAGCTGACGGAGGTCCACTCTTGTCATGCGACGAGGAAGAGGAGGAGTTGGGGAAGCAGACATCAGGCCAAAAGAACAAGAAGCGAAAAACCATAGGCGACTCGTTTGAAATCGGGATGCAAACCAACCATTGTAACACTGTTCGTCTAGCATAGTTTCGAAAGCTATAGCACACTGAAACGTAAATACGTTCACAGGGGCATCCCTGTGGAACATCAAGCCACACACGAGAGCGGCACTAGCAGCTACGGTATGAGCAGCAAGAGCAACAACTTGGGGCTGGCTTGGCATCGTCAAAAGCACGGTGTCTGCAAAATGCAAAATGCTGCCAGCCATCCACTGCCCAACTAGAACCCGAATACTCAACTCTTTTGCAAGTTCTCAAGCTGTCCCAAAGTAGTAACATTAACCTACCCCTCAGCTGGCGGCAGCCAATCACAGCGCTCTTTACACCTAAGCCTAACTTAAGCACCAGACCCAGAACCAGCACCACTGGTGGTGCCACCAGCCAGCGCGACCAGCCCCTTACAGCGGCTGCGTGCACGTCGAATGAATACAAATCTTGCCGATAAATAGCTGGTTTAGCAGCCGCAATGCTACCGCGACGTGACGTCTCCAACTGCACAGCCAGCGCAAGTTCAGCCGAGAAATATGGCCGCATTGGGGGCGGCCACGTCGACGGTCGATGCTTAAGCAAAAGGCGCCAAATCACATGTTGGGAGCTAACATCAGTGCCGCTCCGCGAGCATCGCACGAGGACCGGCTCACAGCGCGTGATATCACCGCGTTGTGGCTTGTTAGGATCTTTATATGCTTCAGAGGGGATCGCGCGTTCCTGGCGATTCGCATACAAATACCCACAGAAAACACACGATGAGTCTTCTACACGGATTGGCATCGATGTGGACACGATGCTGTCCGTGAATGCCTCGATATCACGATAATACTGCTCACCATGGGCTGTCACCGCTCGGTAGAAAGCGTCCGTGTTGGGAGGAACATCTACCAGCTAGATCAGGAAGTGAGCGTGCCGTGTGCCCCCCCCCCCCCCCCCCCCCCCCTGAGTATAAACCATCCCGAAGTACGCCTTGAAGGAGAAACGATTGAGGCCATGGTCGTGATGGACTGGAAATCCACTCAGGGAATAATTAATAAGCCCCGGCAAACGTACTTGCTGGTCTCGCGAGTGACCACGCGTCATGGATTGATCGCAAATACCTAGTCCCGCGAAATCTATCGCAGTTTACGACCATCCTGTCTGTGCGCCACTAACTGATCTTCACTTTCCCGTGATCTCTTTTCGCCCAACCAACAAGAAGCACCAGTGACGGCGTGTGTCGATCCATTTCCGTTTTGGCTGATGCATGCGAAGAAACAAACTAAGTCACCTAGCGACGCGGCCGCCGCTAGTGCTGCTACAAGCCCAAGTGGTGTCAACGATCCGGCACCGACAGCGGTCTCGCTCATCTCTGACTCGCCGCTTGCAGCATAACACACACATATTTCCCGCTCTACCTACACGCCTAAGGGCGTCGGGTACGAGTCCCCACTCAAGAAGTTGAAGAAAACAATGAGCCACCACAAGCGGCGCAAAATCATCGATACAATCGATGGTACGTCATACAGTGAGGTTTAAAAAATGCAACTACATTATACTTTATACGTATTACAGGTCTGTGCGATTTTATCAAGCACAACGACGTCACACAAAAGGAAGTTCGCGACTCCATTTGTGTTCAGGGACGCTTTCTCTGGACTGCCCCCGAGACCAATGAAAATTATCACTTTTTGCGTCTCTATCTCGGCGAGCAGCAAGCACCAGAGCCGCTTCACCAGCAGCAGCAGAAATTCCGGGCTGCACAGCGTAAAGATGCCTTCGAGACAAACCAGTATCTCATTACCGTCTCCCTCTATGAAGTAGCATCAAATAGTCCCAACCTCTCAGTTCCAGGTGCCGTCATCTCATTCTCGCCCACCAAGGCCAGCATTTACCGAAACTGTTGCCAAGTGAACGCCAAGCTAGCGGGAATTTCGACAATCAACGTGCCGTGATGACCAACACACCCAATACCAATTCATCGCAGTCAGCAAGCAATTTTATTTCGCATTACCTATTTCAATGTTCATGTCTAACTCTTTATTGAACAATCTTCAAAGCTGTCAGCGCCGCATTCTATAAGTCTGTCCGGGTTACCTCAGCAACGCCACCTCAAAAACATTCCAATAATCACGGATCGCTAGCAATACATCTTTATGGTTCCAAGCATAGCAATACATCTCTTATGCTATAAGTATCAACTTCACATTACACAGTACGGTGTCAATTCCTTTTCGTCAACGACGAACTGCGAACTCCGGAGCGTCCCGTCCGGTAGCCAATTTCTTACACGTGTACATGTATTGATACTGTAATGGCAATTCATCTTTTTAGAGAGCTCAATATCACTACATCAATCTTTATTATTAATACTAATATTAATGCATCAATCTATATTATTAGCATTAACATTTATTGATTCTTAGACGGAATTTGTCGGACATCTGGCAGACATAAGCAAATCAGTATCAACTTTGACAGTCTTAACGGTACAGCGCGGTCTCATCTGTGAACGGAAGATACACGGCGTACTCCGCGCCATTTTTATCCGTCATAATATATTGCTAAGAATATATAAAGGAATACCCCGACTGTACCGGTAATAAAGCCCGCCAGTCTCTATGAAACGTCAAAAGCTTCTCCGAGGCGTTGTGGCTGCGAGCTGAGATCTATTTGGTCTCACATGCGGCGGATCTGGCAGCCACCAGCATTGTTAAATACCTTCGTTGTCAGCTGTAAAGCCCTCGTCTATATCATTGTGATCGCTACAGTGTATTATGGTTAGAACGACACCCAATGGTTGTCTGCGTGTATAAATGCCTGGAGATGTAGCGAGATGAATTGAAGCTAGACATGAACGGACAGGATGAGCAGCATGATGGCTTAAAGTCGGAGTGCACACCCGAATAAGATAAAACATATCGTCCTGCAAGTGTTACCATAATACTAATATATAGCTCAGGCAAGCAACACAATATAGCTCACCTTAAATAAAATTACTTGCGCCTGTTTAGCCAAAGCCCTCCACTGCGTGGCTGATCACTGCCCATCTGTGTGTTCTTCCACAACCACGCTGAGTTTGTGATTCATTGCGTAGTTGGCGATCCAACCTGCCGTACTACGCAGATCGAAGTAATTCAAGGCACTACGACAGAGTACATACTTGGTAGGAAAATAATTCGGCGAGCTAAAAGCTAAAAAGGGGGCATGCGGCTTTACTAGCAAGTTCCTTCGAAACTAATTCTGTAGAAGTGTGTAGCTGAAGTTCATTTCGTGTAGCCATGCAATATATGAATAGCTCGAGCTGCTATATACCGGGGTCTTGTGGGCGATAATTTATCTCTTGCATCAACCTCGCCAATTATTGGTTTGTTTTTGTCCGACGTTTCCTGTGGAAATCGCGATTTGCTCCCATCCCGATATATTTATATAGAGAACACGATTAGCTTTTTCAGAAAATGTCAGACACTGTGTCCGACTCTAAGCCAGAAAGTTCCAAATGTTTTAATCAAACTGCCAGATTCGAGGATCTAATGACTAATTTTGAATGGGCACAAAATGAACGCACTTCAATGCATTAAAAATGCTACAGTCTAAATATTTTTTAGGTTTCGTTGAGTTTGGTATGAGAAGTGATCAATCTTCAGTTAATTACTAGCTGTAACAGGCAATACGCGCGGCTATTTAGCGCAAGCTGGGCAGGCCATTACTAACCTTTGTATTGATGCGAGCTAAGTTTCATAGCGGCTTAGAAACGGCCGATGATATCGAGCACGACGCTAAACTGAATATATTTTGAAGTGTTTGTAGACATGCTATTTGAAGTGCAGGTGATTCTGACAGTGATAGCCAACAATAATAAAGAGACTGTGTCAAGATAACTAGAATGTTTTTAGCATGGTAAGTATGATGCTAGAGACTCAGTCTTTTGTAAAAATAACAGCACTGCCTACTGGGAACTCATCATTTTGTAGCGACTGGTCTAAATTAATCCCAGATTTATGAAATAAAGAAATCGATTTAGGCACATAGGTTTAATAATAATTATCACGCCGAAGCGAAGCGGAGGCGGAAATGCAAACAACCGGAATAAAATCTAAACTACCGCCGCATAGCGGCGGCGCTCGGCTTGTTGTTTAATAATATCAATACAAGCTGAAAACTATAATACTCTACACTGCATCTACAGATACAAAGTGATCTTAAACTTTCATTCCCCAAAATTCGTCGGACAATGAAGCCAGCCCAAAGTTCCAAGCGCAGCGCGCATCTAGTTCTCAAGCGGTCCCAGACCTATGCTCGCGCTCCGTGCCTACTTTAAGATCTGCAAACCGCTTAAAGCTAGGATCTTGACTCGTCCGAGTCGTCGACAACAGCTCAGCGGTTGAACACTCGCTTCACAAGCGATAGGTTGGTGGTTCGATCCCACCAGGGCGTCACCCTCTCGCTCCATGTACGATTGTCCACGCTTGGACAAGCTCAATGGTTGAGCGTTGGCTTTAAGAGACACAGATCGGTGGTTTAAACCCACCAGGGCACAGCCCTCTCCTTTCATGAGCTGTTGTCCTTGAATGGGCAAGCTTAAGGGCAACACCCTTTTAGCTCAGTGGTCGAGCGTTGGCTTTGGAAGCCACAGGTCGGTGGTTCGATTTCACCTCATAAAATGAGTAGTGCGTACTCGGACAAACTTACGGGAATCGCCCTTATAGTTCAATTGTAATCTATCGATTTGTCAAATCTGCAGCGAAGTGCCGTAGCGTAAGCGTCAGAGGAAGACGTTCGCCTCAAAGAGGACTAATACTAAGTTATTTATCCAAAGGACACTTACAGCCCACGACCAGGGCTCAAGTTAATATCTTAAATTGTATGCATCAAAACCAATGGTGTTTTATTTACTATTATTGCGGCCAAGCCGCCTAGGGGTAAATATATCTGTTTAACTATCTAGCATATTTAAACCTAATCGATTGCACAGCGTGTGGCTTTCAGCCAACGTTCTGATAGACCTTGTTAATTCTCCAACTTATGTACTAAGCGTTTGTTAACTCTCCGGGTACTTTGTACCCCTGTGTGCTCCCTATAATGTAACCCCGCTACAAATCTCAATGAGCACCACGGAGATATGTAAAATTTCCATGATTTGTACCCTCTACTGAAGTGTGCTGTCTGTCTGTTAGTCTGTCCGTCCGTAGCGGGCTAGGGTTCTAAAATGTAATACGAATTCGTGTGCTCTACTGGCCGCCGAGCGCAGCGAAGGCGGCTTCGATTGGCCAAAATCGACATTATGTTGTGTACACATTGTATTGGGTCTACACATTGTACCTAAATGCACCGCTCAAATTTCATTTTGCCCCCATTTTCAAAAGGAAAGCCGCGGAACGCCATGTTGCTCAAGGTACGCTGCGTGTATGCATGCTAGTTTACATTGGCAGCTAGCAAGACCCACATACACAGATAATGCGATGTTCCTGGGGCTGCTTGGGGAAGTAGCTTATAACTTGCGGGATTTATCCTGCAAGTAGGTAGCTGTGCTATGAGGATTTAGTTCCAGAGCCCTCTGGACTCTTGAGGCTTTATATCACCGCGCACTCTGTGCGAGAGCAGTTTTAACACCTGGTCCATGGACCGCAACCCCGAACGCGAACCAGCTGAGCCGGTCGTTAATGGTCATTGCGTGCGTGCAGCTGATCAGGAGGGGTACCTTAGCGGGTCTCTTTTAACCGACATATGGAATGGAGGCTGTAATAGCCAATCTATAACCAGCCTTTGCAATTAACGGCTGCCTTTTGGCAAAAGTTTATCGCACCTCAAGCTTCAGTATTATCCGGGAGAACATTCCTGAAGATTCGACTGCACAAATTAAAAAAAAATGCCTCGGGACTCACGGCCCGTGACTGTCGGATAAGCGATCGGAGATAACCTTGCTGGAAGCAAGCAATCCCGGGTAGTGCGCAGGTGTCCCCACACCCTGCTCTATGAAAACCTACTGCTACGTGCGGTGTTCTTGGACATTGGCTAACGCGCCACGTTTTCGTGTGCGCAGACCTATGGCTCAAACTAAGCGGAAGAAGACGCGGGAACAATTTGAAGAGGCCCTGCGCGAAGGATAAACTAACCAATGCGACACCCACGCAAGAGGAGAACGAAGCACGGAATCGACGTATGAACAAGCGCAGGAGGAAGCGCTTCAGACCCTCAGTCTGCACCAAGAAGCTACGGCGGTAATGGAAGTTAGGGGATGTCCAGCTGGTCGTATTGACATGTAAAGAGCAGGAGAGCAATACGGAAGAGGCCGAGTCTGCGGCTCACGAGCACCGCTTTGCGGTCCAGATGGATGCAGCAAGTCAAGTCTAAACCACTGAGGTGGCTTTATTTGCTGTGCCTTCAATACCCCCAGCCCCTGTTCAAGAAGCGATTGCGGTGTCAGCTGCGCAGCGAGCTCGCGAAAGACCAGCTAACAGGACATTGTCGCAGAAAGCTCGTGACCGTACCAGCGATGCGCAGCGAACTCGCACGAGACGAGCTAATATGTCACTTGCTCAGCAGGATCCTGACCGAAAGAAAGACATTGAGCGCAAGCGCGCCCGTAGAGGACGAATGCACAGGAGGAGCTTCACAAACGACGGCAACCTGGCTCAGCATCGGGATATTCTACTCTAAACACGCGTTCATAGGTTGCTACATTTGTACGACACTCACGCCGAATGCGATCCACACCAATACTCGCTTCTCCTTCCAAATGAAGAGAAGGACTGGACCTACACAGACGAGTTCACGAATGGTGCTGAGTATCGAAACAAGAAGGTGATGTCGCTTCGTGAACACGTCGCGCTACGCCTTCACCAGAAAGTGGATGGTCAGTCCGCTCTCTACCAAGGCGGGCGCCCTTTTTAACAGTGGGGTGTAGATCACCGTGCAAAATATGAGCAAGAGCAGCTTTGCTGGGTGGCCGACAATAAAAAAAACACTTTGCACCGATCAATACAGGGGTGTTCAAGACGCTTTGCTCAGCGAAGATACTTTGCTCTGGCAGAAGGAGAAGTGCTGCTGTCGGAATATGACCGGGCTTAGAGCAGATTGGTGCACCCGGACCGGGACGGAGGCTGCAGAGGACAGCCTACCCACTTTCTTAATCAGGTTGCCAAGTGTATCATAATACCGGCTTCGCACCTAGGAAGTCCGCGGTCCATGTACAAGTCGTATCAAGATTCATTGGCAACTGTTCGGGAATATGGACGACCCGACGTCCTTCTGACCGAAACTTGCAACTTCAAGTTGGACGAGATTCTTGAAGCAATACCTTCAGAGATTCAGACAGCTCAAGATCGACCAGATATCGTGGCTCGCGTGTGGTAGAAAAAACGGCAAGCGATGCTTGACGATTTAAACGAAGACGTCCCGGGGCAAGTGCGCGCGCGGATTTACGTTGTCGAGTTTCAAAAACGAGGGCTCCCCCACGCTCACGTGTTGATTATTTTGGATGACGAAGACAAAGTTCGAACGCGAGAACGTAGACAAGATGGTATGCGCAGAGATCCCAAAAAAGGAAACACACACTCAGCTGTTTGAAACGGCCATGTCCTGCATGCTTTATGGCCCATGCGGGCCTGTAAGCCCTTCATGCGCCTGTATGAAGAACGGCAAGTGCTACAAAGGGTACCCGAAGCCATTAGCAGAAGCTACACAAGTCCATGTCAATGGATATCGAGAGTACAGACAACGTCGGCAACAAGCAGGTGTTTTTAATTTAAAGGCAGAGAATACGACAATGTTACGATCAACCAGTGGGTTGTACCGTACAACCCGTACTTATCCCAGAAGTACAGCTGCCACATTAATGTGGAAGTGTGCACGGATATGTCTGCTGTTAAATGGCTGTATAAGGACGTGTAGAAAGGACCCGACACGGTTGTCCTCACTGTGGAAGAAATTTGAGGAGGGCAGCAGTGTGCGCGTCGAGGGCCAAACAAGATACTACGTTTCTTGAGCGCCCGTTACATTTCTCCGGTGGACGCTTGCATTCGCCTGCTCGACTTCAAGATTCAGCCAACAGTTCATCTCGAGTCAGGGCAGAGGGTTTGCTTCCGCGAGACTGAAGCCCCGGAGGTGGTTTTGGAACGTGGTAGTCACATAATGCTGGATAGATTCTTTAAGTTGTGTGCGAGTAAAGTGCCCGATAATCATATTGCTAGGACGATTTTGTATCAGGACATCCCTAACGAGTTCTGCTGGAAAGCGCCGGAGAAAGGGTAACAGGAAAGGTGGTTCGCCGGAAACAGTATCAAGCTGCGGTGGGTCGCATGATTCACGTGTCTCCTCGAGATATGGAGCGGTTCAATCTTCGCTCTCTCAGCGTAGAGACCTAACGTCGTTTGTAGACTTGAAACGGTTAACGGATTGTCTGCCCCATATTCCAAATTGCGGCGCGAGAGGCTGGCTACTTGGAGAATGACAACGAGTGGATTCGTGTTTAAGGGAAGCTGCTGAGTTCCAAATGCCGTTTCAACTACGTCGGCTCTATGTCACCATTCTGGTGCCTCCAGCAAATGTCGGTGTTCTATGGAATCGGTTCTTCGCTGATCTTTCCCAAGCCTAAGCACAGACACATCACGCTATGATGGATCCCTTCAAGTCGGCGCTGGTAGAGTATGAAACGCTGATGGGCATTCAAGAACTACTGCAAGCAAACGGGTATGTGGTATCTGACTTCTACGAGCTTCTTCGGTTGGGGTCAGGCCCCACATTGCTTCGTGAATCACTCCGCCGAAACGGCTTACTTTGACGTGAGCTCACTGGATTCGATAAATAAGCTTTGGGGGCGATTGTATACACAGAACCTCATCTGAACGAAGGCCAGCGGGTGGTTTACGACCGGATTATTGAAGCGGTAGACTTCCCCAGGAAGACGAGAAGTTATTTTTTTGTAGATGGCCCGGGTGGTAGTGGAAAATCTACATTGCTTCGAAACATACTGGCCAAAGTCAGACTCTCGGGAAAAATCGCTATCGCTGTGGCATCTAGCGGTATTGCCTCTCTCTTTTGTACTTTCTAGCATTCCTGACTTCTCATTGGCTGGAAAGTGATTTTTCCTGCCGTATCGGCAAGTTGTGGTGCAAGAACTACGGCAAGATTCATGGTATCGCTTGCTAAATTTGTTGCATAGAGCGTTTGTATTATCGCTAGCAAATGCAACTCCGCCCATACAACAATGAAACGACGAATTTTCTCTCACGGTTGTACGCTGAACACAAAGAGATTTGCTGGCCGGCACCCATGACATCAAAACGCTACAAAGCAATCCTAGTGGAGCTTATGAGTTTTAACGATGGCCGGGTCTACACAACGGAGACGGTGTTCAGCCGCGAGGAGCTTCTTAGCATTATGCCGGAGGGTGTCTGCAGGTGGATGAACTTTCGTGCGTTCGGAGAAGCGTATCCGGGGGAAGATACCAAGCCTGTTTGTGCTGGGTCCTCGACTCTTGCCTGCGCAAAGAAAGCAATTTCGTGATTATGCCTCATATTGCTGTTTCATGGGACCCTATCCGAAAAATAATGCAATCCTACGCGCTCTGAGTTGGTAAACAAGGTCATTAAGACAGTGAAACGCTTCGAGGTTCGTCGAGAAGGGGTGCAGTCGGCAGCTCGTCGTCCTATAGAGTACGAAGAGTCCCTCAACTTGATTGAGCTGGTACACGCTACACACGACAACCGAAACCTGACGTACGTTGTATGAAGTGTATTAACGCTACAGTGGCATATGATAGCAATAATCGACGACATGATGCAGCTCAACTTTGACAGTTTCTCACACAATGTTCAGCACCCCCGGACACTATCCTGTCAACTTCGGTGGTCGAAGAACATTTTGGAGGAGCGTGACGCTTCAGAATAAATATTGTTGGGAAGCATGGATCCACGGGTGTGTGTCCTTCTTAATTTGGCTAATTACGTCGAGATGCTTGCTGATCGTGGCAATTTGTCTTTCCTTCTCGGGAATCCGCAGGATGGAGAGCGAGTAGTTCGCCGCTTTCTACAAGAGATGTTTGACAAGAAGGAATTCCATAAGCTAAAGGGAGGTAGTTTAGGTATTCATAGTTTTGCGTAAGGGAGCTGCGACATATGGTACGAGAAGTGGTTTGACAAAATAATTCATTTACCGACGCGCTTATGGGAGGTAGGCCAGCTCATTCTACACTCAAAATCCCTATGAAATTGAACGAGAGCTCGACATGCGATATCAGGAAGAACTCTCATATTACAATCGAGGCTTGCCTCCAGTCGTCTAGACTGTGGCCTCAATTCCAGACGTTCCGGCTTCCGAAAACATGCGAGTGCGCACAGCTGAGGAATTGGCTGCGTTTTCCGAGTTCCTGCTGCAAGCCGGGGATGGAAGGCGTGATGTAAATCATTCCCTAGGAAGCGATTACATGAAGTTTTCATACGCTATGCTGATTGAGAATCCACCTGTGCCCGAGAACGAGGACCAGGAAATTTGTCATGGTTTTATTCTGCGAGACATGGATGGGATCATCGGCGAGATGTATGGCGAGGATTAACAGCCCCGAGATTGCTACCTACGAGTACTTCGACTCCCGTACGATCCTCACGACCACGAACGCAATCGTGCACCGCATCAATGAAGCTGTGACCGATCGATTAACTGATCAGGCGCGGGAATACATGATTCTGTACAACAGGACGCTGACAATGTCTTCGAGCGGGAGGTACTCCACTCGATGTATAATAGTGGAATGCCTCCCCACAAGTTGCCCTCAAGGTGGAATGCCTATGGTGATATTGCGGAGCCTAAATCAAGATCTAGGGCTGTGCAACGGAACACGGCTTCGAATCGTGGCGCTCAAGCCATATATCACCCATGAAACAATAATTATAATATTTTCATTATGAAAATAATGCGGGGAATCAACACATCAGTCATCATCAGTGACGGCGACATTCGGAGCTTTCCATTTCATTTGTGACGCAAGCGGTTTCCTGCCCAACTGGCCTTTGCGATGACGATTAATAAGGCGCAACGACGATCGGTGCAGCACTTGGGGGCTGTATCTTGCTACACCTTGCTTCTCCCACGGGCAGCTGTACGTTGCGGTGTCGCGAGTGACTTCTAGATCAAGATAAGGCGCTGGTCAAGTATCCAATGCTGGAGGAGGAGGATGGGGTCTTCACCCAGAACCTTGTCTACAGGCAGATCTTTGGCTCGGAGTAGGAATGTTCAATTTCATTTGCACTTAATACATCACGTTTACATAAAACTTGTTTAAGCTGGAGCGCAGCGAAAGTGGAAGCCTATGTCCCCTGGGATTATAACCTGCCACCTCTGCCGCGTAGCGGCGGCGGCTGACTAGTCCCCCCAGTGGAGCCTGGTTTCTGTCCGCTCGTACATCCATCCGTAGCAGACTAGGGTTCTAAAATGTAACGCAGATACGCGCGCTCTACTGGTTGCCGAGCGCAGCAAAGGAGGTCCCAATTGGAAAAAATCGCAAAATGTGGTTTACACATTGTATGTGGTCTAGATATCGTACTTAAATGCACCGTCAGATTTCGTGTTGCCCTCATTTTCAACCGCGAAGTGCCACCCCACGCAAAGGGCGCTGATTGTGTGCGCGTTAGTTAGTATTAGTAGGCGGTGCCGATTACCAACCACGTAATATATGGTCTCATCAGCAGTTAATAGTCTAAGCAGCCGTTCATAATTTGGGCCCTGGTGACTTATATATCGTCTTATATAGTCATTTTAGTACCTATTGCTGATGTTTTTAGCTTCGTAGTAGTTTTATATTTAATTTTACTTACAAGACATTTTGCGTAGCACTATTCTAAAAATCTTTCATAATGTGCTTGCAATCTTTTGTAGTAGTAGTCTACATCATTTTCTATGTTATCGTTTGATAAAAATACACAATTGTTTAAGTGATATTTGCTATAAGAAACTTTTAAAATGTGACTAAAGTGGCTTCCCTACACCCACGCCGCCGACGCGAAAAACACACGTATTTCCTTAGCTCTGATAAATGGTTTGTATTCGCGCGATTAGTGCTCGAAATAAGATAGTTGGTGCACGTTCCAACCCGCTGCGTAGCATACGTCAAACGTACTGGGCGACCGAATTGACGCGGGGGCAGTGAAGGACACGAAACCAGGTAAGAACAGGAAACACGGAAGGACATTACATTAGACTATGTACGACCTGGGATGCAAGCGTTAGCACGGATGGACACGTAAGCAGCGAAAGACACGAACTATTCAGAAAGCGAGGAACCACGGGAGAGCAGGCAAACATACAAAATTGGAAGGACAAGAACATGACGGGAGCGTATGTGACATGGAAGGGATTTAAAATATTGACATCCCAACATGCTGAAACCCACGTACTACAGAGGAGCACGCACAATTAAAGCCACGGTAGAGCAGGTAACGGTAAGAGTGCACGAAACGTATCTCCACTAGCACCACGGTAGAGCACGGAGCACGGTCAACGAACTACCGTCTTCCCCCGCACACTACGCCTAGGCGCTATAGAGTAGTCTTTAACGTACGATAAAATTATTCGTTTTGAACGCCTAGGCGTTATGCGACGAAAATAATATGAATGTTTGAACAAATCAATTAGGGTCTACTTTGTTTAGTGGTGTAGGTTCGACCCTCCTATGCCACTGACCGAGGTTCAAGCCCGCCTTCGTGCAGTTCACAACATAAATGTGCGTATAGTAAGGGTCAGTTGTTTTCTTTCATTTGGGGACTGCATTAAAAATACGGAGGTTTTATTATTTTATGAAGAAAATATTTACACAAAACATATATTTTTCTTTATATTTTTTCACCATACAAAAGATTACACAATGCACCCATCCACCTCAACTGCGAAGTACGATCCGCTACGAGCTAAATGCACCGTCTTCATCGGGTTCTCTACTTCGTAAGTAAATGTTGAGACCACCTTGCAGTCCTTGTCTACTGTAGTCACCTCAACGTTCCAGTTGTGAAGTTTTGAAGCGGCATAAATCTCCAACTCTCCTGGATCTGTGTCTCCGTTTTGAATATCCTCCAGATACTGCGCGTCAATGAGGCCGTCGAGATCGTCCAGGGTTTTCATGTAGTTCACCAGCTCGTAAACAAAGTCGTCTATAGCAGTTGATGTGCCAAAGAGTAAACAGTAGAACAAGCTTGGCCTCTCGTTCTCCGGCAGGTACCAGGAAGGAGCGGATACGCAGAGCTGCTCTCGATCATCCGCTTCATCAAGGCGATATTGATACGATGCGTGCCATTTCTCCATGTCAAGATCTGGTTCCAGAAGGTCTCTTAAGGGCTGATGAAGCTTGTCTTGGTTAAAGCTTGACTTTGGTACAATCCCGCACAGTGTAAATGCCTTCTTGATGTCATCTGCTTGACGAGTTGCTACCCAGTCCAGCGTCCATTCTGCGACAGTTTTGTAATGGGGGATCTTGGGATTTCCAGCAGCGGTTTGCATAACCGGATCGACCAACGCTCTGCTAATGTAGTCATCATACTTGTTCCGGTAGAACGATTGATAACTACGATTGACAGCTACGTCAAGTGGCTGTAATATACTGGTGAGGTTGGGCGGTACCACCACGACAAAGATGTTGTAGCGCTCCAATAGTGTAGACTCTGCTAAAGCTACGTGACACGCGTAAGAATCGATTAAATAGAGCACCGGCTCCCTAAAGAATTGGGTCTCCTTCCTTGAACACAGCACCGCTTTAGAGAAGCGCAGCAGGATATCTTCGTTCCACATGCCAGTACTATTCACATCTACCAGAACACCATCAGGGCACTTCGGACGATTCTTTAGTTTTGAAAAGAGAAGGTGGGGCTTTAGGAAGATTCCAGAGGCTGTAATGGCAAACGTAGCAGTGAAGCGCTTATGACTTGTCCCTCCCTTTTTTAGAAGTACCTCACGGGATCCACGAGTCGTGATGGTCGTCTTTGGCTCGGTTTCAAAGTACCTTGGTACTTGGTCCATGTTAACGATGTTGTCAAGCTTGATATTGTGCAGATCGATGAGTTGGTGAACACGATGAATGAAATCACGGCAAATCTCTCCAGCATTATCAGGCAGTATTCGTGTAGTCGTCTGACGCCGAGAGACGAGGTTCTTCCGACGTTTAAACCGCGCCAACCAACCAGTAGACGCATCAAAGCCCGATGCCTGAGGACCATGTAGCTCTCGGTAGATGTTCAGAGCTTGCAGCCGGATGTAAGCGTCCTTGACCCGCAGTCCTCTAGTATTTCTGTCTAAAATCCACTCATGTAGACGAAATTCTACATCACCGTGCTTGGCAGGTCTTCCTCCCCCACCCAGCCTTCTTGTTGTACGCGTGGTAATATCACGGTCTCTCAGAGCTTCCTTTAGTTTGTCGCGGAGATCCCACCACCCTCGAATTGTTCCTGGAGCTATTTGGTGTTTTTTCCCTAGAGCAAAGAAGCCTTTTCCTTTGACGCCTTTGGCGTGTTGGGACAGGATATCCAGCTTCTCTTTGATAGTATAGTTTCGGCGCTTGCTTTTCACCATGGCAACTTGGGGAATGAGCAACCGACAAGAGGAACGAGAGAAGTTGTGGTCAAACACTGACAGCCAACCACCTCCTATTACAGCTATAATTACACATGTTACTGTTATATGTAGTAGGCGTTGTATTTTGCTATGTGTTCTATACGAATATTTTATCGCGAAAGTTATAATTCCATTATTTTATTAAAGCGCCTAGGCGTAGTGTGCGGGGGAAGACGGTAGGCATGAAGCCGCGGGAGACCATAAACGGGAGATCACCGAACTACGAAGCACAATATCAGTGTAGAGGGTGAACGCTCCGACACCAATAATACACGGGCGACAGAAAAACACCACTGCGTGGAGGCGTCACACGCAATGCTTATGTTTTTACCTTCTGATTGGCCGCCGAGCGGGGCGAAGGCGGCCCATATTAGTTAAAAGAGGATTATGTAGCCTACATCAGTAAATTTATGTAGTTCACAGTATACGTATGGCGATTTGCAGAAGACTATCCATTATCCGAAGGCAGTATCGCTAATGCTACTTATTATTTTTAATAATGCATGTTGTTATTAATATTCGAGAGATAAAGTGAGGGCTTGCTTCCAATGCTGCAAGGCGATTCGTGGACATGTTGGAATGCGTGTTTCCGAGGACATACTATTAATATACGCAATACTCTGTATTCAATAGCTTCTGCGAGTTACAATGACTAAAATGATAACTATAATTGATTTGTTGTAATTGTTTTAACAATAATTAGTTATCGGAGTGGGTTTCTACGAGGTAGTGTTAAATTGTACATGTTACATGTACAGCAGTAGCCGGCCGTAAGGACTAACCTCAAGAACACCGGTCTGCTAATGAACATTGTCGCTTGAGCCACAAAGATAGATAGTTTTAGATTGAGCAAAAATAACTAATATGGGCTGATGACAATTACTATTGTAAGCGAATTGAGCTCGACCATTGTTTTCTTAGCGTGTTTAGACAGCAAATTATGATACTACTTAATAGGCGGACGTGTTGCCGACAAGGGCGTAGTATAAGATTTACATGGAGCGGTAAGACACCAACATAAAAAGATAGGTGTAATTTATGGTTATGTTTAGTAGACCCCATAATAAAACGTTAAAAAACTTAGAGCCTAATTGACGCTTAACCATCCTGGAATCATCGTTAAACTATCAACAACAAAAAACACAACCGTCAACAACAACAGCTCAAGGCGTCTTGCGACAGATTATCCAAGTGCTTTTGTCATAACTTGCACAGAATCGAGTGTCTAATGACTAATTCTGGATTACAAAATGAACGCTACATGCATAAAAACTATTACAGTTTTAGATATTTTCTACTTCCTCCGTCCGAAAACATAAGACCAGCGCCACACATAACATTGCCCGAAAATATTGGACTAAGTTCGGTTCGTATCACCTGAACTTAGCAGTTTTATCGCCTTCGGATAGATTCTGTCACTACAAGCTAGAGACCCCGGGAGCAGACCACGGCTATTCGTCAGCGCGGCTTTCGAAAGAAGGGGGATGACGTACTTGTTGCTTTCGTCAAAGTCCATAGAAGAGATCAGCACATACTATAGGGAAACGAAAACGCTATCTAGAGCGCTGTAATGAAGCTGCTTGAAGGCTTCGTCGACATTGTTGACCAGGTCTTTGATTGTTTTATTCTTCGTCTTGTGCTCGAGCGACTGTATGGAGTAAAATAAAACTAGCCTGAGAGCATTTAAACCCAGTATATTATCAGGTTGTGGCTGATGGCGCATCCTCCACCCGCTATCCGCACATACCGCGAGTACAGCTGGACCATCTGCAGCCACATGGGTTTTTGCGTTGTCGTGCTGCAAGATGACTCGCTTGCCCACAAGCCAAAAAGGCCTTAAATGCAGGGAATGATCGGTCGGCAAATACACTAGAGATAGATATCACGGTCCACTGAGTGTGTCTTCAATTCATACGTGCATGCAGGCCGATTCTTGCTTGAACGTTCGGCCGGTTCGTAGATCGCAAATGGCCACACGCCATTTTCCCCATCCCACACTGTATGTTGTCTAGGATCCCAGCGTGGGCGAGCCACAGTAACTAGAACCATCACTTTAACAATATAAATTTTGTTCAAATGGGGATACTCCTCGCATTCAGCCAAATAGATGTGTTGCTTCTCCTTCGCTAGGTAGAACCACTTTTCATCCAGGTGTACATACCCATTATATTGTCGAACTGCAGCCCATTTCTCCCCGTCGTCTGGACAAATCTAGAGGTAAAACAAGCTCGAGCAATTCTCTGCTCGTCACTTAGCATGGGTTTCAGGCATGCTGTGTGGCTTCCGAATACCCCCGAGAGAAAGTAGGCATGCAGAGTATATTTAGGTATACCGAAGGAGTCAGCAATAATACGAATGCTGGTTCTGTCTACAAGCGGGTAAATGCGATGGCGTGGTTGAGGTCCAGGCGTAACTCCTCCATTAGTATTGACTTGCGGCCGCTTCTCCCCTTCCTGCCGCTGTTGAAGCTGATAGGTGTGCCTTCACGAATCTCCTGGGCCACTCGCTGCCACAGCCGCGCGATCTGGCGCTCACTACATCCAAATCGGACTGCACAGGCCACGACCTCTCGTTTGGACGGCTGTAACTTCACGCTAGAGCGCAGAAGAGCTGCAACGGCTTCAACACGCTCGTCTGAAGTGAGGTTCCTCCTTTTTCAACGCGCCGTCGGCGTTGGGGCTCATTTAGGATTGGTGCGAAGAATAAAAGCAAAAATGAGAAATTAGGCCGTAGTGGGACGACCATAGCTCATTAAATACTCATTCAAAATACGTGCGAAAGCCACCAGAAGAACTGCCGAGCTGTGATGCATTGTTTAGACCAATCAGACACCAATAAAATGCGATTGGACGCTAAAACGGGATTTTCTCTAACCCATGCATTATATTACCAGACGGTGGAAATAACTTTTATTGAGAAGTGAACACTCTTAAGTTACTTAAAGCGGGTAAGTAGTGCAAGCTGGACAAGCCATTATTATCTTTTAAACTAAGTTTCTACAGTGATAGCCAACAATAATAAAGCGATTGTGTCAAGAATCTTGAATTAAGATCATTAGAATTTTTATATCAGATAATTATGATGCTGACCCAGATTAAAAGATTTAGAAAAAATCTTTTTAGGCACATAGGGGGTCAGCGTTTTTAATAGTAATCCCGCTGAAGCGTAGCAGAGCCAGGAAGGCCAAACGAGTAAAACTAAGCCTAAGCTACCGCCGCGTGGCGGCGGTGCTCGCGTAGTGATATATGTAGCTCATAACAAGGAGCAGATAACAACAGCACCGAGTCTTAGCAACACGTAAAAAGAGTACTAAAAGCGCAGAAAAACGGGTTCCAATTCAGCCGCATTCAACTTTAACCTTCCGGGAGTCGTTAATCAAGCCGACGCTGAACAAAGTGCCCCTCAGAAACCATTTATGTACACCAATATCATTTACCTTCACTTTCCTGTGTACAGCCAACTTTGAGTGTGTGCGCTCTTCAACATACTCTGAGAACCGCCTTAACCCTGCAACATCGGTTTCCTCAAACTGCAGGAGTCTTGCGACGGAGACCACTCTAGAGTGGTTCTTGTAGGCGTTTTCAGGGCGACCTAGAGTCCAAGATCTCACGCGATTTAGGCTGTCCATATGTCAGTAAGATTCGTATGTCTACTGTGAGTGTCAGTATCATTCATATAAACTCACGCGAGTAAATCTGACTGTCGGTTTAGCTCACATTAGCTCGCGCGAGCTAATGTGAGTTTGGGAATCTGGATCCAAAGAGTTGACCCAAATTCCAGCCTCTTACATGTACTTACTATGCTTTCTACTCGAGCTTTCCGACGCCAGTTGAAACGAATCGACGCGTAGACGTGATTGGTAAAATAAACTGAACTCACTAAGGGCCTGTCTAAGTACAAAACAAAATTTCACTTTGGCTTAAATTCGTCAAGAGGCGCCACATGGTTTGGAGCTGGACGATTTTTAAATGACTTATGAATTGTATTGGACGTGCTACCCCATACTTTTAAGCCAGCCACGTTCGGCAAATTTGGTCAAAATTCACAATAATCGACTTTCACTGGAAACAGATGTGCGTTTAGCGAACTGAGAAGGAACACGTTGACCACCTTAGCGCATCCGCTTCTGTTCCTTACGACTGTGTACAGTAGAAAGTTGAGAGTAGATTCGACCTAACAGAAGGGTGAGCTAGAATCCAGCTCTACCTTCTGTATCTACTGTTTTCCAGTCTGTAATACTCCCCATCTCCTAGCTGCTACGTCTAGGACCCGAATGCCTGTTGCTACAGTATCAATAAGTAGAGGTGTTAACGAACGGTCCGAAACTTTCACCAACCAAACGGAATCCATTCGGTTACCGAAAAACAGGGTTGGATTATGCCACGGCTTTATCGCGGCAATTCGGCTAAACTGATTTTTTTGCCGATCGGTAATTCAGCTAAATCGGCAAACTATTTAGGCTTTATCATTCAGTTAGCATCAACTTGGACCGCCGCACGCAACCGGTATCCGGGTATTATCCGAACACTAAAGAGCAGCCATTTTCGCCGACTGATAGTGGACCAGAAACAATATTCTGCGCGGGAAATATAGGCAGGGGGTTCGACGGGGGAGATCTTCGTTTTGCACACGAATGCTGCTGGTAGTAGTGGTGGAAGTGGGGCTCGTCTTGGCATCAGTGCTGTCAGGTATCAAAGTGCTCCTGGCCGCCACGGGCACTCGTACGCAGCGTGTGGGTCTCGCCCTCATCGTTGCTGCGTCGAAACAGGCATTGCTACCGCTTGTAATAGAGAAACATCCACAGTAGGAAAATTCGCTCGAACGTGATGTACACCACTGACAGATTAGTGATGAAGTAGAGCAAGGTACGTCAGGATCGCCGGGTCACCAAGCCGATTAGCGTGGTCGCCCCCCTTCGATACACCCAGGATGCAGCTCCACGAGGGCGCGATCACTGTGCTGAACTTGATAAACGCGCAACCAGTACCTAACAGCGTCAAAAGGTCCAGGCAGGCGTACGTGTATACGCCCGCCAGTGTCTCCGTGTCATCGTGCAAGATTTGCACCAAGTTCGCAGTCACCGTCAAATAGCCGGCGATGATAAATGCTCGTTCCACGTCCTTTGTTCGCATGAGTCCAGTACCGCGCGTCACTGGCTAGTCGACACACAAGACCAACAACACGGACAAATGCCGTCAACACAGCACCCGAAACTACGATGACCGCGTCCAGCGCTACTATTTGGTGCATCTTCTCACCCGCAACCTTCAGTCCCATTTCAACCAAAACAGTGTTCTCTGTCTCGATCATGCCGTCGGTGAAACCTACAAAGGTGACCAAGCGTATTACTTTGATGGATATGCTTTCGGGGATCGAAACGGTACTCTATCCTCTGCAAATACGAATGTGAGACGGGTCGCCATAAAGCTTATGCCGAGGTAGGAAAGAAGAACGTATTTGTATACAAGTATTATGAGCACCAAACGATGAAGAAAAAAATGAACTGGAATTGCAAAAGCATTGTATTGATTGCGTTTAGCTATGCAGACAGTGTTGCCACGTAAGGCGTCAATCCAAATGTGCGCTCCGACGGGGAAAATGTTGTAGGACTAAACTTTTGTCGTCGAATTCCAGTAAGTTTGGTTTCCGGTTGGGAACGTCTTCACAAGTGTCTGGGGAAACTGTCGTATCAGGCTCTGGAATAGCTTCCTTGAATCCTTCAAATAAATTTTGTGCGAGCTCGACGTCTTCGGCAATACACGTTTCGTCGAGAATGGACTCGTTTCTACTTAGAACATTCAAGATGTCTTGCCAATACTTGGTCGTGTCTTCGCTGGGTACATCTTGGTGCCCAATATCAGGTTTTCTTCTAGTTCTTCAAGCGTGATACGAGTGCCCATATCGCAATTTTCAACATGCTCTCTCTCAGCGGCAGCGACGATGCGTTTGCGCTCGACGAGTTCTTTTCCTTCGCTCGCTACTTTATCCAGCTGCCAAATTGTCTGACGAATTAGGGAGAACTTACGTGCCCTCTCGATTTACATTCTGTTCTTCAGGGCTGTGTGAATTGCAGCCAGCTCGATAAAACATCTATCGCATGTTGCCGTATTTACTGCGATTGAGAGGATTATTGCCGTGAGCTTCGGCAGCTTCGAGTCAACTCTAATATCACCAGCAAAACTCCTATACTGTCCAACATCCACTGAACTGAGCAATAGAGCTTCTAACAAAAACGCCACGATACCAGGCGTGTAAATCACTCAATATCGCTTTCGTTGGCGATTCCAACATAGTAGATACCGTATCCACATAACCTCTCGAGAAATCTCAAACTCGGTGACTCCTTATCAATCGCCACGGTAGCACGAACATGCAGAGGGTGTAAAAGCAGAGCTAACAGCATTAAGGGCTGTTCGCATTGTTGTCATCGCTTCTCTACGAGCGATACTAACTCCAGGTTGTTGAAATCACCCAGAAATCCTTGATAAATATCTCTGAACGAAACGATAACATCTGCCAGTAAATTCTCATCACATTGCAACTTGTAGAAAACGTTGAAAAGTGGACGAATTATCGCTTCAGCAGCTTCAAGCTTTCGCCAAAACGAAGGTTCACCAAATACTTGAAGTGCCTGGGGCAAATCAATACAGCTACTGTATTTTACCTAAACGTGAAGTTGTCCACTTTACACACGCAATAGAGAGACAAAACAACCTTGCATGCTGTTCCTCCTTGTCTCGCACAGATTTATGAACCTAAGTGACTTACCGTTGGTTGCGCTAGCCAGCTCTTGCGTCCGAACTAATCACTTAAAAGATGATGCATTCAGAGTCACCGTAGCTGGTGATGCCTGATTCGTTAGCTCGCGGAAAGACGCGTTTAACAATACTTTATCCATGTTATTTATGTCATGACCAAAACAATGAACGTTCGCGATTCGTAGGTGTCTGCGTGCCAACAGCCGGGCGCGACCACACTGACCAGCGTTATTGGCTACAACAGCTTCAATTGGCTAGTCATTCGTTGTCCCAATTTCACGCATCACCTTCTCCATTTGCTCTGCAATCGCGACCCCGTCCTGTCTTGAGCAAACAACTTAACACCATTTATCCATATATCGGATAAATAGCTCAATCGGCCGCCACTAAACGTCAACCGGTTGTTGAGCGCCAAATCTTGAGAGTCTTCTTCACCCTTGCTGTACTTCTCCAGAAGCTTTGCCATTGCTTTTAGCTTTGGAAGAGCTTTCTCGCAGGCCTAGTTGAGGAAAATAAAAAGCCTGCGAGTTGACGGTTTTTCGATGAAACGGTCAGGTAAGCATTTATCTACCTGAAACTGGATGAGTAATCGCTCTAATTCATTATCATCCTTACCAAAAACTGGATTAAAGTATTGACAAATACACCGACTTCGTTCGGCGGAACTTGTTGAAGAAGCATCCCGAATCGAGGACCTCGATGCAGACGTTGATGAAACCGAGCTGGAAGGAGGTTTCGCTCCGCTCTGTGCTAAGCAGTGGTGTAGAATTGTTGGCTGAACCATTGGAGCTGTGACATCACCCCGCTCTTGTGACTCTTTGAAATACCGACAGCTGTTATGATAGCTAGTATAGTTGGTGTCTCGCCCCGAGATGATCTTCGGCTCCGGTGGTTTCTTCTCTCTCGTCTGGTCGATATACGCGGCTAAGCAGTGTCTACACACAACCTCAGACCAGCCTCCTTTCTTAGGGCCCCGTGTCAGCAAACTGCTGTCTCTCGAAGCCATGCGAACGCCCCCATTCTCCCGAGATAGAGATGGACGTCTTAGTAGGTAAATTCCTTCTACCCAAGGTAGATTCTTTATTACAATCCTTATCTACCTAAGACCTGCTATCAATTACTTACAGGATTTGCGTCTCTGGACGTCTTAGTAGGAGGGAGGGGGATCGGGGGAATCAGACTCTGATCTCTGATTCAGAGATGGATGGTATACATGACAGCATTTTCATAATACGCTTGACCTTTATTGTTTAATGTTTTAGTTTATTCCAGTAAGTAAATATATGTGAATGATAACATTACTGTTACTTACTTAGTTTGATGCAACGGCTAAACCTAAATACTGTAGAAGTCCACATATTAATGTTGAGTACCAAGAATGTATCCGCAGACTTAAAGCAACAAACCGCAGCACACAAGTGAGCGGAAGGTGAAAATCCCTACATCACACCAACATTGCTTAATTGAAGGTAATCTCATGCCTTTGCTATAAATTCCCTAGATGTACCGCATTGCGATACCAGACCAACGTTGAAGCGCCCGAGTCGTCTTGTAGAGCAGTAGCCCCCTATCGGTATAATGGTATCCGATTGACGTGTGTATACGATCGTATACATTTCATAGCAGCGATTTTGACCGCAAATTGGACAGGCTAATAAAGCCGATTGCTTCGGCAAAATCCTAGAAGAAATTTCATACATGTAATACGGTACATATGTACTGGGCTCACCCCAATCATGTAATACAGTACATATGTACTGGGCTCACCCCAATCTTTGACAAAAATACCAAACAAAGTGGAAACACAGATAGCCTATGCTGATTAATTCGCATTTGTTGACATTGCTAAGTACGCATGCGAGCTAATGATAGGTGCTGATTGGATTGTAAAAAAAAGAATTTCCCATTACTCTCCATGCAAAATACTCATATATATTCTAACCCCACGCCTGTGTTGTATAACCTGTAACTAAAGCATGAAGTGTCATAAATTATACTACTTCACCTGTGTTTAAAGAGCTGAAAGCACGGCTATTCCGCTGATGGATCGTGCATACTCGATTCAGCATTTTGGCCCCCAATCGCGACACGGATACAGCCACACCTGATACCTCGTCAGCTTATCCGATTCATAATGTACCTGTGGCGGGTGGCAGGATGAAGAATTTCTTGTATCTACGCACTTGCGCTGCTACAGAGGACGGGAATCGCTGTACGACTCTACACAGACGTCGATACGACATCATCGCGATACGTACACCTTTCTGTTTAGATCATAGCCTACAAGCGTGACACTAACAGCCAACACTGCACTATGTATCCCGCATTTTCAGGTGGAGCCAGCACGTATCGGTAAGCATGGCTTAAGCCGGGACCCAAGCCAAAACATTAACGAAAACAAGAGCGAAATGCTCTAACGTAGGAGCTGAAAGAAACTAGCCTGATTTTTGCTAATATTTGGCCACACTTGCATAGCTTTCATCCAAAAATAGATCTCCTCATTTTCCTTTTCTGGTTTTCTGCTATAAAATTACGTTTTATAGCAGAATATTGGATAATGTTTCTGTCCTTTTTTGGCAGGCTCATGTAGGAAATAATTTATTCTAATCCAGTAGTTCTCTTGACCGATACGCTGACAAGCTGCAGCCTAAATTGCACACGTGAAAGCGTAAAGTTGAATACAAAACCATCGCTAATATAAAAATGGCGATTTCTAATTTAGAAAAAAAATATTAAGTGAAATGAGGCCTATACAAACTCATATTTAATCAGGGTGAAGTGTTCCGACAGCCGGCCAGTCTAGCATTTACAATACCACCCGTTAATAAGAGAAAGAAACATGTCAGAAACACGGAACGCAGGCTCGACGGCTCTTTCTACCGACTCACTATCAATCCCAGCATTACGAGCCGCCCATGAAGAAGCCAGGGTAGGAGAGAATGCGTCCTACTAGGAGTCCTAAAGTGTCCTATTGTCCTAAAACCTGGGATAAAAAACTAGCAATTCGGCTCATAAACAAACCGATATTTAGGACATCACAATGAGCTTTAGGACGAAACAAACCAGAGTCCGCGTGTCCTAATAGGACACTCGACAACTAGACACTCAGTCTGTCCTATTAGGACAAACTGCAGCTCAGACCACTGTCCTATTAGGACAACACCAAACCCAACATGCACTGTCATCAAGCCACATCCTCAACTGGCCTAGCTAGAAACAATAGACACCTTAACGCCCCTCTCTCCAAGAGCAGCCGATTCTTTGTTGTGCTCGAAAAGCACCTCAACGAAACTTTTCTACTACGAAGTGTGTGACAATATTTTTAAATGTTTCAAAGGATGATAGTCATTGAAGGTTATAATAGCCGCTAATAACGGTTGAGCGATTTCAACATGCACGTAGCAAACGACGGTTAATGATCAGAACGTGACGATATAGGGGGGGGGGGGCTCAAAAAGCAGCAAAGTACCCGCAAGGGCTACTTGGCTGCAAGTCGATCTGAAGACGCGCATAGCAAGCGATGGGGGTCTTGGTCGGCGCGGCAGTGTGCTCGGCCCGGTTCGTCGAGCTGTCTGGCGTCGTCGGGGTGTCGACAACAGGTGCGTCTGTGGAGCCGACGTCGATGGGCAGTTGGCCGGCACGTAGTCTACCAGGTCGGCCTTCAGGTTGAAACCGGGACCGACCGGCAGTTGGCACTCCTCCAGGTTCATGGCCTTCACGTCAGCGAGCAGAGTGTTGCAGGCAGTCGAGGCGCACATCTTGTCGATGGTGGCCTGGTCCGGGATCTCAGTGGTCCATGCCGCACTGTTGGATGTTCGCGCTCGTGAGCAGAGCGGACAAGACACTGCTTCGCAGGTGGCAGTAGAGGCCAGATAGGCGAGCGCCCCTAGCTGCAGAAGGAGTAGCCGCGATGGTCCATGATGCTTGGCTGCAGTAGTGGAGATTCAGAAATGGTTGGTGTGCCTCGGACAATAAGTAAAGCCAATGTGTGTTTAAGTAACTCTTACATAAATTTACGTAGATAGTCCAGAAAAAGTTAATATTTGAGGTTTAGGACAATCTGGAGGACACAAATTATAATATTATGTAGCGAAGGATTAGTCGCTTTTTAGGACACATCTCCAAAATCTCCCTGTAAAATTTAGGACAAATAGGACAGTTTAGGACGTGTCTTAGGACGCATTATCCTACACCGAAGCCAGAGCGTCAATGATCGATCGGCAGCGGCGGTGGTCTATTTGCCAGCAACGGAGCAAGACGAGGTCGAGGAGAACGATGGTTTGATGTCGAAAAAGTGTACGCAAAACGTAGGGTGAATGATTGTGAGTTTTATCTTATCCGATCGGTTGAACTCACCTGGGAACTAGCCCACAACCTCGCCTGGAAGCTGATGGTGGATTTTGAGAAGGAGACTATCAGCTTCACTTGGCCGTATCAGTATTTAAGGGGACGAAAGCGCCCATCGCGAAACCCCTAGCGCGCGGATCAGCCGTAGCTTAAGCTCGCATTAGCGCACTTAGTATGTACTGTTAGCAGTACACAAACTAATTCTTTTTTTTCAGGCGTGGTGGCCAAAGACAGTACATATGTACTGTATTATGGAAATTCCTCCAAAATCCAACCCTGAACGGAACCGATACTTTCCTCGTCTGTTTGCAACGAACAGCGAGCGGATCGATACAGATTATGAACGGTTTCATACAGTATTTCAAGTATATATTTTTTCTGAAGCGACTGTTTACCTGCTCCAATTTTGCTAAGCATCAAAAACAAATTTCCGGTACGACACTCTTCGTATTTTCATTCATGTATTTCATTCATCAATAAACTCAGGCAGCTCTCATGAAGACGTACCACCAACACCGCCATGCCTGCAACACGATGGTCGAGATATGTAAGAAAAGTATTTGGACGACGAAATGCAAACTCTTGGCAATTTTAAATACCACACTGTAGCCCCCTTCCTTATCGATATAAAGATTATCATTTTGGCAAGGATTTTCAGAACAGGCTCAGCTACATGTACCTGAGCAACTTGGTAGATAGTTGAGCGCGAGCTCAACAGCCCAGTAACAGTATCGGACCAGTTTGCCTTTCTAGCAAACGCTTACAGTGTAAGTTATACCTCTATCAATTACTGATAGAGGTGTAACTTACACTTATTGATTCAAAAAGCCTGTTGCTATTTTATCTGCTCCCTTCAAAGCGATGTGCACCGGCTCTCTGATTTGTTACTCTACATGTAGTACGAATCATGTAATCAGGAATTGCGGGATGTAAAATGGCGAGGCGTTTTCATATCGTTGCCGGCACTACGATAAACATCATTAAGAAACTCGCACTAAACTAGTAGCTTCGGCACGATTTCTATCAGCTGGAATGCAGCCTTACTACGTCCTAATTCTTGCAGCACTCTTCTTGCAGAGTTCGACAGGAAGTAAAACAACATCAACAACCTCGAATTTAAACGGGTGGTACCCCTGTGCCGAGTATACCTTCTCCAGTGCAGGAAGCTCTGACGCGCAGACCGCGGATTGTGGTACGTACTCGGCACCCCTGTGCTATACTGGCGTCTGTGAAGCGCCAAAGTGGGTAGACCAGACTGTCGACATCTTCGTCAAGCGACTTCCGGCCGCTGACCGGAAGACTGCTACCAACGTCTGGCTTCTGCAGGGAGGACCTGGTTTTGCTTCCAACGATCGTAAGTCAGGACGTGGACATTTCAACACATTATATCGCTTCTCGGATTTCTAACCGTTCCGTTTGGTGTTTCAAATGTAGTGGAATCTCAGATGAGCACCTTGTACAAACAGCTCAAGGGGTTTACACGATGGATCATCGCGGCACTGGGCGCAGCACGCTACTCGATTGTCCAGCAGCCCAGGCAACCACGAGTGGCTCACCTGGAGGAAAAAGCATTGACCCTAAAGAAGTTCCTTCGTGTGCCCAAGCACTGGAGCGAAAATACGGAGATCTTGCGTCCTTTTCGACGACGAGTGCTGCAAAAGATCTCGTAACCTTCATTACCGAGTTCTCCAATGGCCAGAATACTATTGTGTACGGCACCAGTTACGGGTCGCTATTGGTTGAGCGAGTCATGCATCTCGCCCCACCACAAGTTACTGGGTATGTTATGGATGGTGTTACTTACACAGCGAGAACATCTACCGGAGTATTCCCGTACATTTCGAATTCGGACACTGATTATGGCGAAGTTGGCGACGCTTTCATGGGTCTTTGTGCGCAAGACCGTGGCTGTAGTGCCCATTTCAAGAAGCCGCATACCTTGACGTCCACACTTTACGATGTGTTGGACAAGCTTGACAAGCAACCCAACTCAACGTGTGCAGAAATCTTGAGTAAAAGTGATGATGGCGTGGTTTTACCGTCTCATGCATTGCGCACTTTCTTGAGCTCACTGCTACTGGATTCAACTATGCGCAACGCCATCCCTCCACTGATTTACAAACTCAATCGCTGTCAGCGCAAGGACGTCGACGTCTTAAATTTCTTCTTCAAAACCTATGGAGATGCCATCCGAGCCTCCAGTGACACAGGCCCATATTACTCCGAGCTGTTGTACTATCTCATTGCCTTCTCGGAGCTATGGGAGCGACCGCAACCTTCGATCGCTGAGATGACAAGACGTTTTACAGAGTACGGCATCACCGCGAGTACATACGTGTTGTCTCCATTGTATTGTGCGTTCTCAAACGAAAAGTCCAAGGCATGTAACAAGCTTAAACTGGGCAATTACGATGCACAGGGAATCATGTACAAGCAGGACAAGTACTGGAACGCGACCGCCAAAATTCCTGCTGACGCTAGCGTTCTGTTGATGAGCAGTAAACTGGACGCTCAAACACCACACAAGTATGCGAAGCAATATTTGAAAGCACTTAGTGGTGACAACAAGGAGCTAATCACCTTCGAGTATTCTGCTCACGGCGCGCTGCTGTCAACACAGCTTGAACCAGAAAACCCTGCGAGTGAGACTTGCGGGATGAAGCTACTTGCGTCCTACATCAAGGGAGAGGGCGACTTGGCTAATCTGGATAAATCATGTGTGGATGAGATGCCTGGATTCAACATGACTCTGGGAACAGATTATCTGGGCTACTTTGGTGTTGTTGACATATACAACGGTATATTGGACGACGAGCTCAGGCAGCAATTATACATAACCTCGTAGGAAAACCAGGTCGAAATCGGTTTAGGATCGGGTTCTGGCAGAAAGAAGAAAAAAAACGAGACTTTAGGGAACAATTTGATGTCATTGGGAGCATTATTTGGTAATTTCATTTGATACTTGTTCCAAAGAGCCCACAGACACGAAAAAAAGTCCTTGACATAGCTCTTAGTTTTAAGGCGTTGGTGGAGATGCTCTTAATCTTTTAATTTTAAAGATTCATGCTGAGTGGCTTTTTAACCCTATCGCTACCAGGAGGTAGCCTTATTAGGCTGGTTTTACTGAAATCAAGACACCTTATTGTCGTATTTATTTCATCCACGCTATTGTGTATTCTGTAAAGCGGTATTTGTTTAATACTACGTAGTACAAAATAGCATATGTGGCAGGACAAAGTGTACAGGGAGCTTGTGCTCGCCACTTTCCCCGCATACAAGATTTTGTAAACATGTACGTATTATTTTTGGATTAAATATCAATGAAATTAACGTCTGTGTTTCGTCGTAACATTAAAGATTCGAAATAAATGTTGGAAAGATCAAGTCGCCCGAAGATAACGCAGGCGCATTTGACCAGCTGCAGCGGTGGTTCGGAACCTCAAGGTCGTGCTTGCCAACGGTCGCCAGATTTTCCATGCAGTCATAATCGACCGATTATATTCCTCCATCCCATTGGCGATCGAGTTGCTATCTATGCGCGTGTATGTCGTGGGTACTATCATAATGGGGTGGCTTGGATATGATTGCAACGCTGTCGAAAAGCGCAAGACTAGACCTAGAGCTACTCCGCGGGGGTCGTTCACATTTTCGTGGTCGCTGACAGTGCCGAGTATGGTTGCCTTCCACTGATAGGATCGTAAACGATCCACTACTTGTGCACTGGATCCGTAATGACTGCATCTATGATAAATCGCAACGTAAAGGGTGCAGGACCGACGAGAGTACCTTGTCCGAAAGCAGTGAATGATTATCAGGAATGGATGGGCCGAGTGGACGTGCATGACCAACTCCGCCTCCAAACCTTCTCAATCCAGACCCAATTCGATTTGCGAAGTATTATAAGAGCTTTTTTTTGGCATTATGGATCTCGTCATGGTGAATGCTTATATTTCCCACAAAGAGGCGTGCAAGGTCGCGAACATACCAGCAATGAAACGCGGGGAATGGTACGCCGTACTCCATAAACAGCTACTGTAACTGAAGGAACAGGATTTTGCCGGATCTGTGGCCTCGCCTTCCCCCGGAAGTAAGAAACGCAGACGCAAACACCATGATCACTCTCTAATTCAGTTTCGATGCCCGGGTGACAGTCTCTGGAATTCAAAAACGGCGTCAGCGATCTAGTGAAGTGTGTGCTTTGCTTCGCGGTGAGCGCAAGAAATCCTTCCAGACCACATTTTACTGTGATATATGCTCCATCGATGATGGCAAGTGCTATCTGTGTCCGAAAGCAAGGCGGGAGTACCGAGGTGTGATGAAAACGTGTTTTCAAATATGACACGAGTACATCGATTGCGGGCTTGCAATTCAGGCTTCACTTGGCAAGCGCGTTGTCCTCAGGCGCCCAGGAAAGAAGACAGGAGTGCGCAAGAAGATTCGAAGGGAGCTGCTTCGCGGAAAACAATGCAAAGCAGACGACGAACAACGTGGTGGTAGTGACGAGCGTAGTGAAGGCGACAGTGGGCTTGATCTGTAGAAACGCAATAGTCAGTCACCGTATGTGTTGCTATAAAACAAACTTTTTAAATCGGCGAACCTTTTGTCTCGCAATTTCTGAAATGATTGGGCTCGCTATCCAACTAACCTTTGTACTGTATTTTCTACAATCGATGAATATACGACTTTGCATATCCAAACTTCACGTAAAGCTGTATAACTTACGACGAAGCCAATTTTTCAACTGTAGAAATCTATATACCTAGCCCGATGTGGATAGTCTACGACTATACAAACGTCGTGGTGAACTATAAGCTGTAAGCTACGACTTTCGCTTAGCGGTTCGGGGGGGGGGGGGGGGGGGGGTTCTGGGAACCAAGGGGTTAATTTAAGAAAAGTTAGTTCAAAACCACAATAGCACAAATAGCACATTGACTTACTTGCTCAAATCTGCGCATATCCTTCATGTATGTTAAAAGATCAGAGACGTCAGGAAACATTTCCTTCCGTCCCTGACCTTTTAGCGTCTTTAACGAGTAGTGTCCCTTGAAATTGCGTATTGTGTCCTCTTGCTTGCGCCAATCGTAGATAGTTCCTCGCGCAATTTTGAATTTTTCGGAGGCGGTCTTAACGCCCTCACATTTAGCGAGCGTCAAGGCCTCGCGCTTATGCTTTATTGTGAAGCTTCGCTCATCGCGCTTCATCGCGCAAAATGACTTGATAATTACCGACGCACAAGAAGTGCTTTATCTCCAGCCATTCAATTTTTTTTTGTAAGTAATTAGATAACAAACCTCTTGTATAAAGATATGATTGGGTAAAATTGCCAGCCCCCCCCCCCCCCCCCCCCCCCAAACGTCTGAAGAAGAAGAACGTTGATTTCCGTTGGGACGATTATTACTAAGTGACGTTCCGACAACTGCAGAGAGCGCTCGTGAAGCCGCCTTTCCTCGAATACCCAAACTTCGCTAAACGGTTCAAGTTGTACGTGAACTGGTGCGTGTCTGATGCAGGAGGATGGTGGCTGCAATAGAGCTATCTATAGCCTATGCTAGCAAAATGTTGGTCGGTTCGCAAGGAAATTGGGTCGAAAAAACGAGTGGAACGATAGAAATCGAATGTTGGGGTATCGTGTGGGCTACACGCAAGTTGAGGTGCTACCTAGAGTATCGGAGTATGACTTGTTTACGGATCATCCGGCTCTCATGTGGACCTTCGAAGAGAATACGCGTACATCGAACGCAATACTGGATCGGTGGATGTTGAAGCTATCCCAACAGCGCTTCAATATGTTCTATAAGCCAGGAACGTCGATGGGACATGCGGGCGGATTGTCGCGGCTGTACCATAGACCGGATTCGGGTGTGGTTAGCGTGGCACGAATGGTGCAACTTCTAAATGCCGATGAGAACGAAGACGGAGGGGACGTCCTGGAAGGAGCGCATGCTGAGATAACGACCATGGCTGCTGATGCTGAGGGTGGTCTCGTCCCAGTCGGGGAGCAGGACAACACCCGGAATTCGGATGGCGACTACGATCCACAAGGTAATGCCACGATAGTGGAAACGGAACATGAGGAACGTGAACCTCTCTTGCAGACTGAACAGGGGAAGGATCAGCTAGGGCGGCCCGCGCCAAATCCGTCTCCTGTGGATGCGTTAGGTTTGGATACCGAGAAGTTCGTCGTAGAACAGGAAGGAACTCCGAGGATGTGAGCGTTGAAGGCATTCTTGCAGGATGGCGCGCTGGCGCTAGATCCGCAACGGAGAATCAGTGTCCTGAAAATGGCAAAACTCACTACGTGGTGAAAAATGACGTGCGCATGAGGCGGGTGCACTTAGGCGCTCGTGCTGGCCCCACGCGAGCCGCTACCCTTTATCAAGACGGTCATGCACTACTGCCACTCGGAGAACTTCCTAGCCCACTTGGGCAAGACTAAGACGGCTGATAAGATGAGGCGCCATGTCTGCTGGTATGGCTGGAAGAAGGACGTGGTCGAGTACGCTCGCGAATGCTCCATTTGTGGAGGAGGGAAGGATCGACGGCCATGGAGGGCGGGGCTGATGCAACGATTGCCGGTACAGTAGCTGTCCGGTTCGTTCTCGCTGCTCGTGGTGGCGTTATCGGTTCCCCGCAGCGCAGCGGCTATACGTCAAGATCGAGCGGCGCATGTTCCGTGTTTGTGCAATACCATGTCTTGGTGATGTCGTCGGTGTTGACGGTGTTCAGATCGACCCCGCGGAAGCAGAAGTTATTTGTGAGTGACCAACTCCTAACACCATGCGAGATTTTCAATACTTTATAGGTACTTGCGTCCACGTTAGTAGATTCCGCGATAAATTTGCAAAGAACGTTGCGCTGTTGACGGAGGCTATTAGGGACAAGCGCTCGAAGTTTTATATCATGCTCTCGGAGCAGCAGCTGTATTTTGGACGCTTTAAGGAAACCCTTCGTCAACACTAACTCCTGTTCACGCTGATTTTGACAGACGATTCCACGTGAGCGAGGATGCTTCGGTTGACGTCGGCGGTTACCTGTTCCAGTATGGCGACGCAGGACACGAGCATAGCTATGACGGGGAAAAATCATCAGCGCTAAGCTGATGTGCCACGTCTTACAAGTGCTAGAAGCAATACGGTTAGAAGTACTGCAAGACGTACCGACTGCATTCTACAAACTACTGGAGTACTAACTATTCTTGATGCATTTATTTGGCCTTTTTATTGGGCTTTTTGACATGATCATTGTCAATGTTTACACTACTCATCGAACCCACTACGCAAGTCGTGAGGTGCACCACGGCACCCTGTCAAGCTATCTGATATACACTCCTGGACACAATTATACGGCCACCTCGTCGAGTGCCCGTAACCCATTCGACGGTGCGGTTTTCACACAAGTTACAAAACATGCTTCAAAATAGCAAGTATGTGCTAACGCTCGCGTTTTTGCACTTTATAGGGAGGCTCACATACAAAAAAGAGATTTGTCAAGCTGGACACAATTTACGACCACCATCGGCCCAGTACAAAAGCCTATATAAAATAAAAATGTGTCATTTTGGCTGACTAGAAATTTGTAAGGGCTGAGTCTCTGTGGGCGATTAAATGGACACTAGGGAGCTAGAGTTCAAAGTAGTTGCATGGGGGTGCACACAATAGTATTATATGTAACGTGTTGCACTCGCACCTCTGCTTGATCGATAGCGATGGAGAATTTTTAAATATAAGATCGCGACGACTACACGGTGTTCTCCATTTGTTCTGCTTTAGTAAAAAACATGGGGATGGGTATATTGACACTAGCTAAAAATTCTTCATCAATATCGATCAAGCAAAGGTGCGAGTGCAACACGTTACAAATAATACTATTGTGTACAGCGGGTGTAGGAAATGAACGCCCACCCATAAAACAGACAGTAATAATGACCTCTTGCGATCACCAGAGCGAATTAGGATGCATGAAAGGTATCGTTAGATTTGTTTAAGGCTTGCGTAAGTGATGACAAGGGCGCGCTTAGCATAATGAGCCTTGCTAGAGCCCATCAGCGTTTTCTTAAAATGCGGTGCGAAGTAATTGAACGCCCACGACAAATCTCAATCTTGAATTCTGATTTAGCATACAAAAATCATGTCTATTCTGCGGGTGATCTTGAAGTGGCCACTTCAATATGAAGTGTGGCCTCCTTTTCTTGCGATGACGCTATCAAGGCGAGCAGACATGGACATGACGCATTTCTTAATCTCCTCATCGTCAATACTCAGCCAAATGCGCTTAAGTTTTGTCTTTAAATCTTCGATTGAAGAAGCCGGGTCCTTTCTCGGCTCCCGCTTCATGATGAACCATAGGTTCTCAATCGGGTTTAAGTCAGGACTCTGTGGAGGGTGACCCAACGACTTCAACTTCAGCTCCTTCAGACACGACGCTGTAGCCTTAGCGCGGTGAGCAGGAGCATTATCTTGCACAAACAGGGTTTCACCTTGTAGACCCAAGAACTGTTTCGTAATGGGGATGTGGGATCTCAATATGGTGCGATAGTAGGCACCGGTGACAGACTCATCACAGAAGTGCATCGTGCCCACCCCGTCCGCAGTGACAGATGCCCAAACCATGAGCGACTTACGTGAAGACTTAAACGTTGGTAAGACGCACTTGTCATCAAAGGCCTCATGAGGACGCCGCCAGACAGAGACCCTCCCTGTCGTACCATGCAACTCAACCGACCCTTCGTCCGAGAACAGTACCGTCCTCCACTTCTCTTCCGGCCAGTCCAGAAACTTCTGCGCGTATCGAAGACGCTGGCGACGGTGTTTAGGAGACAGATAGGGCTTCTTCTTGGCAGAGCGTCCGTGAAGACCAGCCTCTCTCACACGTGCTCGAGCTACCTCAGGTGACACCTTCACCCCAACATCCAACGTGACTTGTGCTGCAACCACTGAAGCACTAACGAAACGGTTCGCCTCCACGACGCGGACAATACGCCGATCTTGGCGTGCGTCGGTGAGTGGAGTGCGTCCTGGACGCGGCGCGGGCTTGCAGTGACCATTAGCCTTCTAGAAGTCGATGATGGTCCTGATGCTCCATCGTGGGATTAGCAACTCCTTGCTAATAGTGCGCGTAGAAGCCTTAGCACGCCACTTCTGGACAACGCGGCAGCGAAGATCGTAGGAGTACTCCTTGCGAATGGGTCCCATGTAGATGGGAGCTGGGAAAAATGAGAGTGAGGTCCTTTCACGACCGCCCTCTTGAGAGGTGTCCTTCGTCATGTTCATTTGCTTTTTAAATGGCTCTGGAAGCGCATTAATTTGAAACAACATTCGTGCAACATTCAAAACAAATCAATACAAATCAATACAAGTGGGCGTTGATTTTTTCCCATACACTTGTGAAACAACGCTGATTGGCGGAATCTTAAGCAGAACAGCCAATTACAGCCTACCGAGCCCGACGGAGAAAGTCCTTGCACTTCCGATGATACCTTTTGCGCGATCAGGGGGTCGATATTGACTTCAGCAGCATTTACAGAAGTCAAGTCATGAGGGTGGGCGTTCATTTCCTACACCCGCTGTACACCCCCATGCAACTACTTTGAGCTCTCGATCCCTAGTGTCCATTTAATCACCCAGAAACTCAGCCCTTACAAATTTCTAGCTAGCCAAAATGACACATGTTTTATTTTATATAGGCTTTTTTACTGGGCCGATGGTGGTCGTAAAATTGTGTCCAGCTTGACAAATCTCTTTTTTGTATGTGAGCCTCCCTATAAAGTGCAAAACCGCGAGCGTTAGCACATACTTGCTATTTTGAAGCATGTTTTGCAACTTGTGTCCGTCAAATAATAAAAATTGACTGGGTTACGGGCACTCGACGAGGGGGCCGTATAATTGTGTCGAGGAGTGTAGTTGGGTCGGTTCGATTTTGTACCAGGACTGTACCACCGCCGTTTTTGACCAATTAGTTACCGTTTGACTCTGTTAATTTTAAAGATGCAGTTTGCTACTATTATATTGGTCGCTCTCGTTTTTTTCAGCTCTTAGAGCGTTGTCCGAATAGAAAAAGTGATTAATTTTCCCCCGACAACTTTTTTTCTGCGAAGAAAAAAATGAGGCCAAATAAATCGTCGCATGTCCAAATGAGAAATTGGCTCCGCCAAATTTATTCCACCAAACCTATTTAAATTCATACAATCATTTTGATAGGTTGTTTCCCTTGCACTTCAATTCCGCACGCGCATTGCTGAAAGAAGACGGCCAGCTGGAGCACGCTATGTCTACGCAGGAGTGCAGCAACGCTTTGGCAAGTGAAGAGACCCCTCCAATTGCAGGCTTATCTGAAAGACTCGTGGTGATCCGTGGGAAGGAAATGGATCCAGTGCTGTGGTCTGAAGCCTCCGGGGAAGACTCTCAGCAATCGTCAAGCGAAGCTACTGAAGCCCCACCGACAAAGAAAGCTCGACTGGCCTCCGATCAAGTTAACGTGAGAGCATCACATACGAGCATCCCGACCAAGAAGAAGGCTGTTTCCAAGAAGAAGACCGCCCACAAGAAGACGAAGAAGGCAGCTCCCAAGAAGAGCGCTCCTGCTAAGAAGGCATCCGCTCCAAAGAAATCTAAGACCTCAGCCCCACCGATGCGCTGGACGGTCGCGCTGACAGCGCTAGCAATCGAGACTCGCTACAAAAACCCGCGTGTGCTGAAGAAATTTGCAGTGTCGACAGCAGACACGAAGATGATGCGTGCAAAGTGGGAAGCCACGGTCCACACATTTCAGGTCAACGAAATGGTCTCCTTCCTCGTCGTCCATGCCATCAGCAGCTTCATCAAGATCTCCACGCAGCTGTGTCATTCCAGCGTAGCGAGAGGCACTGTAGTCTGCGAGTTGGCTCCGTGTTGATGAGCTACTCGACAATCTTCTCTCGCCACCACCTTCTATGCTGAACAAAAGTGGTATGTCTTCCTTGTCGGAATCCGTACACCCCAGGACAGCCCCTAGTTCCCTTGCCAGCGTTGTATTTGCTTCATAGTTGCTGTTTTCTAGCACAATGACGGCATCATCCCAGTTAAAGCAAGCATCAAGTAGGATCATGACGATTAGACGCACCAGAGTCAATGGCCATCGGCATCACACCCTCCGCGACGCTCTCCGTGACGCCCTCCGCGACGCTTGTGTGTAAATGCACGCTTTGCTCCGCGCAGAAAGCTTCCTCCATTCCGCACTCGACTCGTCACTTCAACACTAAAAAATGAAGCGCGACTCGAAAGAAATAGGTGGCGAGCCTCTTTCTTTTTACCGCTTTAAAATGAAGCGTCTGTGGCACCTCGTTTTTCTTAGCGCTACTTCACAAAAAAAATAGGTGAGAAAAATAGATCACTGTTCTATTTGGACAGCGCTCTTACAGCAAGCAATTTTATGGAGGGCGTGACTCCTCGTCACAATAGTCTGTGGGGATTACAAATTTGATGCTATACGCAATTGCTTATGAATCTTACAGATCTTGTCTACTACTCTGTCGCTCCACCTCGAGATTTTGGAAACAGCCAACAGCAAACTACGACAAAGTTTTTTTATCCTGAGCGAAACCCTAAAACAAAGCCCGCAGCGAACCCACTGCCAGCAGGGATACTGAACTCCAGCACTTTCATCACCGACTTGTACATGGAGTCCAAGTCTTTCGTATCAAACACGCCGTCCTACAAAAAATCGCACAATATCAGCCTTTCATCTGCACCAAACCCACGAGTTATCTGTATCTAACCTTGTTAATATCAAGATAACTCTTGAAATCCCGCTCCAGTTTCTTGTAGTCGACGTCCACGTATCCAGAGTAACTCGCACATTGCAATAGTACGAACATCGAGCCAATCGCCACAGCCCCCAACTTGGATACTTTCTTTAAAGCAAAGCCAGAACACGCGCCCATACAGAAGCCCCAGGTGATCTGCCCAGCTTTGCCAGAGACCAGGAACTCGTCCGTTTTCTTCTGCAGATTACTGTAATCCTCTGGTAGCAGCTCCGCGAGCTTGGCAATAACGATAGTAGATGCGTCCTGTACCATTTTCTTGGTCTTTTCCACGGGATCTTCGTCTTTATCGTTTCTCTTATTGGACTCACAAGCGGTAGGCTGGAGCGCCAGGGTGCCACACGCTGTGGCTGCCAAGGCCGCGGACTTCCAGTAACTCAGTACATTGCCATTAGCTGCTTGGCGCCACGTACGCTGCGATTCTCCCAGCTCTAGACCTCTTTAAATCCAGATGTCAGATATAACTTATATAATTTAACATAGGATGTTAGGTTTGTTCACCTGAAGGCAATTACGGCACTGGGACGCGCCGCCTTCGTGTGCACCTTGAGCAGCGGGGCGGTGGGGGTCTGGCTGAAGTGACGAGCCTGCTGGATCACGCGCGTACGCGTCGGCGTGCCGCTGATAAGACCGCGCAGCATATTAATGACAGGGTCTGAAGCGGAGTGAACATGAACCCATAGGCGCTATAGAACACACACCAGAGAATTTTTAAAACTACTGTACATTGTTTTGATATTTAAATAAAGACTTTTGCAAGAATTTAAATTGCCTGAAAGTGCTTGCGCAATTTATAAAAGTTTTGCATTTTACCTCGAAGCAATTTTAATACCGGTACATTTATAAGTTCTGTAGTAATGGGAAACTTTTACTTCGAAGTAGATTAAATAATTCAAGCAATTTAAAGTTTTACAAGTCATTGCAATTTTCACTTTGCCTTAAGTTGCATCATGGTCCCACCACATTTCAGCTGAAGTTGTATGTTGCGGCAGCGGAAAGTGCCGTGTTCGTCACGCGAGGGGGGGGGGGGGGGGGTACCTCATGAAAATGGCGTAGGCTCACCACGGGACTAACAACCTCACCGAGAGATGGCTCACAGAGCTGTGTAGTATATATGCTCTACTATATTGCTAGCATTATCATTCGTGTAATCAAGCGTCCGATAGTTTGTCGATGAGTTTCTTCTTCCAAAGTGCTGCTTTTGCCTGGTTGGTTTGTTGTTAAACAAAACCAACAGACTCGGCAACCAGATATCTGTACTGTAGCCTCCTCTTGTTCAGTACCGGCTTCGGTGGGTCGCTTTACCTCGTTGAAACTCTGTCTCACCGAGTTTCCAACGATCGGTGGTTGTTAGCAACACGGCAGCAACGTGACGGTATTGCTGAAGTGTCGTTCTCACACCATTCCGCCCTACAGGACGCACACAACACTTGTCTACACGATAAAAGCTGTTGAAGGCAAAGCTCGTAATTGGAGAGGCACCCGTGCATCGCCACATTGAGCGTGAGCAGCTTACATCACCACCGAAAGCTGTACCTGCACAGCACTGAATCATTTCATGTTTTGTGCTTGCTCGCTGTTTTACTTGGGTCAAACGCGTGGAGCTCGCACTGAGTACATGTACTAGAGCTTCCGAATCAATTGTCGAGATGGCGACGACAAGAGCGAACTGCGCTGGATCGCTCGTTGATTGCGGGCATTATCGATGGCCCAACTCAACTTGAGCTTTCCGACATCATGGAGTTGTCTTCAAGGCGCTCGGGCTTTGTTCTAACAACGCGCTTTCGCGAAACAGAGACACATTGACGAAGCGTGAGAAACAGGACAGAGAGCTGCGCGTTTTCAAAGAATTTCTGGGCTTTTTGAGCTCTAAACAAGAGCTTCACCCAGACAAGTGGCGGCAGGCGACGGTTCTGGACGGAGCGCGCGATCCAGCCGCATTGGATAGTGAGGCCTCCAAGCATTGCGAGCCTGTCAACCTGAGAGCCTTTCAACTTGTTATCCATCCGTCAGTCGCCACCAGCCTATCCAAACGAGGTCACGACAGTCGACAGAGACATCTTCGTCCTCGCAAAGAATGGAGTTTCAAGTGCTCCATGCTCGCCTTGAATCCGTCACCTCGTTCTGGAACGAGCTCTAATGTGTGTGATCGCAACGAATTTTTGCACTGAAGGTTAAGGCACACAAAGACAAAACGTGGAGACGAGGAGCGATCGAACACAGCAGACATTGACCAATTTCTTAGGCGTTAAGAATGCTATCGCTGGCGACAAACTCTGGCGTTCGCACCCACATGAGTGCACATGCAACACTTTGGCCACACTAGTCAAATGAATTCCATGGCATACGCCAAGGTTTGAAGCGTTGCAATCCATTGTTCCTTCCCCCAACGTCGTTGAAGATACATTTTGCCAAGTCCACCGATCAATCCGCATACTTTTGGCTCTCTATTTGATAAACTCAACTACCGTAGTGGATGAATCTATGTAGTACGATGCACATCCGTTTATAATAGCTTTGACGTCAATATAACTATTATACATGCATCACGCTATACTCCGTGAACTCTAATGGTGGCACCCCCATAGGATACTGTAGGTGCCGCTCCAAAGGCATGTTTGATTCCATTGCGCAATGCAGACAGTGCGCATCGCTGACCCTGTTTATAGTACCGCAACGAGATAAGGGCGATCGATGGGAGCCACGCAGGTTGTATGCAAAAAAGCTCCTTTGTCGTCGTGCTCGCACTTCGTCGTCTTCATTTACACAAACGACTCACAGCCCGCAAGTTGTTCGGTCACTTTGACTAGGGATGGCCAAGTTTAATGTGCATGATGTGGCGTTGCCGGAGCTCAAACTTTCCCCGGAGCGTCAAGCTGCATTGATCGCCGAGGTCGAGGCGGTTGTTCAGAACACGCTCGAGCTGCGATCAGCTTTCGCCGCTGGCGGCCGCCAGCTCGACACGTCGGCGTGGAAGCTCGTGAGGACCAAGGACGATGTGCGCGCGTACCGCTCGCGTCGCGCGTTGCACGGCGTGGATCCGTCCGAGACGCGTACGGAGACGTCGGACGCGCTTTCGTCGTCGTCGTCTAACAGCTCTCGAACGACCATGAACAATCTCACTGCTTCTAGCACTTCTTCCCACGACAGCGACCGTCTCCGTGCCAAGAAGTCTGCGCGTCCACCTGCCGTGGTGCTGTCCGGTACCGTCGACGGCACGGCCGAAGATGCCGTTTTGGGTATGCTGGCGGATTCCGAACAGCACTGCATGATGCGCCAGTCGTATCTAGGCACGGAGCTCGAGGATTCCCGTCTGCTGTTTGTTTTAGCCCGTCCGACGCCCCAGAACCCGTTCACGTTCATCGGCATCAAGTGGGGCCGACAGACGTACGGCCGCTTCAGTCAGCCACGAGACTTCGTGTTCCTGGAGTCCACAGGTATCACTAAGGACTCACGTGGCGAGATGGTTAGCTACGGTATCCGCCAGTCGACGGATCTATCGGACGTGCTGACGTTGCCGCGATCCCAAGATGTGCTTCGTGGCCACTTGTCCGTGTGCCAAACGTTCGCTAACAGTGGCGTTCCCGTTGCCGGTTCGCGTCATCACTCGGTTGAAATGTTCTCTCGAGCGTTTTTACAACTGGACGGTGACGTGCCGGTGAACGTGGCCGCCTCGGCGTTCGCTGAGAAGCTCATGGCGCTCGTGAACACTATGGAGTGTGCGACCGCCTACAAGCTCACATGGATGATGAGACAGTCTTCTCGTCAGGCTCGTCCGGGCACGAGCGTCCACGGCTCAAGTAGCCACTGTGCCAACTGCACGCGCAGTCTCAACAAACTCACAAACCTGCTGCTATCGCGCGGGGGCACGTGCCAGGTCTGCCGTCGCTCTTACTGCGGCAAATGCTCGGTGTACAAGAAGATCTCGATCGGTATCGGTAACGAGGTGATGCAGAAGTCGATGCTCTTCTGTCTCGAGTGTCTCTTGGAGGCAAAGCACATCTCGGCTCGCGAAGTGGCCGTGGACCAGCAAAAGTGGTAGTTATTCCCCCGTAGTTAGACTGAGAGGGTGTTGCTCTCAATGAATGGGCTACACAAAGCTGCTACATTGACCTCGTGGGACGCTCGGAGAGCGCTTGAGTAAAGTAGTCGTCCGGTTCTACATGTAGGGCTCTCTGGATAGATATGAAATTCATAGCAATTTAAAAAAAACATTTCAGCAGAAAAAGTTTCTTGAAATTGCGTGGTGAAGATATCGGTATAGTCGAGATGAGAACATCGCGAAAGAACCAGCTCTTGGACAAATTGAAGGTGCGATGACTGCAGCTCGCTTGAAGTGACCTTCCCCTCGATTTGTACATGTACGCCATAGACAAACACCCTGCCCTTTAGAAGAGTAACCAAAATGCGAGAAGCTGCTTCTTAACGTTTGTGACGACTTGAAAGCGAAAAGACGACGAAGAAAGTTGCTTGTGCGTGCTGGAACCGGACGCTCAGATTATTTCTCTGGCCCGCGCTGACAAGTAATCGGCCTGTCGGTTTGAGCCGGCGCCGGCTATGAGTGATCACGCGTACGTTTAAAAGTACCGAGAGCACAAACCGTCAAGTATGGTTTCGCGCATTACCTGTACGAGAATTAGTGCTCGAAAACAGCGTTCGTCGCTTTCACAATATCAAACCTGAGCTCCGGCCATGCCAGATCCTTTACATAATTTTTCAAATATGTGGCCACTTCAACCAAAGTCATCAAGCAAACTTCAGTGATTCACTTCGATAGAGTTCAAGGTTGCTGAACACTTGTGCTGAATTTATGTTCTGTAGCGCTAGAGATCCCATACCAAGAGATCTCAAAGCTGTGGCCTAAAGGAACCTGTCAGATGCTGCAGATAAATACCACATACAAGGAGCTTACGCTTGAGAAAGTTGGAGGGCAGCAGATGCCTCCATTAGCCTCAGCCAGCTGAAAAGCTGGCTGCTTGGTAACGCCCTATGTACAAAGTTACCAGCGCTACTGGCTGTGAGCTGGTGCCGCCAGCTCACACCAAATCGTGCCGGTCCAACAGAACGACAAGTCTCAGATATGCTATGACGCTCGCGTTCGAGCAACCCGATTTCAAACCTCACGTCAAGTTTGGCTTTGCTTTTCTCAAGGAAATCACTCAAAGATTTTGTCTTTCTTAGATAGCCATGAGTCGGCGTCGATCGACGCTCCAATGTTCAGAACGCCGAGCTTGACACGTGTTGTAGATCCGGGCGTGGACGGTGCGCTCAAGTCTCCACTGACATGCAATTGATATTGACGCACATCGCACTGGCAGCAGGCAAGATAAAGGCGATTGATGTGCCAGCCAGTGCTTTCCACCTGGAGAGTGTTAATGCTTGAACTTCTTCACAGGCACCACGGCTGCAACCAGTCAGAACTGCCCTCATTAAAAGAATCTGCGCGTCGTCGACAAGTGATATTTACGATGCCCAAGTTTAATGTCAAGGAGGTGGATCTGCCCCCGTTCGAGATAACCCCCGAGCGTAGAGTAGCTCTGCTGGCTGAGGTGGACGCAGTCGTGCAAAACACTCTCGAGCTGCGTAGTGCCTTTGCAGCGGGCGGACGGCAGCTTGACACGTCCGCTTGGAAGCTCGTCAAAACCATGGACGACGTCTGCGCGTACCGCTCGCGTCGCGCACTGCACGGCATCGCGGATAATACCGATTCACGGGCCGACACGGCTGACGTCGTCTCGAGATCTTCCTCATCAAACTCCAGCTCGCAGCGATCAACTATGGACAAGATTGCTAGCCTCGTGTCGTCTACCTCATCAGGTAGCGAAAACCAGTTCCGCAAACAGAAGAAGTCGGCCCGACCACCTGCCGTCGTCATCTCCGGTGTCATTGATGGGACGGCGGAGGACGCGGCGTTGGGTATGCTCGCCGACACGGAGATGAACGCTAAAATGCGCGAGTCATATCTGGGCACGGAGCTCGAAGACGCGCGTCTGCTTGCTGTGCTGATACGCCCGACACCTGAGCACCCACTCAACTTCATCGGCCTCAAGTGGGGCTTGCAGTCGTATGGCCGTTTCAGTCAGGCCCGCGATTTCGTGTTTCTAGAGGGCTCCGCTCTCACGACCGATGCCAAGGGAGAGGTCGTGGCGTACGGCATCCGCCAGTCTGTCGACGTGTCCGACATCATTAATCTGCCGCGTCCGCCGAACACGATTCGTGGTAATATGTCCGGCTGTCAGACGTTCGGAAACAGGACTGAGACGAGTACTTCGCGTCACAACACGGTCGAACAGTTCTCACGTGCGTTCCTTGAGATGGACGGCGACCTCCCTGTCAGCGTGGCGGCTGCTGCGTATGCGGAGAAGCTCATGGCCCTTTCCATCAGTATGGAGTGCGCCAATGGTCACAAACTCACGTGGTTGATGAAGCAGGCAACGAAACAGGTGCGTCCCGGCACCGGCAGCGTTTTGGGCCGCATGACAACAACCAGCCATTGCGCTAACTGCACACGCAGCCTGAGCAAATTCAGTACGCTGGTGCTGCAGCGTGGCGGCACGTGTCAGATCTGCCGCCGTGTGCTCTGTAGCAAGTGCTCCGTGAGTAAGAAGATCTGTGTGGGGCTTGGCACTGAAGTTCTGCAGAAGTCGATGCTCTTCTGCCTGTCGTGTCTGCTGGAGGCCAAGTCCCTCCCAGCACGGAATGTGGCCATCGATAAGCTCAACTGGTAAACTCGTCGCTAACGTGTGCCAGCACCTGTGTAGATAGATATTGAATCCAGCTCCAAATGAATATGAATGTCGTGAATGCTCGCATTCCTCGTTATTAATACGAAATTCGACAGCATGGATGCCGTTTTGTCACTTTGACCAAGTTCGCGAAGAGCTCACGACTCGTTGTTGAAGAGCTCTAATGGTCAAGTTGTTGAGCAAGGCGTTTCTGCAACACAGAAGCAGCAATCTCGGCGAGAAACAAGCCAAACAGGTGTAGAGGTGGAGCGAGCGAATCCTGCTCAACGCCGGGACGAAAGGTTGTGAGCTTCACCATGAAGAAAAGGCCTTTCGAGGGTCGATTATATGCTCGAAATCTGTTGCACGGCACTCGTAACGATATTGCTCTAGATCCGCTACCCGCAGGATAATTAAAGTTATCCTGCGTCTCTGTTGAGTCCAATTGACAACACTTTGTGTCTTGTTTGCAGCGCGAGTGCTTTGGAGAATTGCCAGACAGCAAACCGATCTTTACGCATGAAGTACTGTACATGCAGAGACCTCAATAACGGCGACCTGCTCGGGTGTTGTTACTATTAGCATGACCGAGTATTGCTGGCCAACGAAGGCTACTGAGCGCATATCACACAGGGCGGACTGTAGCTGAAATCCTAAAGCTTCAAATCGTCGGCACCAAGAACCGTGATCTTGACTCAAGAATCTTGAGTCACCAACAAGGTGTGCGGGTCAACGTGTCACCTTCAGCTGCCGCTTAATTGCCGGAAAGTTGCAATCACGGTGCGACGGTGTCGCTTAAAAAGTAGATTACTCGCAGGAGCACTGCGGGGTTTCAGCCAAAAAAACTTCATGTATCTTGAAATCCAGCGATGGCGCGCAGGTGCCTGATGCATCGTGTGGCGTTCCTGCTACCCATGGATAGGCGTGGGAAGTGAAAGCCTCTGTCCGCTTGAAGTGGATTCCACACTACATGTGCTCCGAGTCTTGCAACCAAGAAGCTGCTCGTGGTTCTGCATGTATGATTGCGCTCAACTACACCATTTCCCGGCCAAGTTACCAGTTTTACCAACCATCGTGCAAATGGCCCGTTCTTGTGAGATCTAATTTAAGGCTGTGTAGAGACACACCATTTTTAATTTTAGGCTACGGCATTTGGCGATTTGCAAGAAAAAGCCACTTTTCCCACGACTTGCATTTCTGCCCATCACACTTTTCAAGCAGGTTGCAAACCTGGTCAAATACATAGAGCCTACGCTACCGCATGCTCTGACGCTTCAAGGGTACCCCTTATTCAGAGAAGAAAAAAAAAAGCACAAACAAAGCCAAACAGCGACTACTGTATTCACAGTACCGTATTAACATCATTTAAGTTGTCCTAGAATAAAAAATGTTTTGGAGGGCTTCATTTCTTGAAGCAGCATGAGCCGTGCCCTTTGATGCGGTAACGTAGGCTCTATGTATTTGACCAGGTTTGCAACCTGCTTGAAAAGTGTGATGGGCAGAAATGCAAGTCGTGGGAAAAGTGGCTTTTTCTTGCAAATCGCCAAATGCCGTAGCCTAAAATTAAAAATGGTGTGTCTCTACACAGCCTTAAATTAGATCTCACAAGAACGGGCCATTTGCACGATGGTTGGTAAAACTGGTAACTTGGCCGGGAAATGGTGTAGACGACTCTGTACACTTCCTCCATCCTCACGGATTTGAGCTTTATCCATCGCTTCAAGATATCCGCATACAGCCAACAAATACGAGTCGTATACGACACGCCCCAGATGGCCAGTCAGTCGCGACGCCACGCCGAGAGGCAGACATCACTCCATGAGTGCACATGCCAGTGACAGAGCGCTGACAATTGTCGGCGTCCCACCACTCTTTTCGTTCTTGTCTCCGTCACACTCTTCGAAAGTCTTAGGTCGACACACAACGCCCTATTCTGCCTTTGTGCCGGTCGACCCCGACAGCAATCGCCATTCACCGAAACAACCTTGAGGACACAAGCCGATCGTTATGGGCAGATTCAGACTCCCAGAAGCAGGACTACCAGACGTCCAGCTGTCACCCGGACGACGGGCGGCTTTAATCGCCGAGGTGGACGCGGTGATCCAGCACACATTAGAGCTCCGTGGAGCGTTCGCAGCTGGCGGACGTCAACTGGACAAAGAGGCGTGGAAGCTGGTCAAAACCAAAGACGACGTCCGGGCTTACCGGTCGCGTCGCGCGTTGCACGGCGGCGTGATGCACCATGACCGGTCGGACGTGTTGGCATCGTCGTCGTCCTCAGACTCGGCTACGCATCGGTCAACCATGGACAAGCTCACGGGCACCGCGTCGTCTGCTTCATCAGGTGACAGTGATCGGCTCCGGCTGAAAAAGACGTCGCGACCGCCGGCCGTCGTGCTGTCCGGCATCATTACCGGCACAGCCGAAGACGCCGCTTTGGGCATGCTAGCCGACACCGAGGCACACGCTATGATGCGCAACTCGTACTTGGGAACGGAGCTAGAGGACTCGCGTCTGCTTGCGGTTCTCGTACACCCGAACGCGGAGCACCCGCTCAACTTTATCGGGTTGAAGTGGGGGCTCCAGTCGTACGGCCGGTTCAGCCAGGCCCGTGATTTCCTGTTTCTCGAGGCGTCAGGTCTCATGAAAGACACGAAGGGCAAGCTGGTCGCCTACGGTGTGCGTCAATCTGTAGATCTCTCGGACGTGTTGAAGCTGCCACGCCCGTCCGATTGCATCCGTGGTCAAATGTCCGGGTGCCAGACGTTCGCGAACACAGGCCTACCACCTGCAGACCCCCGTCACCGGTCCGTCGAGATGTTCTCTCGTGCGTTCCTGGAGCTAGATGGAGACGTGCCGGTCAATGTAGCAGCCACGGCATACGCCGAAAACCTCATGGCTCTCGTGAATTCCATCGAGTGCGCCAACGCCTACAAACTCACGTGGTTGATGAAAAAATCTGCTCGCACGACGCACGGCCGTCTTGGATCGGCCGGTCACTGCGCCAACTGTACGCGCAGTCTCAACAGGCTCGGAAACTTACTACTTCAACGCGGTGGCACGTGCCACGTCTGCCGACGCGTCTTGTGCGGTAAATGCTCAGTGAACAAGAAGATCTCGGTCGGTATCGGCGCCGATGTCATGCAAAAGTCCATGCTCTTCTGTCTCGAGTGTCTGCTTGAAGCCAAACAGATCCCTGCTCATCAGGTTGCGGTGGACATGTTGAATTGGTAGCTAGATGTCCCAACAACAGGGCCGTCCTCCTTTATTGTAAATAAAAAAACTAGATGTGAGCTGGTCAGTTCCACTTTTAGCTCAACTTAGATGGCTTCTAACATTAGGCACATACTACGTGACGAAGCGAGCAATGGGCAAGGGTGGCACGATCACGCCAGTCTCCCCGACCGCTGACGGTATTCCTGCTCCCCGCAGACCGATCGTCGTGAGTTCTAAAGTGAGCAATATCCCTAAAAGATTTCAAGAGATAACGCGAAGATTAAGTCGTCGCCAGTTACTCGAGAATGACGTCGTGTCGATGAATATTCGGGAGCTACAACCGCTCAAGCTAGTGTCTTCTTGTTCCGTAACAATCAAGCACGCGCGACCAGCTGAAGCGTCTCGAGCTCGTGTTTCAGTCGGCATTTTTCTACTCTATTTGGCTCTTGCTATCACGTCTGCCCCACTTTTTGACGGATCTATTGATGCAGAACTAGTCACGGACGATATTGGCACTGTCGTGAAGAAGAATGCGTCGTTCGCTCCTGCTTATTTCTTAGAGACCGGGTTCTTTAATGCGTACGTCGAAGCTATGAACAGCAACGCAACTGCAGTCTCGTGGTACCCATAGAAGGAGAATAAACCCACAAGTTTCCTGAATTTTACGTTTCTAAATCAATCCACTTTCTCGAATGGAGCGTGCTCTATCTTGGACTCTAATGGACCTGAATGCATCCTAATGACGGGACATCAAGGTGGTGTGAGTGCCTATGGACTCTGTCGTAATGGCTCTGAGTTTGTGAGTGTACAGTATGTCCAAGTCTTGGTAACTCCAGCGGACATTCGAACAAAGAGTTGGACACACCGGGGATTGAACCCGGGGCCGGGTTTTGGAAGAGTTCCAATGGAACTCTTCCAAAACCTACACAAATGCAATCACAAACACAAATTTGAAAGTGAAATGTGTTGAAATATATGTCGAATTTGTGATATGTCTGCTATCATACCAAAATCAACACTTTTAACGTTATGGGTACATGTACGCGGGCCATTCACCTTTTTGATGGCTAGGGCCCAGCGACTTGTGCTAGCGTGCGAGCACCGGAATGCGCGTTTAAAGAAGCAGGTGTTGTTGCTTCTACGGCTGCGTTGTATGTATGCTTTTGATCGCAATGTTCTAACACATTGATCCTGCTAAGTCTCCCTGGTACACGTTGTATGCTAGTCGAGATCGTGGAACTGCTCAACAAGAGATAAGAGGCCAGCAATAGTAAAATCAACGCTAAATGTATTCGTGAGATCCTGTTTGTGATGCATTATGGTACGTACGTTCAACTTGAGGCGTAGTGAAGCCCCGTCCTCTTCCAGCATTGCGGCGGCTCATGGCAGAAGTATTTAGAAGTGGGCATGACTGACTGGACACTGATAGCTGTACCAGAAATGAGGTACAACGATTTTGCGTCGACACATTTTGTGGAGACAAGAACAACGTCTCAACATTTTACTACCGATTTGTGACAACAAATACGTCACAGCTATGTCAGACGCAAAAATCGGTTTGTGTAGGTTTTGGTAGAGCTCCAGTGGATTGATAAACTGGAGATTGCTACACCTAATCAAGGCAGCAAGTACGTGAATGTTATTCTGTATCGGATTGCAGGAGCATCGATCACTCTACCCAGACTGCAGTTTACGTTTGCAGTGGCTGCCCAAGCACTGGCATTATTGGTGTTTATGATCCTTGTCAATGCGCGCAATGGGGCGTTAAATACGTATCATTTGATTCAGCAACTCTTACGGCTACCGACGTTCTGTATCATTGCAGTACAGCTCGTGTATGTGTTGTATTACCAAGTCTTTGACATCATGTACCTTCGTGGGAACAGTAACAGTGCACTTCGAGCTATCTACGACAAGAAAATCGTATACGTTGCCGGTGTGAGCTTCATTCTGCTGCATCAACTGGACGTGCGTGCTGCCGTTACTTTGTGGCCAAAAATGGCAAATAATGACGCCTACTATTTCTCTCGAATGGCGTGGATGGTTGGATCTTTATCCATCTTCTTGTGGAGTCTCACAAGAGGAGATCCGACGCACTATATGGTGGCTTCTTCTTCGTCTTGCCCACAGAATGCTAGCGAATGTAACGTTACTTTAAATGCCTTGATGCAACATTACGTGGGGTTGGTTATTTTCCTAGTGCACCCGATTGCTTTCGGACTGATTCAAATGGTACAATATCGCCAATACCGGCATGAGTATGAACCTGCTGATAAACGGGCACATGATCAAATGACGTCGTTCGAAGGCTACGGCTGCGGAGGTCCACTAGGCAAGTACTACTACTACAACACACTGGTTACTCAAACAAGAGAAGACGGTACGCTCTTGTTCCTCACGTGCTCGAAGGCTGTAAGGGATGAAGGTTTTGTACTGCTCGGTGGGAGTGACGTCCTCATTCGAGCGAAAGATCTGTACGTCATCATGGGCATGAAGTTGTTTACGGAGAAGATGGCTAGTACAATCAACTTGTCTGTCGTCTTGGCTCACATTGTGAACGGCCACTTGACACCGATGCGTAGGGTAAGCTACATCGCGCTGTACCTCGTATCGAGACGCTGGAATGGTCGTATCTCGTACCCAGACATCAGCTGAAATCATGCAATTCCTGGTTTTTAAGCCAGAGTTTCTCCACTCGGAAAAATATTTTCTTTTGAAGAAAGTATTGTCAATTCCTGCCGGAGTCTTTCACATACCGGTACAACCACCTGAGAATCGCTCAAGCCACTTGGAATCGTATTTAAGGCTGGGATATAAGCCGGTCTGGAATTTCCGTTAATAAAACCGTAACAGGATGTGAAAATTCAGTTATTCTACAAATAAAGAAAATTGTTTCACGTTGTACGTCTCGATATTTTATTTGGAAATTACTGACCTTGTTAAATACAATTTTGTGACAATACTATCCGCTGCAAAACCCAATGGGCTAATATGTCGGCAGGACACATTTTTTAGATCTTGGATTTCCCGCGCTCGTGTAAACGCGACAGTTCCACCGCAATTTTTGCCGGCTTGCGATGGCATTTATCAATTCCACGCCCAACACTGCAAAATCGTGTGCACCTTTGCCCACTAAGGCCCCACCCACGTCGCGAAATAGGCTAGCGAATGAACAGCGGCGACAGATCTGCCCGAGAATCCATCATTGAGCCAGGTCCAGCTTGCGTTGTGGGCTCAAAACGTGTTTCAGCTACAGCGCGCTGTATCACAGGCAACGGTAAGAAACATCCTGAAGCAGGAACGCCTAGTCGAAGTCACACCATTGAAAGCTCTGACTACAAAGTCGCACCATTCGGTTCGCTTTCCCGAGTTAGACTCAGATCTCACAAATTGGGTCGGCTGGCTGGCAATGCATTTACATGCAATGAGGATGGATCGTTTACCGCCTCTTTTGTGGGAAAATCAAGGAGGATGTCACTGCTATCAATTTAAAATCGAACTTGACAGAACGGACCAAATCAATAGTTACTTACCACCAACTAACAAAATCCGTTATTTTCGAATTACTATTTACAAATGAGAGGAAATACTGTAGGTCAGTTAATCTTAAGTATGTATGTTGGGGGGATCCTGAATTACTATTGGGGATTTCAAAACAGAGATATCGTCTTTAATTGTATTATCGACGTAATAATTCAGAGCTTCTCAGTGTGCGTTAGCTACCTGTAAAAAGCTCTCAATGGCACTCGAGACACATGTTGGTTAGCGTGTGTTGACATGTGAGCACCATTGTAGACGCCCCTGCCGTCGCTGTCCAACTGTGATAATCTTGGCTGGTGTTAGTATTAAAATCTAGCTTGTACTGTACCACCTACACTATCGTACCGTAAATTACGCTCTTTAAATACGTGTAGAGTTAAAATAATAGCTTTGCAATTTTATGCTTTATTCACTGAAAACACAGACTTGAATGTATTACACGTATTGTGCCTTGCACTCTTTCTGTCTAAGCAACGTCGTAACTCGTTGTTTAAGCAAATCTTGGGATCAACACTACGTTGATATAACGGATGTGCCCTATTAGAGTCCGGACTATATTTAATAGTGCCACTCGAAAGTGACAGGAGGACTTTATACGGGTGGGGACTTTATTGGTCTGACTCTTTCTAAGCGTTAATCTCTATGTACAGTAGGTCCTTGAAGCTCTTATAGATTCCAATATCTTCAGCTTGCAAGTAAGGCGTGAGGCCACCCAGGCACAGCACACATCGAACACTTTTCGAAGAGCACTTAGCTTTCACAGCCTTCGATATGTGGGCTCTCATGCTGTCCCAAACCAAGCATTTACGTTCACCGTGCATCACAAATGGAATAGTCACATCAATCCACTTCTTGAGCAGCTCGCTATCACCCAAGCTCGGGGTTGGTGTGCCACGAAAAGTGGCCCTGACTTTGTTTTCAATAAGACGGTGAATATTTTCCTTTCCAGACCAAAAGTGGGGCAACTTTCGGCCTGTTGCCGGAAAATTGTTCCTAATGAATGGTCAGTAAGTTTGTACATGTAATAAGTTTGTAAAAGGATTCTATTCGGGAGAGGCTTATATTTAATAGTGCAGGCATGTAGCACCCCACAGGACACTATTCGGAAGGGGGCTTTTATTCGGGCGCATACGTTAGTTAGGCTGTAACGGGGTACGTAGCTCTAAGTGTACCCTGGTTACATGAAGTGTGACACTTCACACTTCAGGAGTATGACACGTCATACTCCGGGATATTTGGTACAAGGTACCAAGGTCGTTCAAAGCCAACCATTGATTAAATGACATTGCATTTCTATAGGTAACTAATAGTTTGTATTAAACCCAAACTTAACCTACCTATAAATATACTCAGTTTACAATCTACCTTATTTAGGTCACTTCGCTCTCTTTAACTAAAGAGGGGACCTGTGAGCTGCCGTTCACTGAGAGTTTGTATACTCTCGGAAGATAACTTCCTCTAGCGCAAGGTGCTGTGTGACCTCGTCACACTTGGTAGCACTAGTAGTCAATCCACGCCACCGCGGGTAGACTACCTGAACCTCTCCGAAGTTCGTTGCCATGGATAGGAACGACTTCTCCCATATGAACGACTCTCAGTTCGAGTCGGTTCGGAAGATGGCAGGTATCTTCGGGATGGAGGCCCTGCAGAGCCTGGTGGTGTCAACACCGGCTGAGCAGCTCGAGCGCGTCAATGCATTCGACGCGTACGAGCAGGGCCTCATCGCGCATGTGCGGGAGAACCTGCAGGCTCCGGCGGCGGAAGCAAATCCGCCTCACCCGAAGCCAATACGGCTGAAGGTTAAGCCGTATGAAGGGAAGGAAGGCGAGAACCTTCACTTCTGGGTCCGAGAAGTAGAGCTTGCGATGGACGCGGCTCTGATCTCGACCGAGCAACTGCGTGTTGCTTTTGCACTCTCCAACCTTAGCGGCCGTGCTAAGAGTTGGGTGTACACACGGAAAGCAACATCCCCTGGATGTTTCACATCCTGGGCTCAGCTGTGCGAACAGCTCCGAGCCGCGCTCCTCCCGGCGAACTATGAGTACCGCCAGCGTTCCCGCTTATTCGCGTGTAAACAAGGAAGGCGCGAACTGCACGAGTATGTGCAAGAGATACGGGAGCTCACGGCGTCCCTAGTGGGAAACCCACTCAACGAACACATCAAGATGACTGTGCTCATGGACGGCCTTCGAGTGGGCCCCGCACGCACTCAGCTGTTCCGGGTGCAGTCAAGCACCCTTGAAGAGGCGATTCAAGTGGCTCTTCAAGAAGAGTACAGCCATCGCCAGGCGCGTACGCCGGCCTCAGCGTGGCCTGTACCTTGTCGGCTCCCGGTCGAACAAGCCCCAACGGACCAGCTCCCATGGAACTTGGGTCCGCCGAACAGCGTGACATCCGCCGCTTCGGCTGTGGGAAGATGGGCCACTTCAAGCGCGACTGTCCCGCGGAAAGACTCCGCAGACGGTCCTTCCCCAAGCCCGTCCTCAAGGGTCGCTGGCAGAAGCCAGGATCCCGGGGACAGGGGAACTCCGGGAACCAGTAGGGGCGGGGCGCCCTACTGGGGAAGAACTAAGTCTTCGTGATGGGTGCGCGGGTGGCGCGTACCACGGGGACTTAGCCCCTGAGAGTCTTCGCACTCTCGAATCGGCGAAGAGCAGCGGCGGGTTGCTCGTAGTACACGAATGTGTACGGGGATACGATCATCCCTTTAGAATCTTGATCGACTCTGGGGCGTCGAAGAATTTCGCACGCCGCCAGACGGTTGCTCGTAACAGCAACAAGTTGTCCGATGCTTTGAGGGAAAGCAAGGGCAACGGGACGGTGTCAGTGCGACTGGCCGACGGGAAGGTCGTCACTGTCCCCAACGTCCAAGTGGATCTGGCCGTCAAGTTTGAAGACTTTGGCAGCCTCGAACAGTTCACTGTTCTCGATATAGATCCATATGATATGATCCTGGGCATGCCCTGGCTTGAGAAGCACGAGCCCTGGATCGACTGGCGAGGCAAGGCAATTGGTGCCAGCCGCCCTGCGCAGTCCGACAGAGAATTGGTGAGTCATGTTCCCACCTCTGTCAGGACCCGAGGCGCACGAAGGGCTGCCAGGGTACCAAAGCATTCGGCCGATGCTTGGGAGCCGTCGACGTATATGACGACTCCAAGGATGCTTTGATGGTGGCAGCGCCCAGAAGAGGCGCTGGCCAAGTGGGTAACTTAGGTCCACAGGCGGGTAACTTAGTTCCGCAGACAGCTGCAGCTGTCACGAACACTGAGAACAGCGTGTTCAGAGTGGGTAACAGAGTTCCACTCACGGTCGCCCAGACCTTAACTGAAGAGGAAAACGTCAGATACGCTTCCTGTGTGGGTAACACAGTGCCACACGCGGTCGCCCAGATCTTAACTGAAGAGGAAGGCGTTGAACACGCTTCCTGTGTGGGTACCACGGTACCACACGAGGCCACGAGTGCCTCGGATGTCATAGCGCCGACATCCCCAGACGTGGGCAGCAAAGCTCGACGGCACGGTCGCCGTCGTCAACGACGCCGCCGCCTCAAGTCGGATCCGAACTTCGTTCCGATCGACGTCGCTTCAAGCGACTCGGAGTCCAGGGCCCGGGCCCCTCCGACAAGGCCGGTGGAAGAGTGTTATCACATCTTCGATGGCGAGACCACTTTACCCGTCAAGACATCTGGTGTCCACTTGGAACCGTTGCTAGAGGTTGCAGAGATACTGCACCTCGAGGAAATGACGGCTGAGTCTTTCCTGACCAACCTCAAGGCTGGAGAGATTGCTGAGATGGTACTCATGAGACCTGAGACCACTCGGGAGGAGCTGAACTCCTCCTCTGTCTTGGACGAGAACGTCCTGGAAGACCTGAACAAGCAGCGCCAGGCGCGCTTGGGTTCTGAGATTCTTAAGAACCCCAAGGATCCGGTGTATCCTTTGGTGAAGGAGTATGCGGACGTGGTGAACTTACACCCACCGACCCAACTCCCACCAGATCGAGGCGTACGGCACGAGATTGATCTTGTGCCCGGCACAAAGTATTGTGTCACGAGGCAATGGCCCCTCCCGCGCGAACAGTGCGAGGTCATTGATGCCTTTTTCGCCGCGAAAGCGAAGGCAGGCATGGTGCGGGAGTCGAAATCCCCGCACTCGACGCCGACTTTCTGCGTTCGTAAGCCGAACGGAAAGTGGCGTCTGGTTCACGCTTAAAACAAGCTGAACAACGCAACGGTGCCGGCCCAAACACCAATCCCACGAAAGGTTGTGTTGTTGAACAACATGGCCGGGAGCGTACTGTACAGTGCGCTGGATTTGGTAGACGGATACTACCAAATCCTGATGCGAGAGAGCGACATCCCGCTCACCGCGGTAAGCACCCCAAGCGGCATGCTTTGGTAGTGGCTCGTCATGCCGCAGGGCTTGTCTAACGCCCCGGCGACGTTCAATCGCCTGGTGACGCAATTATTCCGCCCTTTGCGTACCTTCGTACACACGTACTTCGACGACATATTCGTCCATAGCCGTGCCGAGGGAGGCAAGACGGCCATGGTGGTGCATCTAGGACACCTCCGTCGAGTGTTGGACGTAATGCGAGCGAACAAGCTCTACACAAACATCGACAAGTGCGTTTTCGCGTCACCAGAGATTAATGTTATCGGTTGCTTCGTAAGCAACGTGGGCGTTCGGGCTGACCCAGACAAGGTCAAGGCCATAGCAACATGGCCGACGCCCCGATCCCCGAAGGATCTTCGAAAGTGGTTGGGCTTGGCCAACTACCTTCACAGGTACAGCGCAGGGTACGCAGGCGTTGCTAAGCCCTTGTCGAGCCTCCTTCAGAAGGATGTCGACTGGCGCTGGGAGCAAGAGCACCAGGATGCTTTTGACAGCATCAAGGCACGTCTCCTAGAGGCCCCTGTCCTGGCCCTGTCGGACGAGACGAAGCCGTTTGGCGTCGTCTGCGATGCCTCCGATTACGCCATCGGATGTGCATTGCTGCAGGCCGACACGGCTGGACACGAACGAGTCATCTCGTTCCAGTCCAGGCAGCTCAAAGCCGCCGAGCGAACTACCCTGTACACGACAAGGAGCTCCTGGCAATGAAATATGCCCTTGTGAAGTTCCGTGTTCACCTTCTGGGCTCTAAGCCCTTTGTGATCTACACAGACCACGCGTCCTTGAGGACGGCGACTAACTCGCCTCACCTCTCCCAAAGGATGGCGAGGTGGCTATCCTTCTTCGCGGAATACAACTTCCGCGTCGAATACAAGCCGGGCAAGCTCAACGTGCTTGCGGACGCCCTCTCTCGGCGTCCTGACTATGAGTTGGCCCACATCACACGGGTGACAACGGATCTATACGATCGGATACGCATGGCGTATCGGGACGATGAGGCTGTCGCGCCTATCGTCAAGTTCCTTATGGCAGGAACGAGCGCGAAGTCCGACTAGCTCTCGTCGCGACAGCGCTCACGGCTTCACCGATATGAGTTGAAGGATGGACTCCTCTATTACCGGGTGGAGCCCACTGATCCTCAACGGGTGGTCGTACCCAACGACGAGGATCTGAAGTTCGACATCCTCGCGGAGGCGCATGACGCGCCCTCCAGCGGCCACTTGGGCCGCGAGAAGACCTTTCTGTCGGTCTCTCAGTCCTTCTGGTGGACCCACATGTACAAGTGGGTCGCCCGGTACGTTAAGACATGCGAAACATGTCAGCGGGTCAAACCCGCAGGGCACTATTCGGCTTCACTACAGAGCCTGCCCGTACCGGCTGACTGTTGGAAGTCGATGAGTCTTGACTTCATCTTTGGGCTTCCCGCCGACGGACACGGCAACACCGGAATTTTGGTGTTCGTGTGTCGGCTGAGCAAGATGTACCATCTTGCTCCAGTTCCCGTCACAGTTACGGGCGAACAAACCGCAAGGTTGTTCGTCGATGGCGTGTTCCGCTATCACGGTCTCCCGGAGACGATTGTCTCGGACCGAGACCCGCGGTTCACTGCTGCGTTTCGGAAAACGCTGTTCCCTTTACTGGGAACTCGTCTGCAGATGTCCACTGCGGACCATCCGCAGACAGACGGCCAAACAGAGCGTGTCAATCGAGTGCTCGAGGACACTCTGCGCAGTGTGTGCGCGGCAGCACCACGTACGTGGTCGACGCAGCTTCCTGTTGTTGAGTTTGCGCTCAACAACGCAGTGCACGCGTCCACGGGGTTCATGCCGTTCTACTTGAACGGCTTCCGCCACCCCAGAGTGCCTCTCACTCTTCGAGGAGACACTGACTCCTCTATTCTAAGTGGGGGAGAGGCTCGGAAAGCCCTTTCCTCCCAGGTCTCGGATGTGAGACCAGTTTCGCTGCGGAAACAGGTGGAATCCTTTATGGATACCAAGCTGAACATTGTCACCAGGGTCCGCGATGCCATGGCAGCGGCCCAAGATAAACAAAAGGAGTACTCAGACAAACATGGAAGAGGAAACTTAAGTATATTTGAGGTTGGAGACTTAGTGTTGCTAGACACGAGGAACCTACCTCTTGACACTGTCAGCTCTGTCGGCAGCAACAAGCTGAAGCACCGCTTCATCGGACCTTTTGCAGTCCTGGCCAGACATGGTGCGTCGTACACCATCAACCTTCCAAAGTCAATGACGACGCACCCGACGTTCTATGTCGGACGTCTTAAGCGGTACTTTGACCCGCAGGGGGTTGCCGACTCGCAGACCCCCCTTGACCCAGCTCCTCGAAGCGAGGGCCGGTCACAGTCGTTGACGAGGTCGTCGGAGCAGGCAGGCACCCAAGCCTCGGTCGGGGCGGCAAGGCTGCGGTCAAGACCGTACGCCGGAGGGGCCCCATACGAACGGACCCCGGCGCCATACGCCGCGTACGCTGAGTACGCCGGGTACGCACCATACGCGTACGTCTGGGAGTGTTGTGCAGGCGGCTCCGGACGTGGCAATAAAGCCTCGATCCGTCGGATCATGCGAAAGGCCTCGTCCAGATCGGACGAAGAGGCCCGGCGATCCACCCGCAGGTGCAGGCTCGCGACCTCTCGCTCCACCAGGTCCAGGCGACCCGCAAGACGAGCGAGCTCGCCCTGATTACCGCCAGTCCCAAGGTCAAGTGCAATCTCAAGCACGAGGACACGTTGACTGAGGCGGTCAACCTCAGGGTCCTGTGTCGGACCCGCAGTCGGAGCACTCGGACGAAAGTGGCTCTCGGGAGGCGCCGAGTACTCGTACTCGTACGAGGGCACCTCCGCCCCTGCTTGACCGGAATGGAGAAGTCCACTTCCACGTGGAGCGGATCCTCCAGGAGCAACGGCGTCGCGGTAAGCGACAGCTCCTCGTGAAGTGGAGGGGTTATGCCCACTCCGAGAACTCGTGGGAGCCGATTGAACGGCTCCTGATTGACTGCCCGAAGGCTGTCGTAATCTGGGAACAGAAGGGGCGGCAGCTTCATAAGTAGTCCGGGGCTTCTTGCCCGAACGGGGTACGGCCGATGAATACATACCGTACCCGCGCTCATCGTGAGCGCTAGAAGCCGCGCGCGACCAAACTGGAGATGGAGACGCAAGATTTGTTGCCTTCATCTCCATCTCCATCTACGTAGTGAACAGGCTCTTAGAGTCCCGGAGACTGTCTCCGAGAGACTCTCCCATAAATCGGATACATACCATGTGCCGGTAATGATCATTTTAGGATGGAAGTGAGTATTTTGCCCGACTGGCTAACCGACTATACAATTATACCCCCAACATGCATAAAATGGACTTAGCCGACGGTCTTGGCAACACTCGCTCGGAATTAATTTCTAATCCCAGACACAGCGCCTTGCCGAGTCGAGGACTTAGAGGCCGGGGTGGGGCAGGCCGTGCAGCGGCGCCCCCCAAGCGCAGCGCAGCAAGCGAAGAGAGGGGCGGGCCCACGGCTATAAGTCCGCAGACGAGTGCAAACGCGCTAGTGTCCTACCTTTACTCCAATTTAACCGTACTTTACTATTTGTACACGTATAAAAGGCGATGCTATGTTACCTCAGTCGGGCAAAATAACGAGTGCCTTTTAGGATTGGATGCTGCAAAGACCAAGCGCTCTCTAAAGTGATTGGCACTAGAAAAAGTGCCCAGTGTGTGTCTATTGTTACACACGGAGCATTCCCTAAAATTGATCTTCTTATGAGGATGGGAGAGGTAGACTCGACCGTTGATGTTGCCAAAACTTACCAACTTCGTGGTCAGTCTGACAAACTGTCATGCTTACTTTTAATCGTGATCGATACGGAATAACCTCACCACATCGTCAGAAAGAAACGCGTATGCTCTCAGCCAAAGCCCGCGTAGACGCCGCCACCTCCTCTATAGAAGAGATAGATGAAAAGACTTGGGTGCAGCTTCACGACTGGGCCGACTCGACGACGAAAGAATGGTCCAAGCAAATCAAAGCGGTGATGACACGACAGCAGCGTTGCGAGAGTATGGCACGTCTGCGAGTCTTGAAGAAGAGCGAGTTCCAACAGCTACAAGCTGAACGCAAACTACTTGAATCTCAAGTCAAGAAATGTTTGGCGACAATGAACCAAGAAGGCGACAATTCAAGTGAACTGTACCGAGCGCTGCATCGTCTCGCTCTCGAGTGTGATGCTCTACGCACAGAGATCGTGGAGATGATGAAGGAGATTCACAGCCAAGAACGCTTTCAATCCCTCATACAAGCTCGAGCCATCGGGGTGGTTCCAGACACGCCAGAAGAGGCCAATGGCACCTCTTCACCGAACGTGTATACGGCGAGTAAATCGTCGCCATGGGTCCCTACTTCTCAAGATGAGGACGGATGGCGCGTCCGGTTCCCCAATGGAGAACCGTCCTTCCACTTCCACCCGTTCTCTAAAGCTGAGTACGACGCTGCCATACAAAACTGCGACAAACAGTTTAATGCCAAGCCGTCAGTTGCTAATCAGATTTTCGGATGGACAGTGTACCACGCCCCACTGACACGGAGAGCATCTGATGACTCTCTCGTTGGCCACGTCCGACTGTCAGCTCGTGTTAGCTGCTCGTTCGATCAAGCCGACGCTGCTGTGTCTCCGTCAGAATTGAATAGGTGGCCTCTTGTGTTTACGCCACCAAACTGGAGCCACAGTCAACGATCTAGTGTCAGCATCCAAGTGCTGCAGTCATTCGCAATCGATGCCCACGTTTTGGTTTGCAACATTCCCGGCCCAGTTCACACTCGCTACTTCCAGTTCGCTAATCGACAGCTCAAGGTCGAAGCCAACGGCAAGCGCTCGTTCACATGTTCTCTCGTTCTGGCAGACTCGAAGGAGAATATGCGGATTCGAGCAGCTGAAGAGCCACAGCCGGGCGTCAAGTGGATCGATGAAGGCGGCGCACGCATGAAGTTCCTGGAGGTGGATGACAATACCATCGATGTCAACTGCGACACCTGGGCTAGTTGCGAAGACGAGCTGCACGCTCGACATCTGTTCATCCGATGGGCTCAGTTTGCTTGTCGCTGGTCGGAAGGGATGATGGCCTCGAAGATGATCAAATAGTAAGAGGAGAAGAATCTAAACATAGTTTGACAGGCATCTATCGTGTTCCTTTGTCGTCCTGTACATGTAACGGATTTTACCATTTAAAAGCCCCGTAATATTTAAAAGCCCGGTGCTTCTATCAAACACCATGGTGGATCGGTATAAATATAAACCCCCATGGTGGATTGAACCCACGCGAAATGAGTCGGTCAACAAATAACTACATGTAGAGAGTTGGGCTGGTAGTGCTATGTTATTGTTTTTAAGAAATAATTATAGCTGTTGTGAAATATTATTCGTCCGTGATACTTAATGTGAGAAAGTGCTACCAATATTAATTATTACATATTAAATGCTTAAGAAACAATTCAAAAGTAGTTTATGAGTGCTATTATTACAGTTCTTTTAAATAGAAAGCGATGTCAGCTCTCAACGAAAACGGAGACAAGGATGTTAAAGGATCTGACCAGCTCTCGCAGAAATTTCACCACTGACCAGTCATTTATCGAGTTGCTGGGACACGATGGTCCCCGATGATCTTCGCTTCGGCTACCACATAAAGCGTGCCGTTCCGCGAAAGGTAAGGCTACTTACTATTCGTTATCATGCATCCGGCGTGTGAGCTTGGCTGCTGAGGCAGCTTTCTCCCTTTTCAGGGGCATACTTCGTTGCCGTGACAGCTGAGCGAGCTGTCATCTAACATCTTTTTACCCACTCAATCTTCCAGTCTATGCATCTACTCTGAAGGCACCCGGCGTGCGAGCTTGGCTGTTGCGGTAGTCCCCGCCCTTCTTAGAGACATACTTCGTTGCAGCTGAGCGAGTTTTCAGCAATTTACTATATCACTGTTGAAATAGTAGCCTGCTCACGAGGATGGAAATTACGGACTGGTGTATTTCATGTAAGTTAAAGCTCCACTTTGGATGCTTCTGGATATGCAATATTGGTTTCCTAACTGCTTTAGAGTGCGACGCTTTGTGTAGTAGTTTCCTAACTGATGCCTCTTACTGCTTCCGCACATTCTACGCACCTGCCGTCGTCGTCGACGTTCTGCGAGTTTCAACACTCCTTCCCGGGCTGAGCTTGCTTATCCACGAGCATAACGAGCCCACTCAGCTCATCGAGGCGTGGCGCCGGTAGAGTCTTGGTCAGGATGTTAGCTCGCATTGCCTTGGACTCGCAGTACGAAATCCGCATCACCGTCTTCTTAGCAAAATCCTTAACGAACTTGAGCTTTACGTCGATGTGCTTCGCACGGCCTGATGTGTCCTCGCTCTCAATCTGAGCGATCGCAGCTTGGTTGTTGACGTGTAGTACCGACGGTGTACGCGTCTTCAGCCCGATTTCTTGTAACAACTCGATTATGCCTAGCATCTCAGCCGTTGTCTGTGATGCGGCCACGAACTCGGCCTCCATCATAGACAGGGCCACGCAGCTCTGCTTCCTGCAGATCCACCCGACAACTATGCCCTCCACCATGAGCACACCACCCGTTACCGACTTCCTGTCGGTCTTGTCCGAAGCGTAATCCGCGTCGCTATATGCCTCCACGAGCACGCCATCCTTACCCATCGCGGTCTCGTCGCCGCTCATCGCGAACTTGTAAACATGGTACCCTTCAGATATTTGGCGATCATTTTTGCCAAACGCCAGTCTCCTTCGCGCGGGGCATACGAGTGTCTGGATGCTCGGTGCACCGCAAACGCGATGTCCGGTCTGGTGTATCGAGCAATCCACAGTAAGCTTCCTACCAACGACTGGAATGTCTGCACTGTCGGTCAGCCTGGCGTTCCCGCACCACTATTCGGTAGCAGGTCACCAGCCTCTTCAATGTCGTGCTCACCTCCGATCGGCACGCGCGCAGGCGCTGCCATATCCAGTTGGAACTTCTCCAATATCTCCTTGATCCTCTGCTCCTGGTCGAGCGACCAACCATTCACGTCGTCGTACTGAAACGATATGCCCAAAAACTTTGACACGACTCCCAAGTCTTTCAGATCGACGATCTTCATGTCCTTGAAGAACTTGTTCACCTTCTCCTCGCTGGTGCCCATTACGAGCAGATCATCCACGTACACACCCACGAGCGTCGTGCCGTCCAACTCGACCTTCACATGCATGTAACTGTCCGTGTAGCACTGGCGAAAGCCCAGTGACACCAAGATGCTGTGCAACAATAGACCCCAGAGTCGACCGGATTGCCGTAGGCTGTACAGACAGGCCTTTCTTGAGGCGAAGCCCGAGCTCCCTCTTGGTCCTCACGTCCAGTAGCTTTAACAAGTTCTTCGAGAACTCCGTACCTAACGGAATATGCAGTAGGATCTCGATGTTGGCCTCCTTGTCAGCCTTCGCGTCCCGTGTCTGGCATCCGTGTGGCAACCAAGATCAATTTTCAGGACATCATTTCAAGTACGGCAGAGAATGTGAACATGTAGTCGACTTCGTACTCCTGTTGATCGCCACGCGCCACCACACGCGCCTTGTAGCGCTCAACAGTGTCATCTGCATGCGTCTTCAGCTTGAAAACACACTTGGTCTGCAGCAGCTTTGCGTTCCTTGAGCGCCTCAATCTCCTCCTGGATCGCTTGCTTCCACTGCTCAGCGCGCGGATCCTTCATCGCATCGTAATAGCGCTTCGGATCCTTGCCGACCACAACATGCACTCTTGCAACAGGCACGTGCTTGGCATCCCTATTTCTTGTGCGTGGGCCTGTGTTGTCCGTGTCGGTCGGAACATGCCCTTCCCCAACTCCTTCCGACTCTGCAGCATCTTTGACTGGTGCCTTCTTCTTCTGTCTGGTCTTGGCCTTCCTGGCCGACCTTCTTTCCAACTTACCATTCGACTTCGTGCTCTTTGCCGACTTCGCGGGTACAGGTACATCGACTTGTGGTGCCGGCCCCTTCCGATTCGAAGCCTCCTCGCGCTCCACAGCGCAACGCAGATCCGGGTCCTCGCGCTCCAGCTGCGCTTGTAGCTGTGCGTTCTGCTTATTACCCAACATCTCGACGTTCTTGATGTGCTGTGTAGTGATGACGATCCTATCCTTGGGTAAGTATACTTCGTACCCCTTGGTTTTGTCATTCTTACCGATAATCATTACGACCTGCGCGCACGGTTTCCTTGCCTTCTTTCCTGGGTCACGGTACGCCGTGCACGGACTACCAAAGGTCACCACGTCCGACAAGTTCGGCACAGTACCGGTCAACATCTCCAACGGAGACTTTCGCTTAGTATTGGGACTGCAGGAGCTGCGGTTCAACACATACGTCGCGTACTCCACCCCATCGCCCCAAAAGTACAGCGGAAGTCCACTCGCAAACAGCATACATCTTGTCATGTTTTTCTGTGCATCCTCGCAGCCTTGATATTGGAAGCTTGGCTCTCAGCCTCACTGATCTGACGTCTCACGCCCGTGGCCTTGCCGAATGGGTCAACGTTAACGTACTCCTTACCATCATCGGTACGAAGCACGTGGATCTGCAGTTGAATTGTTTTTCGAAATACACTAAGAAGTGCCCAAACTTCTTCGTCGATTCAACCTTGCTCTTGGCCAAGACCACGCGCACATAGTTGGTCAAGTAGCCGACAAAGTTTACCAGATATCGGTTGCCACGGCGGTCGTTAGGAGTCATCGGCCCGTTGATGTCGCTGCGAATGACTCCACCAATTTATCTATCGATGCGTTGAAGCCCGTGTCTTTCTTGGGCGGGTTATTCGTGCTCTGCTTTCCCTGCGCACAGGTCAAGCGGCTCGGACGGGTCCTGTCCGTCAGCAGGATACCAGACCCTGCGATATCAGCCATGCGTTCCACGGTGTGGTATGCAATGTGCTCCAACCTCTTATGCAACGCTAGTAGCGTTGTTTCAGTCACCGCGTCACCGAGTGCTTCACCGGCTTCGCGAACTACAGCATTTTCCACATGAACACGTGTCTCCGTGGTATTCTTACCCATAACGTCTACCATGAGAATGCGATTGCGCCTTTGTATCTCGAACACACGTACGCGATCTTCTTCACATACGGGGTAGATCTTGCCGTCGTGTCGTTCAAGATACACATCACGGTCTTCACGTCTTCCGTAAGTTATGATGTTATCCATCAGGCTGTCCGCGTAGTACACCTCGGACATTTCGATAGCAACTTCCTTGCCGTCAACAAACGTGCGTAGCTTAACTGTACTGTCCTTCGTGACGTGCACCTCACCGCCATTTGCAGCTCTGCACACCTTGTCACATGCGACCAGATCGCACAAGATGTTCGGGTCCTTCACAAGGTCTACGCTGGATCCGCTGTCAATGATCCACGGGTCTGAGCTTGAAGCCGCCTCAGTTGTCACAGCCAGTACGACCCTGGTCGATGCCACAGCACCTTCCTTGTTCTTCTGCGGGCAGTTAGCTTTCAAATGCCCGACTTCTCCACATTCATGACAAGTGCGTGTTTCTCCGCTGCCAACACGAGCGACGAATCCGCCACCGCGTCCGTTTTGGTCACCGTTGTCACTTTCATGGACGCGACCAACTCGTCCGTGGCCACAGCGATTGCTCTTGCTACACCCGTTGCCGTTGCCTAACTTTGCTGTGTTGGCTTCGTATTCGTTCGCGAACGAAACCAGCTCCGCGGCTTGCTGCAGATGATCCGTGCGCTTCGAGTTGAGACGCGTCAACATCGCCCTCTGAAGGTATGCAGGTGCGGACTTGCATAAACACTGCAAGACGCATTGCTCGGAGTTACCGGACCGCTCAGCCACTTACACTAAGAACTGATAGTGTTCGGGCCACGACCTGGACGATTCCTTCTCTTTCGCCATCAGCTCAATGCCCTTGGCCGACGGGATCGGTGTCATGTACAGCACCAACATGCTGTCCATGACGTATTCAAGAGAGTTGGAGACTGCCGTCCAACCGGGCAGCATCTTCACGAAGTACATTAGCGATGTGCCCTCGAGTTTGCCATTGAGTGCGAGTACCTTGAGCTCCTTCGGCCAGTCTCCTCCGCTCATTTGCTGTGCAGTACCAAGTCGCTGAAGGCATCACAGCCCTCACGCCTTAAAGTCGGCACCGACGCCAGCATATGTCTCCTTCCCCGAGAACTTCCAGAACTCGGACCACTCCAGGTCTCTCAGTTTCGGGACCTTGACTCCAAAGTTCACCGGTGGTACGGCAGGCTGCGCCACGTACGGCGACGGCACTTCTTGTTGCGGCGGCTGTGGAGGCGGCGGCATGCGCAGGTGTTGCGACGGCTGGTGTTGCGGGGGGCGCGCGCGGAGGTGCCGGTGCCGTCGTTGGCATCGGTGTGTCCAGTGAGCCAATTCTCATCCGACGATCGTGCGCGCTGATGAAGTCCGTGAGAGCGCTGGATCCGTCGTACGAGTTCTCGGAGGGTGGCGTGCGCGTCTCTTCGGCGCGACCCTTCAGTTGAATCGAAAGTCTCATCTGATTGGCCATAAAATCTGATTGTTGCTTTGCCAGCCCTGCGAGGAGTCCTTCGAGGCGATCCAGTCGCTCGGTGTTCGCATCGGAATTCCGACCGCCCCTTGCGTGAGCATCGGACGCACTCGAGACTGAGTGCGGCCCTTCGAACAGCTCGAACGGGTCCGGAGACACGTTAAGTCCGTGCACGTCGGTATCTTGGATCCCACGGGCTGGACTTTGCTGCTGCGAAGTTTTGTCGGGTACGCTTGAGCTTATAACCTGTTGAAATAGTAGCTTGCTCACGAGGATGGAAATTACGGACTGGTGTATTTCATGTAAGTTAAAGCTCCACTTTGGATGCTTCTGGATATGCAATATTGGTTTCCTAACTGCTTTAGAGTGCGACGCTTTGTGTAGTAGTTTCCTAACTGATGCCTCTTACTGCTTCCGCACATTCTACGCACCTGCCGTCGTCGTCGACGTTCTGCGAGTTTCAACAATCACTATCAATCTTCGGGTATCAGGTTGCGAGCTTGGTTGCTGTACAGCCCGTGACCACTGATTGAGCTGCAATCCAGATGCTAAACCTACTAATCTAGTGCAAGCGCAATAGGGACGGAAGCCTAACAGCTGCAGTAGCCCCTCGTTTTGTAGGGGAAGCGCCTCGCTGCGAAGTGCTGTCGTCGCGACAGTTTTATTAGCAGTATGTATGCTGATGCTCCATTTGTTTATCACGTTGCGTCTTTTGTAAGCGCATCCTTTTGCTTGGCCGATCTTTTGCTGACCCGGGCAAAGAGATCGTAACTATAGTGCTCGAGCATATATCCCTAAAGGAAGGAGACTTGTTCGAGAACGCTACATATTATGCATACGGTAGTATTGATGAACCTGCGAAGTTTGTGAGCGCAAAATTATGCTCCTTTTCGCAATATCACTCGTCCCAGTTTCCGTCCATGTTACACGGATGTGGACGGGACATCATCCACCTATAAGTCAATCATCATTCATCGTTATCTCCAAATCATTGCCGTGACGATACGTCATCATCGAGAAAATACCATACTGTTTCGTCGCAGATAGCCCTGGATTGGTTGGTCGCCCCTTTTCGCTGGCGTAGTCTGTATGCTCATTGACGAAAGTCTCGACATCTGCATGCAAGCCATATCAGTAAACGCCCAGCCGGGGGTCTCGTGGGTCCTTGTGGTTCCATGATCGCAGCCATCACTTTGGCATCGACCGGCAGGATATCTGACACTGGTCCCAGAGACAACACTTTATTTGCCGCGACGACTGCTACTTTGACGGGTCCTGCTGGGTGTTTCTCATCCAGGAACACGTTCGGTTTCATCAACCTCTCGTGGATCCAGGAGACTAGCTCCAGGTGAACGATCTCGCATATGGCCTCGCCTTCCCAGGACTTCCCGTACTAAACAAAAAGAGTCTGGGCCGTGAGATAGCCCGCGGCTTGGTTGAACTCGGGTTTTACGTGTACTAGCCGGATTGATTTGAACTTAGGTCGCAACGCCTCATACTCCGCTAGTCTCCGTTGTAGATTCGGCTGCTTACAGCTGACCAGGCTTTGCACTTGTTGGATATCATTTCAAGAATCACCTACAGCAGCCACATCTGAGATGCCCTGCTCATTTGCGAGCATCATCTCATTTCAGGAGATCGTGCTACTCAACATCATTTATAGTGACCCCCTCCAAAATGTATTCGTGGGTCCACTACCTTCCAACCAGGAAGTTTCCAGATGATGCATCCACAACTACCCTGGCGTTCGGAAACCTTGGCCGCTCCGTCGAAGCTGATAATACACCCGCCAAAGTACCTTTAAATGCATTCAGCTTACAACTTACCTTAAATTGGTCACTTCGCTCCCTTAGCCAAAAGGGACCTGTGGACTACTGCTGACTGAGCGTTTGTATGCTCTCCAACTCCAACTTCCTCGAGCGCAAGGTGCTGTATGACCCCGTCACAAATATCTACTGTAGAAGATACGTAACATTCGTGCTTCCAGTACACTTTGTCCTTATAAACGCTAGACTAGCCGTACACCAAACTTCAGTTTACTTGGCTCAGAAGCGGATCTTTTATTGAAGGGCAGTGCCCACTGGCATCTCTCCTTGAGCTGGAGATAGCGTGTTAAAACCAATTGAAATATAGCCATGCTATGTTTTCTAAAACATTTAAAAAACTAAATAATTTAACCCTTTAGCTACCACGTTTCGTAAAGGTCCATGTGGGCCTCTAGAAGATGTGTAAAACTGATAGCATTGACCAAGCGTCATCACCACTTACAGACTTGCATTGTCGTGACGTTAGTAAAGGTCAACTCGGATTCCTAACAAAGCATCTCCTGGCGTCACGTTACGACAACAACTCAATGATATAAGTCTGTTAGAGGTACCCCCCCCTCCTCAGTTACAAAGACTCAACCCAGACCTCACGAAGACCATGTCGACAGAAGATTATAGCGTCGACGACCTGACAGGTGACTGGGAAGTCGACGCCGCGGAGGAAGACGTATCAGGAGTCGACAGTGATGCTGCTCAAGATGTTGCAAGCACAGGAGCCAGTGGTGTACACACTCGAAAAGAGGATTGCGGTACTGAAGTAGCGGAGAGAGCTGCTGGTGATACTGCTGTGCAAGCTCGTCGGGCTATCGGGAAAGAAAGTAGTGTCATTGCAGAGCAGTATATCGCTTCTCTTCGTGATAACAGCAGTCTACACGTTGCTATATCAGACCAACTGGCAAACCCATACGATTCCCAGCGAGAAGTCGGTGTATTTACGTTGCTCTTCACATCCGCACTGAAAGATCGACCGCGTAAATGGACGTCGGATGTATTGATCTTTGACGGCCATACTGCTGTTACTGATAGGGAGTTCAGCACCTATATAGGTCTCGAAATTACGATGAGTATTTGTCCATTGAATGATATTGCCCAGTTTTGGTCTGATCGCCGCTTTCTGGGCCAGGCTGCCTTTATTGAAACGATGACAAGAACGCGATTTCAGCAGATACGTGGAGCACTGACGCTACATCCACCATAACACTCAACCTTTGACAAGGAAAGCGACCCGCTGTGGCGTTGTAGAGGAATTACGGAGCATTTCCCGAAGCTCTTTGCAGAGTATGCAGTGTCAGTGGGCATTTACAGTATTGACGATATGACTGTTCGAACTAAGGCCAGGTCACGGGCAAGGGGATTTATGCCCTCCAAGCCGAATAAGTATGGCGTCCGCTTTTATGCTGTTGTGGGAGGGTCCTCCCTCTACGTTCACTCGTTGTGGGATAACGCTTCGGGCAACACACTGCCATCAACACCTGCTGAGCGTTATACGGGCTTATTTCCTACCCTAAGAACGCCAACTTTGCGTGCCGACGAGGTGACTATAAAGCCGGAATCTGCTACCGCGCTGTGGATTGCCATGACAGGGCACCAGGCGCGAGCGCTGTGCTTTCCCACTGGCCATTGTCTAGTTGTATCAGACAGCTTTTATTCTCGCGACACATTTGCACAGGCGTTGTATAAGTTCACGGACGTGAAATGCGTCTTCTGGGGACACTTCGTATCAACTTGGTTGATAAATGGATCAAACCGGCAATGTCAGTAGTAGTAGCTCGTGTCGATGGTGGCTCACAAAATGGCTGGGAGCTAGTTGCTGCTGTCAATCCTAAGCAGAAAAAGAAGCAGGTTCATCAAAACCAACAGCGGCGTACTGCTAATACAATTCGAACAATATTCACGCCAACAATTAAACAAGCAGAGCGAGCTGGCTATATCGTTTACAAGGATCGGAAAGTCGTCATTTTCTACACCAATGATCTGAAATTTACACCGCCGAAGATAATATTACCCTCGAGTTCACCTGAGGCAACGTTTTGCTGTCATGGCTCCTACCCTATACGTCGCTGGACAGAAGATCGAATGTTGCATCGCAAAGGTTTATGGCCCCAACTCCAATTGCTGCCTACAACATTTGCATGAACGCGGTCGACAGAGTGGATCAGCTGCGTAGCACCAATTCCATCCGCCACCGTGAAAAGCGTCTAGGGATGAAAATGTTTACGTGGCTCATCGATATTGCTATTATCAACTCTCACACGCTACTCAAAACAGTCCGACTGGCTAGTGTAAAGGCGTCGAGCTACGTGAATTCAAGTAAAGGCTGGCCGACTCGCGAACTAAAACCAAAAAGCGCAATAAGTAGAGGCGTGAGCTGCAGCGAAATAAAAGCGTGCTTGCGAGATCATTGATGACGTTGTCGATATCGACACGTCACTGCACATTATCACTCCGAACTCAACGGAGCACAGCAACGGGAAACTGCTTTGTTACTTGTGCAGTCTGCAGAATATCAAAAAGAAGGCCAAATACGGGTGCACAAAATGTGAGAGGGGCTTTCATGTCGAGTGCTTTACTGCATTTCATCACCGCGATGTACTATAAAACACACCTCAATTACGGACTTCACTTGACGGAGTGCCGAGCATCAGCGGGCGAGCCGGTGCCCTTCACGCGCAAACGCAACAACAGAACGATCAAACCAGTTGAGAGTATCAAACTACCGGAAGCGTAAGCACATAATACATGTACACGACTCACACCTTACGTCGCTCATCCGGCCAATATTTTTATAAGCTTGCTTGCCACACATGGAGGAATAGCGCCTTGAAAGCTTCCGTCGCTAAGGTAGAGATAGTATCGACCAAGTACTTGGCGGAGCACTTTGTTGCGATGATGCTGATGCACTAGATGACTTTGCACGCAACCTGCAGTAAGCTAGAGCTCCTCTTGGCAGCGGTCTCACTCACAAAGTGCAATCCCGCACCAGCCACACACACCGCTGTTAACGAGTTCCATGAGACCCTTTGTAACACCTTCAGGTTTCTGCGCCTTGGCTGCACTAGATTTTAGAGGGAGTAGTTGATACCAGCTATGTTTTTGATCGGGTGCAAGACATTCAATTTTTAATGGCGTGATTTGATTCGATGTTATAGAGGTCCACGTGGACCTGTACCGACATGGCTGGTAGCAAAAGGCTGAAGCAGCACTTTTCGCATTAAGTATCATGTATATTGTATCTCACAGTATCTAAATAGCCCAAATCTCTTTTAAATATCGATTGGTTGTCTTTGGATTATCACGAATCAAACGAGAAAAAACGTTAAAAAACATTTTTATTGAGAACCCGGCCATTTTGAGCAATATATGGTATTATTGACTGGAAGGTTTCTGCTTTGCATCGTGCCCTTTCTCTTTAGCTTTAATGAAAATGTATATTGGTTGAAAATGTTCCACGCTGAAAACCCTGATCAAAACCGTTTTTTTCGGTTAACGTTTATGAAGCTTAAATCAAATCAAAACTGCAATAAAAACTTCATTTTGCGTGGCAGCTTTTCTTTTTTGCTGAGCGATTATACGAAACGACAGTTTTGTACGACGTTTTATGTATAGTAACTACATGTAATTCGCGCGATTAGACTGGAACATTAAGATTGAGTGCTAGGTATAGCTGCGCAAAGAGAAACATTCACCTGTACAGTTCATTCGCCGCTTAATTGGGGTCAAAGATGTGCCGTGGTCGGAAGCTACGTTTGATGATCCTTGCAATGGAGTGAGCTCATTAAAATATAATACTGTAACATGTTGAGCAAGTGCTGAGGTGTTGGAGCAGCGAAAAAAGTGAACTGATTGTGAATTGCAGTGTATTTTTGACAATATCGAAGAAACCAATGCACATCACTACATGTAAGGGAAATGGTCAATTTAGTAGCTTTTGCCAGTTTAGTAGCCGGCCAATTTTCAGCCAATGCCGTCAATGTTACCATACGGTTACTGATTTGATTTGCCAAAACTACAATTGCTCCGTCTAAGTAAAAACCTGAAGCACTTTATATCTGGATATTTCCCGCCCATTTCCAAGCCTGGCTAAATGGGAAGGCTTCAAGCACCTTATTCTGACGCGCTGTCATTTCAGAGGTGCTTTCGGGGTCCACTACGAAGACAACGAGCGACAAACCAAGATTCCCCATAGCACGCTTAAGTAGTACGTCGCTCTAGCTCGGAAAGGCAAGTCCAACGGCCGCGGTCCGCATCCTATGCTACCAGAAGATACAGGAGAAAGCCTCCGAGACTGGGAGCTTGGGAGGCAGCAGGTCGAACACCCTGTAAGCCCCCACGACCTTCTTGAGAAGGCGCAGCTTGTGGCTCAGCTGGTGGGCGGCTTGTCGATGAAGGAAGGCTGGCTGAGCCGCTTCCTGGAGGTCACTCGTCCCTCACATTAAGGACGTCACAGCCCCTCTCTAAGTGCCATAACGAGGTGGAAGAGCGCGATCTTGCAGTGTTGTTCTCGTCCCTAGCTAAGGTCATGATAGAGCACAAAATTGGCGCAGTACGAGTTTTTTTAGTGTTGACGAAACCGCTCTAAGTACTACTTCTTTGGCCCACCAATATGACGGTTTCTGTTTTGGTCGATTGCTCGAGAGCCAGAGCTCACCCATTAACGAATAGCGCACCAGCTCAAAGCCCCAGTCATTGCGCACACGGACATAATTTTTAGCCTGCTTTAACATCAATAATGGTAGAGTAATCTTAGACCAAGCACCTCGCCATCTAGAAGCCGTTAGTTTTTTTGTCGCAGTTCAATCAATATTTAGCGATATTAAACCATTTTTAAGGGCAGGTAGACCAGCAAATTACGAGCAGTTGGACGCGTTCTTATACGCAGAGATGCGCTAGAAGCGCTACGAATTCGAAGAGACGGCAGCGAGGTTTAATGTATAATTCAATAGCATTAGTGTAAACCAACGATTCTTATTGACCAATTAGCGATTGAGTAAAACATAAACCAATAATTACGAATAAAATAACTGAATTTAAGATTGTAAGATTAAAATTAAGCATACAGCTGTCTGTACCCGAGCGTTACCGCATCGGCAGCAATTACCACCGACAGAGGCATTTGCCCATTGACTGCAACATTCCTTGAAACGCGCGGGAGTTTATAGTCATTGCCACCACCGCTAATCAGAACCGATTCCATGACCTTTTGCAAAGTGACAAAACACTTGTCAAGCGTTTGCCACCTAAGCTCGTCAAATGCCTGTTTTACTGCCACAATAAGGCTGTCCGAGTCGTAGGCGGCCTTGCGATATTGTAGAGCTTGAATAGACAAAAAGTATCCCAAATCCAATACGTTCAGGTCTGGTGATCGTGCTGGCTGGCAACGCATCTTTATCTACCAGCCATAAATAGTCCCTACTTTCTCTAGCTGGGCATCATTTTCGAGAACATGGGGTCCCACATTATCTTGTTGGACGATAATCGTAGAGCCCCTGCGAACTAATATAAACTTTTAGCTTGAAAATATTTAAAAAAAAGGTACATGCCTGGCATCTTGGCTCGGGCTGCAGATTAAACTTTGTCGACAAGAAATTTCCGGTAAAGGGACCGAGTCATTGACACACTCTTAGTAACAAGTGTACATTTAGGTCGAATAGCAGAGCTACGAAGGGCTTCGACCTTTTTAACTACATGTATATGTGGGGTAGTAGAACACACAAATACCGTCAGATGTGAATTCCTTACACAAACCACAGCGAATCGCCGAGTTAGGTCGGCGGTTGTATGGCCTGCGCAGAGGGTGGTCCCCTCGCGGTTCGGCCCTTCCGGGACAGACGAGTGGCTCACTTCCACTCGGTTCCGACTAACCAAGTCAGAGCGCTTCCGAGGCTCCGCCGAGTTTGGTTCGACTGAGCTCGTTCACAACCATGTGCCCTCCACCAAAGGATGGACGACGGCGCGCGAGCGCTTTTACAGGTCATCGAGCGCAGAGGCTGCTCAGCTAGAAGTGTTACGACACCCGGACTATCCGCCGTACCGACCCGCTGAGTGTGCGAGGCTTTCTTTTGCGCTTAGCGAGACTTTGTCCTACCCGGACCGACCTTATCTCTTGGCGCTACCAGTCAATACCCTACAAGCTATGCCTCTCGAGTATCGACGGCAGGCATAATCCAGCCCTATGCAGGGACTTACCGGAAAAATGTACACGTGTCTTGGACTAGGAAAATTCTGCTCTGTTATCTTCTGGGAGCCTTTTCGGCTCCCCCTATTTAATCCTATGCTTCTTTTAAAAAATATCTAGTGAAATGTAGTCGTTTCGGATCTCTACCGACCCTTCAGCTGGGTTCAGGCAACCGCTGAGCTCAGCGGCTATCCGGATAGCATCATCCGGACATATCGCCGAGTAGTTACCGTGATCCTTTGCCCCTAAGCTCTGGGTTATCAGACCGAGCCGATTCTTGATCTAAAGTAGGTTGGCGTATGGTCGAAGCTGGAAATCCAAACACCACAACTGCCCCATGATACGAGCCGAGCTGGTGAGTGTCTTAATCCTTCATTTGGTTCTGCCACCGTTGGTCCATATTCGGCTGATGACGTCTCGCGGCTCTCCACCACCTTCTTCGGTACGTTTGTTGCATCCACTGTCGTTCACTTGGCAGCTCCTTACTCCTCGCATGTTACTCCAGTACAATTCGCGGCGCCATCATTCTCCTCCAACTCCTCGCCGAGGTGAAGGCGCGCCAGCTGAGTCGATTCCTCGACCCGTCAGTACTCGTGGGGTCAGCGCCCGCCATGAAGCTGGGTTGATCGACCTGACAACTTCCCATGAGTCTGATGCGGAGTCGGCGGAGTCTTCTCGCGCGCGCCCTCCTGGTCCACCGAGCTTGCCGGGCGACACAACTTCGGGCACCAACAGTCAGTCAAGCTCGGCTGCTCCAGTGAGTCTTGACTCCCTCATGACCAGGCTGACCGAGCGAGGATACCAGCGTCGAGAAGATTTGACCTTCTTGGCGAGACTCATGGCCTACGGATTCACTCGTTCCGTGGAGCCTTCTGATCCCGTGCAGCGGTGAGCGATCCTGCAGGCTTCTTCTGCGGGGTAACCGCTGGACATCTTGAAAGGCAACTACACCGCTCTTGATTATCCCCAGATCATTGGTGATCTCAGGGCCGACAATCAAACTGTTCAAAAAGAGAACCGCGCGTTGACTCGGCGATTGGGCACTCTTGCCCTCAGCAATGTTGACTTGTCCACTCAGCCCTCATCGGCGCGACAGCAAGTGTATCGGCTGGAGACTGCTGCCACGCAGTCTGCTAATCTCCTTGCTTCACTGCGAAAGGCTGTAGCCCTGAGTGAAGCGAAATTTGCTCGGGCTGTCGAAGCTGAGCAAGGCAAGGTTGAAGCTGCGTTGAGCCAGGCCCAGCTCCATCATCAGCAAGTCTTGGATCGAGACGCCGAGATCGCAGGCCTCATCCGATCTATTTCCGAGAGGGATGCGGCGTTCGTTACTCTCCAAGCCATTGCTTCCAAGCATTTCGAGCAGCTGCAGGAATCGGTGCAGCTGTACAGCTCAACCGGCACTCAACTCTTGCGGCACGCTCAGTTTAGATCGCTGGGCAGCGGGCTGTGATCTTGCCGCAGAAGCGGCTCATTCGTCGGAACGGTATCATTCCAATGCACGACCCTCACATGGCTGCTGCTGCTGGCGCTGGCTTGGAGGATCCTGGACTCGATCTGTCCGACCTTCTTCTTAGCGCCCGGCTGTGTCGTGTATTGGGGTCTCGCTTCCCTGAAGTTTCCCACATTCCAGCTGGTGAAACTCGGCGGCTGGAGTTGATCGTCCATCCTCGCCAAGACGCCCCAGTGACTGGCTCTGCTGCTGGTCCTAGTGTGGCTCCTCCAGCGGGTCCGGCTTCTTCTGCGACCACTTCGGCGGACTCGGCTGCGGCTCCTGTCAGCTCAGTAGCGGCTACGAGTCACCCCGAGTCGACCCTCGCCCAGCTATATCGTACTCCGTTGGCGGACTTGACGTCGACGCAGCGGCTTCGGCGTTATGCCAATCCCAAGTCTCCAACTGCTGCAGGTCCGCGTCGTCGTTCGCCGGCGCCGCATCCGCCTCAGCCGTACGCTTGTCCACTTCCCGGGGAGGAGGGACACGAGGCTATCAGTGCACTTCTGCGTTCGAGTTCTCCTCAAGCTACCGTGTCCGTTGGGGGGAACCCCGCTCTGGTAAATCTCGTCGTCGGACTCGGCGGAAAAAGGTTCGTCACCTTCAGGTGAGTTCTGCTACACAGCCAGCTGTCTCTGCTCACTCTGAAGACGACGATGAAGCTTCGAGCGAGGCTGAATACGAGTTTGAGATGTCCGAACCTGCCGACGATACCGTTCCTGCGTTTGATTCGACGACCTCGGTGGGTTCTTCGTCTTCTGGTCCTCGGTCGACGTCGTCAGTCGTGGCTACTCCACCACCACCGGTATCCTCTTCCGATGTCGTGGCTTCGCTGCCTGGCCCAGCTACAAGTGATTGTGCCCCAGGCTCGACCTCACCTATCTCCGCTGAGTTGCCCCAGTCAAGTGTGCCGCTCAGCGTCGTATCAGCTGTGGTTGGGCACGCCTGGTCGTCATCTGGTCGATCTTCTCACGTCTCTCCCTCTCGGGGCTTGAGTGTATCCACTACACCGACTGACCTAGTGACTCCGGCCGTGAGTGTCCTCAGACCGTCTCTCCCTGCGAGCTGGGCGGTGTTAACGTCCCCGTCTGGGCGCCCCATCCGGAGATCTGCTGCGACTGCTCGCACTGTGACTGCTCAGCTGCTTGAGGACCTCGACGCGTCTGACGACGAGGTCTTAGGGCCTGGCGACGGTTCTGCACCGTCCGCCGGCTCGACGAATCTTGCCGCTGGGTCGCTCTCGGATCCCATTTCTTTATCCGAGAACTAGGCGGGTAGTCCTTCAGGTTCTGACTCGGCGGCCGAAGATGCTCGTCGTTCCGCTAAGGCGAGAAGCCTTCATGCGGCAATCTTCGGCTCTGACGATGAGATGAGTGATGAATCCTTGCCGCCGAGTGATCGCCACTCTTCGCGACATTCATCAATATATTCCGGTGACGGGACGACGCCTTCTACCTCTGCGTCGGCTTCGGTGAAGCAGCAACATCGCAAGCGTCGTGCCTCGTCGAGTCCTACCGGTCACTGGTCGAAGCGGTTCAAGAAGCACAAGAAGCATCACAAGAAGCACCGGCACCACAAGCATCGGCAGTCTGCTTCAACCCCTGATATGGCTCCTGCCCCATCTCTTTCGGCTGCCCCTTCGCCGAGTGTCCAGCCGGTCGCGTCAGCTCCATCTCAGCCGACTTCGACTACATCACGGCCGGCTTCGGTCGCTCTGCCAAGCGCTCTTACACTATCGCTGGCAACGTTACGGACCCGAGCCTCGCAAGCGGTTTCCAATAATTGTCGCTTGACTCTTCACATGGCTCAGCTCCGAGAGGTGCTATTTATGCATTTCGGCTCAGCCCGTTGTTGGAATGCATTATTGGATACACTGAGCGGAGGGGTGCAGCTGGAGCTCATAGGTGGCAAGAGTCGCGTGCCACCCAAGCCGTGCTCCCTTGACGGCATACGAGCTTTCGTGGCTGTGTTTGATCCGAGTCATCTGTGTTAGCGTCTCCGGCGGATGCTCCCCGAGCTTCCTTTCTACTTTTCTCCGTCAGTGCTGGAGGAGGCCCAGCGGTGCTTGGCTTCTCAGACCCGACCTCGAACCTTGACGCAAGTTCTTGGAGATATGTGGGTGAAGCTTCGTGGCGACAGTCCTTTGGACTCGGCGGGGAGGCATATCAAGACAGATGGCCAAATGACTCGTTATTTTGTTGCTCTCTATGAGCATCGCCACTGGATCGTCGAGTCAAGTGTGTTGATGGGTCTCCGTCCCGACGTCAACCGGACTGCCACGCCTGCTCAGCTTGCTGAAGTGTATGAGCTGTGGCTGGTGTACAAGCGCGAGCGCAAACGCCGTAGTGACACTTTACGATCTTTGGTTGTCGCTGTCTACGACCAACTCTACTCGGCGGTCACCCAGAAACTCGGCGGCGAACCTGCTCCTCTTGTAGATGCTGAGGTGTATTTCGTTCCTTCCGACCCCCATTATTCTCCTGTCAACCTTTCGTGGGTTCCAGCCGGGAGAGACTGGGTTCAGTGCGCTCACGATGTGGATCTAGCCGAGCCCTGGCGAGCTTGGTGGCTAACCGACCCGGCGGTTCACCCGTATAACACGGGTTTCCGCGCTCGGAATGTGTACTTCTTGGTTTTCGCTCCGCGCGGTATGGACCCTCAAGTTGTTGACGACGCAATCAAAGAAGACTTCGATCTTGCCGAACAAGCGCCTCCTGCGTACGCTCAGGGTGCTTCATCTCGGCTGAATCGTCAAGGTATCCACATTTTCGCTGGGTCTTCGATCGGTGAGCTCGGCTCGGATGACGAGAGTGCATCTGACGACGACTCGGCGGACGACGGGCTGGGTTCTCCCAATCTCCGAGGCGCGTCTCCGAGTATGCCTCTGTTCGGCACTCCACTTCCAAGTGGAACGGATCCGCCTCATGCCACGTCAGCCGAGTCGGGTTCTGAGGCACCGGTTCTTCTTCCGCCTGCTTCGGCGTCAGTCTCATTGGCTAGCTCGGCGATGATACTTCTTGCCACGGCTGCGGATGTTGCATCTTCTCCAGCAGCTTCTCAGGGGGCGACGTCTGCTACGCCGCCACGCCTCCAATCGTCGAGTCCGCTTAGCTCTTCCCAGTTGTCTCTGTCGGGTTCACCTCTCTTGGAGTCCGGATCGCCTTCTTTTTAATTTTCTTCTTTTGACTGCGCGTCCCGTAGGTATCGTTCAGGACTTCATTTCGTAATTATTCAGTATATGTAATTTCGACACAGTAGCATTCCATCTCAACTCGGCCTGTGTCGTCCGCTGAGTTGGTGTAACATTTGGTGCAATAACTGTTAATCCTCATCTGCAACTTGCACCATTTGCAGACGGTTTTCAAGCTTCTTCTGTCGTAGATAGTCAAACAGGAGACCTCCACATGACAAATTCGACAGTGGTTCCCAAGTAGGCTCATCGTAGCCGACCCACTTAACCTTAAACTTCCGTTGTGACCGGAACGTACTCGTGGATAATGGTAGCTCGTCGTCGAGGATTGCTTCAACTTCATACTGGTTCATACTTGTGTCTGGCTCCCGGCTATCTTCAGGTAGTAATTCTTCGTCAAAGTCAAATCGCTGAGTCTCTTCGAGGTCGGCGATTAGCTTCGTCTTTGGTCCTCCGCCGAGTTCGGTGACTGCCTTTAGACGTGATACATGGACCACTGGGTAGAACCTATATCCACCCTTGTCGGGTAACTCCAATTCATAGGCAAATTCTTCCACCTTCTTCTTCACCCTGAATGGTCCATGCCATCGATGTGCTAATTTCTTTGTCAGGCCCGACTTCACTCGCTCCATAAACAACCCGACTTGGTCTCCTTCTTTGAACAAAGATTCGGTGGATTCATCGCCTGGTTCTGCAACTCCGTCTTCGTCTCTGCTGCGTTGGGAATAGATATTTTCTCCTTCTTACTCAGTGCTTCGTTGTGCTCTCGAGCTCGTCGTGCCTTCTCTCGCACTTGGAACTCAGCTGCAAATCATAGGGCAACTTCTCGTTGTCTGTTCGCTTCTCGGCGCCACTTGACCCCATCCGCCGAGTTGGCTGAGCGTCCCTATTGAGCTCGTCATAGCCTTGAGTGTAGACTTGGCGTCCCAATCATGTACCAGATAGAAAGGGGTTTCTCGCCGAGTCGAGTCTCTTGCGTTGTTGATAGCGTGTACCATCTTCTCGGCGATGTCATCCCAGTCGGCCTGAAGCGGGTCTTCGACGTAGACCCGTATAGTCTGAACCATTGTCTTGCCTGACCTCTCTTGTTGACCGTTGGCTTGTGGTCGGTAACTCAGCGTAGCCCTTGATCTCGACTGCATCATCTCGGAGAATTTTTGGAATACTTCACTCATAAACCTTGGATCTCGGTCGTGTCGTATCAGAGACGGAGCCCCAAATGCCTGAAGACGCATTCTTCAAACACCTTGGCTACTTCGAGTGTTCCAGTGTCATTCATAGCCTTAGCGATAACAAACCCCGCGAAATGGTCCTGGAACAACAGCAGTGCAGTAATGCCCCGCTGAGTTCGAGGTAGTGGAATCACGAAGTCCATTGACACGACCTGGAATGGATGGTCTGACGCTACATTTCCCGGCGAGTAACCTCTCAGCTGTGGCTTGCTCCTACTGGTACTGCAGTCCTCGCAGGCGCTAACATGCTTCACCACGTCGGCGTAAAGACCAATCCAGTAGTAGTCGGCTTTGACTTGGTGATAAGCTCTGACGATGCCTTGATGCCCCCCTTCGATCGAGTTATGACAGTTATGAAGTATCTCGTCTACCATAGTTGACGGAATTACCAATCTCAATGAGAGCTTCGGTTCGCCGAGTTCGCCTTGTCGGCGCGTCTCATCTCGGCGGTATAACAGGCCGTCTTCGCTGAGTACAAAGACTTCTGCGACTTTGCCGGCATTCTGAGCTCCACGGTGTGTAAGGTCCTTAAATCCACCTCTCAGGTATGCCTTCAGATCGACCCACCTGAGTTCTTCGTCTTGTGCTTTCGCGATTCGTCGTCTCCGCTCAGTCTGTACCGTCACTGGATTAATGTTGTTGGCATTCTGAGCCGTCTGGGCTGACTCCATCTGCGCCCTTGTTTCAGCATTCGGGGTCGTGCGGTTAGCCCGCCGAGTCGACGCCTTGCTGACTTATTCTTATTCATCTCCACTGCTTTCAAACGCTAATTCTTCAGGATTTGTTGATATGGCTTCATGATCCTGATTCCTCCTCTTTCTCTAGCCGAGTCTTCATCAAGCTCATCCTCAAAGTGAACTCGGCGTATTCGGCTACGAGTGAATGTCGTGACAATCAAGGTTTCCGCTGGGTTGTTTATGGCGTATAGTTCTTCGGCTACTCGGTTAATCGTTCTCGGTTCTGCTTTTCTATCCGTCCCGAGAATTACTCGTCCGGCTTTTGCTTCGAGTGCTTCTGTAGCGAGAGAATCAGCCGCTGCGTTATAGTGTCGCGCTATGTGTCGATAATGGACCGAGTTGAGTTGCTTCGTGAGATCCTTGTGTCGTGCTAACTCCACTTGCAACGTCTTTTTCTTGCATGCTATCACCCCCATGGATTGCTGGATTGCAAGCCGGGGGTCTCCCACGATAATTAAGTCAGTTATCCCTCAGTCAATTGCCGCCAAGACCCCATTGTTCATGCCGGTATACTCGGCGATGTTGACCGTGGTGGACGACAGGTACGCACTCGCAGCGATCTCGATGACCCAACTCGGAAGGCGCCATAGGATCCACGAACAACTTTCATACCCGCCGTACTTAGCTGTCTTCGCTGCGCCATCAAATGACAGTACACATCCCGCGAAGTCGGCTGGTATTCGGGCGTATAGCAGCTCCGGGTCCATTCGAACCGTCGCCGAGTTCTTGGAGGGAGGCGCAAGGTGCTTCAAAGAATCGTCGAGTCCGATAAACGGGGTTATCGACGCCTGGAGCAACTGGGCGAAGTCTACATCTCGTTCACGTACTCGCTTCACCTTCAAATCGTAGGGCGACAACATAACTGCGAAAGTGACTGCGCGGTCGTACAACGACTTTGACTTAAACACCCATTCCAGCGTTGAGAAACGGGTGTAGACGTGTAGCGTCTTCCCCGCCAAGAAAGTGTAGCACACTTTCAGTAATTGTAACAACGAGACCACTTATTTCTCAGCGGGATGATAGCCGAGGTCATTCTCCTTTAGTACGCGTCCGCAGAAGCGAACTGGGTGCAGCTTGTCGTCGTGCGGCTGCATCATAGTACTGCTCAGTGCCCAGTCATTGGCGTACAACATTATGTGGACTTCTTTCGCCGAGTCGAAATGGCGCAGAATTGGAGCTTCTGCTACCCGCTTTTTTTAGCTCGGCGAATGACGCTTTTGCTGACGCGAAGTCACCCTCAGGACCAAAGTCCGTGTCCTTTAGTTGATAGAGTACCGCTCCACAGAGAGCCAAGTTCTGGATGAATCGGCCGTAATAGCTAAGTGCACCGAGGAAGGCTTGCATTCCCTTCTTTGATTTCGGAAAGGAGAGCTCGGCGATCGCGGCTATCTTCTTCGCATCAGCGCGTATGCCACTCGGCGTAATCTCGTGCGACAGGAAATCAACCTTAGGTTGGACAAAGATACGCTTCGTAAAGCTGATGCTAATTCGACATTCTGTGAACCGGGCTAGTAGTCGGTCCAGTGTCTTCAAGCAGGCGTCAAACGTCTCCCCTCTAAAACAGATATCATCGACAAACGACCTCCGCTTGAACACCGGGATCAAATAAGACTGGTCGGTTCTCCATTAGCGAACATGTCGCCGTCCGGTCCGTTGACCAGGTCTTGGACCGGATCGCAGTCAGCTTGTAATAGGTGGTCCGCTTCGAACTTCGTCAGCTGTCCTGGCGTTGAATCGCCGACCCCGCCGAGCTCGACTCGCCGAGTTCCCGACTCGGCTTCAGCAATAGCCATTCGTTCAGCAAGCAACTGTCATCCTCACTTTGGTTGAGCGTATCCCCATAGAGTGTTGTCGATAAGTTGCTGGTAAATCATAGGCGCATTCTGCAATCCAAACGGCATTCGTAACCATTCAAAGTGTCCAAGTGCACAGACGAACGCTGAGATCTGCCGAGCTCGGCGAGTCATCAAGACTGCCCAGAATCTGCTCGCAGCATCACGCGAGCAAAACCACAGGTAACTCTCCATTTCGGTGAGCAGGTCATCGACTAGTGGCATAGCGTATTTAATCGGCGTCGTAATCGCATTAGCTAGTTTATAGTCAATGCATAGCCGAACATCCACACCATTTTTCTTGAGCACTATCACCACTGGTGAGGCCCAAGGGCTGCCCGAGAATGATATCAACCCAGCTCGAAGCAGCCCCTTCAACAACTCGTACAGTTTGCTCAAGTGGCGAAGAGGTATCCGCCGAGCTCTCTGCTTGATAGGTGCGTGTCCTTGAACGTCGATGTCGCACAATGCTCCGTACGCAGGAGGCGGTAGGGCATTACCACTTGAAATCATTATTCCTCCGTGCCTTTGCAGCTTTGCCACCAACTTAGCCGACTGTGCTGGCGTATGACTACTTGACTTGATGTTTGGAGCGCCATAGTCGACTTCTGTAGACTTAACTTCAGTGAGGTCGGGAAGGAAAGCCAACTCGTGAGCGTAGTCTGTCAGCTCCAGATCTGTCCCACTCTACTCAAAGATATCGGTCTTACTGTCGTCCTCATCATCCTCTTTCTCGTCTTCGGTCGCTGCGATAGCCACGTAGTGTTGTCTTAGGGTTTCTGTTGGGTCTCTCGTCGAGTTGCATTCATCATATTCAGCTTGTTCTAAGCTGTAGCCAACCCCGTCGGGGTCGAACACCGTCGTCGCCGAGCTCTTTACTCCGATCTCAGTTCCAGTACCTCTCGACTGTAATACCTCTTATAAATCATAGTTGTCGTCCACGTGAGGGCCCGTATCCGCTGAGTCCACTACGGTGGCCGATCTGACTTCTGCGAGTTCAAACTTGTCTCCGAGGTAGATGGTATCATTGTCATGCCGGCTAACCACGTTCGAACCGGTTTCAGCCTCCATAGTCTCCAACGCTGAGTCCGCCGTAGCTGGATCGCCGTTATGCTTAATTCCCTCATGTTGTAATACCTTCCGACTATCATAGTATTCAGTCGCGTCATAGTGCTGGTCCGCCGAGCTCACCGAGACGGCAGAACTAACTTGCCTGAATGCAAACTCCTCTCCGGTATAGCTTACATCCTGGTGGCATGTCGTGGCCGCGTCCGAGTTACTCTCAACGTTTAGATCCGCTGACGCCGAGTCCACCGCCGCCGGCTGGATAATGCAGGCTTTTGGCGAACCCATCGCTGAGTTCACCACGTCTGCAGAGCGTAACTCATCGACACAACACTTGGCTCGTACTTCACCATCATCACCGTGGTTACTTGTCTTCACCGTCCAGCTCAGTCCTTCACTCATCCTCAACATCTCTTGATAGTAATACCTCCAGCTTGGCTTTTGCAGTCGTCACGCTAGGGCGCTGTACCGCTGAGTCTGCTACGACGGCAGGACAGGTATCTACCCGTCCACACTCTTCTCTCGCGCAGGCGGCAGTCCTATGGCACGCTGGGACATCCCCCAAGTCATTTCTTACGGCTGGATCTTCGAGCGCCGAGTTCGCCGTCACGACATGGTTAATCCCAGCACTTATAGTGGTCAGGGTGCTCATGGCAGAGTTCACCTCGCCCACAATACTTGGGCTAATGACTTCAAACTTGGCACGGTCGTCAATAGCGGGCTGCTCGTCGCGTAGGACCTGTTCCGAGCATTCTTCAGGGTCTCCTTCCGTTATAGCTGAGTCTTCAGTCGCCGACGCTTCTTCTTTCGTCCTTACTGCTCCTGTTCCTTCAACCGCTGAGCTCGTGCTGGCGTCAGAAATGGCGCCATCGCCTTCAAACTTGAACAGATAATAGGAGACATCTTGGCCATCGTGTAGCACCGGCGTACGATCCACTCGAACGTCTTCCAGCTTGAACGCTGAGTTTATAGCCGGGTCATCCCTGGTCACCCCTGAAGTTGGTATGACGTCGGCGTTATCGCGACGCCTCTCGTCTTCGTCGACTTCTGTATCAGCTTCGATCCTTCTCTAGCATTTGGCGCATGCTAACTCTGGTCCATTTTCCACTGGAGGGGGTCGTTTTTCCACCGCCGTAGGAATAGGGTATTTTCGTCTTTCCACAGCTGGCGGCTGGTGTGACAACCAGTCCTCGTACAGTCGTTGTTCCTTCTGCAGCAAATCTTTGTCCATCGCTGACTCAAATGCCAATATCGGCCAGTCACGGTATTTCGCTGACTTCACGTGGACATATCCCTCATTGGCCAGTACTCCGTGTGGTTGCCATTTTATCACATAAAAGTGAGGTGGGCACCAGACTCACTTGGGTCATACGTTTGTAATTAGGACATGGGTTGGTCTTCCTCGGCGATTAAAAACAACCGTTGGAATACAACCTTCGTCCGTCGCACTCACTGAGTTGCCGCCTGGGCAATTTGAACTCAGGGGTCATTCGACTTTCGATTGTTAACCCGTCCGGTGGCCCACATGGGACATTTGGTCCGAACTCGGTCTTTGTCGGCGCATTACTTGATCGGATGAGTGGGATTACCATCTCATCGGGTAGCTTGACCGCCGAGTTGTACAGAGCCAGACGGATCCCAGCTGGGACCATGAAGTCAGTGCCGAGAATCAAATCGACTCCGGCATGATGAGGCATTATCCACACTTCAAACGCGTATGCCACTTCCCAGCCGAGTGTCACCTTTACAGCTGCTCGTGACGCTGTCACCATTCTGTATTTACTTATTCCTTGTATGTCGATTCGCTTATCTCGGCTGGTTACTCTCTTGAGACGCGGTTTCTTCGCGAAGTACTCACTAATCGCCGAGAAATTTGCTCCGGTGTCCAATGGTATCTTGGTCCTTCGGTCGTTCACTGCCCCCAATACGAGCGCTCTCATTCTAACTCGGCGATCAAACGTCTGTGCTGACCACCATCCCAGCCGTTCTCCCGGGAGCAGCTTCATGATTCTGGTACGATGCACAGTCTGGTCTGACTGCCGAGTTACACTTGCAATCGCTCGGTGGTTATCATCCAACTCACCGAGCTCACGTTCAATTCCGTCGATTTCACACATCCAATTGCCATCCCCGCTTCTTCCCTCGGGCCGTCCTGCTTCGCCTACGAAGGCAAACAAGAAGTTCGCCTCAACTGCAGGTTCAGCTGACTGTGGCAGCCCGGCATATTCCAACCCAGTCAGTGTTGGCGGGCCGCCGAGTTTAAATCACTCGGCACGTAAAGGTTCTGCAGGTCTTCTGGCACTTGCGACTTGTCGACAGAATTCTTGACGAACGCAGCCAGCTTCTCATATTGACGAAACAGCTCGCACTGGCCGCCTTCATGGACTTGTCTGCAGAATTTGCAGCGTCGTCGACAGTAGTGAGCCAAGTGCTCCATTCTTCCACAAGCTGCACAAGGTCCACGCTGAGAGTTGTCGCGTGATCCATCGCCACGGTTCGACTGTTCTCGTTGGTTGTACGGTCGCGGGGGTCGGTTCGCTGAGTTTTCCCAACTTCGATTTGAGCCATTCTGGTCTCCCGCCGAGTTCTCTCGGCGGTCCGGTGTATTTCCTTTATCATTGGAAACGCCGGCATCTATGTAGTCGTCGTCTTCCGCTGAGTCGTGTCCTCCGGACTGGGCCTCATCATCCCATTCGTCTTCGGAGTTGTACGGACTCGGCGGGTTCTGATCGATGAGTTCCTCCCCGTCGGAGTCAGCGTCAACGACAGTGACTCGGCGGTCGCGGTTTTCTTCCGTGCGACTGCACTTCTCATCTCGACGTCCATCTCGGCGTTCATCGCGGCGGCTCTGATCCTTCCGCTTGTCATCTCGGCCTCGTGCGATCACGAGTCGGTCGCGTTGCTTCTTGCGCTTTTCACCGAGGATCCGACGATTGATTATCTGCTCCACCTTACTGATGTCTTCCAACTGCAAGGGGTACATCAAATCCATCACATCGTCATCACCACAATGCAGCAAGAAGTGTTCGACATGGTCAGCCGCGTCGGCGCCACCCTTCTCGTACTGGATCTTGGCTGTCCGAGCATACCCGTTGAGTCGGATCAGGAAGTCGCAGATCGGTTCGTTGGCTTTACGTCTCGCCGAGTAGTAACGAGCGCGGGCGAATTGGTCGAACTGTGAGCAATAGTAATCCAGGAACGCCTCGCTGAGTAGTTTCCAACGTCGCTGAGTCTTCTTCGGCAGCTGCCTGTACCAACTCTTCGCCGCGCGTCCCAAGCATAGCGAGAAAGGTTCGCACCAGGCACTTTGGGGCATCCTGGTGCTCTTCATCTCGTAGATGAAACGCTTGAGCCACTGGAGCGACGCGTCAGAGCGGTAGCGCTTTCCTTCGAACTCGGCGATTGTGTCGAGTGAGGCGTGGGTTCGGACTTCTAGGTACTGGGTCGAGTCTTCTTCAGTCGCGTCGAAGCTCAAGTTTCGGATGTAGTTCTTCACGGTTTCTTCACGGTTTCCTCTCACATCGAAGGCGTCATCGTCCTCCTCGTCCTCCTCGTAAGCCTCAGCTTCGTCTGCAGCGTCATACAATTTACGGTAACGACCAACATTCCGCTGTCCACGACTAGGCGCTCGCTGAGTCGGGTTGAGCTTCATCGGAGTCAGCATGTGGGAGTCTTCGAAGTATGGCGTGCCTTGCGTAGCGCGGAACACTTCACGTTTCTTCGTCTCCGGGGGTTTCGGCAAAGGAATTTTGCTTGGGTCTTCGCCGAGTGCTTTGAACTCGGCTACTCGGCTGTACACCTTCTTCGTTCCACCAGGGGCCTTCTCCGATCCAAACGCCACTCTCAACTTATTCTTCCTTTGTCAGAGCTCAGCTCCGCCGCGGGTCAGACTCCAGTCGGACAGGATGAGGCTGTTTGATCGGTTATTGCACCGATAGGTCATCGCCTTCAGCGGCAACACAGTTTCTTCCACCAGCTGATTGGTGTTGGCTGCACGCACCGGTTGAGTTAACTCGGGACCCAACATCGACCACTTCACCTGCGCCATCGCTACAGGCGCGAACATCATCATCCATTCCGATCTCGTTCTCATCTCTTCGCCAAGTCGGGCCAACACTTTATTGGCGCTCGGCGTATCGGCGTTCCTCGTCGCTTTCGGAATAAGGGGCGGACGGTCCCCTTGAGCAGCGCCATGTTCTTCTTCATCTTCTTCATCGTTCGCACCGTCGTCGAGCTCGGCGGATAAGTTGCGCTCGACAGGACGTGGGGCTCCCATGCGTCCCACCTGTAGCGTCAACTCCTCCACCTCGCCAAGTAGCTCGGCGGTAGTCTTCGTTTCTCCGAGCTCAGCGGTCTTGGCCTTCTCTTTATACTCTCCTTCACTTGCATCACTGCTCTCGCTCTCCTGGTCTTGGCCATCCTCGTCGAGCTAGACGGTTCGTCCCACCTCCATCGTCATGGCGATGAGTCGTTGATCCGCCGGATCCGAACCCGCGAGAGGCGATCCTCCAGCCGTCGCTGGGCTTCCGTCGCTCGGTGTTGCTGATCCCTTGACCATCTTCACTCTTCTCTGCCTCTCCTCTTTCTCTTAGCTTGGTTAGCTGGCACAAACAAAAACAAGCACACCCTCCTGTTCCCGGGTCGCGACACCAGTTGTGGTGTAGTAGAACACACAAATACCGTCAGATGTGGATTCCTTACACAAACCACAGCGAATCGCCGAGCTAGGTCGGCGGTTGTATGGCCTGCGAAGAGGGCGGTCCCCTCGCAGCTCGGCCCTTCCGGGACAGACGAGTGGCTCACTTCCACTCGGCTCCGAATAACCAAGTCAGAGCGCTTCCGAGGCTCCGCCGAGTTTGGTTCGGCTGAGCTCGTTCACGACCCTGTGCCCTCCACCAAAGGATGGACGACGGCGTGCGAGCGCTTTTACAGGTCACCGAGCGCAGAGGCTGCTCGGCTAGAAGTGTTACGGCACCCGGGCTATCCGACGTACCGGTCCGCTGAGTGTGCGAGGCTTTCTTTCGCGCGTAGCGAGACTTTGTCCTACCCGGACCGACCTTATCTCTTGGCGCTACCAGTCAATACCCTACAAGCTATGCCTCTCGAGTATCGACGGCAGGCATAATCCAGCCCTATGCAGGGACTTACCGGAAAAGTGTACACGTGTCTTGGACTAGGAAAATTCTGCTCTGTTATCTTCTGGGAGCCTTTTCGGCTCCCCCTATTTAATCCTATGCTTCTTTTACAAATATCTAGTGAAATGTAGTCGTTTCGGATCCCTACCGACCCTTCAGCTGGGTTCAGGCGACCGTTGAGCTCAGCGGCTATCCAGATAGCATCATCCGGACATATCGCCGAGTACTTACCGTGATCTTTTGTTCCTAAGCTCTGGGTTATCAGACCGAGCCGATTCTTGATCTAAAGTAGGTTGGCGTATGGTCGAAGCTGGAAATCCCTACACCACATACAGGCCAAATTCCGATCTTACCATAGAAGCGCTGTTTTTTGTCATAATCGTATAGGGGCCGGGCAACTGCAGCCAAAAACATGATTTTACCGATGTACCTTTTGTTCGGACATGACCGATAGGGAAGATGCTCATTTGCAGTCAGGTAATACTTCGTGGCACCCTTATCTAGGTTACACCACTTTTCATCGACATACACGATGTCATACATGTGATGCATTCTATACATCCTGGCACCTTACTATTTTAAAACACGATAAGTTATTATTAGTTAAGAAATTAGATAACTATTAAAAAAAAATAGAATGCATGTTACGATACCTAGCGGCAAGTCAGCGTGACTTAACACCCATTGAAGACGCTTGGTCTTGTGGTTATCCGTAAGTGTAGGCTTTACACTAGAGGAAGCGCGGCGTAGTGTTCCGTCGGCTAGGTGGCGCTGGCGTGTACTTCTTGGTATTCCGGTTGTAGCGGCGAGGGAGCGCTTGTGACGTACTGCCGTACGTGAGCTGCAAGTGCGCAGCACTATGCTCTCGGTGACCGTGATCTTCTACCGTACTTGGAGCAGGAGGCGAGCTGCGCTCCACATCGCTCCTGCGTCCTGCCTGCTGGTTCCCCAGGCTCGAGATCCGACGCGCCGTCGTAGAGCCGTACTGCGTACGAGAAGAAGCAGGTGCGCTGCACCGTGCTCTCGCCTGGATGCAACCAAGGCATGGAGTCCGACGCGCCGTCATCACTGCAGACTCCTGAGTGTCCCATGCCGGTAACATGGCCAGCGAAGCCCGGATGGGACACCGCGTGGACTGTCGCCAGTAACGCCGCCAAGCTCAGCCTGAGCAAGACACCGCGTCTTGCTGCCAGTAACGCTGCCGGTGAAGTCTGGACAAGACGCCACGCCATCTCATCCTGCAGCAGCGCTGCAGTGAAAGCATCGGATGCTACCGTTGCTGTGTGAGTTGGTTCTGCAACGAACGCTGCCGTTGCCGAGACGATGCCTCTGCTCGTCCGTTAACATAGCTGTAGCACAGTTAGGTAACGACCTAATATTACTCGCACGGGTTGAGAGGAGCGGCGAAGGCACTCGAACGGAGCGCACTGGGCTTGACAGCTCACTCTCGAACTTACCTCGAGCTCGCCAAGCCATCCTCAAGTCCCTGTAAGGCTGCGCCTTGCACACCGGTGTCCAGTAGTACTTCTCTTGCTGCTGCAAGTAGCATTGTAACAGGGTCGAGGCGTCATGGATTCCTCTACTGACAAGTCCACTGACAACGCCTCGTCTCAGCGCTGAGTTTGACGTTGGCTCAGAGGTACAGAATGTACCAGCTGCACAACCTCGTCCAGCGTCAGATATCTTCCGCGTTTTCGGCTGCACCCGTGATGGGGCGGAAATAGCGTCCACCTCGCCACGGATGCACCACACTTTCTTGATGCTGTTGCGAGAGAGGTTAAACTCTCTCATAGCAGCACAGATAGCTCCACGGAGAAGCTTACCGCGGACACTACGCTCCGCTAGGAATAGCACAATGCGAAGACGTGAAGTAGGTGCGATATCATTCTTCCCGGGTGGTTTTGGCATCTCGACGATTGTATTTCGAAAAGTGACTGAGTGCGTATAAGCCTCCGCCAACCATGAAATTCGTGGTCTGTACCTAGCCATATAACTTGATTTATTTAAGCCAATGAAATGGTCGTATTCGTTTAGGTGCGATATATAAAAAAAACCAATCGTCATATTGGAGTGGGTCAGAGAAGTACGAGGAAGCACAAGCAGGTCGCTTCTTGTAGAAGAAGAAGCGTCAAATAGACATATCAAGGCGAAGAAATCAGTGTCGTCCAGGAAGAAGAAAGCTGGCCAGGTGCCAGCGACGGAAATTGAAACTGTGGTAGAGGCGTGGGTTTAGGCTGTCGCAGTTTATGAGCTGCTTATAATACAGAAATGGTGAAAATATGACTTAAGACAGGATTTTATTTCCCTACCCCTTAGACTTGTTGGATCGATCAGACGAATCAAGCAGTTTAATGAAATTACCGGTACCGGTAAGCTACTAAACTGACAAGTCCGTCAAACGTAGCGCCCAACTACAAAATAACAGCATTCAATCAGTAAAAAATCACAAAAATAGCTGTGTGTCTGCTCTTTTCGATGGTCCAAGTAACGTTTCAATTGGGCTATTCCTCTTGATGATATCGACCAAAGTGTGCAAGCTGTTCAAAGCGGCTACTAAATTGACCATTTCCCTTATTACAAATTGCTTCACTTCAGGTTGCTTTGACCCTTTCTGCTGCCGCTGGCATCTGAATTTCAGATGCCAGCGGCAGAAATGCTTGCGATTGCTTTGGTGCCCGGATTCTAGAACAGTTGATGTTGAAGCATTGTGCATCGGAGCTGCTGGTGGATTGTGCTGGTCAATCCAGTCAGCAAACTCAGCGAAGCTCAAAGGTTCGTTACATTGCACGGGTCGGCAAACGTAGCTTCCGACCACCCGAGCGTCCACTTCTCAAGGCCTTCCTGGCACGGATATTTATCAAGTGGATGATACAACGAACGAGCAATTTATCAGAAGCAGAGACAAACGCAGTGATTGGTCTAAAATAAATAACAGTTGTATATTTTATAAAATTATGAATGTATAAAAATTCCTTAGGTTTAAGTCCTTCGAAAAAAATATTTTTAGGGACCAAAGATGACTTCTCGACAAGATCTAAGGTAACTCCTCGATACGACACTCTAAAACGATCTCGCGATGAGTTCCTTGCAGCAGAAAGCCAACCAGTTCGATCTGAAGGCTCGATGCGGCTATGCGGAGCCTGAAAATTTCTTTCACTCTGCGGACTTGGAGACGGCGGGCGCTTTTGTCAAGTACTACGCATTTAACAGTAATAAAAGTGTTGAACGGAAGAAGGGCGGTGGCGGAACTCTTATCAAGCGGTTGTGTTTCTAGCATAAAACTGGTTGTAAATGGTCTGTTGCTTTGTCGCGCAAACGACCATCCAAAATTACAGAAACAGCGAGCAAGAAACAGCGAAAGCCGCCTACAACAAAATTTTCGCATGTTCCAATTGGATCGTGGTATATCTCAAAAATGAAGATAAACCACGATCAACTCTGTCCCGGTGTGGCGGTAATGACAACCGAATTTTATTGGAGCATCCGGTTTTTTGTGGAGCAATCCTAGATTGACACATTACATCACGGGCACGGGTAGTGAACAACATAAGTGAAATTCACGGTTTTGACATTTCGAAGCAGCCCACGATGGCTTATCGTACTATTTCACAAGCTGAAAACAACGTCAGAATTGATCGTGTAGCTGAGTATGGTCGACTTCCTTCTTTTTCAAACGGCTTCGCCAGTAAAAACCCTGTATCCCGGGTATGTTGTAAGCTGGACTCAAAAGTCAGATTTTAATGGGCTTTTCTCGCTACCGCCAGTATTGTGAGCGTTCAGGAGGAATTGCAACATGTTTTTGAGTGCGACGGTGCGCGTACACAGTTTCGAAATATTGGGAGGCGCTAGAGAAAATTACTATCCGACTTCCTGTTAATAATAATCTCGAACAGCCAGAACAAATCAAACTTCCACCCCTGTATCGCCAAGCTGGGCGTTCATTCAAGCGATCGAAAGAAGCCGCAGACTTCACAACAGGACTGAAAAGAACACAGAACCATGGTGAATGTGCAGGTTCGTTTCCGACTATGCGCACACATTCAAATTAAGAGCTTCCTTCGGATGCTGACTGTCATGGTGTGAGTAAGGCAATAGCAGCGTTTTTGAGCGCGCAGGTGAAGGGAGCTAGCGCGCTCAAACGGGAACCGTTGACATCAAGCCGTTGCAACCGGACTGGCCACAACGTTCTAAGGTGCACGACACCGCTAGCAGAAGTAGAATAAGTGAGTACCAGGTATGTACGCCGTTGGTGAATGTTCTTTTACTGCCTGCGTAAAACGTGCTGAGTCCGAGAAAGAGAGCAGAAACTAAGTTGAAGATAGTAGATAATCCTTAATGCATAATGAGAATGTTATCTAACTTTTGAAGCAGTAGGTAGAGATTCTGTTAATAAAAGAAATGTTGCGGATGAACGAGCTCAGATCGTGAAATGTTTTTTCATATTATAATACTGACCTTAATTACGCGACCCGAGAGACCTTCGGGAACAGCCCAATAGCTTCATCATGAGCACATCGCTGGGGTAGGAAGCAAAGAATTTGTGTTCAGTATTTTTGATGATCAAGAAGAGTAAATTCTAGTGCGCAGAATTGTACAGAGAGGTCGGTGATAAGTAATTCAGACCAATATATAGCGAAACTGTTGGAATACCTTCGTGTACGAGTGCGTTTACAACTCAGTTGGAATAAGTTCACCATGACTATGCTCGTCTCGACTACGTAGCCAACAGTATCATCGTTTCCATACACTGCGTCATCATAACAATGAAAAAGCGTCAGCATTGAAAATGTCAGCAATATTCACTTAATAGACACATACCTCCACTCTTGCATTGACCGAGTAGCAGGTACTAAGCGCGTCTTGACCTGATAAACGCCTGTTATCACAAAAGCAATCGACGTCATCAGAACATGCAAAATATAATCTATCTACGCGTGGCAACCTCCAAGATCTCACTGCTATCTCCTCAGCAGAAGTTTCCGTCGTGTGCCTTACCGAAAGAGTCGGGGCGCGCTTGTGGTGGCAAGGCGGCCGTGGCGGGACATGCGTCGACGTTTGCTAGGTGGTAGCTTCTTGTTCTGATAAATGGAACAATGAATCTTGACGAGAAGACATCTTTGGTCCCTAAAAATATTCTCTTTAAGGCTTAAACCTAAGGGATTTTTATACATTCATAATATTATAAAATATACAACTGCTATTTATTTAAGACCAATCACTGCGGGTGTATCTGCTTCTGATAAATTGCTCGTTCGTTGTATCATCCTCTTGATAAATATCCTCCTGGCACATCTGTGACCCCAAAGCTCGCGATCGCGGCCCGGCCCCATCGCAAGATTTTCGATTTCGCCTGATGTCCATGAACTCGTTACGAACACTACACATGACCTCCGAATCTTGGCATGATGATGATCGAGGCGGCACTTCGACATCGCCACACGTTGGACAAGTTCACGACATCGCAGCCTGTGTTTTTGACTCAGCAAAGCAAGGAATTCCCCCTTTGTCATCAAGAGCCAGCAACGGTTCATTTTACAGCTCGAGTTTGCATTGAGTCTATAGAAACCCTCGCCGCAGCATTACAACTTCCTACCCACCGGCTGCTTGTTCACGACGGGACATGCTTTCACATTTCGCACCTAAAGTCTTGGTTTGTGTCCGTTCCCCCAGCACATCAAAGAGATCTGCCCGTCCGTATAAACAACACCTCGACACTTCGTACAAAGCACGAATTTCTCGCTACATATCAGCTCCCTTCACTGTGAAGAATTCTAGGTAGACACCATTTGACAGCAAAATGAAAGTATCAACTGGTTTCGTCGTCGCTGCCTTGGCTGCGTTAAGTGTCAGCATTAACGTTCAGTCAGCAAGCACATCCGACCTCGCATCGGGGTCTTCAGACCCAAGCACGGAGCAAACGCTCCCGGCATCTTCGGGCTTGACCGGCTCATCGATCGAAGGCTTGGATGAAGGCTTAACCACCGACTCGTCAGCTGATATTAGCTCTCTCGGGGGCTATTCCACCGAGGGCTCCACGACACAATCTTCAGGCGAGACGGCCTCCTCTTTACCTACCGAGGACTCTTCGGGTATGACAGAGACTTCCTCCAGTTCGACAACAGATTCATCCGAGGAAACAACCCCTACCGATTCATCCGAAGAGACTACCCCGACTGATTCATCCGAGGAGACTACCCCGACCGAATCGTCTGGGGAAAGTCCGACCGAGTCTGGCGAGAGTAGCTCGACCGGTTCAACGGAGCAGTCCACGTCTGAAGGTGGCTTTACAGACGAACAGAAGTCGATTTGGGTAGAGCGCCACAACTACTTCCGAGTGCAGGCTCTGCCTTGGTCAGCAGGAAACATGCAGCGAATGAACTGGGACGAAGACCTCGCAAAGGACGCCGCTGCCGCGACTGCAAGCTGCGCGGCTAAAACTACCACCGGCCTCAACGTCTACGAGTCCACATCAACTGACCCGTCCACAGCGATAGAGGACGCGATCAACGCTTGGGTTGTTGAGCCGGCACTAAAGAATATCGGTAACGTTGTCGCACCGGCAAAGGAGGGCGACGCTGTAGGCGCAGGACTCTACAACGCGTACACACAGGTGATCTGGGCTTCGACGACTGGAGTCGGATGTGCCATTTCCAGCTGCTCTGGCGGATCCATGGTGGCGTGTGAGTATTCGCCGGCAGGAAACGACGGCAAGTCGGCGTGGTATGTGCACTATGCACAGGCGAAGAGCTGTCCCACCGGTACGACAGCTCAGCTTGGTCTTTGTGTTGTGGAAGGCGACTCGAAGAACGACCTAATTGCGCCAATCCCGGATGGTAAATGGACGTACGAGGTGTACCCGACGTTCGTCGCTGACCTTATGTCCACGATCTTGAAGGCGGCTAAGGCGAGAGACACGCCGGGAAACGCGCCGGCGAGTACAAGCGCCCCGGATGGGTCAGCAATGTACGAGACGAGCCCGGAGGAGTCGAGCTCAGACACTGAACAGACCGCTAGCTCGCTCGAGACGGAGACGTCGTCTAGTTCCACGACGGATGAAACCAGCTCGTCAACGCTAAGCGGCACCAGTGGTGAGGACTTGCTGACCGAGTCTTCTGGAGATACAGCCTCGTCCTCGCTTGACGACGCTGCCTCCACTCCAGCGTCGGCGGAGACCGATTTGTATACCAGCGGTTCCTTGGAGGATACTCCTTTGCAGGTCGAGTCTTGCTCTGGATCATCCCCGGGAACGTCCGCAAGCTCTGAAGAGACCGCATCTTCAGAGCTTGGCGGTGGATGGGAGGCGTCTCCCACTTCATCAGCTTCGGATACCACGTATACTTCTTCTACAGAATTTTCGGTGTCTACAGACACCTTCGACGACACTAGTTCGTCACTGCTTGGAGGCTTTGCAGAGACACCATCTTCTGCTGAGAGCTCCGGATCCTCGCCAGAGTCGCCTACTGAAGATGAGGAACCGGGCACGGTGAAGCCCAGCTCAGCCACCGGCTCGTCCTTTAGAAACCAGGCATCGTCACCGTCATCGGGATCGGCGACGACCAGCTCGGGCAGCACCCCCAGCACGGACTCAACTAAACAGGAAGACTCGACCAAACAGGAAGACTCTACTAAGCAGGAAACTAGCAAACCAGCGTCATCAGACGCGGGCCCGACGACTGCAGTCTCGGCCAAGAACGCGTCGGACGTCGCTACTACGGCCGGTGCTGCGATCTCCCCTGCAGGTATCGCCGGTATCATCGTACTCGGTGTCGTGGCTGTGGCCGCTTTAGCCGTTTTCGTGAGTTACCGTAAGAACCAGCAGCGACAGCAGGACATCATACGCGACGGCGGTATCCAAGTCATTTAAGGCCCAGGTAATTTTCAAGAAAAGCTCGGCGATTTTTAGGAAACCCGCGCCAACGTCATGAAACGTACGCGGTGTGCGTCGTCGCAGGTGAAAGAGAGAGAGTGAGATACATTAGCGCGGCGAGGCCACCACCAGTGAGCATAAAGTCAATCGAATCCGGTTTAGTTTGATCTGATCCTCCCGCTTTCGCAAAGCACAAAGGCTTGGCATGATCGAGGTTACATGTATATTATAATAAGAGCGCACATCGATCAACCTCGGTTGATCAACAAAATAATGTAGATACAGGCGCTAATGCCCTGAAGAGTGAATATTAATACATGTACCCTTTTCGACTGCGCTGCTGAAGTGTTCAGGCACCGGTATGGACGCTGACGCCGGCACAAAGAGTATGACGGTTTTTGAGATGATGTTGAGGTTATCGTGCCCACGTCTTTCGTGGCCGATGCTGAACGGATGAGATATCGGACTTGAGTTCAGATTCATTTACAGGGTATTCGGTGAGGCGGGGTAAAACGTTCTGAACGCGCCATTAGTCGCTCGCAGGAGCGTTCCACTGCCAGGAACCGTCGGTGGCGATTCGATGGCGACAATGGCCCATCGATATAGCAAAACGGCCACCTTTCTGTACCGAAGCTTGCTCAAACTGCAGCACTGCTCAGGCTTTTCTCTATAATCTTTAAAAGGATCACTTCCTTACACAATTCTCAGCAGATTTAGAAATATTACAGCGGTTTTGGAAGGGTATGTGTTCGTACATTGTTCAATTTTGCCGATTCTCACTGTACAGTCGTGCACCTCCAATTCGACACGGGTATCAGTCGATACCCTGCCAGATTTTATGATTACGCAAATCGGATGCGCAATTACCTTTGCCCATCACCACCCTAGCAATTAACCTCAACGGTTTTCCCCTCCTCGCCGAGAGATGACACGCCGCATCGATCTGATTTTAAATTTTGGATCGGACGTCTTCATACAAACACACACTTTGATTTTTACCGCCAAAGACAATGGGACATCGCCCTTCCTCCTACATGTCCCACAAAAGCAGTCTTTGTGCGAGAAGCACAAGTCAGATCCTGCATGCTCTCACTCCGAACTTGCTCGTTGGGCAACGGAGCGCTTTAAGACCCCCCAAGCAGTAAAGCGCACTACCGTCCAGAGTATTCTTAAGCGGTCCGCGGAAGTTGCCGCCTTGCCGGACGCCTATCGCGACCGGAAGCGCTGTTGCGCGCCCACGATTCGCGCGTCTGACGCCAAGGTTATGCAGAAGATTGGCGTAAATTTTATACTGAATTAACAAATAAAATATCAGTGCACTGGATTTGCGTTTGTTTTTTGCTTTCCGTAGTGCACTTATGCCCTGGCACTGTTGATATGGTCCGCCCTGTCGAATTGGAGGTGCACGACTGTAAAGGCATAGGCAGCTGTCGTGTCGGAAGCATCTGTCGGGTAGACCAGCTTTGCCATTTCAGAGTCAGTGCCGCCCAAGCTTCTGCATCGGACGAAGCCTCACACTTCATTTCGATCAAAGCGTCGGACCTGCAGCGTCGTGTCGATACTGATATGCAGGTGTCAGCGGTGCTCGCGTTCCTGGCCGTGGCGGTCATGACCGTCCGCGCCGACAGCTTCAGCGCCGAGGACCAGGCAATCTGGATTGACCGGCACAACTACTTCCGCACCACAGGTCTGCCATGGTCGGCGGGGGACATGCGTCGCATCGGATGGAGTTCCGACCTGGCCACAAGTGCCGCCACCACAGCCTCCAAGTGCTCGGCCACTTCAGCAGCAGGTGTCAATGCGTACCAGTCTTCATCGGCCAACTCATCGTCCATTATCGACGAGGCCATTCAACAATGGGTCGTGGAGACGTCCATGTCTACGCTTAAGACGTTGAGCCAACCGGGTGCTTCCGGCATAGACGTAGGAACAGGCACGTATAACGCATACTCACAGATTCTATGGGCCGCGACTACAAGCGTCGGGTGCGCAACGGCCAGTTGCTCCGGCGGCGACTTCTTGGTGTGTGAATACTCGCCGGCAGGTAATGATGGGTCGTCACCTTGGTATGTCCATGCCGACACGGCCTCGGACTGCCCATCCGGCACGACAGCGGCACAGGGACTGTGTATCGTCGAGGGAGACGCGGCCAACAACCAGATCGCCCCAATTCCGGCGGGCAAATTGACATACGAGGTGTATCCGGCCTATGTGGCTAACATTCAGACAGTGCTGATTGAGGCAGCACGTGCCTTGGCTAATGGCTCGGGTACGCAGTCGACGCAACAGACAGCAACGAACTCGACGGAGCAGACGGACACTGCGCCCGTCGCGCCGGCGGCAACGCCGGCTGCGCCTACTCCGCAGTCTTCGGGAGATTCTTCATCTGCGGAGGACACCAGTGCTGCTACTAAGACCGGCACGTCGACTGAGGGCAGCAGTGCTGCTACCAAGACCGGCACGTCGACAGAGGACAGTGCTGCTACCAAGACCGGCGCGTCCAAGACGCCCACGTCGTCGACATCATCAGACTCGAGCTCAAGCTCCGAGCCCTCTTCCCCTGCCACTAAAGGCGGACAGGGGTCGGAGAAGAGCATCACATCGTCAAGTTCGAGCTCGGATTCCTCTTCTACCGGCACAAAGTCAGGCAAGACAAGTCAAGATTCAACGAAGGACTCATCAACAGAACAAACGACCGATTCAAACGCGGACGAGTCGGCTCCCGGCACGGTAAAGGCGAGCTCCGACACCGGGTCGACCTTTACGAACCAGGCCTCGTCGAAGACGACGGAATCGTCGACGGAACAGACGTCACCCAGTACACCCAGCACTCCCAGTACGCCAGCCACCAATCCACCCAGCGCGGCTACTACCGAAAAGACTGCTGGATCGGCTGATGCTTCAAGTATTAACAACCAGTCGGTCGCATCTTCCGGCGGAGGTATCTCTGCCGCCGGCTTGGCCGGTATGATCGTACTGGCGATTGTCGCCGTGGCTGCGTTCGGTGTGATCATGAGCTACAAGAGAAACCAGAAGCGGCAACGCGAGATCATGCGCGACGGCGGCATCCGGATCATTTAAGCTAGAGCAGTGGCGTGTCAACGTTGGAGTCAAACGTAAATCGAGCTGGACTTTGCACCCAACCAACGTCTGATGCTGTAGTCATAGTGCTGTCAACATAGCCCTGTGCCATGTTTAGAATTGAGTACTTATTGTGTCAAGCTTGCTTTATTGAAAGCTACATTGACCATTCCATTTCGATGCAAAATTGGTCCTAGTTGCATCGATTCTTTGCCGACATAACTTGTATTGTACTGTAGTTGGTACTTGGTTGCTAATGAAACTTCACACTTCGAAAGCTCTAAGAGATACTTGCTTCGAAGTAATTGGTTTGGTCACGGGTCACACTATGTAATTTTGTTTTCCAGTCGAAGCCAACGATGAAAGCTAGAACACAGTTCACGCTATAACGTCATCGCTGCTGTCTTGCACCCAAGCCAAGTGCAACACTTTAATTAAGCGCCTTTCGGACCGATACCGAAAGTGTCGGTATCTTGTAAAGTCGGACCACATTGTAACGCTGTGAATTGCAGCCTCTACCGGTAATACAGCGTGTATTGCACAGTGTTCAAGCAACCAGTGGCAAATACAACGAATGGCGATGAAGGTAAGAAGGCCGCTCCGCTTGGTTCATACTGTGAATAACAGCGAGAGCGAGCAACGTCAACTGCATTTTGCGCTTGAGCGCTTAACAAGCGGCGCTTGTGCAGGCAGTAGAAGTACACGGTTTGAAAGCATCCCGCGCAGCGTGATTAAAGGGCTAACGCTGTGAATCGATCGTATCTTCGAGCGTCAGAACTATCGGAATTCTGAGTGTTAACACTGGCCCAGGGCCAAACACTTGAGTTGATTCGGTTTGGCTCCGGGCAATGTCGAGAGATTTGAGGTGTCTAAAAACGGACGGGAAAACACTCGAGGAAGTGTTCGCCATGTGGACAGTCCATCGCGACGACCCGAAAGCTTCACTTTCCGTTTTCCGTGCGCAGCACTGTAGGTCGCACCGAGAAATTCCACCGCAAAAGTCTCAATAAATTCGCTGTAGCATGAAGGTTTCTACAATACTTGTCGTCTCGGCTGCTGCTGTCGTTGTTGTCAATGCCGAAAGCTACAGTGAACCGGACCAAGCCATCTGGATCGACCGCCACAACTACTTTCGCACAACGGGTTTGCCATGGTCAGCCGGCAACATGCGTCGCATTGGATGGGATGCTGACCTTGCTACTAAGGCTGCTTCGACTGCAGCCACATGCTCGGCTACTTGCGGGAACGGTATTAACGCGTTTCAGACGTCGTCAACCAACGCGTCGTCGGCCATCGATGAGGCAATTCAGCAGTGGGTGGTGGAAACAGGCGTGTCGACGATCAATACAATGGCACAGCCCGGCTCCAGCGGACTGGACGTGGGCGTAGGTTACTACAACTCGTACTCACAGATACTCTGGGCGGAAACAACAAGTGTCGGTTGTGCGACAGCAACTTGCTCAGGTGGAGAGTTGGTGGTATGCGAGTATTCCCCTGCAGGAAACGACGGAAAGTCGCCGTGGTACAACCACGCATCCCAAGCATCTGAATGCCCGGATGGAACAGTGGCGTCCGGTGATCTCTGTATCGAAGAGGGCAACGATGCCAACAACCTGATCGCCGCGATCCCAGAAGGCAAACACACCTACCAGAAATATCCAGCTTTTGTCGCGGATATCCAGACGATTCTAATAAATGCTGCAAGAGATATCGCCAACGGTTCCATTCCGCCGACAGCACAGTCAAGCCTCTCGACGTCGCCTACACCCGCACCAGAGGCAACCACATCAACCCCCTCTAAGGAAACCACAGCATCGACGTCACAGACGAGTTCTTCTGTCTCCAGTGACGACAGTTCTTCGTCGGAATCCTCAACAAAACAAGAAACACCGAAGAAGGCGACCGACACAAAGTTGTCGACTGAGGTCTCATCTGCGTCACAGGTAACGCAAGACGATGAACAAGGCCCAGGAACAGTCAAGGCGAGCTCGGAAACCGGTTCAACTTTTCAAAACGAGCCTGACACGTCTGCAACGAAGACAAGTACATCAGAAGGCACCACTAAGGAGAAGACGGAATCTCTGACCACTAGTACCGAGGAGGGAGGAGGAGCCTCGAACGGCATGACCACGCTCGGTATGGTCAGTATGTTCATTCTGGGCATTGCAGCCGTGGCTGGTATCGTTATGTTCGTGCACTTCAGAGCGTCAACAAAGCGCCAGAATGATATTCTTCTGGATGGCGGCGTCCGTCATTAAATGGTTGGTATCCCACCAGCTTCTCCACTTTACTAGCACGTACAGTGACTATGAATTGTCCTCCTCGAAGATAATACTTATGTAGTTCGTATATCAGTTCGCTCAGTTTAGTAAAATTCAATTGTTTCTTTGCTTTTTACGTAATGGACATGTGAAGAAGAATGAATGCGCTTCAACTTGAAGCATTTCGTACTTAAATGAATGAACCCAAAATTGCAATGAGCTCAAAATCATTTGCACATTCTTGGGACTTTGTCGCCATGTCTTGCGGATTCACTCCGGACTTGGCCCGGATGCTGGAGCAAATGGCCGTGGAGAAGGAGCGTCACGCCGTCGAGGCCCAGCAGAGTTTAGTGGAGACGGAGCAAAGTGTGGTCCGCGCCAAGTCGAAGGTGACCAAAGTTGAGGACAAGCACCACAAACAGCAGCTAGAAAATGGCTACGACTGGACTCGCACGTACGAGAAGTGGGATGCGTGGGAGGACCCGGAGGATCTCGCAAGACAAGAACAAGAGGCTCGAGAACGCAGTGAGCGCGCGGCAAAGGCGCAAATGGGCTGCAACCACGACCACTCGGCCGTAAGAAATCACACTAAAAATATGGCTATTATTTGTGGCACAATTGCTTATTTGTGGTATTTCCGTTTTTCGCTATGTAGGAGCAAAAGCTAATGGACATGACAACCCAGGAGAAGATTACAGCTTGTGACGAGCTTAGAGTACTGGGCAACCTCTTCTTTAAGCATGGCCAGTACCAGAGAGCAGCTTTCCACTACCACAAAGCACTCGTGTACTTCGAGTATGTGTTCCCAGATACCGACGAAGAGGAAGCACAAGCGGATGCCTTGAAACTTAAACTGCTGCTTAACTTTGCTGCCTGTCGACTCAAGACATTGCATCTGGACGATGCAGTGCATCACGCGAACCAGGCTCTCGAAATTGACACAAACAATGTTAAAGCGCTCTACCGTCGAGCTCAGGCCAACCGATTAAAAGACGAATTCCATCTCGCCCAGAAAGATATCGAGCGTGCCATTAAGCTTTCGAATGCTACAGAAGATACGCCGTCGATAGATTCACTTTTGCTTCAAGAGAAGAAGTTGCTACAAGCTAAAATGCTCGCGTATAAACTGCGGACTAAGCAGGTGTCGGCCGCGATGTTTGGCGATAAAATCAAGACACTAGAACGTCCCAATGGTCGATACGTCCCTGGCCTGCGTGCTCCAGACACAGACGCTATGACTATCAACTTGTTGAAGAGTACCAGCTCATCTAGCGATGAATTTCTGTGTTTAAACACCTGGCAGCCGTCAACTCGAGGACTTGAAGAACTACAGACACTACTATCCAGTCTTGATAGCCACTAAAAAAAAAATTAACGAGAATTATATTCTATAGGGTGGGTTGTACTAGAGAGGGGTCTGCGGACTCTAGTCCTCAAACTTGAACGAGTTGGAAGCCATACTGATGGCACCGCACATGTACGTCGAGCGTTTGAGTTTGTTCTTGCCCTTCGTGAAGTCCTTACCACGCGTCTTAAGCAACTTGTTGTTGGCCTTCACACCGACACCGTCCGCGCCGAAAGTGCCTTCGTAGCTGTTGTCACGCAGCGTGTCGTCCACGATCTTCTGCGACCAGAACTCGCCGTCCACACGCTGGAACGGGGTACCTGCTGTCCTTGCCTCGGTGGCCACCTTCTCGATCTTCTTGGGTTGCCACTCCAGAGCGGCCTTGGCAGCCTGTTCGCGACGTGCAGCCTCCTTCTTCTGAGCCTCCTCATCTTCCGATTCCGAATCGGAATCCGAATCAGAGTCCGAAGAATCCGAAGAGTCCGACGAGCTGTCGTCTGAACTGGACTCGTCACGTTTCGCCTTCTTGTTCTTCTTCTCAGCAGCAGGAGCTTCAGCCTTACGTTTGTTGGACTTTGGCTTCTCCTCCTCGTCCGAATCCGAAGAATCATCCGAGCTGGACGAGCTCTCTTCAGCTTTCGCCTTCTTGTCCGTAGCGGCCGTCTTTTTAGCCGGCTTGTCTTCCTCATCCGACGAATCCGAGTCGGAAGACTCTTCCGAACTCGAGTCTTTGTCAGCCTTCTTGCTGGCAGGAGCAGCCTTTTTGGCCGGTTTCTCCTCCTCATCCAACGAATCGTCCGAGTCGGAAGAGTCATCCGAGCTAGATTCCTCCTTCTTGACGGCAGTTTTCTTAGCGGCCGGCTTCTCCTCTTCCGACTCGTCATCTGAATCCGAGTCCGAGCTGGAGGATTCTTCCTTCTTGGCCACTGTCTTTTTGGTCGGTTTCTCCTCTTCCGATTCATCGTCCGAGTCCGAGTCGAAACTAGACGAAGATTCCGCCTTCTTAGCAGCCGATTTAGCCTTGGCCTTCGGCTTCTCCTCCTCCTCCTCCGACGATTCCTCACTACTGGACGTGACCTTCTTGGCCGGCGTCTTCTTATCGTCCGACGAGTCCGAACTGTCACTGGAGCTGCTGCTCTTTGCTTTTTTCTTCTGTGGACGCTTGGCCGCGTCCACCACCGACGTGGCCGGCACCTTGGCCTTCTTCATGTTGTGCGTCAGATAGAAATTGTACACGTCCAGCAGGTCGTGTTCGCTGTTGAAGGCCTTGGGCTGAAGCTTGGCCTCCTTGGCCAGCGCGGCCGCCGACTTCTTGAGACCGGCGCCGGTCAGCAGAGCATGCACAAGCGGGAAAACGTCGCTGGCCACCACCATCGGAGCGAGTCGGTACGAGGAATGACGTCTGTCCATCAGATGCCAACGCCAATCAATGGCCGGCATGAAAACCTGTGGAATTTACTAAACTAAAAAGTATTGTTTAATACAGGAGTTGTTTTTCTTACAGCTAATGAAAGGCAACTTGACTTTTCGGTAGAATGGAATCTACACCATTTCCCGGCCAAATTGCTATAGTTACCAAGCAAGTTGCAAACGATAAGAGACAGGGATACTTCAAGTGAACAAAACAATGAATTTTTCAACTTTTGCAAAACGGATGGGTACACGTTTCAAGCAAAATGCAAATTTGAAGTCACGCGCCCAGCTCCATGTCGAAGCCCCTCTCGGCAGCGAAACAATGCCGCAGGCAGTGCCTTTCGTAGCGCCAGATGAGTCGGCGCGTAATAACATTCTTGCACGCTTCCACTGCGTCTTTCATCAGCTGCAACCTGTGTGCCGTAAAGGAGTCATACTCTCCACGCACCAGAAGCTCGTGCTTTCGTTCCATCATAAAATGCCGCATCTTCGCCTTTAAGGAGTTCCAGCACCCCTCAATGGGGTTCAGCATTGGGCTATAGGGACCCAGGCGCAGAACCTCGACCTTGTTCAGGTTCATGATACCGTCGCCAGCCAGGTACTCTCGAGCAAGGATCTCGATGTCGCTGTGGGACGGCGCGTTGTCCGTGACAATCACAACCTTGTCCGGTTGAAGCTCCGCGTACTCTTCGGATCGAAGAGCAGCGATGAAGAGGTCTGCCATGAACCTGGCATTCTCAGCCTTCTTCACGGACCCCTCATGGGTTTCTAGCAGAACCAGACCAGAGCCACTTGAAACTCCTCCTTGGATGTGGAGGTTCTTGCCTTTGGAAGGCGGCAACTGGGCAGCAGCACGTTCTCCAACTCGAGCCCAGCCCTCATTCCGAGACAGGTACAAATTAAAGTTAGTTTCATCATGAAACACAATCATGTTACCTTTCTTGATATGTTTATTCAGCTCCACGACAAAGTTCTTGCGCTTCTCCTTGTTGGCAGCAGAGTTCATGGTCACCTTCTCGATGCGCAAGCGCTTCGTCGAGTACATGTACAACATGCCCTGAAGAGCGCGATGAACGGACGTCGAGCTTACAGTGACGCCCAGCTCGGCTTTCACACGGTCAGACATTTGCCCCAGCGTCATACGGCAGTCCTCATCGAGATATTCTTCAAGCTTGCTCATCACCTCTACAGTCATCTTGACAGAAGCCTGGCGCAAGCCGCCGCGCTGTTTAGGCTCTTGACCAGCGCTGAGGATAGCGCGACGCGCGGTAAAATAGTTAACATCGTTGGCCTTGGCAACATCCCTCCAATTCTGGTTCTCCTGGTAGGCACGCACGACACGAGCCTTGGCTTGAGCTCGCGCGAAGGCACGATTCGTCTTGTTGGGCTGTGGAGGAGATGGCATCTTTTAAAATGAGCAGAATAGCGCGCTTGTGTCGCGTGGTTGGCTTGGACGCTACTGGAAGTTCGCGCCAAAACTTGTTTGCACTTTGACTGAAAAGTGTACCCATCCAATTTGCAAAACATGAAAAATGCACTTTTATTGTTGGACATAAAACACCATTCTTTCACACTTTGCAGTTTGATTGGTAAATTTTGTAAATTGGCCGGGAAATGGTGTACAAACGTTGAATAGTTATGTATTTAAAATCCCGACTATCGCTCCGTACCAACATTCATGCTACCAAGAGATAGGATTTCACGAAAACACATTTCTGCTGCCTCCTGTCTCGCCACCCCTTGCTAGCTCTCTTGCTGCTCTCTGCATAAGCTCACTTCTTTCACTGACAAAAAAAATCATGCTATCAAATATTTAGCCAATCATAATCCAATATTTCATTAACAAATATCAGCCAATCAGGATTATCCGACTGAACCTACAATTATAATCCCTAACATGCCGAGGGCGGCATACGGCAGCGCTGAGACAAAGGCACTAATTGTTGAAAGGTACCGTATTTCGCATGTAGACCGATACACCCCATGTTATGAGGGATAGGTTCCCCTTCAAAAATGATGTTAAAAATCTGAATAAACAAAATCTCTTTTTTTGGGCAGTTGTCTCTTCGATGAAGAAACAAGATCGTTATTTTTAGACACTTGTCTCTTCGATGATGTCCTGAACGGCGAAGTCATCACTTTCATCTACTGTTGCCCTTCTAGTAGCGAGCGTTTCTCGTGTTGGGCCACCAACTGACTCGATGCAATGCAGTTTGCACCCAGCTCCAGCTTACTTCGCTTAAACCCATTAGAAATTGTAGTAGCAGGAAGTGATTTCCACGCATGCTGAATCCAGTCGCATACCAGGATCCTGCAGGGTCGACGCAGCTTGAATGTTGTGCCAGCAGCTCATCGACATCCGCTGGCTGCGAGACAGCGGTCGCGCTCTTCGGCACTTTCATTAGCACTACGTTGATTGCTTTTGTACGATGCGGCGGCTAGATTACGATAGAAGTGAGAAATGGTGGCTCGCATAGCTCCCGTCGTCTTTAACATCACAAGAACCGCAAGCTTCTTGTCAACTGATTCAGCATTGAGCTTGTATTGCTACGCGTGGCGGCCACGTCCTCCTCGTCGGGGTCTTCCTTTTGGCTTGACTCGAACCATTCGCTTGTAGTGAAATTTCTGAAATTTAATAGTCATTATTTCATTTTAGTGTCGTGTATCGCTCGACATGCGATTTCCTGGGATCCCAGTTCTAATCAATGATTCGCTGCTGGGTGGGTGTATCGCTCTAGTAGCGGTATCGGTCTACATGCGAAATAGGGTATGGGCGAGCAGAGGAAGTAGAAGAGACAGACTTGAGCACGAGGAAGTACGTTTTGAAGTGATTAGAGTTAATTACAAGTACCTCGGAGTGTGCGCTACGCCATGGCCTCGTCGGTCGAGTTATGAGCACCTGTCAGCTTTCTGATCAACGTACTTAGCGCACACACTCACGAACGGGATCACCATTAGCACCAAGCGTGCATTTCAACACTCCTTCCATCACGTTGGGGTGGATCTGCCGGCCTCGCTCTCACTCGTACCGCTCTGGTTTCTGATTACCTCCATATCCACCACACACAGCTTGTACAATTCACGCAGCCTCGGACTTGCTGACTAAAGCGGCTGCGGAGGGCATCATTGTACTACCGACGTACACCGGTACAATGATGCCCTCCGCAGCCAAATCCTTGATGAACTTGTACTTGACATCAATGTGTTTTGCTTTGCTAGAGCTGGGTTTATTCTTCACCTGCTTGATGGCCGCTTGATTATCCATCTTCATCGCCATCCGCTCTACAACGGGGATGCCAAGCTCGTGAATGATCTCGCGCAGCCCCAGTAGTTTTCGTGCAGCATGAGCAGCGGCAACGAACTCTGCTTTCATGATCGAGAGAGCCACGAGCGACTGTTTCTTGCAGGGCCATCCCACAGCTGTGCCGTTCACACTCACCGTGACACCGCTTACAGACTTGCAGTCAGTCTTGTTTTCCGCGTAGGGCGCCACGGTAGCTATAGAGCTGCAGTGCGTCTGTCGTGGAACCAATCACATCGGCGAGTCGCATAACCTCTTTTGTGTGCCCTTCAAGTACCGTGTGATACATTATGCAATCATCCAGTCGCTCTTGGTCGGCGCATGTATGTGTCTCGTCGCCTTGTGCACCGCATACGCAATATCCGGGCGCGTGCACCTTGCCAGCCAGAGCAGCGACCCCACGATCGAATGAAATGTCATGACAGTAGCGCCATCGGCTGTGCTTCCGTTTGGTAGTGGCGTGTCGCCACCGGGGAACTCGCTCTCGGGGGCGATTGGGGATGAGACGGCATGCGCATCTTTCAAAACGAACTTGTCAAGGAGCTCGTCAATTGTTGCTTCCTGACCAAGAGCGTATTATCGCTTGGGCACGTGTCTCACTCACGTACCCAGGAGCTTATTCACCATACTCAGTCCTTGATCTGTAAGGCTGCAAGCATACTGAACAACGCGTTTACTCGCTTTTCACTCGCTCCAGCGACGAGTAGGTCGTCAACGTACACGCCTAGAATGGTCACACCCGATTAGTCGGACCTAAACTACAGTACACGCATGTGTCCGTCATACACTGCACAAATCCTCCTTTTATAAGTTCATTATGCAGCGTCCTGGTCCACAGACGTCCAGCTTGCTTCAGCCCGTATAGACTTCGGCGAAGACATACTACGACATTATTGTTGTGGGTTGCACCATAATCGTGCAGTTTGCTCAAATCTACAGTCATGCCCTGCGGGACGTGTAGGTAGACATCTACCTAGACGTAGATGTCATTGTCAGGCTCTGTCTCGACCTTCATGTGACATTGGGAATGTCACGGTGACGAGCCGGACCCCCCAGAACAACCACCGTACCAAAATCACTTTGGTGGAAGTCACGTCTAGGACCGCCGAAAACGTTACTGGATAGTTGACACCGAGCACTTGCTCGTTGCCGCAGGCAACCAACCTCGCCTTGCCACTTGCGTCCGTCTTTGTTTTAAGAACCCACTTGGTGTATAGCGGTTTCATCTTGTGCGCTCGTACCACCAGCTCCCACGTTTAGTTGTCTTACAGCCATGTAATGTCTGACTCCGCAGCCGCGCGCCACTTATAACTGTCACTGGAATACATGGCTGTGCTCCAGGCTTTGGGATCCTTGTGGTACACGGCACCCACGATCGCACGCACCGGTACCTTCAAACTATAACGGACCAGGTATTTACTCTGTTACTCGCTTGCACTATAGTGTTGAGGAAGCTCGCAATAGGACGACTGAGTCTCTGATTTAAGGAAAATTCAACTCTGACTTTATTTTAGGACCAAGGCCACAGCCCTGGCCACTCAAATACACGTCATAGTTCAATTGGATAATAATGGATCTGGCCCCCCATATACCAGCAAATGGAATGACAGCATTTCCGCACACGCTAGTCGAATGCTGATGCACCTACTTATGTAAGGAAATCTACCTATAAATGTAATGGAGAGGCCCATTTCATTACCTCCATCTTAATGTTGCACTTAACCCTATTGCTGCCGTTGCCACTAAAAACCTGCAATATGCTTGGTTTTACACTTTTTATTCAACCAAAGTGTGAGGATTTTATTTTGAGCGAATCATGTGGTTTGCGGAAAACCAAGCATATTGCTTGGTTTTACTACAATAATTGTAATAATTTTTGGTAAACCCAAGCAATATGATATAATTTGCTGCGGGGTGCGGAGTAAAACCCAGCATATATGCATGTTTACATTTTACTGTGGGATATTTACCATATAAAATCCAAGTAATTTTTCGGCAGTAATAGGGTTAAGTAACATAAGCGTGGACGAAAAACATTGGAGAATACACCTGGAACGACAGCGGAGACGACAGCGACGCGACGGCGGCGACGGTGCTCGCGACACCAAGACACTGACGCCTCAGCTGGTGGTCGGTCACGCTCGGCGACGAGGGTGCGCAGCGATCTGTAACCTCGAGAGACAGCGTGGGAGAACGCCGGAACCGGTGTTGGTGTCGACGCTGGTGAACTTCGACGTGGTCTGGCGAGGCTCTATTGAGGCGACGCTTCAATCATCACGTGGTCATACTGCCACCTCGGTCAGAATTTTGACGTGAAGTCCGACTGCTTAACGATACTTGCCCTCGCGTAGTTCACGAGAGTTCAATTCCCACCGAGAGCACGTCGGCAGGTCCACGTTTAGCAGCCGTTTTTACCCGGCGAGGATGCATCACGCAGAACCAAGAGGAGCTGCTGACGGCGTGGAACTTCCACGACGACCAAGCGCTCAAGGCGGTGAATCCACGGGAAACACGATGACGTTACACCAGCCGCTTGAGATTTTGAACAACAACTACGCGTGAATATTCGCTCAGTTGACTGAGCGATGAGTTGCGAAAAGAACTGCGACGCCAAAACACGGAGGTTTGCAGGCTTAGACAACACATGCAACGCTGCGAGCGACAGGAAGACGAGAAGCTTGCGAATTGCTCACGTCCCGTCGACTCACTCGCTCACTCAATTATTCACCCATTCAATATTTTACTTACTCACTCAATCGCTCGCTCGGCTCACTCACCGAGTGATTCAGTGGTACATCGGCGAGTTCACGCGCCGACGGTCACTGGTTCGAACCCAGAGTCGACTTCAACTATCTTCTTAGTTACTGCGGTGAGCATCTACGCGCACACGCAGAGACGGTTCACCTTTTCCACTCACGCTTTAAGACGTAAGTGACTTCTCGTACTCGCTCCCCACATCTGGTACATCCTCCACCAAGCGACTGCGTGGCTCCCAAATATCTTCCGTCGAGGAGAGACCCAACCAACGCACGCGATAGTATCGCTCCTTGTTCCGCAGGGCGTGGCCCTGTGGCGACTCCTTGATTGTCCGTCGCGAGTACCACAGCACTGGCGAAGGTCATGGTCGACGATTCGCTCAACGATCCTACGCTGAGCACTCAAAGAATCGATCAAAAGGAGGAGGGCCACCTCGCTGGAAAGCTGCCGCGCCGCTTGAGGACGAATCAGCGTCCGGGGTCTTGGATGGGTGGTACTTCTTTAAACGTCAGATGTAGAGCGGTGGATGTAGCGGTCGAAGGAATGTCGAGCGTGTAAGCGTCTCCAATAACCTTGGTTACCGTAAACGGCCCAATAAAGCGCGGCGCGAGCTTGTTCGAGCCGATGTTGGTAATCGCAGAGTTTCTGATACCATCAGTTGACAGGAGTGCTCGTTCACCTGTCGTAAACGTGGCCGTGTTCTTGCGGCCAGTCTTGTCAGCGCCCCCCTTTTTACTTGTCCACTGCGTCCTGCAGTGCGTCTCGAACACAGCGGGTGACCGCTTGACGTTGTAGTACGAAATCGGAGACGGCTGCGGGGTCGATTGGCCGCGTCGCTCGCTTCGGCGCGTAGCTAGCTGACACAAGTGCGCTCGAAGCAGCTCCGGGGATGATCAGGTTACGGCTAGTCCAAGCTGCGAGAGGAGACGCTGTGCTGGGCGGCCCGGCCAGAATATTTTAGTTTGGGCGCGTGTAACCGCGTTAGCCGAAGCGGCCTTTGAAGCTACACTCGAGGAATCACGGGCAACCGGTATCGATAGCGCTTGGATCCGCACTGGCGCTGTCGTCAATGATGTCAAATCAGGAGTGGACGGCTTGTCTGCAGCTTCTTCCCCACCCAGAGTGGAGATATACGGCACCGTGGGACATTCCACGGCGAGGAGAGCGGGAACACGTGGGTGGCGCGCGTTATTAACGAAGAAGGGCGTCAATCCCATCGACACGTGCGCCGCGTTGCTCAGCACGAACTCGGCAAGAGGCAGGAAGAGCTCCAACAGGAGAACGACGTCGCGTAGCTTCGAAGAACGCCTTCTAGGACACGGTTTACGCACTCAGTCTAGCCGTCCGTTTCCGGATGGACTGCCTGAAACATCAACAACTTCGAGCCCAATAGACCGAGGAGTTTCGACCAGAAGGCCGGCATGAAACGCGGGTCGCGGTCGGAGACGATGGATTCAGGAAGTCCATGATGGCTGAAGACAACATCGAAGAACTGCACCGCAGTATCAGCCGCGGTGATCAAGTCCGACAACGGGATCAGGTGGTCCATCTTGCTGAAGCAGTTGACGAACACTAATAAACCCGTACGTCCTTTAACATCGGGTGGGAGCCCGAAGATGAAGTCCATCGACACCGAGCGCCAGGCCTCGGTGACCGGAGAGAACGCAGGGGAGTCTGCAACGATGAAGAAGGCTTCAAGCGCTGGCAGATCTCACAGACGCACACCCACTTACGTACCCATTTGTACAGATGGGGCCAATAGAAGTCACGTGACACAGCGGCAAACGTCTTCTCACGACCAAGGTGAGCTCCCAGCGGGGCATCGTGAAACTCATGGATAATCCGTGAGCACAGATAGGGGTCGTTAGGAACAGCGACACGTGGATCATCGAAGCTCTCGATGCTGTACGTACGTCAGCAGTCCGTCCTCAAGCCGATAACGGTGGAAACGGTTTCGTTTGAAACGTGAAAGAACTTCCAGTGTATCGGCGCTGGGAGAGCTCCAGGATACTGGAGTACGTCGAGTCATGCTCGTAAGCAGCTCGGATTTCGTCGCGAAGTGGCATTTCCGGGGAGGCGCGCGTCAGGTTTACTCCTGACGCCTCGCACGTAGCACACTCGTCTACATCATTTTCATCGAGCAAAGCTTGTCGACCCAATGCGCCGCGTGGGTCGTAGCCGGGACGCCGAGATAAAGCGTCGGCGATAATGTTGTTCTTGCCGGGCTTGTAATGGACCACGAAGTTGTATTCCGAGAAGAATCCGTGAGGACTTTTCGTCGCTGTCCTCAGCGATGCATGGTCGGTGTACGTCGCGAAGGTCCCCTCGCCCAACAAGTACACGCTGAGCTTGAGTAGAGCGTAGCGCATCGCGAGGGGCCCCATGTCGTGGACAGGGTAGTCGCGCTTCATCTGTCTGGAATGGTTACTGACGACGCGCTCGCGGTCTTCATCATAAAAATGCATCAGCGCACAGCGGATGGCAAAGACGATCGCGTCGCAGACGACGTGAAAAGGTTTCGAGTCATCTGGGAGCGAGAGGATCGGGGCCTCAGCAAGACTATGTTTCACCGAGTCCAAGGCAGCTTGATGCGCGGAAGTCCACGATCACGACATATCTTTCTTCAACAAGGACGAAAGCGGCTGGATCAATCCGCCGTAATTCTTCGTGTATTTGTGGAGGTATTTTGCGAGACCCAGCCACTGACGCAATTCAGTTCGATTTTGTGGCGTAGGCCACGCATAGATCGACGACATTATCTCGGGGTCGGCGTGGACGCCGGTTTTGCCCACAAAGTAGCCAATCACCGGAATCTCCGGGGCACAGAAGATAGACCTCTTCAAGTTCAGCTTGTTTTCGCGCATCACTTGGAAGACTTGCCTCAGATGCTTCAAGTGGACTTCGAGCGCGCTGAGGAAGGCCTCAGCGCGACTGTGTACGAAGATGTCATCGAATTAACTCGGTGTGAAGTCGCGGAGCGGGCGCAGTACATGGGAGATCATGCGATTAAGCGTGGCGGGGGCATTTTTCAAGCGTTGTGGCATAACAAGCCACTCCTAGAGCATACCACTGGGAGTGCTTACCGCTATGAGCGGTATGTCACTCAGCCTCATGAGGATTTGATAGAGCCCATCAATCCAGTCCATGGCGCTGTAGACCTCACTACCCGACATACGTCGAGCACCATATCCTTCCGAGTAATCGGTGCCTGGGTAGGAATGGTAGCGTCGTTCATCTTGTTGAAGACATGGGATGATACACCACCCACCCGTGGCTTTTTTTTCACACAGAAGGTCGGACTGTAGTGCAGCGATGTGCTCTCCCGCACATGACCCGCCTTGCGGCGGCTCTCGAAGAAGCCATCGATAGCGTGGACTTGATCTCGCGGGAGCGACCACAGCCGCGTCACACGATACTTCGAGCCGGGCACGAGATCGATCTCGTAGCGAATTCCTCGGTCAGCTGGTAGCTCAGCTCGGATCATATCCGGAAAATATCTTCATTTTCGCGGGCGGATTCGTAGACTGGGTTGTCTGATTCGCGTAGCGCTTCCCAAGATTGCGCTGCGAAGCACTCCTCGGGCCGACTTCGGTTCGGCGCTCTCTGGGCACGAGGGAGCGTTATCGTCACTGACTACACTCGCTTCGAGCGACGCCGAATCGCCGTTGATCAGATAGACCTGTTCGATTTTACCGTCCTTGAGACCGCGACGGAGGAAAATACCGGGAAGTCGAGTGATCGACAGCACCTCTAGAGGTGGGTTTGCAAGCTCGAGCGTTCATCGGCGACCGAAGGTACCCTCCACATACTCAAGCACGCAGACCGACTTTCTCGGTGAGCTGTCACTTGGTATGGACTCTCGGCGAGGATTCAGCCTACGCCACTTCGATGTCTTCTTTTGCCGCCTCGAGTGCGAACTCGAGGATGATGAGTCGCTCACGCTGGACGAAATCTCACCCCCTCTAGCAGGAGCCCCTCCTTGACCGCGGTAGTGTTCAGCGGGAGCGCCAGCTGTCCAACCACCGGCTCAATTAAACGGGAGCCCCTGCTTGACCGTCATCTCTTTGTTCAGCGGGAGCCCATGCTCGACGACCATCGCGTACATCCGCGGAACCACAGGCTCGACCGCCAGTTGGTCTTAACCCTCGCGTCGCCGCGGGGATTCATCATTAAACAGCACTGCGCAAGCCGTGCAGAGAGTGCCATCGCTCACTCTGTGCACAACGTAGCGTTGTGGATGACCGGTCCACGATGGTGACGTGAGGCCAATCCTACTGGGCGACCAGGACGTGCGTGAACACCTCACTCACATAACCACTGCAACGCTTGACCGACCGGGCCAACCAGTCGATCCCTGATTGATAGCGCGACAGCCACGGCATACCCAGGATGCGGTCAAACGCGTAATTCATCTCAATGACGAGGAAGGTGTCGCTGCTTCGGAAACCGTCGAGCATGTATGGAAGTGTAATCTCGCTCCGTGCGACTCGGCGTGATTTCCCATCGGCCAATTTAACAGCGACCTCCCCTGTACCTTTGCGGACAGTGATGCCCGACGGGAGTACCAGCAAGCACGACGCGCGGAAGAAGTTGTTGGTCGCTCCTGAATCAAGAAGCGCTCTCAGTGGTCGCCGAGCGCCGGCGACATGAAGACTGACAATGATCAATCTTGATCCCTCGGCGTGTGGTGGAATGAAAGTGTACATTTAGCACAGGAGGGCTTGGAGGTTGGGTTGCCACCGGGGGACCCGGACCTCCATTCCAGCGCCCCTCATCTACTGACCCTGACTGTTTTTTTGGCTGTCAGAACTCACGGGCTCGGCATCGACATGCGAAAGCACTGGAGCTGGCGCGCGGCACTCCGCCGCGCGATGACCGACCTTCCGGCAACGGAAGCAGGTGAGAGAACGACCATTCCGAGCGCCGTTCCGACGCGCTACATGACGCTGACGATTGCTCGTCACATCGATAGCGTCGATATCTATGCGGATTCCCGAGCTGAGGCGGGCAGCGCGTCAGTGTATGACACCGCAACCACGTAGTCCTCGCGTAGTGCAAGGGCAAATGACTCTTCGAGTGAAGAGGGGCCCGATCTTGTAAGACAGTAGCGCGTCATGCCTTCGCGCATACTGAACACGAACACATGAACCTGAGAGACCATATCGACGGGCTTGGACACGATACACGACGCACGGTGCCTTGTTTTCTGGACGCAGTCGCACATAGTCATCGTGCCTTACCGAAGGGCGAAGAAGTCTGGCCGAATTCGGGATTCATCCTGCGGCGGCTCGAACGCGAGCCGAAGGTCACTCTGGAGGGTATCCAGAGTGGGGAAGGCGTTGGGGTCGACGACCAACTTGCCGAGGGTCCATTCCTTGGCTCTCCCAGACGCGAGAGGAGGAAGTGGACCTTCGCAGAAGACGCCTCGATCAACGTCGAGGTGAACGCGATGCCTTAACCAACGGTTCAGTGGAAGTCGGACTTCTTCGACACCGGAGTAGGTGGACATCTCTAGGTTTACGACGTCATTCGTGGAGATACGTGAGGGAGTTTACACTCGCCGATTTGCATCGGCAAGCTAGCGCTCCATGGCTTGTGCAGCAGCGCGTCCGGCGTCGCTGAGCGCAGCGGTGACGTGACGACGGCTTCTCCGGACACCGCCGCCAGGCGGTGGTGAGCTTTCTACCCGATCCGAGTGAGATGGGGGACAGCAGCGTGATTGGGTTCTTGGCTAATGTCGAACTTGGTCATTGAAAGGACTACGAAGTGCTTCCAGGTGTAACGGGCCAGGTATTTACTCCGTTACTTGCTTGCACTATAGTGTTGAGGAAGCCCGCAATAGAGCGACTGAGTCTCCGCTTAAAGGAAAATTCAACTCTGACTTTATTTTAGGACCAAGGCCACAACCCTGGCCACTCAAATACACGTCATAGTCCAATTGGCTAATAGTGGGTCTGGATCCCATATATCAGCCAATGGAATGACAGCATTTCAGCACACGGTAGTCGAATGCTGATGCACCTACTTATGTAAAGAAATCTACCTACTTAAGTAATGGAGGGGCCCATTAGACAAACCTCCATAGCGAGTGTTTTTTACGTGCTTCCTCGTGAAGTCATTGCCAGTCTTGGCCTTACGTACGATTGACAGTCAATGTCTGGTCAGTGGTCGACGCAGACAACAGTATCAGTCACGTCCTTCATGTCACTCGTGCTAATCGATTCATCCGCTAGCTCCGTGTACATCTCGCGCTAGATCTGTGCATTCGACCTTCTCTTAGTGTCTCCACATTCTTAACGTGATGTGTTGTTCGTACCACGCGGTCCAAGGTGAGCAGCACGGTACCCTTCCGTTTCGTCATCTTTCCCGATTAGCACGCCTTCCTCAGCACGTGCTGCAAGTGTGCCTGGCTTCTTTTCGCGAGCAGACGTGCAAGATGAGCCAAGAATGACATTTTTCTTTCCCTTATGATTCTGCCCAGTCAAGGACGGCATGACTCACGTCGAGGCTCATCTCCAACACCTGCGATTCCAAGTGATGTGGGATAATAGGTTGTATGCCAACCTGAAGAAGTGCATCTTCTACGCTCCCAAGATCCGAGTCCTTGATAGCTATGTCAGCAAGGCAGCGTTTGTGCTGACCCGAAGAAGGTAGCAGCCATGTGCGCCTGCCCCACGCTTGAAGACCCAAAACAACTGCGACAATGGTGGAACCTCGCGACGCCTTGGTGCACGCTCCTCCCCATGGTCGATTTTGCGATCAAGAATGCCGTCCACTTTCTCCACTGGTATGGCGCTGTTCTTTATCAACTTCGGCCGTCACCCTTGGGTCCCAGCACTTCTAGGAATGGAGCGCTCCGACTACTCCGGTCACAGCGATGTTCCTGCGGCTACTCCCAGCAGCGAAATAACGGACGCAACGTCTTTGACCAATAAACGGCATATTGATCGCTTTGACCGCCTCTTGAACGCGGTCGAAGCCCACCGCTTTGCGCACGTGGCACTCGGCGCGGTTTGCACTCGCCCTGCCGTGCGCGAGCGCAATGCATCTCCTCAAGACTTGGCTATCCGGACTTCACGGACGCTGGTAGACCCGGGCCACCGTCGCAGTACTCCTTCTACTGCGCTTTATACACCCACGACCCCGTTGGCAAACCTCAGCACTACAGCGGCCGACTGCTGTCCGCTTTGTGCAGGATATCATTGCGGCTGCTGTTGATCGCCAAAAGGAGAGCGCGGACAGACATGGTAGGCGAAACACGGACGTTTGCGTCGTGGGTGACCGTGTTTTGCTACCCACTGACGAAATTCAACTCGGTTCTGTGACCCGCTTACGCGAATAAGCCCGCGCCGAGATATATTGGTCACTTTACGGGTTTCAAGAAGTTGGGCGACCTGTATACGCTACGGCTTCCTAATTATCATCCTACCTTCTACGTAGACCTACTTTGCTACTCTACCCTGCAGCGATTCCTAGTGACACGGCCGCTTCGACGACCGTGTTCCCTCTGACTGCTGCCACAGCAGCTGCGCATGAAGCGCAGCGTTATGTGCTCTCAAGGTCTGGAAGCCCTGTGCCAGATGTAACGGGGTTACACGCAAGTGGCTACACATAGTCACTTGGCTACGAAAGAGGTTTTCCACGTTGGTGTGAGATACACCAATGATTACATTTGGCAGACTGTTGGTATGCATGTGTTTAGGGCATTCATTGGTTGAAAGTCAATATCTTCAGCTATAGTACAATAGTTGGATTCTGTCAAGCATTTGTTGATAAATACCTTTCATTTAGAAGATTAGATTAGGAGGAAAAACCAAACAAACATATAAACAGCTCTCATTTTTTTAACCGGAAATCGGGTTTGCTTTCCTGCTTAAGTAATTTTATACTTTCAAATTAAAGTATAGTTAATCTAAGTAAAACGCAACTTACGCTTCCTCATACACGTGCACTAACGTGTAAGCCGAAGTAGCCCACTACTTCGGCTTAACGTAACGACCGACTAAATGATGAGCTTGTATGAAATACGAGCACAGGGTGGAGAACCACCCCATGGACGGTAATCCGTCCATGCCTAACCCAAGTGCTTCTGCCACGCACATTGTGCATGCCGACGGCTCCCAGCTGGAGGATCCAGAGTGGGAAGCTCTCCAAAGACTGTCAACAGTCATTGGAGAGGCAGCCGTGACAGCAATGCTACGTACGCTGTCGCCGACAGAGCAACACAGTGTTGCTCTGGGTTTCATCGTGAGCGTGAAGCGCGATGCTGCTGCTGCTACGAAAGTTTCGTCCGGGACGACACCGCGCGTGCAATCGCTGAAACTGCACGTGAGCGGGTATGTGGGGAAGGAGGACGAGCCTCTTCACCGATGGCTTGTCGAAGTCAACACTGCCATAGCGGCTCGTCATATCACTGACGAACCGTCGAAGGATGCGTTCGCCATGTCATGCCTTGGCGGACGAGCGAGAAGCTGGGCGTATGACCGCTGGCTCACAGATCATACGTGCTTTAGCACGTATGTGATATTCAAGGAGGAACTCAGACAAGTGTTTGAGCCCTCTCAGAATGAGTTCCGGTCGAGAGCGGAGTTTCCCGACCTGCCGCAAGGTAATCATGACGGTCATGCTTACGCCCAACGTGCGCGGTACTTGTTCTCGAGTTCGGTAACCAAGCCGATTGACGAGGCGACAAAAGTCTTCACGCTTATGAAGGGCATGAAGGATGGGTCGGTTAAGACCTATCTTTTCCGATAGTATCCAAGTACTCTCGAAGCTGCGATTGTTCTTGCGATACACAAGGAGTTTAGCCTGGAGCAGGCTAAGCCGCATGCGAACGTGCCGGGGATGGCACGTCCAATGATTAGAGCGGGAGGCTCAGAGCCTATGGGTCTCTCGAATGCTTCCGCTGTTAGACGCCAACAGCATATAGGGGCCAAGTGTGGTGTCACCGATGTGGATACATCGGATACTTTGCGCGTGAGTACACAGCGCCTGTGCACTCGGACAGGGACGACATCGCCGCGTAAAATAAAATACGTGCAGAACCAGTAGACGCGGGGAGCCCTACTGATATTGCGGTTGCGCGTGACTACAACGGACACGCGACACTGATGACTACAGCCCCCAGCGAGAGTGATTCTTGCTGCAAGAAGCAAGACGACAAGCCACATCTTGTCATTCTGAAAGTAACATCGAAGAGAGCAGGCTCTCTTCGTGCTTTGGTTGACTCGGGTGCGTCGAACAGCTTCGTTCGACTGGAAGGTCTCCCGAATTTGAGCTTCGCGGAATTTAAAACATCTCGAAGTGTTATGGAGGTGCGGTTAGCAGGTGTCACCGTAAGAACAGAGAAGGATGTAGAACGCGTGCGCTTCTCGTACAAACACCGGGTGTTTGTGGAAGATCTTATCGTCCTGGATCTGGACGATAAGTTTGACCTGGTATTAGGCATGCCGTGGCTTGTACGGCATGATTCAGTGATCAGCTGGGAGAAGTGTACTTGTACACTTCGGACGCAACGCGACAGAGAGCGACGACCCTATCAGTGTCGCGCATGCACCGCAAGTTGCATCCGATCCCACCGTTGAGGCAGCACCTTACGCTGCCGCCTCTTTTGCCCATTCAAAAGTCGTCTAAGGCAGTCGTTGATTCAGTCTCAAATCGGATTGAGACACGTTCCTACTTCAATGACCGTATCAAATTTGGGAGTTGATCGATCAAATATGGTAGAACTTCAAATCACAGACAGTGACTATATCGGTGGTGCGTCAGTCCCAGGAACTGACACATCACCTAGAAACAGTTGCTGCGATGGCGGCGTGTGAGCTCCGGGAGTTGACACGGTCGTGAATGGTGCTAAAATCGCGAAGGGCTCCGACGAAAGGCGTCGAGGTGACAAGGACATGTCGACTCCGGTAGTCGACACAAACTCGATATCAACATCGAGAGGGGACTCCGCCGAAAGGCGTCGAGGTGATGACAGCGAGGCAGCTCCGGGAGCTGACGAAGCGGTAAGCAGTGTTGGCGGTTGCAAATGTCAAGCACTAAAAACGCTTGCGTGCTCGCGTGCAGCCGTACTGCACGACAAAGCGGAATGTAATCAACCCGGGTTTTATCATTCGCGTCCGCGGAAAGAATCCACCGACAATTACAACGGAAGTCCATCCAAGATCAGGCCTGGACGAGAAAAATGTGAAGCCGGGCTTCACAAGAACAAAAGACTGCGCAAGCGACGGAAGCTGCGCAAGTCTCGGTCCTGAACCGAGGCGATACGAGCGATGTCTGCCGGGCAGACGGCGTCGTGCGTCGAGACGTTGAACGTCTTGACGCGGGCCCGTACGGGTCTCCTTAACCGGTCAATGCAATTGGAGGATCCTCCGACGAGTGCGTCTGACTTGACGTTGCTTCCAGGCATGGCCTGGATGCGCTGGATCGCGAAGGACCTGTACGATGAACGCATCGAAGAGATACGCTTCCTTTCGGATATCGAAAGGGTGAGAAGCAAAGGGGGGGGGGGGGGGGGGGGGGGGGGGGGGGGGGCGAAGACAACTCCACGCTTCGAGTATAGGTGAGAGTAGAGACACTCTCAGCGCAAAGGATCGTGCTCTTGTGGACAACTACTTCGGCCGCCTAACCACGATGTGGTCGGTCTGCTCGGACAAGTACCGCTGGGTGGAATGTAACTACGACACGTTATTTAGAACATGCACGGCGCTCACTGACTACCACGTTCACATAGCCCCGCTGGGAGCCGAAGATGGAGACTCCTACCGCAACTATCTCGGCCGTCTACTATCCATTGGTGTAGAAGCAGTTACTAAGAGCAAAACGGCACAGAAGCGCTATCGGAAGCGGCGCGAACTTCGTCTTCGGAGCATGTTCAGCATCTGTCCCGACAGTAGGGAGGCATCACGTCGCGATTCACGTGGTGGTCAACGTAGTGACAGCTGCGACTTCGACAGTGGCGTGACTGTTTTAACTACTTAAGTTAGTTCTTGCAGTTGGATTACACAAAGTCACACCAAGAATTAGCGTACACTTACAACCAAAACAACGAAATCACTGTGTAGGTACAAATGCACTGCCATATCTCACAAGAACTAAACAACCAAATCACTGTGTAGGTACAAATGCACTGCCATATCTCACAAGAACTAATTAATTCGTTTTGAGGTCTAAGAAGTCACGAGCCCAAGTTTTCTTTATCGCATAAATAGGCCAGGTTCGGAAATCGACAGTTAGATTTAAGAGGTAAAATCGTGTGCTGACGATAAATCTCCAGTCCGTGTTTCCTAATTCTTTGCGGTTTTGAAGCTACTCGAGCTTGAATAGAGCTAACTCGCAAGGGCGAAAACTCTGGTGAGAAGGGTTTCCTTGTTTTATGTGCTCTTGTTGGTCTAGACAGACTTTTCATCCGATTTGCTCTGCGCGAGCATTCACAGGCTTGGGCATTTTCTTTGTACCTTTTCTATCTGACAAGACTTGGTATAACTCTAAAATGCATTTCGAATCTTATCTTTGCTTTTAATACTTTTTCCTAGCGAATGTAATAGATATTTGACAAAGATTTTGGGCCTTTGAGTTAGGCGTCTCTCAGCGTTAATAGCACCAATACCGCTGAGAATTAGGAAAAACGGACTGAATTCTCGGAATCAGCACACGAATCTACATCTGAAATCTAACTGACAATTTGGGTTTTAGGCCTATCTAGGCCATAGAGAAGGTGGGGTATCGTGATTTCATACCGAATAACCTTAGTTGGTAATACGCTTCTTAAAGATATACTTCTCTGGCCCATTCCAATATGACGGTTTCTGTTTTTGGTCAATTTCCCGACAACCAGACCTCGCCCATTAACGAATATCGCATCAAATCAAGGTCCCAGTCAGGGCGCACCCGGACATATTTTTTAGCCTGCTTTAACATCGATTATGGTAGAGTAATCTCCGCTTGAGCACCTCGCAATCTAGAGGCCGATAGTTTGTTTGACGCAGTTCGATCAATATTTAAGCGATATTAAACCATATTTTAAGGGCAGGTAGACCAGACAATTACCAACAGTAGGACGCGTTCTTGTACGCAGAGATGCGCTAGAGGCGCTACAAATCCGAAGAGACGGGAGCGACGTTTCATTCATAAAAACTGAGCATTAGTGTAAACCAACGATTCTTATTGACCAATCAGCGATTGAGTAAAAAAGCAAACCAAGAATTACGAATAAAATAACTGAATTTAAGATTGTAAGATAAAAATTAAGCTTACCGCTGTCTGTACCCGAGCGTTACCGTATCGGCAACAATTACCACTGACATAGGCATTCGCCCATTGACTGGAACATTCCTTGAAACATGCGGGAGCTTATAGTCATTGCCATTACCGCTAAAAAGCACAGAATCCATGACCTTTTGCAAAGTGACAAAACACTTGCAAAGCGCTTGCCACTTAAGCTCGTCAAATGCCTCTTTTTACTGCCACAAGGAGGCTGTCAGAGTCGTACGCGGCCTTGCGATATTATAGAGCTTAAATAGACAAAACGTATCCCAAATCCAATACGTTCAGATCTAGCGATCACGGTGGCTGGCAACGCATCTTTATCTTCCAGCCATCAATAGTCCTTGCTTTCTCTAGCTGGGCATCATTTTCGAGATCATGGGACCCCGCATTATCTTGTTGGGCGATAATAGTAGAGTCCCTGCAAGCTAATACAAATTTTTAGTTTGACAATATTTTTATAAAATTAAGTACATACCTGGCATCTTGGCTCGTATTGCAGGAAAAACTTTGTCGACAAGAAATTACCGATAAAGGGACCGAGCCAATGACACACTCTTAGTAGCAAGTGTACCTTTAGGTCGATTAGCAGAGCTACGAAGGGCTTCAACCTTTTTAACTATAGGACAAATTCCGATCTTACCATCGAAGTGCTGTTTTCTGTGGAAATCGTATAGGCCGCGCAACCGCAGCCAAAAACATGATTTTACTGATGTACGTTTTGTTTGGACATGACCGATAGGAAAAATGCTCATTTGCAGTCAGTTAATACTTCGTGGCGCTCTTAAAAAGATTAAACCACTGTTCATCGACATGCACGGTATCATACATGTGATGCATTCTATACGTCCTGACACCTTAACATTTTAAAACACAAAAGTTTTTTTTAGTTAAAAAAACCGAAAAAAAAGAAAAATATACTACATGTTACTATACCTAGCGGCAAGTCAACGTGACTTAACACCCATTGAAGACGCTTGGTCTTGTGGCTATCCGTAAGTGTAGGCTTTACACGAGAGGAAGCGCGGCGTAGTGTTCTGTCGGCAAGGTGGCGCTGGGGTGTACTTCTTGGTATTCCGGTTGCAGCGGCGAGCGAGTGCTGAGTTTGACGTAGGCACAGAGTACAGCATGTACCAGCTGCACAACCTCGTCCAACGTCAGATATCTTCACGTTTCGGCTGCACCCGTGATGGGGTGGAAATAGCGTCCACCTTGCCACGGATGCACCACACTTTCTTGATGCTGTTGCGGAAGAGGTTAAACTCTATCATAGCAGCACAGATAGCTCCACGGAGAAGCTTACCGCGGGCACTCCGCTCCGCTAGGAATATCACAATGCGAAGACGTGAGCCTGGTGCAATATCCTGCTTCCCGGGATGTTTTAACATCTCAACGATTGAGTGACTGAGTGCGTATAAGCCTCCCATCATGAAATTAGTGGTCTGTACCCCGCCATCTAAGTAGAATAATTTAAGCCAATGGAATGGTCGTATTCATTTAGCTGCGATATATAAAATACCCCAATCGTCATATTGGAGTGGGCCAGAGAAGTACACCATAATTTAGTCGATCAAAGACCACAGATGGAACCAATCTTGCATCGACTTTTAAAACGCTTTCGCAATTAAACTTGATGTTTGTAAATATTTCCTTTTATGTAGATTTAACCATCAGCTTTGCTCTGCAGATGGTGTACTGGTATTGCAAAATTAAGATTGTTCTGTAAATTACTTTGGACTTGATTGCCGTTTTTTGAACATTGATAAATTATTAAAATTTGACAATAAGAGAAAACCCAAAATCTTTGAAAAACACAACACATATTTCTCGACCAAGTTGCCAGTTTATATCATCGTGCGAATGGCCATTTTTGTGTGATCTAATTCAACGCTGTGTGGAGTCACATTATTTATACTCTTAGGCTACGGGTTTAGGGGATTTGCATGAAAAAGCCGCTTTTTACACGACTTGCATTTCTGCCCATCACACGTTTCAAAAAAATGTAGACCTGCTAATATGCGTAGGGCATACGCTACCGCATCAAAGGGTATAGCTCATGGACCAGGCATCTGCAAACTTGGCATATACCAATTTGTACCAAAATAGATAGTATTTGACAATTTAATGAAATAGGATTTGACATTGATTTGGCATCATACAACAACGAGATAAGAGGATCATAATAGTTCTTGTTAGTGTGCTGAACGCCCGGCTTGCCATCTGAGGAGATATTGATGCTGTTGAGAAGATCAAATTGCTTCGCGTGCAACACCTTCAAGGGAAAAAATTGGAAGTCTGCTTTTCGACGGTGGCTTCTCCCAATTTAATTCCCAGAAATCACTTTCTACGGTCGATGTACCAGGAAACGTTGTGGTCAATCCACCTGCAAACCTTTTTAGCGCTGCGAAGTTCGCGTAGATATTATTCCTGGCGTCTTCAAAGGTGCATACTTTCTCGTAAAATGCAGCTTCATTGTCAATACTGCGGCGGAACTGTTCATGACTGCGGTACTGGTCGCATAAGGCTAAATGCGCTTGCTCAATGCCACTCATTTCTTCGTCAGTCCAGCGCGGAGCCATTCGATCGCGATTTTTTACTAGCAAAGTGGATAAATCCCGGCCTTTTAACTTCACAAACGCTCGAGGAAGAGCTGGTGGAAGCTCTTCTTCTACAGGTTCATTTATCTCGTTGCGTTCGGGCTCGATTGAATTAACTCGTTCAACCAAAGTTGCAATTACACGTGCGAAATCGGAAGCTAATAGAGTTACATCATCCGTTCCAATAGTATCCAGGATTTTAATTGCGAAAGGACCGTTGTCTTGAAGCAGATCCAATATTGTTGCTTGGTCACAAACAATGGTATTGTTTTTAGCCAGTGATAATGTAGTAGGTCGGATGTCTAGGGCACAGTGGGCTTCATCCGTCACAGCTCGAGCACCAAATATGATCTGGATGTCACTAGACAACCTCTTCATCTGAGCCATTTGCTCCGTCACAAGGGTTGTGCTTCCTTTTAGACTTCTAAACGTGATCACTTCCCGGGTTAATAACTTTTCAATCAAACTTAATTTTAACCACCACTGAAGTGGCGGCTTGCCAACTGGTGTTTTTGCATTCAAATGTGCCGTCAACGGCACTCGGTGTTTCTAAAGCCAAGTACAGCATCGTTGCATAGACTCCCAGCGCGTGTCCTGAAGAAGAGGAGCAGTGGTATCCATCTGACGTATCAGAGTTCCTTTGGCGTCGTAGATACGCAATTGTTCGCGTCATGCAGCTGAAAACCCGGCCATTCATCGCGGCCTTAAAGGCATTCTGGAGAACCAGATCGAGCTGATGCAAGCCGCACCAAACACGCATGAAGCCACTTCTGCACACCTTTTGAAATCGTACAGCCAATCTTTTGTTAACACCCGTCATTTTCCGCTCTCTTCTCTGTCAGTGGTAATGCCGAGCATAACGCCTCTCCAGTAGGGACAAAGCACTTCAAGCACCGGTACGACAGCATCGAACATGGCTTCTCCAGTATGGCTCTCGTGCATAGGGATAGCCATCAAATAAAAATTCATTATATTGTCGTTGTAGTAGACTCGAATAATACGTGTATCCAAGTACGATATCGACAAATGTGTCGACATGTCCAAAGCGATTGAGAAAGTCCACGAGCTCGTAATGATCTGATTTTTTTTGTTCAAATTCATAATACAAACAAAGCGGGCATACTATGAAGAGAGTTCGGTTGAGCAGGAGCCTAATGATGCCAATCCTGTGCGCTCTTTAGTTTTCGTCAAGACCGAAATTGCCATTCGAAATGACATACCGGTACTGAGGTAGTCCACTATCAAATGAAATCGAACGGGGCTCTTAATTGTCAGCACGTAGTGAGAGCTCGATTCATCCAGATCCATGTAAGACCGCTTAGCTCACATCCAGGCTGATCGTCCTCCTCCTCATCGAGTAAAATCTGTCCCACAATCTTGTCCACAATGTCAGGGTCGATACAAACGACTATCGGTGCCTGGTTGTCATTTACAAAAGCGTGAATACTGGAACGAAAAGGCTGCACTTCGTCGAAGTAGACGCTTTGAGCATCGGTAGAAAACTGCTGGTAGTGCTCCCATCTACTTAAATGTTGACCGGTGAGGTGCGACCGGTATTGTTCTGGTCGAAATGACAGCTTAATGGACTTCGTGTTTGCAGTTTGTTTACGTTTCGAGCCAGCTTTCTCCTCGCGCCCAAACGAAATACAGAACCGGCAAGCGACAGCAAAAACAACCCCACTTTCAGGATTGCGTTCAGAAATCTTCAGGCCAAACTCTTATGAGTGCCGGTCTTGAAACGTCGTGGAACGTGATAGCTTAGAGCTAGATCCCCTTTGTTGGATCGCGGTATATGGCGTGGAGCCAGTGTCCCCGCTATTTTCCTGCCCATGAGACAAGCTCGAGACACTGCAATCTCTTGCCACGACGGCTATGAACTGAAATGAAGCGCAATAAAGGCGAATGGGCGGAAGAAAGAGTTTTAGATCCCCTTACCGGGGCCATCTAGTTTTGGCAGTTTTGAAAAATTGGATTTGGCGCGTGTGCCAAAACTACCCGCAAATGCTAAATTTAGAAATGCCTGCTAATGGTGCTTCAAGAAATGAAGCTCTCCGAACCTGGCCGGGAAATTTTGTATACAAGCTAAATAGCACGAACATAATTGAGCCTGCTAGTACAGTAGTTAAATTTTAGCTTAATCAGCTACCCTTTTATTTTTCTATCGTAAATGTTAATTTGCTGTAAACATCGATCGCAACGTACAGCCATCTGTCGGTACGCTCTAGCATTGCACCGTCGCTTTTTAAAAAGGAATACATATACCGTATTAGTAAATCCATCCAAATATTGCATACTCTTACAAAACTAAGATAAACTGACCTCTAAGCTCTCAGTAGTGAACGGTGATAACAAAACGAGGGATATTGTTATTTAAAGAAGTTTAGCTATCTATTGGCTCCGTCATGTCAAGGTCGACTCGAGATCCATCGGCATTCCATATAAATACAATAGTAAAGCGTTTTTTGCCAGCCAGTTGAGTCTAACTATGGAAAGCGGACCGAACGGTGCGACTTTGCAGTCAGAGCTTACAATGGTATAGCTTCGAGTAGGTGTGTGTGATAAAGCATACTGTAGCTGAAACACGTTTTGAGTCCACAACGTAAGCACAAAGATGTACGCAGTATTACAGTGTTGGGCGGGGAAATGATAAATGCTATCTGTTGGTTTGTTGGTTAAAACCGAAGAATGATAACATCAATCTTGTTCACTTCAAATTTTAACCAGCAAACCAACAGGTTAGCAGCCGCAACAAGAACTATACCAAGCACGCCCCACCTTCGTTCGACCATGACGTCCAAGCGAGCCGAAGTCCTCCTGGGTAGTGGAAACTACTTCCACTAGGAGTTTAATATGCGCATAACGCTGGCGCGCAAAGGGTTGCTGGTGCACGTCAAAGTCGTCAAGAAGAAAGCGGAGGGGACAAGCTTGGCTCATCAATGACGCTAAGGCACTGGAAATCATTGCCCAAGGCGTCGAGCTGCAGCACCAGACGAAGATACGGTCTGCGACGGCTGCTATGCACGTTTGGAACACTCTACGGGAGTTCTACAACCGTACCACTCTTTACAACCGTGTCGAAATGACACGCCGTCTCCATGGGTTTGAGATGGAGAACGGCTCGACCATGTCCAAACATTTGGACGCTTTTGACGAGCTTGTTGTTGGTCTCCAGACGCTAGGAGAGCGGGTCAACGACTCAAGACAGCTAGTTGTACGGCTGAGTAGTCTTCCGACGTAGTATGAGCTGATTGCGTCTATTGTGGAGAGCTCTAAGAATATTACGCTCATTGAGGTCCAGGAGAAGTTGTTGAAGGAGCACGAACGGTTGCAAAAGAAGGAGACGACGGAGAAAGCGTTTCCTGTGAACGGTAGCGGTGGACGGTTTAAGGACGACCGAATTAGCGGTCGAAAGGGGAACAGTCCAAGGAAGAACGGTGGTAGCTTCAAGGGCAAGTGCTTCAAGTGTAACCGAGTTGGTCACATGAAGCGGGACTGTCCGGGAGGGGGAAACGGTGCTGAGGATGACGCGGTATTTGCTGTGGGCAAAGAACCGTTGGCTGGATGGCTAATCGATAGCGGTGCGACCTCGCACATGACACCGTGCCGTGAAGATCTGTTCGACTATGAGGGAACGGTCACGGGAATCGCGGTGACAGCTGCAGATGGCAAGAAGTTGCAGGTCGCAGGCAGAGGAACGGTCAAGCTGACCGGTATGTATAACAAGCGCGTCAATATGGTGGTGGAAGTTCTGTATATCCCAGGACTTGACAGACGGTTGCTGTCGGTTGGAAAGCTTGCGGAACGCGGTTTAAGTGTGGAGATCCAGCATTCCTCGTGTGTCATCTGGGGCAAGAACAGTGCTGTGGCACTGGGCAAAAAGGTTGGCAAGGCGTACGTGCTTGACTGTGGACAAGAAGATGCACGGTTCGTGGAATACGCCGGGGCTGACAGCCGGTGGGAGCTTTGGCACGCTCGCATGGGGCACCCCAGCGAGAACGGTATGACCATGACTCAGTCTGCTACGAACGGTATGCCAGCCGTGAACCGTGGCATCAAGACCTTGGGTGGTGGATGCATGAAGGGGAAGCAGACAGTAATACCGTTTTCCGGCACGGTCGACGAGCAAGACATCACGTGTGTTGGAGTTAGTCCACACGGATGTAATGGGGTCTATGCGAACGGTCTTCAAAGGCGAAGCACGGTATGTGCTGGCATTTGTGGATGATATCTCACGGCTCGTGGGGGTGTACTTCATGAAGACCAAAAGAAGTCGCCACTTAGCTGGCCGAGCTCAAAGAGTTCTACAAGAGCCAATGGGGGGAACGGATCAAGTGCCTCCGCTCTGACAACGGAACGGAGCATGTGAACAAGAAGGTCACGCAACTATGTGATTGGAACAGTATCATGCACCAGCGTAGTGCCATACAGCCCTCAGCAGAACGGTGTGTCGGAGCGGATGAATCGTACGATTATGGAGAAGGCACGAAGCATGATACACTACATCGCCCATATTGAACTCAAGCTATTTAAGAAGACTGCAAATCTTTAGAGTAGAGCGCAAAATATAACAATACTTCGAAGAGGTCATCGCTATGGACCACATACCCTGGCTGACCAAATTCTACAAACGCAATATCAAGCTACAAGGATGTGCGGACGACGTACCTGATTAACCGCTCGGTGAACACGGAACAGTCGAGCATACGCCGTACGAGGTGAGCTTCAAGGAGAAGAGCACTTGCGTGTGCTCGGGTCTCACGGGTACGCTCACATCGACAGCGCAAAGAGAACAAAACATGATCCGAAGAGTTTCAAGTGAGTGTTCACCAAATACGCAGCGAACACAAAGGGGTACCGTGCCTACGACTTACAAGCGTCCAAGATCAAGGTGGCACGGTCGGTCAAGCTTGACGAACGTGAAGTTAGCGGTATATACGATCACCGTGCTCGGGACAAGGAACAGTCATCCACGTGACCAAGGACACTGATGCAGCAGTGACCCCAAGTTTGGTTGAGCGTCCAGTAGTGGATGAGTCTATGGAGGATGTCGAAGAACCCGTTCAAGATGTCGAGATGGACTATATGGAACCGGAACAAGATATCTGTGTGCAGCAGCCGCTGCAACTGGAAGGTGATACCTCCACTGGGCTGGAACTAGCAGAGTACCATGCCCCGCAACCGCTCCAGGAGGATCGCTTAGCGTTCCGTCCGGAAGTGGAACGCTTAAGACGTTCTCGGGAGCCAGTGTTTCTATTGGAGGACGGTTTGGATCTTGATGAGGAGCGGAAGTCGGAAGGAAGTGACGGTCCCCCGACACCTAAGCGTCTAAGAATCGACGAGGGCGGTCTACTTGCAGAAGCAGTGCTGGCGTATGCGGCAAGGGTCAACGGCGTACCTGACACGCCGAACTCGTACGCTGAAGCAGTTGCAAGCAATGAGGCAGTGGAGTGGCGGAAGGCGATGGAGGCAGAGCTTCTATCGCACATGAAGAATGGTACTTGGACACTTGTACCGCGAAGAACGGGCCGTCCCATTGGGTGTCGCTGGATGTTCGCCAAGAAGCGTGACGAGAACGGTCGAGTGATTTGCTACAAGCATGGTTGGTGGCTAAGGGGTTTAAGCAGAAGTACGGAGTTGACTTTTTCGAGACGTACTCTTCTGTGGCTGCAGCGGGGCTGCCGTAGCTTTAGCGTCAGAGGAAGACGTTCGACTCAAAGAGTCACTAATACTAAGTTCCTTATCCAAAGGACACTTACAGCCCAAGACCAGGGCTCAAAGTTAATACCTTAACTTTTATGCTTCAAAACCAGAAGTGTTTTATTTACATTTATTGCGGCCAAGCCGCCTAGGGGTAAATGTATCTGTTTAACTATATAGCATAGTTAAACATAATCAAATACATAACGTGTGGCTTTCAGCCAACTTACTGAGAGCCCTTGTTAACTCTCCAACTTATGTACTGAGAGTTTGTTAACTCTCCGGGTACTTCGTACCCCTGTGTGTTCTACACCATGTAATCCCGTTACAGTGGCGAACATGAACTCAATCCGCGTAGTCTTGGCTGCGTGTGTTGCGGAGGCATACAAGATGGAACGGTTGGATGCAAACACAGCGCTCCTGAACAGTGAGCTGAAGGACCGTGTCTACATGGAGGTACCGTTTGGCATCAAGAACGGCCAAGATCACATCTGTTTGCTGAACAAGGCCATCTATGGGCTGAAGCAGGCTGCGAGCGCCTGTAGCAAGACCATTCACAGAGTCTTCATCATGAACGGTTTCAAGAGTTGCGGTGCGGATCAGTGTGTGTACGTGAAGCATTCCAAGAACGGTTACATATATGCTTGTCTTTATGTGGACGACATGATCATCGCTGCCAAGACCCGCGACGAGATCTGTAATGTCAAAGTACGCCCTCAAGAACGCGTTCAAGATGAAAGAGCTTGGCGACGCGAAGTTTGTCTTGGGAATGGAGATTGACCACGACAAGAGAGCCGGAACACTGATGATCAAGTACACGCGGTACATCGACGATGTAAAGAACGGCTCGGGTAGCAGAACGCTAAGAGTACCGACAACCCTTGTGCGTCCAACCTCAAGTTGGCGAAGGAACAATCACCAGGAACGAAGACGGGGTGTACTGAGAAGCAGGCAAGACCGTACCGTTCCCTAATTGGATGTCTGATGTATATTACGACGTGTAATAAACCGGATATTGCCTACGTCGTGACGCAGCTGTCGCGATTCCTCGAGAACCCTGGTCTACCGCACTGGCGAGCTGCGATTCGTGTGCTTTGGTACTTAAAGAAGACACGCACACTTGGGATCGTGTACAACGGAGAATCGGGCAAGGTTACGGTTGAAGCTTTCACGGACGTTGACTGGGGGAGCAACATCGATGATAGGCGCTCCGTGTCAGGTGTGATGGTGATGATCGGGAATGGTCCAGAGGTGTATAAGTCGAAGTTTGAGAGAGCGGTAGCGCTGAGTTCTGCAGAAGCTGAATACATGGTGTTGAACCTGTGCACCCAAGAAGTACTGTGGAAGCGTGCGTGCGATGTTGAAGGACATGGACACGGACCAATAAGCGGCTACGCACATCTGGGAAGACAACCAAGGGGCGATAGCACTGGCCTAGAACGCTGGCTATCATGCCAGAACCAAGCATGTCGACATCAAGCATCACTTCACGAGGAGAAGTGTAGCGAACGGAACGGTCAAGATCGACTACGTGGACACTAAGCACCAACTCGCGGACATGTCCACAAAGGGGCTTGGAACCAAGACCCTCAAGTACTTGCGGAACGCTAGCGGTATCAAGGAGAAGTTGGACACCGTGCAGTAAGCGATGAGTGGGAGTGTTGAGCAGGCACCGCTCATGCGCGGTTCGAGCCGTTGGGCCGGTTCAGTAGTGAGCCGTCCTGTGACTGGTTCATATTGTACGAAACCTATACGATTGGTAGCGATGGTAGGTAGGAGCAGTTAGTGTACAAAGGACAGGAACGACAAGTGGAAGAACGATAACATCAATCTTATTCACTTCGGTTTTAACCAGCAAACCAACACTATCGCTAGCCGATAAAAATTAAGCCACTTTGCGTAACGAGCGATAGCAAGGGTCGTGCGTACTTTATATTGGGTACATCTCCTTTTAGTGATCCATCTATTTGATGCGGCCTCCCGACGCTATCAATACAGAGATGATCGTCAGTAGACGGCTACAAAGCCGTATTTCACGGAGAAGCTCTGGATTACACTGCTGCGTCTAGGGCAGTTGCTTCACCATTGGTCATACATGTACAGTGTCATTGACACCGTACATGACGCTGTCAGTAAAGAGCTTAGCATACCCGAAGTGTCATAAAAAAGTATTTTTTTTAATTTGATTTGTACAAACGTTTCAAGAATATTAGCTCCTTATTGCCGCACCTTACAGTATACTCAAAGTGCCTGTGTACTGGTCAATTTGTTCTATTTATTGCTTAAAAAGATACTAGTTCCCATGCGCTCCTTATTGACGCATTACTGTAAACTACCACTGCAATCCTGTATCATTGGTCCAGAAGATGTTTAGTTATACACTACAATTATTCTTGATTAAAGTAAATATGACGTTTCTGATACCTTCTGAAAGGACATGGTATGCCCGTTTAGAATAAAAAACTTACTATTTTGGGTACGACAATCTAACGTAGATCTTATATAGCAGGCATATCAAGTGCTGGTGTATATTTATTTAAGTTTAGTTTCGAAAACATTATTTTGGGATCTGAGAATAAGAAGTTAGGGCAGAATGACTCGCCACCTAAAGCTCTAGATATACAATCCAAATAACGTACTTTTAAAAAACTTAATTAATAAAAGTTCGGTCCATGTTCGGTAAACATTACTAGAATCGGAGCGCCTGTGCAAGAAACAAACTCTAAATGGACAGTACTATTGTGTGAGAGAAAGGACAATGCTATTTACAATGTATTAAATTTTAATATTTAATAATTTAATAATACATGTTTTGGGGGGCTTCATTTCTTGAAGCTTATAAGCCATGCCCTTCGATGCAGTAACGTAGGCTCTATGTATTTGACCAGGTTTGCAACCTGCTTGAAAACTGTGATGGGCAGAAATGCAAGTCGTGGGAAAAGTGATGCAAATTACCAAATACCGAAGCCTAAAATTAAAAATGGTGTGACTCCACACATAATTAAATTAGATCACACAAGAACGGGCCATTTGCACGATGGTTGGTAAAACTGGAAACTTGGCCGGGAAATGGAAATGGTGTACTGTAGTTTGCGGGATATTGGGATGACCTGTAAAGTTGACACCCCTTCTCGTCTCACTGGGACGTTGTATGGCACGGTTTTGGGATACACAAATCCCGCTCATCTCAAGTACAATCGTCTATTCCACAGTTGACAGCAGCAGCACACACCGCCGACACGAGCTACCTCATTAAGCTCGCGATCCCACTTGATCTTCACACGCACCGTCTGGGGTGCTCGTAAGGGTCTAGGTAGTACAGACAAAAACAGCAAAGTTAGGCATATCGTGTCTTCACGCGATGGCATTGCGCCGCTGTTCCAGTCGATGTTCTTATATAATATATGTTGGCCACACCATAAAACATTCCTTCTTGTCTATAACACCGGGTTGGAAGTCCTCGAAATTCCAGGCATCCAATCCCGCTATTGTGGGCAGATATAAGACCGAGCCTTGTTCAGTGGAAACTTCTTTCAGTAAGGGTCAGTCTTATATCCACCAACAAACTGGGATAGGATTGCTACAATTTCGAGACTCCAACCCGACATGAATGCTCTTTGGTGTGGTCAACACACATTATTTTACTGGCCGGCGCAACATTGTGAAGACGGAGTTTGTGGATCCCAAGACCATGCCACACAACGTTCCAGTGGACAAGAAGCCTCTAAAAGCGTTGCCAATGACCCGCAAACTCTATTGATTGGTCCCATCCCTTCTTTGGGGTGAATTCTCATACGTCCTTACGGATGCCTATTAATACCGGTATCCTATTTAGCTTAGCTTTTGAACCCGCACTTTTTAAACTTACAACCAGGGGTAAATGGTAACTCCAAAATCGGTGAGGTTAATATTGTGAAATTATCACCTGTAGACAAGTTAATATAAAAAATATCACCTAATATTTTCTTCTGAGACAATATGATATTATTAAATATCAACTTAATATTAGTTAATACGATATTATATTTTTCAATGATTGCGTAATCGGGCTACATTAACCAATCAGATGTCGTTAACGTTCGACTAGCTGGAATATTACTAATCAGCCGTGAGGGAGGGACAATTGTGAGAGTGACGGCAAGGTTGGCGTCGTGTGTTGGCACTGCTGAGCGCATTAATCTAGCGCCACAGGCAGCAGGTTTATTAGATGCACGATGTGGACGAGGAGATCGGTAGAGAACAAGAACAAATGTCTTGATTTCGCTCTATCAACGTTAAACAGCTGCAAGCGTTTGCAGCTTTCTCGATCGCCTTTGTCTGTGTCACAGTGAAATACTAGAGCAAATACTTGTCAGTCTTAAAGCGTACTGCTTTTCTAGAACCTGATCGAAAAAGTTATTTGGCTCCGCTCGGTTTACAGATGGCAAGAAACGTACTTAAGTGGGAAAATATCATAAAATATCATGTAGTATCTAATATTTTTCAGTTCTCCGAGCTAATATAAAAATATTATGTTAACTTTTGCAAAAATGAGTTAATATTAATATTTAATTTCGAAAATAGTACTATAACTATCAAAAATATCATATGATATTTGGTTACCATTAGCCCCTGCTTACAACATTGTTTTGCGCAAATCATCCGTATGTTGCCGCCACGACGTTTGTTTACGGACGTCGTAATACGAGGATTTCCAGCGCTTTCCCTTCAGCGGGTGAAAGTATTTTACTTCTCACCCCCTTTCCTCACAGTGATGGCATAGAAATATTCGAATTGGCCACTTATGATTGGTCAGATTCAGTATCATAAAACGGCGATTATCTCTTCATGTAGTGACCTCGATAAGATAAAGAGCAAATAAAAAGAGATGATTTGCCGTCACATCTAATAAATGATGTGCAAACCCAACCGATCCGCTGCAGTGCTTCTGCGTTCATTTTTCTATCTCCGAACTCGTGGCAACAATCACAAATTGTCAGCGACACAATCTGCAAACCAAGCACAATACTTTCTCTCCAGCGAGCTACACCGACGTGGTAAAAATTATGCGTTCATACTTCGTAGTAATCCTCGCTATTGCTGTCCTGATCAGCAGCGGCACTGCTGCAGCAGCAGTCAATCCGCAGAAATCACAAGACTTTGCTCAATCGATCGATGCTGCCGGCATGGACCCGAGAAGCAGAAAACTGCTGAGAGCACAAACGACGAGCAATCAAGCCAATGGCTCCGTTGACGAAGAGAGAGCCGTGATACGGGAAAAGTTAGGGAGCACCCTGACCGGAGCACCCGGGCAGAAAAAGCGTAAGCACATGGCGTTAGTAAGTTAAAGTTATTGATATTTATTGTGTTTAAAAACTGCAAAATGAAAAATAAAACATGAAACAACACTGGAGATCTAATCATCTAAATCTTGTTGCCCAGCGTACCCCCATGCACGAGGTGGTAAGAATGCAGTTTGGAAGTCTTCAACGCTTCGCTCGAGAAGCCCTTGAAATGTCAATGAAGTAGCGTTTTCGTTAGTCATCAGATCCGGATGCCCTTGCAGTTCAAACCCGGATAGCTCTCGCCGTGTACCATTAGCGCCGTACTAAGCTTGATGAGACCGTGATTGCTCGCGTGTTCGTGGCCGTTTAGCCCTTGGTACAGGCTCTACCACTCGGTCAGTAACCACACACAGGTGCCAGCGTTTGTCGAACTGTTCCGGTAAAAGCTTTAATACGCCACCAGACTCGATAATGTGCATCATGTCATGAAGACAGGGCCGACCTTGAGTACGACGTTCCGTACCACTACATACATTAGGTTTAGTGCCTTAATCACTAGTTTTCGTGCCATTTTCCACAACTTGTGTGTTTCCGTCAGAGCGTAAACAGAAATGGTTTTTACGACGGCTGAATATAAATCATCGCGAAATAGTTGCGGGACGGTAGACAGTTCTTTTGCAGTTTGCACACTGTTGTTTGTAGCCACTCTAGACCACCACGGAAGAAGACGCTGAAAGACGGTGACTAAATCGCCCCGTGAATTATCTAAAAACGCCTTCATCTTCGCATGGGTCCCTTCGACAGTAGACGTATCTACACAGCCAAAATGACAAAACGAATCTATCCAGCAACGAACAAATTTGGTTTTGTACGGCCACCAATGTCGGTTAAGATAGACGTCCAAGTCACTGCTCAGGTTCTTCAAAGCTGAACACCCCTCATTGAACTCACACTCCGTTGCAGCATTAATGGTTTTGTCAAATTTATCCATGAATGTGTCAGCTTTCAGGTCCTTCATGCTTTTCATCACTGCGGCGGAGGCTCCGGGGACTTGTGCAACGACAATTTTTCGCTGAGCTTGAGCTAAAACGTTACGGCGGATGTGCCAACGACACAACAACTTCTTCGCGAATGGAAAGACTTTCTCCGTAGCGTTTGTACAAGCCAAGTCTCTATCTGTAACGATTATCCTGGGCATCGAAATACCTTTTTCTTGCAATTGAGATTTTAGTTTGGCAAGAGCCCACAAAAAATCAGGCTCGCTTTCCTCCGGTAGCCATACTTGTGCAACAGGTAGAATAGTGTTCATTCCAGTAAGAATGATCACATTTAAGAGGGGCATATCGTACTTATTTGTTTTATACGTGCAATCCAGAACGAGAATATCCATAAATTGTTTGGCCAGTTTTGTAGTCGTCGGGTGAGCCCACAGTAAATATCGCAGCCTAGTGGAAAAATCCTCGACTTCGTAAGAGTAGTAAAACTTGTACTTTTCCAGTAAGGAAAACAAAGCCTCCGTATTCGTCTGCCTTGCCAACAACTCAGAACGTGAGGCCTTCTTTGTATTGGCAATGTCCGACGGAAGAACTAGAGAATCTTCATCGACCATTATCATCGTGGCGAAGATTTTAGATGTAGAAACCCCAGCTTTAGTCTGCAAAGAGACTAGGTCTAACGTGGAAGTCTCCTCAGTGGTTTTTCGTCGAGCATCCCGCTGTCTGTGGGCGACATGGACGCGGACGTCCGATGCAGCAGGGTGGTTATGCGTCTGGCTGCCATCCCTTGTGTGTTGAATTCGCCAAGGCCCTGTTGGATCCGATGTGTCGACCGCGACAATACTTAGACGCATTTTGCAGCCACATCGTTTTGATGCTACCATTGGGCGCTGGCGGTCTGAATGTTTAAGTTTTCTTGTATTTTTCGGCTTACCAGCCCGATCACATTCGTACAAACGATATCGCACTTTTCCTTCTTCGTTGAAAGCCAGCTTTTTCCGTGACACATTGTACCGATGGGCTTTAGTCCAAGCATGAATCGCCGCCTCAGCGACTTCTTCAGACTCGTACACCTCTTCGGGTGGCGCAGGAAGATGATACTGATGTTGGTCGTTGACTTCGGCTGGTGATAATGCAGTCTCGATCAAGGGAACAGATGCAGGACCGGGTATGGCGGAATGAAGGAGTAGATGGTTTCTTACCAACGGAGGGTCGTTCGTTAGATGATTTGTTCCTTCTCACAGTATATATCTAAACTTCACAGCAGCTACGATATTTTTAGATCAATAACTTCAAATTACTAACGCCATGGGCTTACACTTTTTCTGCCCGGGTGCTTCGGTCAGGGTGCTCCCTAACTTTTCCCCCGTGATACCGAGTGTGTTTAAAAACTTTGGTTCACGCGTGTCAAAATGGTTTGGCGACAAGAAGCTATCGACAAAGCTGAGGTTCTACGCAGCAAAGATGGACTGGGACAAGGAAGTGCAGCAACTTCTGAAGCAAGGTGTCGATCCTAACATTGTATACAAGAGACTCAAACTCGGCCGCAATGGCAATCGGAATGTCGACCTGGACCCCTCCCCCGAGTTCAATCTATGCCGCAGCCTATAAGGCTAAAAACCCCGCGTTGGTGAATACTTATGCTGTCGCTGTGTGAGAGCAGCCGGCCACCACACGTCGTTTCCCGTGAACTTATTCCAATACGTCCAACGAAAAGGTAACCAGACATCGTCATTGCTTGTGATCAGGCGTCAACCGGTAGCGCCTTCATTCGTCCTCTCGAGTTTTAAGACAACGTCGTCGAAAATAGAGAGCCTGTTTCCCACCGATACAATATATCGCTTTGATAGTTGTAGTCGTAGCCACTCCATAATCAGCTCAGCGAGTGCAGGTGTAAGTCTCAAGTTTCCTTTGGTCCAGATTGCGCGTGGCGATATCTGCATTGCCCAGTGATTTCGCTCGTTTGCACGCCTCAACTAGGAGTTTTTCAAAAGAATTTGACACAAAACGAAAGGAGCAAAAAACGAATTGGTTGCCATTACATGACTCGACCATGAGGTTGTTCGAATCTGCTTTGATTAAAAGACTGGAGAATAGCCATCTGCTTTAGTTTTGTTCATTACAGCAGATGATGCGGCGTGTGTGGGGGACGCTGAACTACTATAATTATAGTGAGGGAAGGATTCATTTACGAGCAAAGATTATGGTCACATCGAAGTCGTGAGCTATTTGCTTTCATTTTTTATGGATGAAGCGATGCTGAACGGTATCAAGTCATTGCGAGGGCGTCATTTATCATGGCCAAAGCGGCGTGAAGTGGCCATGCGGGATTCTAGGCGACGAGAGTCCACGCCGTGGAATCGTACAGAAGTGGACGTGAAGTGACAGAAGTATTGCAAGTGTTGAAGTGTACCCCACTGCATTGCCCACCAGGGCCCGAAAAAAAATAATTTAACAATTGTAGTATCATGTTTACGGAATAACAGATTATTGGAAAGGAAAGGTTTCTGTAAAATATACAAATCTTCCCGTAATAATGACCACCAATAGGTATCCGCTTGTGCAAGTTACAGTTTTCCCCATGGTAAGCGGCAAAGATAAGAGCAACGCAAAATGCTGCTGGTGTAATGCGCTGTTTTCCTTTGATAAGGCAGTTACGGTGAGCAGAGTCCGTCTCGACAGGCAGCGATCCTGCATTGACACTTCACTTAACTTGTAAAAAGCGGTAAAGCAAGATCTGTGTGGCGCTTGTGCCGCAAAATTTGTGCTAACGGATACTGCCTAAAAGATAAAGCAATAAGTGCCTTCATGTATAATACTGGTGGTCGATTGGTTTATGCTGCATAAGCCAACAAGGCAATTTACACACTCGATAGTGTGGCCACAGCTTCACAGGCAGCGTCCTAGTCGTATTATGATACTCGAGAATGGCCCCGTGGCTCGCTTCCACTCGCGATTTGAAGATTGGATGTACTGGAGGGTGCAATGAGCGGCTCGCTGTTGACCTCGGCGCTGGACCCGCCTCCGCAAATACAGCGCGGCCCTGCTTGAAGCAGTGCTTCGGGCACCCCGCGCAGGTTTGCTACGTCTACGCGCGCTCGAACACGCTCACCTTCAAGGTGAGCGTGTGCGAAAAATGGGCTAACATTGCAAGGGATTTGACCAACCAAGGTGACCTTGTGACCTTGGATGGTCAAATCCCTTGCAATGTTAGCCCATTTCTTTTGTATAAAAGTGTTTGCTGGTGGTCAGTTTGATGTGTGCTGGACCAGCAGTGCTGGTCCAGCTTTCTTCTTGTCTTCGCTTTACTGGGATCAGTCACAGTACCGTCTACAACACTTTCCCACAGCAACAATTGGAACTGTGCTGAACATGATTACTGCTGGCGATTACGTACGTGTCACTAATCAACTCACCAAGGAGTCTGGCGACACCTTCGACATGTACCTGTAGTTTGTGTGGACGGGTGGACGAATGATGCATACCATAGTTGGATATTTGCGAGATAGCTGACTAAGTGGCGGTATCTACTGGGTAGATACAACACCCTTTTCGGAATATTTTCTTTTTGAGGTTAGTACAGTATCTATACTCCTATGAAAGCCATTCCATTTTGAGATTGTAAGAAATGCATTCGTATTCGTCTTGATACAAATGTCAAGTTAGCTCACACCTTTTGTAGCAATGGTGATAAATAAGGCCAGTCGGTCGCTTATGATCTACGTGTATTTTTGTTTTGTTTCTGATAGATATGTAATAGGTTGAGACGCACGGTAGACGACGACGACGACGGCCAGTACGAACTGGTCAACGACAGAAAGAACAATGCGAGGACGGGAGCTGGAGCTGACGTGGTTGCAGCACGTCTGGCAGCCTGGACCTGCGGAGATGGACGAATACGCTGGCCAATAACGGCCAAGGAGACGAAAGACAGCAGAGTGGAGCCCGGCGAGCAGTCGCTGGCGTGCGTCGTAGAAGCAGCTGACAACCGCAGCCACGAGGATTCGCAGATCCACACGGACCTTAAGGGCTCTCAGTTTCGAATCGGCGGCGCAAGACGCAACTGAAGCGAACGAACGTGCCTACGAACAAGTGCACTCGCCACAGCAGGCGGGGACACGAAACGAACGAACAAAGGACTGAGGTCGCTGGAAGACGCCTGTAGCGTGGACAGCGAGCCTCGACGCAGAAGAACGAACGACTGTTGACGGACCCGCTGCTCGGGTCCCGATAACGAACAGAGGCCTGAGGTCGCTTGAAGACGCCTGTAGCGTGAACAGCGAGCCTCGACACAGAAGAACGAACGACTGTTGACGGACCCGCTGCTCGGGTCCCGATAACGAACAAAGGACTGAGGTCGCCCAAAGACGCCTGCAGCGTGGACTGCGAGCCTCGACACAGAACGAGCGACAGCATCGGTGGACGCATCGAGGCTGGCGAACGCGCGGACGAGTGGACGGCGGTCACGGACAGCGTGTGCGTGGTGGTTGCAACGGCGAAGTGAGCCTGGGCACAACACGACAGTGGTTGTGCGCGCTGACTGAAGGGCTGCGTTGAAGCAGGACGGGCGCCTGCGGCGTAAGGTCCGAGTGGCTAAGTTAGCGACGGCCTAGACTCTGATGGAGTCGTTGTGGCAGCGGCGTGCAGGAGGACGTGGACGTGAGAAGCTCGTTCGTTAACGAACGAAATAGGAACGAAACAGAAACGCAAATTAATAAATAGGTCGTGTTGTCTTAGAGGCACACTACCGGCGCGGGCGATAAGTTATCGACCGTCTGCCTGCGTGTCTTGGACGTAATCGGTACTGGGCGACCAAAGCCCCGTAGCTGGGTTCAAGAAGCTATTGCATGGTGGTCATACAGGGACGTTAATTCGACAAAGATTGACGATTGATACGAGAAACGAGTAGATTACGCAAAAGTTACGAAGTTACGAAGTTACGTGGGGTTACGTCGGAACTCTACATAATGGCAAGAACCAAAACAATGCAGATATCGGAGACCCCTGGCGGAATGGTGACGCGTTCGCAGTCTCCAGGAATGATAAGATCGGCGCCGACGAAGACAGCACCCACGACAACGAACCCAACGACACAGCCGACGATGGTTATGGTGTCCTCGGACTCGGCAGCGGGTACAGGAGCGCCAGCACGACGACAGGCGGCCTCGGAGAGTCAGCGACCAGCAACGCCAATGGAACAGGCGGCAGTGGACTCTGCGGACGGTGTCCGACGGCAAGCAAGAAACGACGAGTCTGACGAAGCGAATGAAGCGCAGGACAATGACGACGACGTGCCACGAGAACCAGAAGCAGTACATGGCCCAGCAACGCGCAACCGACGTACGACGAACACGGACGGAGTCGATGGTGATGCAGCAGTGCCGGTGTCGGACGCAGCGGCACTGGTAACAGCGATGCAACAACTGGTTACGACGATGGCACGGCTCGAATCACGAATCGGGGCCATGGTGACGACGCACGCGGCGCCGGTGGCACCAGTACAGCGATCAGCAGCTCCCGCGCAGGAGTCAGCGACGACGATAGTACAGCAGTTGGCGCCGGCACGGCGATCACCCTCACCGCCAGCAGCACGAGTAGTACAAGCGGCGGGAGACGATGGACGAGTTCGGGTTGTAACTGGAACAAGGATGCCACGCAGGCCTCCATCACCCAGCGATAGCAGCGACGAGAGTGATGACGGTAACGGTGGGCGCAGCAACGAACGCGGGGGACGGAGAAGATTCAGCACCGATAGCGACGACAGTAGCAGCAGCGAAAGTAGCAGCGAAGACGACCAAAGTGACGATGGACGTCAACGACGTGGACGACAACGCGGAGTCCGGCGAGTGGCGGCACACGCAAGCCCACCACGACACCGACGACGCAAGAAGAGTATCAAGGACTTAGAGCTGGCGCCGTTCAAGCCTTCTCCGACGGTGTCAGTCTCCACTTGGATTGCGAAGGTCGACTTGGCTCTGGAAGGTGCACGGGTTTCCGGTCGAGGCGATTGGACGGACGCCGAGTTGTACTACATCCTTGGCAACAAGCTTCAGAACAACGCCGCGAGGTGGTGGGTCCAGATGGATAAGGAGTTGCCGGTGACGGAGCACACATGGACGAAGTTGAAGACGTCGTTGCAGCGTCGGTACGGCGAGCGACCTGACAAGTCTGCAGCAGAATGGCGAGTGAGTCGACGAAGAATGATGCCGGAAGAGACCTACGCCGACTTCGCGGCTGGCCTACGGGATCTCACTGGCCAAAACAGGATTAGTGAACGGGTCTTGTTGGCACAGTTTTACCGCAGCCTAGATAAGACTACGAGGCAGCTAGTAAAGCAGCGACCGAAGCCGAGAACACTTAATGAAGCCGTGGACAAGGCGACGGAGATTGATGACCCAATCGACAGCGTGGCGCAGGGTATGCATAACATCGGGCAGCCGTGGGCGACTGCTCCGAACCCCTATCTGGTCCCCATGGACGGCACAACCGGACAGGTATTGGTGATTCCGGGTGTTGGCGGTGGAGCCAGCGCCGGGGACGATGGCACCTTGATGATGAAGCAGGACGGCGAAGACTTAGCCTACTTCACGAATCCACAGGGCGTCTGGAACAAGTACACGGGCACGTGGGACGTTCCAGATGGTCACACGTGAAATGGGCGTTACTGGAAGCCCACACGGAAAGAACGACGACAGCAGGCGATGACTGGAGCGCAAACTACTGGCAAACGACCGGCAAACGACCGGCTGGCAGAGGAGACCGGAAAGCTAAGACGATGATGGTACGACCACCACCCGAGTCCAGCGACGAATCGGAAGCAGGTGCTGAACCTCTCCCGCCACCGAAACGCAGGCGGAAGGAGGCGCCCATCCGGCAAGTGAAACCAGTAGAAGCTCGGACGGAGAATACGGACGGAAGAGTAGACAGGCGACCGAGCGAGGTGAACAGGTGCTATGCGTGCGGCCAGGCTGGCCACTTCGCCAAGGAGTGCACCGATTCGGTTGCCAAGGCTCGGAACGACGCGTATCTCACGGGACGTGAATCAAAGGCGAAGACGGCGGAAAACGGAGAGCGGACGCAGTAGGGGAATTACTGTGTCCGAGGTGGAAGACGAATTCCCAATGTAAGAACGAGAGTAACGACGAAACGGGAGATGCAGTGAGCACGGCCTTCGGGACGGATGAAACGAGGGACGGTAACGGTGCGGTGAACGAGTCGGGTACGAACGGCTCAGCGTCGAAGACAGAGACAGACGACTCCGGCGCGAAACACGACAAAGAGACGACACCGGACGCTGATCGAGAACGGCGAGAAAAACTCGGCGACGAGAACGAAACACGGAACGACGATGTTCTGGACGAAGAAGCACTGTTGCGCTTACGACTACGTGAAGAAGCAAGAGAGCGAGACGAGTGGCGTGCACGGTGCTATGTAGACACGGTACGGCCCGCCATGGCCGCACTTCGATACGCATGCGCTAGAACAGCAGTGAGAAATGGAGTTGCGCAGACTGGGCGGCGACTTTCAACTGGGGAAGGCGACGAGGCGAAGAACGACGATATAGTCGCGTCTGAGGAAGGCGTGGCGACGATGGGAACAGACGACGGCGAGGACGTGCCTGAAGAGCGCGCGGCGGCAGAGACGACAAATGCTGAATCGATGACGACCGTGCAGCTCGGGCTGGAGCTGACGAACGAGTTATTAACGGATCTGGGCAGTGTTGCGAAGGTCCGGACGGTGGTAAAGAGCGCTCGACGTGACGCGAAGCGTCGACGTGCGCAGCAAGCACTTCAACGCAAACTTGCGGCCGGGGACGACGAAGTCAGTGTGCTGGTAGCCGCACTTGACGAAGAGCAGCATGTACGACGACGACAGCAAGCAGATGAGGCGCAGCGCGAGTTGGTGAAACGTAAAGACCGACGACGGTGTGAAGACCAGACCCATGCTCAACGACGAGAGCGGTGCGCGCAGGTACGGCTTGTGCAACGGGCGCAGGACGATAAAGTGACGAGCATTGAGGTTGAAGACGCAGTAGTGGCGGCCGACGATGGTCTGCCTACAGCACTGATGGACGTGAGCGGGGCCCGTTACGAAGTCAAGCTGGATAGCGGTGCCAGATACTCTGTGGCTGGTACGGCATGGATGGCGCGTGGTGATCGAGTTCGTGGCGCCGCACCTGTCGACTACGTGGAAGGAATCGGTGGATTTCTCCTAGATGTCATCGGTGTATGGAGGTTCGAGATGCGCAATGCATTTGTTCAGCTAGTACAAGTGAAGGCGTGCATTATCGAGGGCTGCACTGACGAATTTCTCATCGGTGTAGACTTCATGAAGAAACATAAAGCTAACATGGATTTCGAACAGCACGAGATCAGATACTACGAGCGCGAGCAACTGGTGGTGATTCCGTTTAGAACGAATGGTGTTGATGGGACGCCCACGGTATCGACGGTGAGACTAGTTCGACGCGCGCGATTAGTAAGGAACGCAGTTACACCGGTGGAAATGGCGGTTGCTGCAACGGACGGTGAAGAAGGCATCTTCGTGCCAAATGACGCGTGCGGTGCAGTGCTGTTGGGTGCGACCGTGACGACTGTGAAGAACGGCGAGGCGTTGGTCCCTGCGATCAACATGCGTGGTGACAAGACGAAGCTGCCGAGTAAGAAAGAGTTAGGCAAGTGGGTATCGCTTGACGCGGACCTGAACGGACTCAAGCTGAACGGCGAACTGGGGCATGAACGGCTAGACGAATGGTTGGAGACGCTTAGTGACGCGGCGACTCCACTGGATAACGAGAATGAAGCCGATATACGAACGGACGAGAATCATGAACGTGCATTAGTGTTAAAACTTCTACGAGCGTATCGAAATGTAACAACGAGCGCGGGCGATTGCCCACCGGTGACGAAGCTGGACGTGCATCATCATATTGACACCGGAAGCAGTGCACCAATCATGCTCAAAAGACGACGGCAAGCTCAGGCCGAAGACGGCATTGTTGAAGACAACGTGACTAAGATGTTGGGAGCAGGAGTGATTGAAGAAGGCAACGGAGCCTGGGGCTTCCCCGTTGTCCTTGTTCGTAAAAAGGACGGAGAAGTCAGATTTTGCATTGACTACCGCGCTCTGAATAAGGTGACTAAACGTGATGTCTACCCTCTACCTCGAATCGATGAAACACTGGAAGCACTCGGTTGTTCGTTGCTGTTTACGACACTGGATCTTCGCTCCGGCTACTGGCAAATAGGAGTGGCGCCGGAAGATCGAGATAAGACGGCATTTACGACTAAACAAGGGCTTTACAGGTTTAAACGCATGCCCTTTGGTCTTATGAATGCGCCTTCGACTTTTCAACGGATGATGAACGGAGTGCTACGTGGCCTGACGTGGACTTCATGTCTAGTGTACCTGGATGATATTGTGGTATACACTCGAGGTGGAATCGAGAGACATCTAGTACAATTGGCTACTGTACTAGAACGACTATCGACAGCAGGGCTCACGCTTAAACTCAAAAAATGCGTGTTTGCGGCGCGCTCGATGGAGTACCTTGGACACGAGCTCAGCAACGACGGTGTTCGGCCAGTAGAACGGTTGATCACGGCGGTCTCGGAGTTCCCGACGCCCAAGGACCCAGTAGAGGTCAAGAGGTTCGTACACCTCGCTGGCTACTACAGGAGATTTATCGAAGCCTTCGGATCTATAATGGCCCCGATGACTCGACTACTCAAGAAAGATACCGAATAGCAGTGGACGGAGGAGCAACAGTTCGCGTTCGAGCGAGTGAAGGCGACACTGACCACGAAACCGCTGCTTATCTACCCTAACTTCGCACTTCCTTTCCGACTTGCGACAGATGCTAGTAAAGTTGGCTTGAGCGCCTGCCTGATGCAAGATCAGGGCAAAGGCTGGCAACCCATTGCATTCGCTAGTAAGGTGAACAGCACAGCAGAGTCGAACTACTCTATCACCGAGCTCGAGTGCTTGGCGGTGGTCTGGTCGATTAAGCTATTTCGACCTTATTTGTATGACGTGTGTTCGAGATCGTCACGGACCATTCCGCACTAAAATGGTTGATGACGCGCCCGAATTTAGCAGGAAGATTGCACAGATGGTCACTAACCCTACAAGAATACGAGTTTACTATCGCGTACCGACCGGGTGCCACGAACGTTGTGGCCGACGCTCTCTCGCGGGCGCCAGCGGTAGTGTTATCAGCAGTAGGGAGACGACCATTACCAGCGATGGCTAGGACGGCAGAGACAAACGGTGCGGAGGACGACAAGGAGGTAGCGACGAATCCAGTGACAGAGAATCACGACGACAAGCACGGCGACAGCGACGAGGAGCTGGCGATTCCAGTGCTGAGGACGACTGGTAGTGCCAATCTGACCCCGAGTGGTACAGTGCATGCGACGGAGAGTGACACGGCGCAGGAGGTACCGGACGACACGAACTGGATGGCCCCTGTGACGACTACGGCGACTGTAGCTACGGACGAAACGGCGGTAACGACGTACAGGACGGGTGCGAGCGACGGAATGCCCATCACGACGAAGAAACGACGCAGAACGGCGACGGTGGTGACACCAGTACCACAGCGACGCAGTGGAAGACTAGCAGCGCGCACGGCAAGTACGGTGCCACGCAGTGGCACGGATACGTACGCGACGGAGCCGCGAGAAGTGACAACGACGGCAGTACCGCCAGGAGACCCAGCCACGCGACGTGTTACGTGGGCGGAGCAGCTGTGTGAGTACCAGGACGCGCGAGACGCGACGGAGAGTGCGCAGAGCGTACGCAAGACGAGTTTACCGAACAAGGACGACAGTACGGAGAGGGTGCGCAGTGAGAATACGGAGACGGAGGCGACCGCAACGAAGACGGCTATGCATAAACCGACAATGCGGAGGCGAACGGCGGCAACGAGTGCGAGAACACGAGACGCGGGGGAAGACGACGAAGAGCTGGTTCCGAGGGAGCCGACACTTCAAGTGACGGACGACGAGATCGGACATGCACAGAAGCGCAGCCAGTTTGTACGGAAGCTGGTGATGGACGGTGTCTACAAAGGCATGAAGGTCGAGACGACATATGACCTCGTGACTATCAACACGAAACACGGACGGTGTCTACAAAGGCATGAAGGTCGAGACGACGTATGACCTCGTGACTATCAACACGAAACACGGACGGCGAGTAGTATTACCACCCGCGATGTGGGCGGTAGTATTTAAGGAATTACACGGCTCGGTATGGGCTGGACATCTACGCGGACCGCACACCTACGGACGAGTAGCGCAATTGTATGGTGGCCACGACTGCAAGCTGAAGTGAAACACTGGGTGCGAGGTTGTCCAGAGTGTGGCAGTCGCAAAGCGAGACCGAGAGAAGTCATCCCACCCATGAGAAGCATTCGAGGAGGAGACGTAGGCGATCGCTGGGCGCTGGACATCGCTGGACCCTTCCCGGTAGCAGGTGGCGGCGAACGGTTCGTAATAGCGGCGTTAGAATACGTGACACGGTACGCAGTGGCGCAAAGTGTAACGCAACACACGGCAGAGAACGTCGCGATGTTTATTATGAACGACATCGTACTACGATTTGGCGCCTTTAGAGAGTTGTTGACTGACGGAGCACCCGAGCTGACTGGTAAGGTTATTGAGCAGCTCGTGGAACTGCTGCAAGCGAAACAAGTGAATCCGGTGCCTTATCGACCGCAACTGATAGGACTTGTTGAGCGATTTCATCGAACGTGGAAGGACTGTGTGTCCACGTTCATGACGGACGAGAAACAGGATGACTGGAGTCAGTGGGTGCAGTTTGCGGTGTACGCGTACAACTCCGCGAGACACACGACTGTGGCGTTGACGCCGAACGAGTTGATGATGGGGCGACGGCTACGGCCACCCAACGAATTGATGCGACGGATGGAGCGCACGGAGGCAGGTGATCTGATGGAGCACCATCAACGATTGGTACGAGCATTGGCACGGAGCCACGACAGTGCAGAACAAGCCCGACGCTATGAGCAGGAACGCCAAGCGCGTTACTACAACCGACGGACACGCCAGCGACGGACGTTTAGTGTTGGCGACCGAGGGTGGGTGTTCAATTCGCCTCGAGGACAGAAGGCGACGAAATTCGTCCACCAGTGGATGGGCCCCATGCGCATTGTAGAGCCAGCAGGATATGAAAATTGGCTGCTGGAGCACGAAGACAAGGTTGACCGCCGGAGACGATAATAGCCCACACGTCGTTTCTAGTGAGCTATCATTATCCGACGGCCCTTCTTCCGCAGCAGGCGGCAGACTTGGTGGAGCAGTTGGACAATGAAGATCAGAGGGCGACAAGGAACGATGTCGAGGCGGAACGAGCGGCTGTACGAGCAGCGGCGGCACCTCGCGAACGAACAGCGACAACAGGAGCGAAGCGAAGACGAGCTGAAGCAACAGCGAGAACGAACGCAGCCGGAACCTCGAACGATGGACTGGTGGAGCTGCGGCGACGAAGACGACGCAACCGAGTTGGGCAGTACCCACTCGAGTACGAGCTACGGCCGACTGGCGAGCGGTCATGGTGGAGAAATGATGACGAACGACTTTGGACGACCAAGGAAGGACGATCGAAAACCCGGTGGGTCTCAGTCAATGAGTACGACGCACTACAGCGCGCCGGACGGGTCGTGGAAGGCCCGTGGAATGAGGAAGTCGTGTAATAGGTTGAGACGCACGGTAGACGACGACGACGACGGCCAGTACGAACTGGTCAACGACAGAAAGAACAATGCGAGGACGGGAGCTGGAGCTGACGTGGTTGCAGCACGTCTGGAAGCCTGGAGCTGCGGAGATGGACGAATACGCTGGCCAATAGCGGCCAAGGAGACGAAAGACAGCAGAGTGGAGCCCGGCGAGCAGTCGCTGGCGTGCGTCGTAGAAGCAGCTGACAACCGCAGCCACGAGGATTCGCAGATCCACACGGACCTTAAGGGCTCTCAGTTTCGAATCGGCGGCGCAAGACGCAACTGAAGCGAACGAACGTGCCTACGAACAAGTGCAATCGCCACAGCAGGCGGGGACACGAAACGAACGAACAAAGGACTGAGGTCGCCCAAAGACGCCTGCAGCGTGGACTGCGAGCCTCGACACAGAACGAGCGACAGCATCGGTGGACGCATCGAGGCTGGCGAACGCGCGGACGAGTGGACGGCGGTCACGGACAGCGTGTGCGTGGTGGTTGCAACGGCGAAGTGAGCCTGGGCACAACACGACAGTGGTTGTGCGCGCTGACTGAAGGGCTGCGTTGAAGCAGGACGGGCGCCTGCGGCGTAAGGTCCGAGTGGCTAAGTTAGCGACGGCCTAGACTCTGATGGAGTCGTTGTGGCAGCGGCGTGCAGGAGGACGTGGACGTGAGAAGCTCGTTCGTTAACGAACGAAATAGGAACGAAACAGAAACGCAAATTAATAAATAGGTCGTGTTGTCTTAGAGGCACACTACCGGCGCGGGCGATAAGTTATCGACCATCTGCCTGCGAGTCTTGGACGTAATCGGTACTGGGCGACCAAAGCCCCGTAGCTGGGTTCAAGAAGCTATTGCAGATAAATTGAAAAAGTGCTGCATTTATCCGGGAGCTGCATCTATCCGAGTTTTGCGATGCTAAAGTTCTATAGACGTATCTGCTGGACGGCTACGATATTACAGCTACATATAGATTATTAGAAATTTGTTCCACTCTTCAGCGGATGGGTGTGTGTGTGGATGGGGGGGTTAGAGCTCCAGCTTTAAGCAATGTAAGGTAAGAGCTGCATCGGGTATCTGGGGCTACCCTTGCTCGATGGACTCTAGATTAAAATTAATGTGGTTCAAAGTGTATGCGATTTAATAGTGAAAAGTAGTTTTGATGTCTGTCCGTAGAATTGGATAGCCTCAACAATTCACGCATGCTGTTTCGCATACCAAATGGTAATGCGATTCGCAGGTCGTGGACTTTTCATTTTTACCCGATCCAAGACTGAACTCTCATTCCCGAATTTCCCGTCTAGACCTCCCTTCCTAAATCGACCCCATGCGATTCATTTGCGCCCTTCTCGTCTGTTCTACTGTCCTTCTCTCGAATCCTGGCGTCGTCAGTGCTAAGCAATCTACGGTAGCTCCGCCTAACTCGATCGATGCAAGTAGCGTGAAGAGATTTTTGAGGCCCAACAAGTTGTACGACGGCGGCTTTACCGACTATGCAGAAAAAGAAGAGAGGGGTGCCACTGCCAGTATGAGTGATATATTCCAAAACTTGGATCACTGGCTGACGAAGGGCAAATCACCAGGTATGGTCAGGATCAACAAATTGCCCAAGGCTGGCTACAGTGGCGACAGACTAAAAGAGCTGGGCGATATTTACGCAGATGCGTACAGAGCAAGATACTCTACTTTTAAGGGTCAATAATAACCTCAAAGTGAATTCTGGGGTGCACGTGCTAAATCGATAAGAGAATATACGGATGATTGTTTTATTATTAATACAAGTAGTATTAATATTTAAAAAAAAATAACCCCGAATTCACTCGTGTCCCACTTTCCCCAATTTTTTTAGCAAGCGAGCTCATTGCGCCGAAGAACCTGCTCGTGCTCGGCTAGTCAACTACCATTATTAGTAGAGCTACTACTGTAGTACTACAGTAGTAAGGTTAACTAGATCGCCAGTCTGCGTGAATTGTTGAGGCTATCCAATTCTACGGTCTTTACTGTAATGTAGCTAACAGACATCAAAACTACTTTTCACTACCCCCCCCCCCCCCCTCCCCATCCAGACACACACACACACCCATCCGCTGAAGAGTGGAACAAATTCCTAATAATCTATATGTAAGGAGACGCGATCACGTCCGGGTGCAGCACGACAACAGAGTGACGAAGAACGGAGTGGCGTGCGCGAAGGCAGGCAGCTGCCGGATCACTGTAGGACGAACAATGAAGAGAACGACGACAGCTGGATGAAGAACCGCGGGCCAGACCCGGGATCTGTTGGGTCGACACAATGGTGTACGGCCAACGGAAGACAGAGAACGGAATCTGGTGCGGAGAAGACAGTACGAAATCTGCGGCGTAGAGCAGAGGACGAATTCTGCGGTGAAGAGCGCGGAACGAGAAACAGTTGCGGTGACGGAAGACCGAGTGCCCAGTAGCCGACCAGACGAGAGACGAACGCCAGTGAGTGACTTCACCCGTGAGTCAAGCGCGCATTGGACCAGACGAACGCCAGCAAGCGACTTGACCCGAGCGTCGAGTGCGAGTTGGACCAGACGAGTGAACGGACGGACTTGGTGTACCGCGGCAACAGCGTTTGGTGAGTGAGCGGCAAAAGGAGCCATGTCTCCTCTGTGAACGGCGCATATAGCGGTACCTCGAGGGTGCGCCGAGCTTGAGTGTCTAGTAGCAGGACAACTGGTCATTCGGGAGCAACGGCGTCAACGGACTGCGTCGTAGGGCATTAGGTAGGACGATTGCATTTGATTGAGTAGTTGAAACGAAATAAGGTAGGTATTCCTGTCTAAGAGGCAGACACCGGCGCTGAGCACGAATAGACTCCGTCGGCCATCCGGACTTTGGACGTAATCAGTGCAAGGCGACCAACCCCGGCTTGCAGGGGAGCCGAATACACGTTACATGATGGTCATACAGGGGCTATAAGCAAAAGAGAACAACTTATACGACGCTTGACACTTACGAGATCGACCAGCCTTACGAGATCGACGACTCGGATAGGTTACGAACGGGTTACGGATCGTTCTACTACGATTCACTATAGTGACCAATGAGGGGAAAACGACGAACGGCAGTGGCCAGCAGCATGACCACGCGGTCTAGACGCGGTACGGGCCACGCAGGAGGCGACGAGGAGAGCTCCGGAGGCTCAAACGACGGACGCGGCGGCGGATGCAGCGACGTAGGGAGTGCTCGACAAGCACCCGCAGCTGAGACGGCGACGGGACGCAGCGGTGACGCAGAACTCTTAGCCACTTTGAACAGGATGATCACGACGATAGCAAGGTTGGAGTCACGGGTAGCGGGGATGGAGACCGCTCGGGCAGCGTCACGCCCAGTATCCATGCCATCAACCGGACCCACCAATACGCTGCGATCGATTGATACGGGGATTGTATCGCCGCATACAAGTTCCTCGGCGTCATCGAGACCATCGTCGGGTAGAGCAACGAGGAACAGGGCGAATTCGACACCAGCACGCACGAGCCGGAGGGTACCAGCACCCGATGGAAGTGGAGGTGGCGATAGCAGTGACGATAGCGACGATAGTAGTAGCGATGACGCAGAAGCTGGCAACGGTGGACGACGGCGGCGACGGAACCGACGCAGGAATCAACCACGACGCAGGCGCCAGCACCGGAAGAATGTGAAAGGCTTGGAGTTGACGGCGTATAAGCCATCACCGACGATTTCCGTCTCGACATGGATCGCCAGGGTGGACTTAGCGGTAGAAGGAGCGAAGATCTCTGGACGAGGCGACTGTACGGACAAGGAGCTCTAGTTCATCGCTGGCAACAAGTTGCAGGACAACGCGGCAAGTTGGTGGGTTCAAATGAACCAGGAGCTCCGAGACGAAGACAAGACCTGGACCCACTTGAAAGCGGCGCTGATGCGGAGGTACGGTGAGCGGCCGGACCAGGCAATGGCTGAATGGCGTGTGTACCAGAGAATGATGTGGCCGGGAGAGACGTTTGCGGATTTTGCCGCCGGATTGCGGGCAGTCACGGGCCAGAACCACGTCAGTGAACATACCCTACTGGCACAGTTCTATCGCAATCTGGACAAGACGACGAGGATGTTGGTGAAGCAGGAACCGACGCCTACAACGCTGGAGCACGCAGTGGACAAGGCGACGGCTATCGACGACCCGATCGAGAACGTAGCGCTCGGGATGGTGAACATTGGTCAGCCCTGGGCGACGGCAACGAACGCGTTTGCGGTGCCAATGGACGGTACGACGGAGAGATTTGCGATTATTCCAGGCGTTGGCACGGGAGCGGTATCGACGGCGGACATGTAAGCAGCACAGACGGGTACGGAAGGTGCGGAGATAGCATACTTCACCAACCCCCAGGGCGTTTATAACAAGTTCACAGGCACATGGGACGTCCCTGAGGGCAGGTTCTGGAACGGCAGATATTGGCAGCCGTCAACGCGCAATCAGACGAGGACCCGAAGTGATGATCGCTCAAGTGGGAAGCGGCACGGCGGATACAGCGGTAAGAAGGCGATGGTCGGACTGTTGCAGGCGGCGACCGAGTCGAGTCAAGAGTCAGAACCCGAGGAAGCAGCACCGTCCCCAAAGCAGAAGAAACGGAAGGCCTCAGTGCGGCAAGCGACCGGCAGGGATCAGTCGACGACAGTAAACAGTGACGAGCGACGAAGTTGGGAGCCCATCAGGTGCTTTGCCTGTGGTGGCGAGGGCCACATCGCACGGGAATGTACGAACGCAGAAGCAAAGGCTCGTAACGACGCGTATCTAGCGGCCCGCGCTGAAGCGGAAGCCAAGAAGGCGAAAAACGAGTAACGGGCGTAGTCGGGGAGCGACTGCGTCCGGTAGAGAACTCGGTTCCCCGGACGACGACGCCAAGAGAGGTAGAGGGTGATGAGCAGACGGTAACAGTGAACAGCGACAAGACCGACGGGAGCAACGCGGCTGCGGTGGAAGCGGCTCGGGCTCATTTGGAGACAGAACTGACGGAGAGGAACGCCGACCAGGCGCGCAGGAACGTTAAGATGGTGACGGCGGCGTTGTATTACATGCGGCCGGTGGCGGAGGAAGGCGGCAAAGCGACGATGGTCGACGACGGAGCTGGGACTGAGGAAGGCGGCGAGCGACGGATGTCCACGGACGACGCAGTGACTGAGGAAGGCGGCAAACAGGGCGAGAACGGCGGCATGAGTGGTGGCGACACTAATAACGCAGAAGACCAGGAACCCGCCGAAACCGTGCAGGAAGTGGACGCAGCGACTGCAGAGGTCAGTGTGGCTTAAGAGCGCGCTGTTCGACGGAAAGCGAAGAAGGAGATGAAGCGGCGACGGGTACTAAACGCGCAGAGGAGAGCAGGGACGGCGAATAGAGCTGGCGATGGGTGGACGCAGCTATTGCGACACTGGACGCCGCACAACTGGATAGGCGACGACGACAGTCTGAGGTGGTGAGAGCCTCACTGGCTCAGCGACGGCAACAGTATCGTGGGATGCAGGTGTATTCGATGGACGAACGTGCTAGGGTGCGACTAGTGCAGCACCCACAGGAACCAGCAGCGGGTGCAACGCTGGATCCCGACGTGGAGGCGGACGTCCTGGCCGAGGATGGTCTGCCGACGGCGACGATGATGGTTGAAGGCGAGCGGTTGCCCGTGAAGCTTGACAGCGGTGCGCTGTACTCGGTGGCGGGTGTAGACTGAATGCTGCGGGGCGAGAAGCTTCGTGAACCGGCACCGGTGGCCCTCGTTGAAGGTTTTGGTGGGTTTGCTCTTGATGTACTCGGTTTATGGGCGTTCGAGATGCGTAACGTATTTGGGCAGACGATCACGGTGAAAGCATGCATCATTGACGGATGTACGGACGAGTGTCTGGTGGGAGTGGACTTCCTAAAGCAGAACAAGGCGACGATGGACTTCACGCGCAACGAAGTGCGTTACTACACGAGAAAACGAGCAGGTAGTGATCCCTTTTAGGACTGACGATGACGAGAGCGGTGCCAAAATAGCAGTGGTGCGGCTGATGCGCCGGACCCGACTACGACGGAGCGCAGTGACGCCGGTGGAGGTGTCAGTTGCAGCCTCGGATGGTGAAGAAGGACTGTTCATACCAACGCAGAGTTGTGGGGCTGTAATGATGGCCACAACGCTGACGCGGGTGAAGAACGGGAAGGCGTTGGTGCCGGTGGTCAGCACGCACGGAGGTCGTGTGAGACTGCCTGACAAGCGCGAGTTAGGCACGTGAATTCCGCTCGAAAAGCGTATGCAAGTACTGGAAATGGGCGGCGCAGTAGATCGCGACAAGGTGGATGAGTGGCAGGCTACGCTTGGTGACAACGAAACACCGTTGAGCAACGAAGATGAAGTTGTAATCAAGACGGAAGACGATGGTGCTCAGGCGCTGATACTGCAACTGCTGAGGGCGTACAGAAAGGTGTAAGAGGATACTGGTGATTGTCCGCCTATGACAACACTGAATGTCCAGCACCATATCGACACGGGAAAGGAGTCTCCGCTGATGCTGAAGCGACGACGACAAGCTCAGTCAGAAGACCTCATTATCGAGGAGAATGGTACGAAGATGCTGCGTGCTGGGGTGATTGAAGCTGGCGACGGTGCCTGGGGATTCCCAGTTGTTCTGGTACGCAAGAAGGACAGAGAAGTACGTTTCTGTGTGGACTACCGAGCATCGAACAAGATTACGATGCGAGACGTCTACCCGCTGCCACGGATTGACGAGACGCTGGAGGCGTTAGGAGGCGCCAAGCTGTTTACGACACTAGATCTGAAAGCTGGGTACTGGCAAATCGGAGTAGCGCCTGTAGACCGTGACAAGACGGCGTTAACTACAAAGCAAGGGCTTTATCGGATCGTGAGAATGCCTTTTGGACTGATGAATGCACCGTCCACCTTTCAACGGATGATGAACGGTGTGCTACGCGGGCTGACGTGGTTAATCTGCTTGGTATATCTTGATGACATCGTGGTGTTTACGCGTGGCAGTATGGAGCGGCACATTGTGGAGTTGGCGACGGTCTTGGAGCGGTTGTCGTCCGCAGGCCTGACCCTGAAGCTGAAGAAGTGCGTTTTTGCAGCGAAGTCCATGGAGTACTTACGACATGAGTTAAGTGACGAAGGCGTGCAACCGGTGAAGCGACTAGTAATTGCGGTGACGGAGTTTCCGCGATCTCGTGACCCAGTGGAAGTGAAGAGGTTTGTGCATTTGGCGGGCTATTACCGGAAGTTTATCGAGGCGTTCGGGTTGATTATGGCTCCAATGACGAGACTACTCAAGAAGGACGTTGCCTGAAGCGCAGGAGTTTGCATTTGAGAGGGTAAAAGCGGCGATGACTACAGCTCCGCTGCTAATCTATCCGTGCTTTACTCTCCCATTTCGAGTGGCGACAGACGCCAGTGCGGTCGGTCTGGGCGCGTGTCTTATGCAGGACCAGGGCCGTGGGTGGCAGCCAATCGTGTACGCAAGTAAGGTGAACAGTAATGCTGAGGCTAACTACTCCATCACAGAGCTTGAGTGTTTGGCGGTGGTATGGGCTGTCAAGTTGTTCCGACCGTACGTGTACGGCCGGGCATTCACGATTGTGACAGACCTCTCGGCACTGAAATGGTTGATGACGCGGCCCAACCTCGCGGGCAGGTTGCACAGGTGGTCGTTAACGCTACAGGAGTATGATTTTGAAATTGAGTATCGCCCCGGGTCCACAAACGTGGAGGCAGACGCTCTCTCTCGTGCACCAGCAGCGGTGAAGACGGTGACTGGACGGGGACAGCCGATCAGACGCACGCTGGTTGCGACCCCAAAGACGACAACGACGAATGAGGAGGCGAAGACGGAGGACGACGAACTGCCAATGGCTGAGACGGCGACAAGCGGTGACATCTAAAGGGAACTACGGAACCTGACAGAGGCGACAGCAACGACGGCGACGAGAGCGACGCGTATCGACAACGGTGGCGACCAGGCAGTAGCGACGACGGTGGAGTGGCCCGAGGACCGGCCATTGACACGAGCAGTACGGCGACGACTGGAGGCAGAAGCAGCGACAGCGAGCACGGCGGGAGTGAACAAGCAGCCGGACGGCAGTGTGACGGCGAACATGAACGACAGCGACGACAAGTTGCAACCGGCGGTAAGTAGCACAACGGTAGACGTGAACGGCGCAGGACGAGCGGAGACTACGGCAAACTCGGTGTCTGGAACGACACAACCAGGCCGAGGTAGCACACAACGGCAGCAAAGGACGACGAATGCAGTGGAATCGCGGCGGCGTACGGAGACGACTGGGACAGCTCGACCGGCACGGCGCGCGCACTGATTCAGGCCACTGCACGACATACTGAGAGCAATACGAGAAACGGGAGCGGCGCTGACGCGGTAGACGAGCAGCCACCGACGGAGATGACGCTGCAGGTTACGAGTGAAGAGGTGGCGACGGCACAGAAGCGCAGCAAGTTCGTGAAGAAGTTGCTGCAGGAGGGCACCTACAAGAAGATGTGAGTTGATCAGACGCACGGACTGGTGGTGATCGAGACGACACGTGGGAAACGTATAGTGCTGCCGCCGGCGATGTGGTCGGTAGTGTTTAAAGTGAACCACGGGTCAGTCTGGGCAGGGTATCTGCGTGGGCCCCACACCTATGGCCGCGTGGCGCAGAGGTACTGGTGGCCTGGGCTTCAACGAGAAGCTAACAAGTTTGTGAGGGGGTGTCCCGAGTGTGGGAGCAGGAAAGCGCGACCACGCGAGGTCATTCCTCCCTTGCAGAGTTTACGAGGAGGTGACGTTGGTGATCAATGGGCCTTGGGTGTGGCTGGGCCATTTCCTGTGGCTGGAGGCGGAAGTCGGTATGTGATTGCCGCACTTGAGTACGTTACCCGATACGCAGTGGCGAAGTGTGTGGCAGAGCATAAGGCGGTGAACATTGCGGCGTTCCTGATGAAAGAGGTGGTCCTTAGATTTGGCCCATTTCGTGAACTACTGACGGATGGAGCGCCTGAGTTGGCGGGCAAAGTGATTGAGTCGTTAGTGATGATGTTGCAGGCCAGACAGACAAACCCTGTACCTTACCGCCCACAGATGATAGGGCTTGTTGAACGATTTCACAGGTCATCAAAGGACTGTGTAGCTACCTACATGTCTAGCGAGCAGCAGAACGATTGGGACCTCTGGGTCAAGTTTGCAGTATATGCGTACAACTCGGCACCACCACACGACGGTGCGGCTGACGCCGAACGAGCTGATGATGGGTAGGCGCTTACGGGCACCTAATGAGCTGCTAAGTGAGACTGAGGTTACGGAAGCCGGAGACCTTCGGCATATCATGTGAGACTGGTGGAAGCGATGAGAAGAAGTCATGTGTGCGCTGAGGAAGCACGACAGAAGGAACAAGAACGACAGGCACGCTACTACAACCGAAAAGTACGGCAACGACGGACAGTCGCGGTGGGCATTCGCGTCTGGGTGTACAACCCGCCACGAGGAGCGAAAGCCACGTAGTTTGTTCTCCAGTGGATGGGCCCCATGCGGATAGTGGAGCCCGCTGGCTACGAGAACTTTGTCTTACGACGCGAAGATAAGACGGGAACGCCTGAGACGATGATAGCGCACTCTCCGTTCCTGGTGAGTTATTATTATTATCCGACGGCAGGGCTGGAGAAAGCGGCGCAGGACATTGACGACGAAGTGCTGTATGAAGAACAAGTCTACGATGAAGTTGAAGACGGAGGTGCAGTCGACTATGATGAGGAGACAGGAGCGCCTGTATTTGCAGCGACGGCAGGCCGGTATGCAGGTGCGACTGGAGGAGATTCGAAGAAGAGAAGCCGAGCAGTGGGCACAGAAAAGAAAACCTCGGTGCGAGTGGCCAGTTGGTGGAGCTACGACGACGGCGAAGACGGAATCGAGCTGGGCAATACGTCCTGGAGTACGAACTCCGCGGTAGCAACGGCGAGCGAGGGACGAAGCGAATTGTTGAGCGACGATGCGTGTCGGCCGAGGAGTACGATAAGCTGCTCGACGCCGACGGGGTCGTGGAAGACCCTGATGATGAGGAAGTCGTGTAAGGAGACGCGATCACGTTCGGGTGCAGCACGACAACAGAGTGACGAAGAACGGAGTGGCGTGCGCGAAGGCAGGCAGCTGCCGGATCACTGTAGGACGAACAATGAAGAGAACGACGACAGCTGGATGAAGAACCGCGGGCCAGACCCGGGATCTGTTGGGTCGACACAATGGTGTACGGCCAACGGAAGACAGAGAACGGAATCTGGTGTGGAGAAGACAGTACGAAATCTGCGGCGTAGAGCAGAGGACGAATTCTGCGGTGAAGAGCGCGGAACGAGAAACAGTTGCGGCGACGGAAGACCGAGTGCCCAGTAGCCGACCAGACGAGAGACGAACGCCAGTGAGTGACATGACCCGTACATCAAGCGCGCATTGGACCAGACGAACGCCACAAGCGACTTGACCCGAGCGTCGAGTGCGAGTTGGACCAGACGAGTGAACGGACGGACTTGGTGTACCGCGGCAACAGAGTTTGGTGAGTGAGCGGCAAAAGGAGCCATGTCTCCTCTGTGAACGACGCATATAGCGGTACCTCGAGGGTGCGCCGAGCTTGAGTGTCTAGTAGCAGGACAACTGGTCATTCGGGCACAACGGTGTCAACAGACTGAGTCGTAGGGCATTAGGTAGGACGATTGCATTTGATTGAGTAGTTGAAACGAAATAAAGTAATGTTCCTGTCTAAGAGGCAGACACCGGCGCGGAGCACGAATAGACTCCGTCGGCCATTCGGACTTTGGACGTAATCAGTGCGAGGCGACCAACCCTGGCGTGCAGGGGAGCCGAAGACACGTTACATATATGTAGCTGTAATATCGTAGCCGTCCAGCAGATACGTCTATAGAACTTTAGTATCGCAAAATTCGGATAGATGCAGCTCCCGGATAAATGAAGCACTTATTCAATTTATCTATCAAAAACAAAACAAAAATACACGTAGATCATAACCGACCGACTGGCCTTATTTACAGTCGTGCACCTCCAATTCGGCACCGGTATCAGTCGATACCCTGCCAGATTTTATGATTACGCGAATCGGATGCGCAATTACCTTTGCCCATCACCACCCTAGCAATTAACCTCAACGGTTTTCCCCTCCTCGCCGAGGGATGACACGCCGCATCGATCTGATTTTAAATTTTGGATCGGACAGTCTTCTTACAAACACACACTCTGATTGTTACCGCCAAATACAATGGGACATCGCCCTTCCTCCTACATGTCCCACAAAAGCAGTCTTTGTGCGAGAAGCACAAGTCAGATCCTGAATGCTCTCACTCCGAACTTGCTCGGAGCGCTTTAAGACCCCCCAACTTGGGGACCCCAAGCAGTAAAGCGCACTACCGTCCAGAGTATTCTTAAGCGGTCCGCGAAAGTTGCCGCCTTGCCACAAGATTATGCAAAAGATTGGCGTATATTTGGTACTGAATTAACAAATAAAATATCAGAGCACTGGATTTGCGTTTGTTTTTTGCTTTATGTTGTGCACTTATGCCCTGGCACTGTTGATATGGTCCGCCCTGCCGAATTGGAGGTGCACGACTGTATCACCATCGCTACAAAAGGTGTGAGTTAACTTGACATTTGTATCAAGACGAATACGAATGCCATAGATACTGTACTAACCTCGAAAAAAAAAAATTCCGAAAAGGGTGTTGTATCTACCCAGTAGATACCACCACTTAGTCAGCTATCTCGCAAATATCCAACTATGGTATGCATCATTCGTCCACCCGTCCACACAAACTACAGGTACATGTCGAAGGTCCTTGGTGAGTTGATTAGTGACACGTACGTAATCGCCAGCAGTAATCATGTTCAGCACAGTTCCAATTGTTGCTGTGGGAAAGTGTTGTAGACGGTACTGTGACTGATCCCAGTAAAGCGAAGACAAGAAGAAAGCTGGACCAGCACTGCTGGTCCAGCACACATCAAACTGACCACCAGCAAACACTTTTATACAAAAGAAATGGGCTAACATTGCAAGGGATTTGACCATCCAAGGTCACAAGGTCACCTTGGTTGGTCAAATCCCTTGCAATGTTAGCCCATTTTTCGCACACGCTCACCTTGAAGGTGAGCGTGTTCGAGCGCGCGTAGACGTAGCAAACCTGCGCGGGGTGCCCGAAGCACTGCTTCAAGCAGGGCCGCGCTGTATTTGCGGAGGCGGGTCCAGCGCCGAGGTCAACAGCGAGCCGCTCATTGCACCCTCCAGTACATCCAATCTTCAAATCGCGAGTGGAAGCGAGCCACGGGGCCATTCTCGAGTATCATAATACGACTAGGACGCTGCCTGTGAAGCTGTGGCCACACTATCGAGTGTGTAAATTGCCTTGTTGGCTTATGCAGCATAAACCAATCGACCACCAGTATTATACATGAAGGCACTTATTGCTTTATCTTTTAGGCAGTATCCGTTAGCACAAATTTTGCGGCACAAGCGCCACACAGATCTCGCATTACCGCTTTTTACAAGTTAAGTGAAATGTCAATGCAGGATCGCTGCCTGTCGAGACGGACTCTGCTCACCGTAACTGCCTTATCAAAGGAAAACAGCGCATGACACCAGCAGCATTTTGCGTTGCTCTTATCTTTGGCGCTTACCATGGGGAAAACTGTAACTTGCACAAGCGGATACCTATTGGCGGTCCTGGCGGGCCGTGGGCACGTGCTGGGAAGATCTTCCTCGGAAATGCGCAAGTCGACATTGGTGAATACTGCCATGTCAGTGAGGGATCTCTATCTTAAAAATGAAGCTATCTGGTTGGGTTGCGCAATATAAACAGACACGCATCGCGGAAACGGCGAGCTTGTTGGCTTGACACCGGCTGCGATCGGATCATTACAGCATGTACATGTATTACTAGAACTAGCAGCTTGCGGACTGGCGATCTAGTTAACCTTACTACTGTAGTACTACAGTAGTAGCTCTACTAATAGTGGTAGTTGACTAGCCGAGCACGAGCAGGTTCTTCGGCGCAATGAGCTCGCTTGCTAAAATAATTGGGGAAAGTGGGACACGAGTGAATTGGGGGTTTATTTATTTTGTTAAATATTAATACTACTTGTATTAATAATAAAACAATCATTCGTACATTCTCTTATCGATTTAGCACGTGCACCCCAGAATTCACTTTGAGGTTATTATTGACCCTTAAAAGTAGAGTATCTTGCTCTGTACGCATCTGCGTAAATATCGCCCAGCTCTTTTAGTCTGTCGCCACTGTAGCCAGCCTTGGGCAATTTGTTGATCCTGACCATACCTGGTGATTTGCCCTTCGTCAGCCAGTGATCCAATTTTAGGGATATATCACTCATACTGGCAGTGGCACCCCTCTCTTCTTTTTCTGCATAGTCGGTAGAGCCGCCGTCGTTCAACTTGTTGGGCCTCAAAAATCTCTTCACGCTACTTGCATCGATCGAGTTAGGCGGAGCTACCGTAGATTGCTTAGCACTGACGACGCCAGGATTCGAGAGAAGGACAGTAGAACAGACGAGAAGGGCGCAAATGAATCGCATGGGGTCGATTTAGGAAGGGAGGTCTAGACGGGAAATTCGGGAATGAGAGTTCAGTCTTGGATCGGGTAAAAATGAAAAGTCCACGACCTGCGTATGACGCCAGGGAATGCGTATTCCAACACACTACTCTATGAAAACCTACTGCTACGTGCGGTGTACTTAGACATTGTCTAACGCGTCACGTTATCGTGTTCGCAGAACTATGGTTCGGAGTAAGCGAAATACGCGCGAGGAACTCGAGGAGGCTCTGCACGAGAACGAACACATTAACACAACACCCATGCGGGAGGAAAAGGATGCACGAAAACGTCAGACCAAGCGCAGGAAGAAACGATACGATTTGTACAAAGAGCTGAAGACCCTCAGTATGCATCAAGAAGCTACGGCGGTTACGAAATTTACGGAAGGTCAAGCTAACGGTATTGAAGAGCGGGAGGAAAAGACAGAAGAGTCCGATCCTGTGGTACTTCAGCGCCAGTTTGCGTCTGAAATGGAGGCGGCGTGCCAAGCTGAAACTGAGGATACGGCTTTAATTACAGTACCTGTCGTATCTGGACCAGCGGTTCAAGAAGATGTCCCAGCCTCGGCTGCGACGCGAGCTCGCGACATAAGAGCTAATAGGACACTGTCTCAGGCAGATCGCGAACGCACACGCGACGCACACCGATCTCGAAAAAGGCGAATTAATATGACACTATCTCAGCGTGATCGTGCGAGGAAGAAAGACGCTGAGCGCAAACGTGCCCGGAGAGCTCAGTTACGCGGAGAAGAGCTTCACGAGCAGCGGGAGCCGAATAGACAGCAGCAAACAGCACACAGAGCGGAGCTGAGGGAACCAGAACAGGAAGCCGTACGCGGTCGAGACCACCTGCAGCATGCAAGTCGACGGGCACAGATGTCGGGACAGCAGCAGGAACATGCACGCGAGCTTAACTGTCAGCAACATGCGTATTGACGAGCAAACCTGTCGGACCAGAACATGGTGGCTGAACGCGAGCTGGACCGACAACGGCATGCTGGTCGACGAGCTGAGCAGACAGAAGACGAGCGCCAGTACGAGCTCTAGCGGGTGCGCACTAGACTGCAATGTGTCCGTCATGGGCATGCTCTTATTTCCCTCGCAGACTTCGACGCATCAAATACTAAGGGCTACGACGGGGTCAATGGTCGACACAAGCTCCCGGCTACAGCGGTTTGTCCGATCTGCAATGCTTGGAAGTGGCCTAGCGAGTCTGCAATATCATGCTGTCTGGCAGGCAGGGTAAAGCTGCCTCCACTGCACCCCGCGCCACCAAAACTGCTTCAGCTGTACGGAGATCCCGGGTTCCGCCGTCAAATCCGTGCATACAACCAAGCTTTTGCGGTTACGTCGATTGGTGCTTCGTGCTCAAACTGATCGTTTTAAAATGTACATCAAAACGAGAGCGTTGCAGGTACACACGGGGTGTACACTTATTGCATTCAAGGGGCTATGGGTACTACCTAGGGTCTCTCCTCCCCCACATAGACCGTCGGACAGGCGCACGGGTATCTCCAAAGTTTGCGCAGATCTACATATTGGATCCAGACATGCAACGCAGCGCGGAGCGACGTCTTGGTATATTAGCGGATCTGGATCGTGTTGCACTACTGGACATCAAGAAAATGATGGCAGAGCACAACCCATAAGTGCAACGGTTCCTCCACTTTGGGCAGCAAGTGCGTCAACACAACACGGAGGCTTCGGTAGACTTGGTCTTCCGTCTGCATGACAAATCCTCGCGACCGCGGACTCATAACCGCCCCACTGTGTCTGAAGTGGCTGCGGCCCTCTATGAAACGGGCCTAGAGTGTCCGTTACTAGCTTACACGTAACAATGAGGAAGCGTATAAGCTCCACGATAGTGAAACCAAGTGCTTAGTCTGAAGGAAAATCAACTCTCTTTTTATTTAGGTCCAGGGCAGCTTGCCCTGACCACTCAAATACACGTCAACTCCTTATTGGTTGATAATAGGTCTGACTCCCCATATATCAACCAAATAGGATGACGGCAGCTCAGCACACGCTAGCCGTGTGCTGCTGCACCTACTTTTGTAATATAAATCTACCTACTTATGTAATGGCGTGGCCCACTTTATCACCCCCCCTCTTAAAGTTGCACTTACGCAGCATAGGCGACGGGCGGAGAACAAATCAATCGAAAGGGAAACGAGAAGGAAATCGTGGCCAACCGGAACGAACGAGGCGGGGACGAGACAAACCCTGCGCCACGCAGGCGAAGTACATCGTGACTTGCACAGCAGACAGCCGGCGCGGACGATGGAACAGCAGCTGCTGATTCTAGGGACGGCGACGTCACTGATGAGCGCGACGACAGCGGCACGCGGCACCCACGTGATGGACGAAGTGCTGAGACCCTGGTCGCTGTATAACAACTCCGGAGCGCAAGATCTGGAGCCTCTGGACGAGATGAAGAACCTTTTCCGGCGTTTTCGTGCGCTGCGCCAGAAGCCGGTGGACGGCGTCGACCACAGCGCGCTGCAGGAGTCGTAGTGCGCCTTCATCCGGCGCTGGAACCGGACTCAAGAGCAGGAAGAGAGTCTCACCGACTGGATCACATACCGGGAAGAAATCATCGGGGGGGGGGGGGGCATTCCTTAAGCGAGCTGCGTGAACGAATCTGCGAAATAGCTTGGAACGCCGACGACCGTATCTGCTACGTGCGAGCTGCTGAAGGCTGCAGGAGGTGCGTGTCGTCCCGCCCGACTACGGACGAGTGGAGAGCCCATGCCATGCATCCTCTCAGTGATCACGAGAACGCCTGGATCCAACGTTAACGTCGTTCGTTGTCCGAAAAGGTCAGCATCACTAGTCGCGCCGGCTCGCGTCGACACTCATCTCTACGAAGCGCATCTCCGCCGCTCCATTGGGATTACGAGAGCTCGGGTCGTCGTTCTCGGTCGCGCTCGCGCGATCGCCAGCAGCGTCGTTCTCGATCACGTTTGCGTGGTCGCGCAGACTGGAGATCTCGTTCTCGATCGCCGCGTGATTATTCGCGGCGCTATCCGGAGCAGGAAGCCTGGAGTCGTACTCTTGGGTCACATCCGGGACATCGCGAAGGAGATTTGCGCGGGGCTCCCAGGTATCTTGGTCCGCCGGAAAACCAAGCCATCGTACCCTAGCGGCGCGCGGCAGGAGCCGTAAGACAGGTGGACATATGGCGCTGCCCCGACCGATGGGTCTTCGTGATCGACAACCTTCTCGGCTATCCAGCAGATCTCGCCAGCTGAGTCGACAACCGGCGGGGGACCATCCCGCTGATACGACTGACGCTCTGGGTGCCGCGAGGAAGATCTCGCGGGGAGCTTCTGGACGGCTTACCAGGCGACGGAGGAGGCTCAGGACGCGGCTGCAAAGGGCGCGAGGACTGCGACTGAGACTCGTCAGTCGAATAGGGAGCTCTTGGCGCGCGTGAGGCTTCTTGAGCGCGCGGTACATTGTCGTCTACAGAGCGGGACGGTGAAGCAGGCGCCTGGTGTGAATGGCGCGATGGCTCGGCGTGTGCGTCAGGCGGGGCGGCCACTATATGCGCCGGCGGCTGAGGAGACTGAGTCGAAGCAGGAATCGTAGCGGGCAGGTATTTCTTGAGTCGTCCGACGTAGAACGTCGGATGTAGCCGCCGCGACGTAGGGATATCCAGTGTGTAAGCCTGGCCAATAACCCTAGTCACCGTAAATGGCCCAATAAAGCGCGGTGCGAGTTTACTCGCGCCGTGGTTGGTTACGACAGAGTCTCTGATTCCTGAAGTCTACAGGAGCACTCGATCTCCTGTCTCGAACTTTACTGTGTATTTGCGGCCGCGCTTGTCCGTGATTTCCTTCTGCTTGTCAACCGCCGTCTGCATCGCGTCGCGGACGTAACGGGTGACTGCTTGGTGCTGGAGGAGGAAGTCCGAGACAGCGGTGTTGTCAGCCGGACGTGCCGGCTGCTTTGGCGCGTAGTTTGCTGATGGAGACACCGCGCTATCGGTGCTAGGACTAATCAGGGCACGATTCATCCACGAGGCGAGAGGGGACACCGCGTCGCGGGGTGTTGTCAGGATCTTCCTGACCTAGGCGTGTGTCACTACGTCAACAGTCGAGGCTGCACTCGAGGAGAAGTCGGCAACCGGTATGGAAACCGGTTGAGGATCCATTACCGGTGTTGGCGCAGAAGGCTTGTCAGCAACCGGTATGGTAACCGATTGTGGGTTCGAAACCGGAGTCGTCACAAAATGGTTGTCGCCACTTTCACCCCCACTCAGGGTGGAGCCACACGGCGCCGTTGGACGGCCCACGGTGAGGAGAGCTGGAACGCGAGGGTGCCGAGCGTTGTTGACGAAGAAAGGAGTCAGGCCAGTCGACGCGTGAGCCGCGTTGTTCAGAGCGAACTCAGCAAGCGGAAGGAACGAGCTCCAGCTCGTGAACGTAACTGCGAAGTACGTCCTCAAGGACGCGATTAACGCGCTCAGTTTGACCATCCGTCTCCGGATGAGCAGCCGTCGACATCAGCAGCTTTGTCCCTGATAGCTCGAAGATCTTCGTACAGAAAGCAGACGTGAACCCCGGATCGCGGTCCGAAACGATAGACTCGGGCATGCCATGACGACGGAAGCCTGCATCCACGAATTGCACCGCGGTATCGGCCGCGGTAATCGTATCCGGGACCAGGATAAGGTGAACCATCTTGCTGAACCTGTCGACGAATACCAGGACACCGGAGCGCCCGGCGGAGTCGGGTGGGAGGCCAAAGATGAAGTCCATCGACACCGAGCGCCATGCCTCGGTGGCCACTGGTAAGGGACGCAGGGGAGCCTGCGACGACGCGGACGGTTTCACGCGTTGGCAGATCTCGCAGGTCCTCACCCACTTGCGCACCCACTTATACATGTGGGGCCAGTAAAAGTCGCGCGACACCGCGGCGAATGTCTTCTCACGGCCCACGTGAGCGCTAAAAGGGGTATCGTGGAACTCATGGATGATCCGTGAGCGCAAGCCAGGGTCGTTGGGGCCCACTACACGCGAAGCGGTACGTTAACAGTCCGTCTTCAATCCGATACTTATCGATCTGATGGCGTGTGGAGCGGGACAAAGCACTCAGTGTCTTCTCACTGGGGGAGCGGAGGTGTTCCAGAATTCTCGTATAGACCGGATCGAATTCATACGCAGTCCGGATTTCGTCGCGCAGTGGGGTTTCTGGAGACACGCTCGTCAGGTTCAATCCCGACGCCAAGAACATAGCACAGTTGTCTTCGTCGTCTTCATCATGCAGCGGTTGTTGACCCAGCGAATCGCGTGGGTCGTTATCTGGTCGACGAGACAGAGCATCGGCAAGGATGTTGTTCTTGCCGGGTTTGTAGTGAACCACGAAGTTATACTCGGAGAAGAGCGACAACCAGCGAGCCATTCGCTGGGAAAGATGAGGGCTCTTCATCGCTGTCCTCAGCGATGCGTGATCGGTATACACTGCGAAGGTTTGCTCGCCGAGTAAGTACACTCTGAATTGGATCAGAGCGTAGTGCATCGCGAGAAGCTCCTTGTCATGGACAAGATAGTTGCGCTCCGCTGGCTTCATCTGTCGAGACTGATAGCTGACGACCCGTTCACGACCTTCGTCGTCAAACTGCATCAGCGCACAGACGATGGCAAAGTCGCTCGCGTCGCAAACGACGTGATATGATTTCGAGTCGTCGGGAAGAGCTAGGATCGGCGCCTCAGCAAGGCTCTTCCTCACTGAGTCGAAGGCGGCTTGGTGCGCGGGTGACCAGGCCCATGTGGCATCTTTCTTCAGAAGTGATGATAGGGGTTGGATCAGTCCGGCGTAATTCTTCGTATACTTGGGGAGATAATTCGCTAGTCCCAACCACTGACGCAACTCAGTGGGGTTCTTTGGTGTCGGCAATGCGCAGATAGAGGACACCTTCTCCGGGTCGGCGCGAACGCCATCCTTACCCACGAAGCAGCCCAGCACCGGAATCTCCGGCGCGCAGAAGGTACACTTCTTCAGGTTCGCGTACAACTTGTTCTCGCGCATCACTTGGAAGACCTGTTTTAAGTGCTTCAAGTGGACTTCGATCGCGCTGAGACCACCCTCAGCGCGGCTGTGCACGAAGATGTCGTCGAAGTAGCTCGGTGCGAAGTCGCGAAGCGGACGCAGCACATGCGATTAAATGTTGCGGGTGCATTCTTCAAGCCTTGTGGCATCACAAGCCACACCCAGAGCATACCGCGGGGGGGGGGGGGGGGCTGACCGCTGTCAGCGGAATGTCGCTTGGACTCATCAAGATCTGATAGAATCCGTCGGTCAAGTCGATGGCGCCGAAGATCCCACTGCCCGACATGGTGTCGAGCACCATGTCCTTCCGGGGACTTGGGGTTTGCGCAGGGATGGTCGCATCGTTCAACTTGTTAAAGGGATGAACGAGGCGCCATCCGCCTGTGGCCTTCTTCACACAGAACGTTGGACTCGAGTGTGGAGCGACACTCTCACGCACGTGACCGCTTTAAGGCGATTCTCGAAGAAGTCGTCGATGGCCTTGACTTGGTCTCGCGGCAGCGGCCATTGCCGCGTCAAACAGCACTTCGAACCGGGCGCGAGATCGATCTCGTGGTGGACGCCTCGACCGGCAGGCAGTTCGGCTGGAATCTTATCGGGGAAGACGTCCGCGTATTCGCGGACAGTCTCGTACACTGGATTACCAGACTCGCGCAAGGCCTCCCAGGACTGCTCTGCGAACCGCTCCTCGCGAGTTGACTTCGGTTCGGCGCTCTTTGGACGGGTGGTCATCATCACTGACGGCGTTTCTTTCGAGTGGCATAGACGAAGTGTCTGTGATCAGGCAGACCTGCTCAACCTCGCCAACCATGAGCCCATGAAGGAAGTTCTTCTGGGAGAGACCTGGAAGCCGGGTGATTGATTGACCGTCGCGAGGTGGACACGCAAGCTCGACGGTGCGCTGACGGCCCATGCCGCCGTCCACGTGCTCAATGACACAGATCGATTCCGGCTGTGAGGTATCCCTCAGTGAGGTTTCACGTCGTGGCTTCAAACGACGGCGCTTCGACTTCTTTGCCCGGCGCCTCTTGTGTGTACTCGAGGAGGAAGAATCGCTCTCACTGGACGATGTATCCCCCACTCTAGGCACTGGAGCTCACTCTCGACTGTGCCGGTCACACGCGGTGGCCACTGCTCGACCGCGTGATCGTTCGGCAGGAGCTCTAACCGCTCGACAACCGGCTCGGGTGACGGGAGCCTCGACTGCTCGACCGCTGGGTTGCTTTACGGGAACCCATGCTAGACCGCCATATTGCGCTGCGGGAATCCATGCTCTACCGCCATATTATGCTGAGGGAACTCATGCTCGATCGCTGTGGTGCGCCGCGGGAACCCGTGCTCGACCGCAGTTGTGCGCTGCGGGAAACTCGAAAGGAGAAGCGGGTATTGGAGGGGATCATAGTCGGCGTGAATTTAATACAAACATAGCAGCCTTTGATCACGTGTAAAGAGTAGTAGATCCCGAGGCTGAGCCAGGTTGCCATCCTCAATGAGTGTAGTGGACATCACCATTACATAAGTAGGTAGATTTATATTACAAAAGTAGGTGCAACAGCACACGGCTAGCGTGTGCTGAGCTGCCGTCATCCTATTTGGTTGATGTATGGGGAGTCAGACCCATTATCAACCAATAAGGAGTTGACGTGTATTTGAGTGGTCAGGGCAAGCTGCGCTGGATCTAAATAAAAAGAGAGTTGATTTTCCTTCAGACTAAGCACTTGGTTTTACTATCGTGGAGCTTATACGTTTCCTCATTGTTACGTGTAAGCTAGTAACGGACACTCTAGGCCCGTTACACCTGGTAGCACTTTGTAGTCCTTCCCATGACCAAGTTCACAATGAGCCAAGGCCAGACGTCTGAAGCTTCAGGGCTAACCCTGCAGCATGCTGATTTCCCTCTTTTCACTCGTGTCGAGTGGAAAGCCTTTCACCGCCTTGCGGCGAAAGGTTTCCCACTTGTTCGGTGAGGCTGTTGTCGCGTCGCTGCTGAGCTCAGCGACTCCCGATCAACAACGTCAAGCAGCTCAAGGGTTCATGAAACGCGAGCTCGCCGACGCGAATCGGCGAGCGACAACTTCCTCGTGTTCCTCGAAGAATGACATTGTCAAGCTGGAGACGTCAACCTACTCCGGTGAAGGAGCGGATCGCCTTCCGTTGAGCCCCTGGTTTCGCAAAATCGACATCGCTATCGCCTCGAGGATGATCGAGGCGCAAGGAGCGAAAGTTACCTTCTTACTTTCCCGACTGGCCGGGAAAGCCAAGGAGTCGGAGCTCGGCAAACCGGTCGTCAGCAACGATGAGCTTTCCACCCTGGAGACCCTCCAGAGTGATCTTCGTCTCGCCTTCGAGCCTCCACAAGACGAGTCCAGAGTGCGCGCAGTGTTCTTCGCTCTGCGACAAGGCAAAATGACCATACGCGACTACGTCCAGAAGACTCGCCACCTCGCATTCTGCATCGTCACCGATCCGATTGACATGGCATCTCAAGTCCACGTCTTCGTGTTCAGCATGCATGAAGGCATGACGCGATACTGTCTGACTTGAGCGGAACCCTCCTCTCTCGAGGAGGCATTTGCTCTCGCACTTCGTGAAGACTACGTGGTGGCTGCGTCGTACGCGCGGGCAATGTCCGCGGAAGCTCACGAGTCAGCTCCGGAGCCGATGGAGCTCGATGCGATTGACACGTCGAGCAACCGCCGTTGTGCGGTCCCTCGTGAGAATGGTGGTCGTCCCAGCCGATCCCTCACTTGCTTCCGCTGTCGGAAGGTTGGACATTGCGCGGCTGAGTGCCGCGCGCCCGCGTCAGTGCTCGCGCATACTGTCGATGCCTCTCCTACCGTTCAGCCAAAAAACGGTCATGGCCGGTAGGTGCGGGGCTCTCTACTGGGTGGAATGGAGGCCCGGGTCCCCCGGTGGCAACCCAACCTTTTAGCCCTCGTGTGCTACACGCACACTTCAATGCCACCACAGCGTCGGGCGACTCAAGACTGATCATAATCAGCCTCCATGTCGCTGGCGCCCGACGTCCACTACGCGCGCTTGTGGACTCAGGAGCGACAAACAACTTCTCCCGTGAGTGGTGTTTGTCGACGCTCCCCAGAGAAATCGCTGTCCGCAATGGTCGCGGACAGGTTGTAGTCAAGCTTGCTGACGGGAAGCCGGGACACGTCGCGCGGCGCGAGATTACGTTGCCGTACACATTCGACGGCTTGCGCAGCAATGACGACTTCCTCGTGATTGAGATGAACTACGCGTTTGATTGCATCCTGGGTATCCCGTGGTTGTCACGGTATCAACCAAAGATTGACTGGTTAAACACCGCAGCGGTTTCGACGTGAGCGAGGTGTTCACCCACCTTCTGGTTGCCCAGAAGGACTGACCCCACGTCACCGTCGTGGACGACCGGTCCACGACGCAGGATGTACACAGAGTGAGCGATGGCCCTCTCGGCACGGCTTGCGCAGTGCTGTTGCATGAAGCCTCCTCGCGGCGAGGCGAGTACAAGACCACGATGGCGGAGATGGGCTGGACCTACACAGATGCGCTCGCGAATGGTGCTGAGTATCGAAACAAGAAGGCGATGTCGCTTCGTGAGCCCGTCGCGTTCCGCCTTTACCAGAAAGTGGAGGATCAGACCGCTCTCCACCAAGATGGGAGTCTATTTCAACAGTGGTGTGTCGATCAGTGTGCAAAATGTGAGCAAGAACAACTTCGCTGGGTGGCCACCAATCAGAAAACACTTCGCGCCGATCAATACAGGGGTGTTCAAGACGCTTTGCTCAACGAAGATACTTTGGCTCTGGCGGAAGGAGAAGTGCTGCTGTCGGAATATGACCGTGCCCAGAACGGATTGGTGCACCCGGACCGGGACGGAGGCAGCAGAGGACGACCTAACCACTTTCTTAATCAGGTTGGCAAGCGTATCATACTTATGGCTTCGCACCTGGGTAGCCCGCGGTCCATGTACAGGTCGTATCAAGCTTTGATGGCAATTGTACGGGAGTATGGACGGCCCGACGACTTCCTGACTGAAACGTGCAATCCGAAGTGGGACGACATTCTTGAAGCAATACTATCCGAGACCCAGACAGGTCAAGGTCGACCAGATATCGTGGCTCGCGTATGGCAGCGGAAACAGCAAGCGACGCTTGCTGATTTAAACAAGGCGTTCTGGGGCGAGTGCGTGCGCGGATTTACATTGCCGAGTTTCAAAAACGAGGGCTCCCCCACGCTCACGTACTGATTAGTTTGGCTGACGAAGACAAACCACGAACCGGCGAGGTCGTAGACAAGATGGTATGCGCTGAGATCCCAGATCAGGATAAAAATCCTCAGCTGTATGACTCAGACATGTCATGCATGCTACATGGTCCATGCGGGCCTGCAAACCGTTCCTGCGCGTGTATGAAAGCCGGCAAGTGCACCAAAGGATATCCGAAGCCTTTAGCAGTAGGTAAACAAGCCAATGCCAATGGGTATCCAGTGTACAGACGACGTCGACGGCAAGAAGGTGCTCTAAAGTTCAAAGGCAGAGAATACGACAATGCTACGATCATCCAGTGGGCTGTACCGTACAACCCGTACTTATACCAGAAGTACAACTGCCACATCAATGTGGAAGTGTGCACGGATATAACTGCGGTTAAATACCTGTACCAGTATGTGTACAAAGGACCCGACATGGCTATACTCACTATGGAAGAAGTCCGAGGAGGGCAGCAGAGTGCACGTCGAGAACCAAATGAGATTCTACGTTTCTTGAGCGCTCGGTACATTTCTCCGGTGGAAGCTTGCATGCGCCGGCTCGATTTCACGATTCAGGGGAAAACCCATGCGGTTACTCAGCTAACGGTTGATCTCGAGATAGGCCAGACGATTTGCTTTCGCAAGGCAAAAAAACCCGGAGGCGGTTTTGGAACGTGGTAATCACACGATGCTGACCCGATTCTTTGGGTTGTGTGCGAGTGAAGAGCCTCAGAACGATATTGCCAGAACGATGTTGTATCAGGACACCCCCAAAGAGTTCTGCTGGAAAGCGCCGGAGAAAGGTCAACCGAAAAGGTGGGTTCGCCAGAAGCAGTATCAGGCTACCGTTGGTCGCATGGTTCACGTGTGCCTCGCGATATTGAGCGGTTCTATCTTCGGCTACGGCTCTGTCAGCGTAGAGGCCCAACGTCGTTTGAAGACTTGAGAACGGTAAACGGGATTGCCTGCCCCACATTCCAGATTGTGGCGCGGGAGGCAGGCTACTTGGAAAATGACAACGAGTGGGTTTTGGTCTTGACGGAAGCGGCTGAGTTCGAAATGCCGTATCAGCTGCGCCAGCTCTTCGTCACCATTCTGGTGTATTCCGCTCCGGCAAATGTTGGTGTTCTATGGGATCGGTTTTTCGCTGAGCTTTCCAAAGACTTCGCACGCAAACATCAGGCTTTGATAGTCGGCGCTTGTAGAATTTGAAACGCTTATGAGCATTCAAGAACTACTTCAAGCGCGTGGGTATGCGGTAGCTGACTTCGACGAGCTTCCTCAGTTGGGGTCGTTCCCAACATTGATTCGTGAATCGCTTTGCCAAAACGGATTACTTCGACGTGAGCTCACTGGATACGATGCGTCAGCTTTGGAGGCGATTGTAAACACAGAAGATCTGTTAAACAAAGGACAGCGGGTGGTTTACGACCAGATTATTGAAGCGGTAGACTGTCCTCAGGAAGGCAAGAATTTTTTTTTGTCGATGGCCCGGGTGGTACTCGAAAATCTACACTGCTTCGAAACATACTGGCCAAAGTCAGACTCTCGGGGAAAGTCGCCATCAATGTGGCGTCTAGCGGTATTGCCTCGCTCTTACGCATTGGTGGTAGGACGGCTCATTCTACATTCATGATTCCTTTGAAATTGAACGAGAGCTCGACGTGCAGTATCAGGAAGAACTCCCATATTCAGAAGTTGATCAAGCATGCAAGTTTGATTATTTGGGACGAAGCACCTATGGCCCATCGCCACGCATTCGAGGCAGTAGACCGAACACTGCGGGATAACTTGACAGCGACACCGAGCCTTTTGGGGGGAAAGTGTTTGTACTTTCGGGAGATTTCCGCCAGATTCTCCCGGTCATGAAGAATGGAACACCCGTCGAGACAATTAACGCTTGGCTCAAGTCCTGTAGGCTGTAACTCCAATTCCAGACGTTCTGGATTACGGAAAAGATGCGAGTGCACACAGCTGATACTGCAGACACTGCTGAGGAAAAAATGTCTGCGTTCTCCGAGTTTCTGCTGCAAGTCAGGGAGGGAAGGCATTATGTAAATCCTTCCCTAGGAATAGATTACATGGAGATTCCACGCGATATGCTGATTGAGAATCCACCTGTGCCTGAGGATGAGGACCAGAAAATTCGTCCTGGCGTTATTCCAAGAGGCATGGATCGGATCATCGACGAGATGTATGGCGAGATTAACAACCCCGAGGTTGCTACCGATGAGTATTTCGCTAACCTTACGATCCTCACGACCACCTACGCAATCGTGCACCGCATAAATGAAGCGGTGACCGATCGATTAACTGGACAGGCGTGGGAGTATATATCTTCCGATTCTGCATAAGACGACGGTGACGGCAATTCCTTTGAGCTGGAGGTACTCCACTCGATAAATATCTGTGGAATGCCTCCCCACAAGTTGACCCTCGAGGTAGGAATGCCTATCATGATGATGCGGAACCTGAATCCAGATCTAGGGCTGTGCAACGGAACACGGCTTCGAATCGTGGTCCTCAAGCCACATGTCATCCACGCCACAATCATGACCGGTGAGTGACAAGGGCAACATGTGTTGATTCCCCGCATTGTTTTCAGTGACGGAGACATTCAAGGCTTTCCGTTTCATTTGAGACGCAAGCGGTTTCCTGTCCAACCGGCTTTTGCGATGACCATTAACAAAGCGCAAGGACAAACGGTGCAGTACTTGGGGCTATATCTTGCTACGGCTTGCTTCTCCTACGGGCATCTGTACGTTGCGATGTCGCGAGTTACTTCAAGATCAAGATTCAAGGCGCTGGCCGAGTACCCAAAGCTGGAGGAGGGGGATGGGGTTTACGTCTATAACATTGTCTACAGGCAGATCTTTGGTTCGGAGTAGGAATGTCCAATTTCATATGCATTTAATACATCACGTTTACGCCGGAGCGCAGCGAAGGCTAAAGCCCATTTCCCCTGGACTAAAACCTGCCTCCGCCGCGTAGCGGCGGCGGCCGACTTGTAACGGGGTACGTAGCCCTAAGTGTACCCTGGTTACATGAAGTGTGACACTACACACTTCAGGAGTATGACACGTCATACTTTGGGATATTTGGAACAAAGTACCGAGGTCGTTCAAAGCCAACCATTGGTTAACGACATTGCATTTCTATAGGTGACTTATAGTTTGTATTAAGCCCAAGCTTTATCTACCTATAAATATACTCAGTTTACATTCTACCTTAATTAGGTCACTTCGCCCTCTTTTAACTAAAGAGGGGATCTGTGAACTGCCGTTCACTGAGAGTTTGTATACTCTCGGAAGATAACTTCCTCTAGCGCAAGGTGCTGTGTGACCCCGTCAGACTTGGTAGCACTTGTAGTCAATCCACGTCACCGCAAGTAGACTAACTGAACCTCTCCGAAGTTCGTCGCCATGGATAGGAGCGACTTCTCGCATATGAACGACGCTAAGTTCGAGTCGGTTCAGAAGATGGTAGGCATCTTCGGGATGGAGGCCCTACAGAGCCTGGTGGTGTCAACACCGGCCGAGCAGCTCGAGCGCGTCAATGCGTTCGACGCGTACGAGCAGGGCCTCATCGCGCATGTGCGGGAGAACCTGCAGGCTCCGGCGGCGGAAGCAAACCCGCCTCACCCGAAGCCAATACGGCTGAAGGTTAAGCCGTATGAAGGGAAGGAAGGCGAGAACCTTCACTTCTGGGTCCGAGAAGTAGAGCTTGCGATGGACGCGGCTCTGATCTCGACCGAGCAATTTCGTGTTGCTTTTGCACTCTCCAACCTTAACGGCCGTGCTAAGAGCTGGGTGTACACACGGGAAGCAACATCCCCTGGATGTTTCACATCCTGGACTCATCTGTGCGAGCAGCTCCGAGCCGCGTTCCTCCCGGCGAACTACGAGTACCGCCAGCGTTCGCGCTTCCTCTCGTGTAAACAAGGGAGGCGTGAACTGCACGAGTACGTGCAAGAGATACGGGAGCTCACGGCGTCCCTAGTGGGAAACCCACTCAACGAACACATCAAGATGACTGTGTTCATGGACGGCCTTCGAGTAGGCCCCGCACGCACTCAGCTGTTCCGGGTGCAGTCAAGCACCCTTGAAGAGGCGATTCAAGTGGCTCTTCAAGAAGAGTACAGCCATCGCCAGGCACGTACGCCGGCCCCAGCGTGGCCTGGGAGTTCCTTGTCGGCTCCCGGTCGAACGAGCCCCAACGGACCATTTCCCATGGAACTCGGGTCCGCCGAACAGCGTGACATCCGCTGCTTCGGCTGCGGGAAGATGGGCCACTTTAAGCGCGACTGTCCCGCGGAAAGACTCCGCAAACGGTCCTTCCCCAAGCCCGTCCTCAAGGGTCGCTGGCAGAAGCCAGGATCCCGGGGACAGGGGAACGCCGGGAACCAGTAGGGGCGGGGCGCCCTACTGGGGAAGAACTAAGTCTTCGTGATGGGTGCGCAGGTGGCGCGTACCACGGGGACTTAGCCCCGGAGAGTCTTCGCACTCTCGAATCGGCGAAGAGCAGCGGCGGGTTGCTCGTAGTACACGGTCGTGTACGGGGATACGATCATTCCTTTAGAATCTTGATCGATTCTGGGGCGTCGAAGAGCTTCGCACGCCGCCAGACAGTTGCTCGTAACAGCAACAAATTGTCCGATGCTTTGAGAGAAAGCAAGGGCAACGGGACGGTTTCAGTGCGACTGGCCGACGGGAAGGTCGTCACTGTCCCCAACGGCCAAGTGGATCTGGCCGTCAAGTTTGAAGACTTTGACAGCCTCGAACAGCTCACTGTTCTCGATATGGATCCATATGATATGATCCTGGGCATGCCCTGGCTTGAGAAGCACGAGCCCTGGATCGACTGGAGAGGCAAGGCAATCGGTGCCAGCCGCCCTGCGCAGTCCGACAGAGCATTGGTGAGTCATGTTCCCACCTCTGTCAGGACCCGGGGCGCCCGCAAGGACTGCCAGGGTACCAAAGCATCCGGCAGATGCTTGGGAGTCGTCGACGTATATGACGACTCCAAAGATGATTTGATGGTGGCAACGCCCAGAAGAGGCGCTGGCCAAGTGGGTAACTTAGGTCCACAGGCGGGTAACTTAGTTCCGCAGACAGCTGCAGCTGTCACGAACACTGAGAACAGCGTGTTCAGAGTGGGTAACAGAGTTCCACTCACGGTCGCCCAGACCTTAACTGAAAAGGAAGACGTCGGATACGCTTCCTGTGTGGGTAACCCAGTGCCACACGCGGTCGCCCAGACCTTAACTGAAAAGGGAGGCGTTGAACACGTTTCCTGTGGGGGTTACACAGTGTCACACGCGGTCGCCCAGACCTTAACTGAAGCGGAAGGCGTCGAACACGCTTCCTGTGTGGGTACCACAGTACCACACGAGGCCACGAGTGCCTCGAATGTCGTAGCGACAACATCCCTAGACGTGGGCAGCAAAGCTCCACGTCACGGTCGCCGTCGTCAACGACGCCGCCGCCGCCTTAAGTCATATCCGAACTTCGTCCCGATCGACGTCGATTCAGGCGACTCGGAGCCTAGGGCCCGGGCTCCTTCGACAAGGCCGGTGGAAGAGTGATATCGCATCTTCGATGGCGAGACCGGTTTACCCCTCAAGGCATCTGGTGTCCACTTGGAACCGTTGCCAGAGGTTGCAGAGATACTGATCTTCGATGAAATGGCGGCTGAGTCTTTCCTGGCCAACCTCAAGGCTGGAGAGATTACTGAGATGGTGCTCATGAGACCTGAGACCACTCGGGAGGAGCAGAGCTTCTCCTCTGTCTTGGACGAGAACGTCCTGGAAGCCCTCAACAAGCGGCGCCAGACGCGCTTGGGTTCTGAGATCCTTAAGAACCTCAAGGATCTGGTGTATCCTTTGGTGACGGAGTATGCGGACGTGGTGAACAAACACCCACCGACCCAACTCCCACCGGATCGAGGCGTACGGCACGATATTGATCTCATGCCTGGTACAAAGTATTGTGTCGCGAGGCAATGGCCTCTCCCGCGCGAACAGTGCGAGGTCAGTGATGCCTTCTTCGCCGCGAAAGCGAAGGCAGGCTTGGTGCGGGAGTCGAAATCCCCGCACTCGACGCCGACTTTCTGCGTTCGGAAGATGAACGGAAAGTGGCGTGTGGTTCACGCTTATAACAAGCAGAACAACGCAACGGTGCCGGCCCAAACACCAATCCCACGAAAGGATGTGTTGTTGAACAACATGGCCGGGAGCGTGCTGTACAGTGCGCTAGATTTGGTAGACGGATACTACCAAATCCTGATGCGAGAGAGCGACATCCCGCTCACCGCGGTAAGCACTCCAAGCGGCATGCTTTGGGAGTGGCTCGTCATGCTGCAGGGCCTGTATAACGCCCCGGCGACGTCCAATCGCCTGGTGACGCAATTGTTCCGCCCTTTGCGTACCTTCGTACAGACGTACTTCGACGACATATTCGCCCATAGCCGTGCCGAGGGAGGCAAGACGGCCATGAAGATGCATCTAGGACACCTCCGTCGCGTGTTGGACGTGATGCGGGCGAACAATCCCTACGCCAACATCGCCAGTGCGTTTTCGCGTCACCAGAGATTAAAGCTCTCGGTTGCTTCGTAAGCAACGTGGGCGTTCGAGCATACCCAGACAAGGTCAAGGCCGTAACAGCATCGCCGATGCCCCGATCCCAGAAGGATCTTCGAAAGTGGTTGGGCTTGGCCAACTACCTTCACAAATACAGCGCATGGTACGCGGGCTTCGCTAAGCCCTTGTCGAGCCTCCTTCAGAAGGACGTCGACTGGCGCTGGGAGCAAGAGCACCAGGATGCTTTTGACAGCATCAAGGCCAGTCTCCAAGAGGCAACTGTCCTGACCCTGCCGGACGAGACGAAGCCGTTTAGCGTCGTCTGCGATGCCTCCGATTACGCCATCGTATGTGCATTGCTGCAGGCCGACACGGCTGGACACGAACGAGTCATCTCGTTCCATCCCAGGCAGCGCAAAGCCGCCGAGCAGAACTACCCTGTCCACGAAACGGAGCTCCTGGCAAAAAAAAATGCCCTTGTGAAGTTTCGTGTTCACCATCTGGGATCTCGTCCCTTCGTGATCTACACAGACCACGCATCCTTGAGGACGTCGACTTACTCGCCTCACCTCTCCCAAAGGATGGCGAGGTGGCTGTCCTTCTTCGCGGAATACAACTTCCGCGTCGAATACAAGGTGGGCAAGCTCAACGTGCTTGCGGACACCCTCTCTCGGCGTCCCGACTATGAGTTGGCCCACATCACACGGGTGACAACGGATCTATATGATCGGATACGCATGGCGTATCGGGACGATGAGGCTGTCGCGCCTATTGTCAAGTTCCTTATGGCAGGAACAAACGCGAAGTCCGACTGGCTCTCGTCGCGACAGTGCTCACGGCTCCACCGATATGAGTTGAAGGATGGCCTCCTCTATTACCGGGTGGAGCCAGTGAATCTCCACGGGTTGTCGTACCCAACGACGAGGATGTGAAGTTCGATATCCTCGCGGAGGCGCATGACGCGCCCTCCAGCGGGCACTAAGGCCGCGAGAAGATCTTTCTGTCGGTTTCTCAGTCCTTCTGGTGGACCCACATGTACAAGTGCGTCGCCCGGTACGTTAAGACATGCGAAACATGTCAGCGGGTCAAACCCGCAGGGCACTCTTCGGCTCCACTACAGAGCCTGACTGTACCGGCTGACTGTTGGAAGTGGATGAGTCTTGACTTCATCTTTGGGCTTCCCGCCGACGGACACGGCAACATCGCAATTTTAGTGTTCGTGTGTCGGCTGAGCAAGATGGTACATCTTGGTTCGGTTCCCGTCACTGTTACGGGCGAACAAACCGCAAGGTTATTCGTTGATGGCGTGTTCTGCTATCACGGTCTCCCGGAGACGATTGTCTCGAACTGAGACCCGCGGTTCACGGCTGCGTTTTGAAAAATGCTGTTCCCTTTGCTGGGAACCCGTCTGCAGATGTCCACTGCGGACCATCCGCAGACAGACGGCCAGACAGAGCGCGTCAATCGAGTGCTCGAGGACACTCTGCGCAGTGTTTGCGCGGCACCACCACGTACGTGGTCGACGCAGCTTCCAGTTGTTAAGTTTGCGCTCAACAACGCGGTGCACGCGTCCACAGGGCTCACGCCGTTCTACTTGAACGGCTTCCGTCACCCCAGAGTGCCTCTCACTCTTCGAGGAGACACTGACTCCTCTATTCTAAGTGGGGGAGAGGCTCGGAAAGCGCTTTCCTCCCAGGTCTCGGATGTGAGACCGGTTTCGCTGCGGAAACAAGTGGAATCTTGTATGGATACCAAGCTGAGCGTTGTCAGCAGGGTCCGCGATGCCGTGGCAGCGACCCAGGATAGACAAAAGGAGTACTCCGACAAACATGGAAGATGAAACTTAAGTATATTTAAGGTGGGGGACTTAGTGTTGCAAGACACGAGGAACCTACCTCTTGACATTGTCAGCTCTGTCGGCAGCAACAAGCTGAAGCACCGTTTCATCGGACCATTTGTAGTCCTGGCCAGACATAATGCGTCGTACACCATCGACCTGCCAAAGTCAATGACGACGCACCCGACGTTCTATGTTGGACGTCTTAAGCGGTACTTTGATCCGCAGGGGGTCGCTGACTCGCAGACCCACCTTGACTCAGCTCCTCGAAGCGACGGCCGGTCACAGACGTCGACGAGGACGTCGGAGCAAGCCTCGGTCGGAACGGCAAGACTGCGGTCCAGACCGTACGCCGGAGGGGCTCCGTACGAACGGACCCCGGCGCCATACGCCGAGTACGCTGAGTACGCCGGGTACGCACCATACGCGTACGTCTGGGAGTGTGCCGCATGCGGCTCCGGACGTGGCAGCAGAGCCTCGATCCATCGGATCATGCGAAAGGCCTCGGCCAGATCGGACGAAGAGGCCTGGCGATCCACCCGCAGGTGCAGGCTCGCGACTTCTCGCTCGAACAGGTCCAGGCGGCCCGCAAGACGAGCGAGCCCGCCCTGATTCCCGGTCTGGGCGGCATCATCACCGCCAGACCCAAGGCCAAGTGCAATCTCAAGCACGAGGATATTTTGATGGAGGCGGTCAGCCTCAGGGCCCTGTGTCGGACCCGCAGTCGGAGCACTCGGACGAGAGTGGCGTTCGGGAGGCGCCGAGTATTCGAACTCGTACGAGGGCACCTCCGCCCCCGCTTGACCGGAATGGGGAAGTCCACTTCCACGTGGAGCGGATCCTCCAGTAGCAACGGCGTCGCGGTAACCGACAGCTCCTCGTGAAGTGGAGGGGTTATGTCAACTCTGAAAACTCGTGGGAGCCGATTGAACGGCTCCTGATTGACTGCCCGAAGGCTGTCGCAATCTGGGAGCAGAAGCGGCGGCAGCTTCATAAAGTGGTCCGGGGCTTCTTGCCCGAACGGGGTACGGACGATGAATACATTCCGTACCCGCGCTCATCGTGAGCGCTGGAAGCCGCACGCTTCAGGTTGTCCCTTGGCAGCATGCACTTGCTGCCCAAGTGGGCAAACCGAACACGAAGATCACGCTGGTCCAGGATGCGGGACAACAGCTGATCTTCATGGAGTTCCCTAACTCCGTGGGTGAGTACTTAAGAGACTCCACCCATGCCCAGAACATATCCCCACAAGAACACCACGTGGGTCAGTTCTCGGGCATAACTTAGGGGTGTCCCCAAAGAGGATAGAGACCTCCCCGGGTCTCGGGCTTCTGACGACAAGTCGTGAAGTCCTTAAGAGGAATGCGATGTGGCGCGAGAAGCACACACCGAGCAGCCTCCAAGTTGTCAACGAACAACTGTTCTTTCTGAACAAGGGCACGTTCGTAGATGCCCCTAGAAGTGTGGCCGCCCACAAGGCCACGAGGAGCGACGAGAAGCTCTCAGAAGAGGGCAGCCTCAGAGCTTTCCTCGGGAGGCCAATATTCTCTTGAGTTGATGGCAGCTCCCTGGCTGACGGGTGCCACCACCGAACCCCCACGCACACGCTGAGCAGCTTGGAAATCCTCCTGCTGCTGGTCGATGTCATTCGTGACCTCCCGGGGCTCAGAAATAGCACCCTCCTCCTCCTCTTCTTCCTCTTTCGCCTCCTCTTCATCCGAGGTGTCGACGATACTCTGATAGGAGTGTTGATTCTCCTTCTCCTCGCGGAGTGGAGACTTAGAGGCTGTACGCTTTTTTGAGGGCTTGGCGCCTTCGGCTTTAGAGGCCTTAGCACGCGCAAGACCGTCGTCAAGCAAGAGACTCCCCTTAGCCTTGACGGCCGGACTCTCAGAGCGCACAGACGTCCTGGGACTGTGACCATCTTGATCACTAGCGCGCGACTGCACGCTGTCATCCATGTGCTCACTGGGCACTGGGCTGTGTCCTCCCACAGAGCCCGCAGTAGCATCGTGCGTGCTCTCGGACTCGGCTTCGTCCTGACTGCCAGAGTTGAACTCACGTTCTACGAACCGAGGGCTCGGACGGTTGTCTGGAGAGGCCGATGGCGACGGGCTGCGGCGCTTGCTCGCGCGCTTGCCCATAGCCGCGTCACCCGAGGAACCGATCGCCTCGGCGGCCACCTGAGTAGCCTCGTTTAGGGCTGAGCCTTTGCCGTGAGGCTTAGTGCTCTTGGCTTGCGCCTTCCCGGCAGCAGCCTTGGAGCGTGTCTTAGCACCGCTCTTTGCAGTGCCACGAGGCATGGAAAACGGTCGAAATGGAGACCTTGAAGAAGAGCGCAAAGACTGCTGCTCGAGGCTCTAACTGTGAACTGAGCCTCCGCCGCGCTCGCGCGGCCAAGTCGATGGTTTTCGACTTTGAGAATGAGAGTTTGTGACGAACACCTCTTCATTCGGCTTGGTCGTAACCCGGACCTAAGTGGGGGGAGGATGTAACGGGGTACGTAGCCCTAAGTGTACCCTGGTTACATGAAGTGTGACACTTCCCACTTCAGGAGTATGACACGTCATACTTTGGGATATTTGGTACAAAGTACCGAGGTCGTTCAAAGCCAACCATTGGTTAACGACATTGCATTTCTATAGGTGACTTATAGTTTGTATTAAGCCCAAGCTTTATCTACCTATAAATATACTCAGTTTACATTCTACCTTAATTAGGTCACTTCGCCCTCTTTTAACTAAAGAGGGGATCTGTGAACTGCCGTTCACTGAGAGTTTGTATACTCTCGGAAGATAACTTCCTCTAGCGCAAGGTGCTGTGTGACCCCGTCACACGACTAGTCCTAAACTATCAATGCTAGCACGGTGTCTGTCCGTCCGTCACACGAAACGCTCAGGTTTTTTAGCGTTCTCATTGGCTGTCAAGCGGAGCGAAGGCGGCTGCGATTGGTCGAAATGTGACATTAATGAGTGGCTGAGAATCTTGGTTGTAATTGGGTAAAATAATATTTTTTAATTGGTTAAAATGTTTTTATCAAGCCTTCATCTTTAATTTCACAAAATGGAGCCGATTGATTGCCGGTCCTGTGAGGCCCATCTGATGCCACCGCCTATTGACCTTGGCGGACTTAGGCTGGCGCTCCGGCTGTGTGCCTGCTGCAAAGCGTTCCTTTCGTGGGACGCTTTTGCAGCTGGTTCCGCCAGAGCTGGGGGGGGGGGGGGGGGGGGGGGGGGCGTCGCTGCATTGTGTGTACCAATGAGCCCAGCGCACGGGCCTATTGGCACCGCTTCGATGCAGCCCCAGCACCACCGACGCACGACCAGCGCGAACAGCGTATGCTCGCACTGGCCGTTGCTATGGGCACACCGCCTTCATCGCCACCATGACCCTGCATAGAGCACGAGCGCCAACGCCGCTGCCGTTACCGCATGCAGCGACGTCGTCGCTCGAAGAAGGTTAAACTAGACATCTAAATGGGTACAATGTAAAGTATTTCCATTGGTTCAAAATATCTTTACTTACGACACTTTCTCTTTTGTTATTTTGACTCAAAATATGTTACTTTTATTTTTCTCTTTTGTTACTTAGGGCGCTCAGTAAAATATAAAAAGCACTGTCTTACTTTTCTTGTAACGGAGTTACATAGTGTGGAACACACAGGGGTACGAAGTACCCGGAGAGTTAACAAACTCTCAGTACATAAGTTGGAGAGTTAACAAGGTCTCTCAGTACGTTGGCCGAAAGCCACACGTTATGCATTTGATTAGGTTTAACTATGCTAGATAGTTAAACAGATACATTTACCCCTAGGCGGCTTGGCCGCAATAATAGTAAATAAAACACTTCTGGTTTTGAAGCATAAAAGTTAAGGTGTTTACGTTGAGCCCTGGGCTTGGGCTGTAAGTGTCCTTTGGATAAGGAACTTAGTATTAGTGACTCTTTGAGTCGAACGTCTTCCTCTGACGCTAAAGCTACGGCAGCCCCGCTGCATTTCTGGTTGAAAAATAGTTTTTAAAAAAATGATGTGCCGCGTAGTACAGATGACATCTTACCGGTATGTTGAGAAGAAAGAAACTACTTTTGGGCGGGCGGGTTGCCGACAAGATCGTAGTAAAGTATAGAGCTCTAATTCAACAGCAACAACATCTACACTTGCGAACAGTCTTCCATAAAGTTTGATTATATGTAGTAAAAAGCAGAATACATTTGTATTTAGTAAGTTACTTAATGATGTCGTAGCTGCTTATCACCACATTTGACCAGAATAAAACAATCTTTCGTAATAGTGTTAAAAACAACATGGTGGACGCTCAGTAGGTAGTAGAAATATTGCGCAAACTACTTGGAGCTCAGTATTTCCGTAATAGTATCGCAAACAACACGGTGGAGGCTCATAATTTGAAGAAATATTGCGCAACTTACTTGGAGCTCAGTTTTTAATAAATATGTTTTTTCAACATGGCTGCAAATTACTTATAACAAACGACTTTCTCTGAGTTTAATTGTAGATTCTGTTAAACAACGTGCTTGGTAGTCCAAATTGTGATCCGACTAAATGTAATGAAAATGAAGAATCCGTCTAGGCTTATCTATTAGTACATGTACCGGTAAAATAGGCCCGTCGAAGCGAAGCCGGGACGCAAAAGACCTTACCAAGTGGGACGTAGTCAAAACTACCGCCGCGTAGCGGCGGCGCTCGGCTAGTTTTTTATTATTATAGGAAGTTTAAGTCGCTGTCTATTGATTATGTAACAGTAGACTACCGTATTACTGCTTTGCGGTAACGCTTTTATCTAGCTGAACGGTACCATGTACCTCTTTCTATGTAGCGTTCGTACATTAAGTCTGATACCTCACAGTTCCGAACATGCATGACGCCCATCATCGCACGTGGGACTTCCACAGGAGAAAAGGAAATGGAAAAAAAATAATCAGCCGTCGTTCACTGAGATCTTGGACGCTCTGGAGACGATGATGCAGCCATTGCCAGCTCCAACTAATGCCATGGGAGCTCCAGTGTCATGGACGCTTCGTGAGCACAGAAGGTTCGTTGAGGGCTTGAATCGGTGCAAGTAGCGTGAAGAGATTTTTGAGGCCCAACAAGTTGGCACTACCGACGATGCAAAAAAGAAGAGAGGGGTTCCACTGCCAGTTTGAGAGAGATATCCTAAAAATTGGATCACTGGCTGACGAAGCAGGTATGGTCAGGATAAACAAATGCTCAATGCTGGCTACAGTGGCGACAGACTAAAAGCGCTGGGCGATATTTATGCGGATGCGTACAGAGCAAAGTACATTTACTCTACTTTTAAGGGTAAGAAATAACTTCAAAGAAAATTCTGGGGGCACGCGTTAAATCGATAAGAGCATTCGGGATGATAGTATTTAATATTAATACTAGTAGTACTAATACCGTATTCCGTATGTGCTTACCGACGGAATCTTTTTACTGACAAAACTAATTAGCCAATCAGAGGTCTTGTATTTTCGTACAGTCGCTGCTTATGTGCTTACCGACAGTTCAGCACAGCCACAAAATTGTCATTAGCAAACTCGCAGCAACAGCAGCCCAGCAACGACAGCCACGCATGCGAGCACCGCCACCGGGCCGCCCTCGCGCTAATAACAGCGGTCGCGAGACCCCAAAGTATTCCCGTACTTGCTACACCAAAGCGACAAAGCTCGAGATTGTTACCTTTTCAATAAACACGATACTGATACTCCATTAGCTAAATATTTCCGTGGCCTAGATGGCCACGCCCGAGAACAAAAGCGAAAGCTACTCTATCAGTGGCGGAAAGAGCTAGAACGGCGAGAAACGTTGTGTGCTACTCCTAGTCTAGCTCGTTCGAAGTACGTGCGGTCGAGAGGGAGTGCAACTATTCTTCCTGTTGACGCTGAACATGAGATTGTGCACTGGATAAATGCTCTGCGGAAAGATGGGGTCATTCTGAGCACCAAAATGCTTAAGCTACAAGCCAAACAGACTTCCACTGACTATAATATTTCTCCATTCATGGCGTCGTGGCACTGGAGAAAGGGGTTCATGAAGCGGCACCGCCTGAGTATCCGTGCACGCACTCGCCAAGGACAAGTCTCCCTGGCTGACGCTGAGACCATCGCTCTTAACTTCGGCATTGGCGTCCAACAGAAGATGCGCGTGCTCCGAGTTACAAAAGCATACAATGCTGACCAGACAGGTAAAACTATATGTTCTATTTTTAATTTTTAATTTTAATATGTAACTTTTGCATGCAGGTGCTTTTTTATATATTTTCCAAAACATTCAATCAATAAAACAGGTTCAAAAACGGTTTGGGTTCGCAGAGCTGGTAATGACAAAGAGAGGATCACGGTTATGCTGTTAGCAGACTCAGATGGGACTAAATGTCCTCTTCACATCGTTCTTAAAAGCTCTCCGTCTACAGTTCAAGGTGGTGATGCAGCCAACTGGAAGTACAGGCGTGGATTTGGAATTTACGTGTGGGTAGAAGTAAAAACTATTATGAGCGAGACAGATTTGCAGCTCTATGCGAACCCATCGACATGGTGGAATACTGAAATTCATATTGAATTTCTAAAAAACTGTTTTGGAAGCCGTCCAAGGCCGTGACAGCCAATTTTGCTGCTAGTAGACGATTTTTCTGGACACTTGACGGATGAAGTGCTAGCGTACGTCAAAGGAATCGATGTCCATCTGATGAAAGTACCTCCATCCTGTACAGCTGTCTCTCAACCGGCAGATGTAGCACGGAATAAGCCGTTCAAAACCAATTTACGATCAGCGTGGATTGATATGTTACGAGAGCAGCTTCGAGCTCATACTGCCCGCGATCTTGCGCTCAAATTAAAGCCCCAACGCGATCACAAGTGTGCAAGTGGGTACATACAAGCTGGACAAATCGGAACACTACGACTATACAGAGAAGCTTTTGGAAGGCACATTTATTGCCTCCAATCCCGCCTCGAGATGTTGGAGACGCTCATTCAGCTGCTGATGTGCTCGACGACGCGGCGATATCGTTTTTTTTGGTAGAATTCAATTTGATCGATGCCACCGCAGACAATGTTTCATCGGATGATGACCTAAATTGTAGAGACAGTGATGAAGAAAACGACAATACCTTCTAATGAGATATTTCAGCGTGCAATTATGTCTTCTATTCTTAATTTCTTTGAATGACACTGTTGACTATCCTCCTGATGTGCAGTTACAAATCGTGCAGATGCATGTCAGCAACCACATACGGAATACGGTATTTGAAAATAAATAAACTCCCAATACACTCGTGTCCCACTTTGAGAAATTAGGGGAACTTCCCCTAATTTTTGAACAAGCGAGCTCAATGCGCCGAAGAACCTGCTCGTGTTCGGCTAGTCAGCTACCACTATTAGTAGAGCTACTACTGTAGTACTACAGTAGTAAGGCTAACTAGATTGCCAATCCGCAAGCTGCTACTGGTAGTAGTATTTGCTGTAATGCTCCGAGCGTAACCGGTGTCAAGCCAACAAGCTCGTCGTTTCCGCGATGCGTGTCTGTTTATATTGCGCGACCCAACCTGATAGCTTAATTTTTATGATAGAGATCCCCCACTCACATTGCTGCATTCACCAATGTCGACTTGCGCATCGCCAGGGAAGATCTGCCCAGCAAGTGCCCATGGCCTGCCGCCAGGACCACCAATAGATATCCGCTCGTGCAAGTTACAGTTGTCCACATGGTAAGCACCAAAGATAAGAGCAACGCAAAATGCTGCTGGTGTAATGCGCTATTTTCCTTTGATAGGGCAGTTACGGTGAGCAGAGTCCGTCTCGACAGAAAGCGATCCTGCATTGACATTTCACTTAACTTGTAAAAAGCGGTAAAGCGAGATCTGTGTGGCGCTCGTGCCGCAAAATTTGTGCTAACGGATACTGCCTAAAAGATAAAGCAATAAGTGCCTTCATGTAAAATACTGGTGGTCGATTGGTTTATGCTGCATAAGCCAACAAGGCAATTTACACACTCGATAGTGTGGCCACAGCTTCACATGCAGCGTCCTAGTCGTATTATGATACTCGAGAATGGCCCCGTGGCTCGCTTCCACTCGCAATTTAAAGATTGGATGTACTGGAGAGTGCAACGAGCGGCTCGCTGTTGACCTCGGCGATGGACCCGCCTCTACAAATACTGCGCGGCCCTGCTTCGGGCACACCGCGCAGGTTTGCTACGTCCACGCGCGCTCACCTTGGTTGGTCTTATCCCTTGCAATGTTAGCCCATTTTTTGTTTAAAAGTGTTTGCTGGTGGTGAATGGCGTTACAACAACCGTATGAAACCTGATTCACGACAACACGACGGAAAATATGGCAACCTTACGGCTTATTGCAGCCACAAAGATGGTAATCTATTACTTTCTCTGGTTGGAAATAATGTCCCGAAACCGACGTTTTGATTAATAGCTCCTTTTCTAACCTGTTTCATCTCGTCTGGATTGGCTAAAAAGAATGCTCTGCATCTCCTCCTTCGAACACCACTCATTTCACTACAATCGAAGCCCTATGGCAGAAGCTATTGCATTTTCCGCAGTCTTACTTTCAGATTTACATCCAAGAACACCCGCCACACATGCTCAACCTTGGCTGTGCTGGCTAAAACATACCAAAGGCTAACCTAGCTGATATAGAACGCAAAATCATCATCGACGAGCTGCGGAAGATCAGCAACAACGGCAAGTTGCCACGAGGAACGTACGCAAAGGTTGCCGCGAGCGTGAAGCGTGATCCGACTACTATCAGCACAATAAGGAAGCGCTATGTTAGTTCAGTGGGGGTAGGTATGATAGGGGTGAATGGAAGAGCAGGATGAAGAAGCACAGCGGCAGAAAACGCAAGAATCGTGATGAAGTGCGCGAGAAACTGGCCCGTATCCCCATCGAAGATAGAGCTGTTGAAAGACGGGCTGCAATAATCGCTGGGGTTTCTAGGCACTTGGTGCGGCAGGCAGTGAAGTAAGGCATGTTCAAGCGCCGTACAACGTTCATCAAGCCTGCGCTGGCACCCGAGAATAAGCTACAGCGTGTGGAGCATGCGCTGCCATTTATCGATGACACGACGCTTGCATTCGAACCTATGCACAACATGGTCCATTTTGATGAGAAATGGTTCTATGGAGACCGTGACAAGCGCTCGTACCTGGTGTTTGACGGTAAGGAGCCCCTCCCCGAGTCTGGAAGAGCAAGAGGTTCATTCCTAAGACGATGTTCCTGGCTGCATCATCACGACCTCGGTAAGTCTATATTTTATTTTTGAAAATTATTAACTCTTTATATTAAATACAGATACGACCCGCATCAAAAACGGCAATGGGATGGCAAAGTTGGTATTTGGGTTTTTACGGAAAAGTACGAAACCCAACGATGCAGTAAGAACAGAGCCAAAGGAACAGTTTGCACGCGCAATATCGAAACTTTTAATCGCAATATGTACAGGGAGTATTTGATTAACAAGGTATTAGCAGCTATCAAGGCGCAGTGGCAAAGAAAGGATCGCCACCAAGTGATTCTTGTGCAGCAGGATAATGCAAAACCACACGTGTCCCCTGGGGATTAGTAAATCGTCAAAGCGGGGCAAGAAGGAGGATGGAACATTCGACTCTTCTGTCAAGCGCCCAATTCGCCCGATCTCAACACCCTCGACCTGGGCGTCTTCAACTAAATGCAGGCTCTCCAGTACTACATCCCCAGGAAGGGCATTGACGCTCTAATCGATTCAGTGAACACTGCGTATCGTCAATTGAAAGCTGATACCGTGAACGATATCTTCCTCTCCATACAGGCGTGCATGCTGATGATCTTGCAGGAAGAGGGAGGAAATTTGTACAAGCTTCCGCATTCAGGAAAGGCCAAACTTTGAAGAGCCAAGCGTTTTCCTATTAGTTTGAGTTGTAGTAGGGAGCTGAGCGAGTCTGCTCAGGCATTGTTAGCAGCATCCAAGAGGGGCAGTGCGCTACTGTTTAACAATCCAGCATTGCGCTAAATTCACTCTATTAATCAATTCGTTCAGTGCTGATAAAACCTCTTGGTCATCATATGATCTGTCGAAAAACTTCCGGTGATTACTTCCAACCATAGCAATATAAATTACGGACGCCACGTGGCGACCATAACCAGTTAAAGTCTAATTTTAGAGATGTCAAAAGCATGTGCACCACATGTATAAATGTGCCCAACACATATATATATATGGATGGGCACCACACAGAAATCACACTTGACAAATTCCCAAAGATTCTATACTACAATGGATCAGAATACTCTTGCACGGGAGCTAGTTCGCGCTAGGCTTACGGAGCCGATGAAGATGAAGGCTATGCTGGAGAAAATGCTGGAGAAAATGCAAAGTAGCTTGGAGAAGATGCTAACGGTTCAGTTGAAGTTTCTAGCACTGATCGAAGTGGGTGAAGAGCGCGGTTTGAGCTGGCGGCCGATTTGGCGAGGACGATGCTGTTCAAGGTGGAGTCTTTTCGTTTGGAGCTCTGCTGGAAATGGCAGTGAATAGATTGAAGGGCTAACACATGGCCAATTTCCAGTATATTGAGCGCCTACTACACAAGCAACTTTCCTACTTGAGTTCTTTTTGCAGCTTTTGAAGAATCTCACTTGGTTTAGCAGCATCAAACTTATTTATGGGCTTCTCGGTTTAGTGGTGCATGATGACCCACAGCATTCGCAAGCGCATTGCGATGACGTAGCTTTTAGTGACTTGATAGTCTGTCTGTTCGATGTCTTCGGCAAGGTAATTGCTCGCCTGCCCCACGTTTAAGACGCCGCAACTGGATGCATCGGGTTGCTGCGGGGTATTCACCCACTCAATATCGTCAATGACAAGCTGAATATCGGTCAGCGAAGCTTGATGTCATCTCTTCAGAAATCCGCATAATCCTTCTTTTTTTTGCTGCTCGGATCCTTTTGGCTTGTGATATTTCGTCCCAAACCATGAGCATTTCATCGTGAGAGGACTCGTTGATTAGCGGCTCATACATGTTAATTTGTGCATTCACAGTTGTGGCGGTAGTCCCCAGACGAATTATAATGATGCCCCAGTGATTAGCATCAAGATTCACCGGGTGCAGGATTGAGTAGATGTCTGCCAGTGACGTTCTTGGTGTGGGAGGCCAGCACATCAGAGACGACAGTACATAGCAATTTTCCATCGATTCACCAAGTGTTTCCAGGCAGAATTCGATGTGCCTATCGTTAAGCCAACCGCGACAAAGTCCACCCAAAATATTGTCGAAGCAGATAGTTCCCTTTCCAGAAAGTACCCCAAACTCCGTTCGTAATCTGCTGGATGTGAGCTTAGATACCACTTCGTTTGCCAACACTCTGGGACGATCACAAACAGCATCAGCGGGCAAACCGAAAGGACCCGTCTCTTCCGCAAGCCGATTTAAATTCGATTGAACCTTGCGCCAATCTTGTTCGAGCCATTTTCAGTCTTCGAACCAGGTACGATTTTTGGTCTTGATACCGTGGAATCCAGTGGGCGCTCCGACAAAATTACTGTAAAACAGACCGTATAGATAAAGCAACCACATATAGCAACCTTTAAAAAGCAACCGTACGCAATAATGCAACCTTACCTTCTGATCTTCGACAGCTTCGGATCGATTGTGGCAACCATATCAAGAACGACCACTTGGCTTTTCACTGTGGTGTCAAGCTCGTCGGGCGTACGCTGTTCTTTCCTTGCTGTTGTAATTGATGCTTGCAGGGATCGGGTGAGGTCAGCGGGGATCACGAAGGTATGCATGTAGTCCATTGACCGCATTGCTTCCCACTGGCAATGAATACTTCGTCCCCTAAGGTACGCGTCATCGAACTGGACAGGATACTTGTCCAGTATCTCCAGCACAAATTTCAAGCTGGGTGTGTTTCGTGCCCAAATCAAAGCTGCTCCAGATTCACAGTAAGCCCGCTGGGATACTTGTGAACAGCAATGCGAGCTGAGCCAGTAGCGAGTTTAGTTTGGCGAAGTTGTTTCTTTGTCACTCTGGCATTTCCTCGTTTCGGTTTCGGCATACTTGTAACGTCAACGTGACAAACCGACGTGGTTGACATTTGTAGCTTAGGGGTAACATCCTTAGCGCTGGACTTGCTGACATTACAGGCGCTTTTTAATGTCTCAGCCTGTGAATGTGACGAGGTGGGAGCTGGCGCCTTGTAATGCTGCTGTGTTGGTGGCATCTCGTCCTCGGAGTCGGACATAGTAGCGTTATCAGTGGAGCCATCCATGGTCGGAATGGAATATTCGGCCTCGTCCATTAGCCTCGCCGTTTCCATTACAACGGAAGGATCGATGGACAAAAAAGCGTCAGTTCCGCTTTCATCACAAGCGTCAACGCCACCCCGGTTTGCCGTAGTGTTAGCATTCCCCGTAAAACGACTTAAGCCAATCTCCACCGTTTCCTTCCATGCAGCCAGCACCTGGTAGAAGTCAGCACTCGATAAGCTGGATAGATGTTCGAGAAAGGGCTCCATCATTGCTTTAGCGTAAGAATACTTCTCTGCCGACGACAAGACAACTTGGTTGGCACGTTCTTCGCGGTGGAGCCGCACGAGGACTACCGCGTTTTGCTTTGTTGTGTCACCCCTCACAACTTGCTCGGTAACGTTTTTGTATATGGCGACTTTAGCTTAGACAACTTTAACTTGGAAGTTTGTACAATGGGCCTCAGTAGGTCAGCTGCAGCACCGAGATCACCCTTCGTTCGTAGCGCAGCGTACGTACTCCACCTGTCATGAATAGCCAACACCGGAAGCACGTCAAATTTGTGACAAACATCAGCAAGGTGCATAACGTGACGACACGGAAGCTGGCTACTCTTGTAGAAAAGATAGCTGCAACTCCATTCAATGTCATCATACACGTAGGTTTGATTAAACGAGTGAATATTCCAGCACGAAGCACTCCCTGCAACTCGCTTGCACGTAGCACCGTCCATCAGGCTGACAAATCGCTCCCATTCCTTCTTCACCACGTCAACCACTCTCATAGATAATCTCATGGCCACGGCTCTCAGAAATTCCGGGACAGTTTTTGGTACCCGCGTCGTTGAGTGATGTTGGTTAATTGTGAATACAATCTTCTGCGCAATAGTCATCTGGTGCTGCAACAGACCGGCGATCTTCTTGTCAGTTCTCGTCTTATGTCCAAGCAGCATCTTTACTTGGTTCAAATTTGACTCGATCCTGTTTGTTGTGGTATTTCCAGCGGTAAACACTTTTCCCCTGGCAAAGTTTGCCCACATCGCACGACAGGAGTCCCAGTTTTTCTCGAAGTCGGCAAAGAAAGCTAGGCATTTCTTTTCTTGCAGTAGTGCCGTAATCCCATGTAGGACAGGTTGTACCGGATCTGCGTTGTGCTAAATTAAAATGCGTGAGTCATAGAATGGATTCTTAATCTAGTATAAAAGGCATTCAAACCTGTAGAAACGTTTGGCCATTCGCCTCAGTAATTTCTCCTGTTCCGACACCTTCAGGCGAAACACAGGACGCTTCATGACCTACTTCCAGTATGCTATCGCGTGAAACTGGCACATCAGTATATGGCTTCGGGGAACGCATCCTTTAGAACACTCCACTCTACGAAGTCCTTGTCAATCACCACAGATTCTATGCAGGATTTTTTTCTTTGAAGTACTCCAAGATTCTTGATATTGTCACAGCCTTCTCGTTGAGGCTTGTGAAGTCGACTACTGAAAAATCCTCTTCCTGTAGCCGTTGAGACGACCAAACTTTCTGAGTAGCATACCATATCAGCAAAAAAAAAGTAGAGTTAAAAATAATGTCGCAATATACTACATATAGATAAGGTTGCTAAAAAGGTTGCTTTAGAAAAAAAGAAAGTCTTTATAAATAATGACGACGCACCCAAGTGATACCCGAGAATATTCGTCCCATGAGTGAAGTCCATCGCTAAGGTCTCATCCCCAGCGCTCGAAAAACAGCTTCTGCATCAGGGTTTGCATGACAACCCCGGACGTTACACCCATTTGGGCTTGTATTACGGACCCATCACTCCCATCCAGTTACCGAAGCGCGTGCAACATGTCCTTTAATCGATCTTCGGCGGGACCGCGTCCCATGATACTGCGTATGAGATTACGAGTCTGTTGTGGGGTTATTTTGCAGCCTAATCCAATCAAAGATTAAATCCAGCAAAACGTTAGCTCAAATTTAAGTTTTGAATTGACACTAGCTCAGCAAAGCACGGTCAAAGTTACATACCAATGAGCTCGCTCAAAAAGTTGGTGATATGATTGGAAGAAACGCGTGCGTCCGCCAACGTTTTCACATCCTCACGATCTTGATCGCCCAGTGGTAACGCCTTCGTTGTCAAGTAAGTAGAAGCTTAAGTCGCTGTGGTCGGGTGTGTGTTTGTGGGAGTCTGGAGATTGTACAACAATTTTAGTGCGCTTCTCTAGTACACACCAAAAATTAAAACTTGCGTACTTCATTCCGAATACGGATTTCGTAGTCACCGTTGGCCGCATGAGTCACAGTTGCTGTGAACCGAGCCAAGTACCCACAGAAGCGACTTTTGCGGTTGCAGTGACCTTTTGATCGAGAGCCTTGAGAAACACTATGCGTACACCGATATATCTTGTGGCTCCATTGAAACTCCGTAGAAATCTAATCTTCGGTAGTTCTGCATATCGCCAAAAATGTAACTCAGTCCTATTAAGGATTCGAACAAGATAAAATCGGTGTTGACATACCTGTTGTGTAGCACTGTAGACTCAGAGCTCTGAATACGAAACTTCAGCTTGTTGTTCTTCTTGTATTACGTGAAAGTGTTATTTAAATTGTTCCCAGCTTGCAATCGGACCGGATGGAAACGAAGCTACCACATTCACAATTTCGTTGCGGTCCGGAAGCATGGTCTCCATCTCTTCCAAGTGCTTACTGACTCGCTTCCGAGGCCTATACTCTCGACGTGATGCACTCACAAAGTCATAAGGTTGGTTACGACCCTCGCCGTCCGAATGATATACGTCCTGCTCGTCGTGCCGATTGTCTTGCTTCTCCTTATCAGAGTCGGGCATGACTTGCGCGTCGCCTTGTTTCACCTTCCCGTTACTCCGCGCTTTTGGCCCTTCATCCACCTTCACCTTACGTTTCTTCTTTGAGGGCACCGGCTCATGCGGAGAATACAGTCGATTAGCGAAGCGTTGATGAGGAGACTGCCGTCGTTTCTTCCCATCTGTAAAATAAAAATAACAGCTATAAGTCATAATTGAAAAAAGCAACCTTACCAAAACATCAACCTTATCCTTAAAGTGACCATACACATATAAGATAGATTGCCGCGCAACATTCCGTCCTTGGCGCTCGCAGCTCGTGAATTACGACCTAATTGATTAACACGCGGCATTAGTCTCAGCAAGTATCTACTGCGAGTAAGCTGAACAAACGTACCGGGGTTTAAGGAGTTGCCTCTGTCGCCGGAAATCTCATCATCATCTTCAGAGTCCTCCGTATCGAAGATATAGTCGTCATCGCTGCTGTCGTCCTGCTCCATGCCAAGAGTGGCGTACATGTAGTTCAGCGTGGTCTTCTGTACTCGCAGGCCCCGCGCTTTAATACAAATACAACACATACTAATATTAGATCATTCATGCGATAGTTTCGCGTATCAGTTTTCTTCGCACCGTTTGACGAGGTCTCCGCGGCATCCATCTTGGCACTGTTCTGCGCGTTGCCTCACTGAGTCTCCTCTCCCTGCCCGCTGCTGGCACGTCACTCGTAGTTCCGCGCTGTTCGTGAAGTCTACCGCGCATTTTTGGAAATGAGAGGCTCACAGCGATCGTACTTATTTTGAAATCGTATTTATCTGAGAGTCGCACTTAAAGGGGTCAGAATCGCACCTAAGTGCAAACGGTAATTAAAAAAAAAAATCCCCTGATTTTTTTAATTTCATTTATCGCAACCTTATATGTCTAAAGCGACCCTAACTTAAGGTTGCGGGAACCGCTCCGGCTGGTGGTCACTTTGATGTGTGCTGGTACAGTTTTCTTCTTGTTTTCGCTTTACTGGGATCAGTCACAGTACCGGCTACATTGCTTCTCCATAGCAATCATTGGAACTGTACTGTACATGATTACTGCTGGCAATTACGCAAACTTTCGAGAGCGTTTCAGTATCCAAAGGCTGGCAGCACCTTCGACATGTACCTGTAGTTTGTGTGGACAAGTGGACGGATGATGCATAGTCGGATAGTTGTGCTAGAACTGGCTAAGGAGTGGAATCTAGAATATAAGTTTTCGAGTGCAGTATTTATGCTCCAATGAAAGCCATTCCATATCAGAGCTTAAAATCAACCATAGATACCAGATCATGATACCTGATATCATCTAAGGCTGATACTGTGTACATGTAGTCAGTAACATCAGATCACAGACAAACAGAGTATTCATTGATGACACCTTATCACAAAAAACTACGATAAACCATGTCAAAACTTGCTTCAAATGCTCCTTGTCAACCGCAGCTTTAAACACAAGCCCATAATTGTTTCCTATAAATTGCACTTACCACGTACAAACACTTCAGCAATCTTTCGAAGAAAAGTTGACAAAGGATATGATCTTGTATCACATGCACATCCCGAGTTTCTAGCATCCATATGTCGAGCGTCGAGAGTTGGATCTCATATTATAGTTGGCATTACTCCATAATGTCATCAATGTACAAGTGGCACATGCAGTCTAGCGCTATCAAGTGTTGATGACGCTAGTACTAAATCCAGAAGTCGGACAACTTGCTGGAAGATTCCGAGTCCGGAGCGTCGGCTTGGTTTAAAAGGCTATTTTTAATCTTACTTTGCTATTTGCATCCTCTCAGACAAGCAGTGTTCTTACTAGTTCAACTATTATGAGTTATAAAGCGTGTAAAATCCAACAGTAGACAAGGAAACGACACCAGTAAACACATCAAAACGACTACCAGGATGTTTGCTGGTAGTAGCAGCAAACACGTTTATACATAGAATGGACAAACATTACAAGCGATTTGACCAGCTATTAAGTGTGAAAGCCCACAATAGAATGCTATTCGGCCTCAGTAGACACCACAAAATAGCCGCCAGTATACACTTTCACACGTAGAAGGGCCAGTGCGCGTTTGCACGACGCCTAGCACGCTGCTGCACAGCAAATCATGGATTTTGTTTCCTGTGCGCAGCGAGTCTTCATTTGCCCAAGCTTAGCGCGGTCCATGGTCCATGGCCTCCATGGCATGGAGGCCTACCTAGCCTTCGCAAGCCGTACATTAATGGAGAAGAGAACCATTTTCCTTTTTAAACGAATCCATTCAGTAAAACGGTGTCCTAGTAGCTAGCTTCTACATTGACTTTGTGAGCTGAGAAAGCAGAGACGCCCTGGCTTGGTCGGCCTTGCTGGCATTGAAGCCACCCTTGGCGAGCGTCTCAATCTGGAGGAGGATTGAACTTGGCTTGTACTGCTTGATATGCTTGGCGACCTTGTAAAGGTAGTGCAGCAAATGTATGCCGCAATCTACCGCATTAGTCTGGCGGGGCTTCCAGGTGTAGGAAAACCCCTGGCTGCCTCGAATATTTCACGGCTCGTGTGTCGAAACGCAAACCACGAGCCCAGACACGCGAAAATATACTCTTTGTCGTGACCATTGTGAAGCGAGTCGATGTGATAATATATACTTTTTGCGTCACTGCCATTCTGGATAATTACAACGCTCCAGTGGTCGTTAAACATCACAGACAGTAATACATATTCGGATCCACTCCAATCGAAATCACTAAGTGTGTCGGGGGCGCTGGACTCCCGACCCGAGGGTTGATGTAGGCGTAGTAAATGGCGGAAATACAGCCGATCTTGCATGTAACATGAGCTCTGGTTCAGGTTATGTGACGAGGGATACAATAGTCCACCACGGAGCTAGTAATCGGAGCTCCTTCCTTCACGCTGGCGATATCATCAGCGAAGGGTGAAATCGAGACAAGCTCTGCGGACCTCCCTGCGGCGTGGGAGTAGATGCGTACCGGGGCAAGTAGCTTATTACGTTGCCGCAGGCTGTACGGGCCGGCACTCTGTTGCAGGGGCTTGATGTCAGGTTCTCCAGTTGGCTTTTCAATGCAAATCTGATGCTTTTCTCTTTTCTGATTCCGCCCCTGATTCAATGCTAGCCACTGGTCCTGGATACTCTACTTCTGATTCCAAAACTGCGTCATCGGATGAGAACAGTTGCAGCGGTTCACAATAATGTGACCAGGTCAAATAATTGTGAGCATTTGTGCTCACAATTACTTAACGTGTTGATTTCAACGCGACAAGTGGCTATCTACGCTGTCCTCACGCCTTCGGTGGTTGGGGTTTTGGTTTTTGGCGATAGCCGAGAGACCCATACAAAGACAAATGACATCTCCCCGCTTTCTGACGACGTTCCCGTGAGCAACGAGCGTCCCGGGTCGTTACTTTCGACTAGTTCGAGTGCCTTCAAGATGGGGAAACCCAAAAGACTGCGAGCTTTTACAGGTTTGATGTTAAGTGGTAAGTCCGTCGGGCCCACCATGTCGTTATGCCCAGAGAGGGGTGGGTGGTGCGCATCGACTCCCACGAGCGCTCCTGCTACTACTTTAATAAGGTTTGGGCTGCGCGCACATTGTGTGCGGGCTCAATTTAAAGATCGCCGGATTCGGCGCAATGCACAAGCTTAAGGGAGTTCTGATCAAGGCTTAGGCGTCAATCTACGGAGGGCTCAACTGACCTTGCCTGGAGGTTTACCGGCGTTACCCTTAACTACCCGATCGCCAATCGTGTAGCCTCCTTGGACGGTGTAATACTATCGATCGCTAGAGAAATAGGAAGGCAAATAGAGTAGTCTTCCGATATCGTCAGACGTATTTGAAACTAATCTTCTTGACGTCGTCGGTGGAGCTATTTCCGTCGAGGTATCCGTTGCCAGCTCCTTGTTGAACAGGATCCGGACAATTTGCTTAATTTTTCATGTGCGTAGACTTCGTAGTCATCTACATGGCCTTCTCTATCGTCGAGCCCGAAAACTTCGTTTCCGACCTCCGTTACATCACGGTGGAAACTACACACCCATTAAATGAAAAATAGCTCGTGAAAGTTTCTAGTCTTCCGCCCAGCAGCATGTTTTATAAATTCCAGTCCACTCAAGAAAGATGGTCCCTGCTAAGCGTGTAGTGCATATCCGGAACTCCGAGGTACACAACAACTTGAAGGGGGTTCGGCAAGCTGCTCGATACGCTTTCGTAAGTTGTACAGTACGTGGAAAAAGAACATCAGGTAAATTCTGTTCTCATAGCCACTGAAAGCAACAAGTCCATTAACCTGAGCCTTCTCCGCGTCTCCCATCAAAGCGTCGATACGCAGTCCTACACCCGAACGCTCTCGAAAACCCTGATCAAACTATCAACAGCTTCATTGTACGCAGGCTCAATTCACTGGCTCACAATAAACTTACTGGCTAGGAGGTATATTCTTCGCCGGTCAGTAAGGCCACAGGCAATGTCTGGATACCCCAGGTCACTCAGTTTGAAGGTTGCATCCAGGTGAAAAATCCAGCCGTTTTGCATGAACTTCCGACTGGTGATACCCAAAATTAAAGGTTCATCGTGCTCACCATACCCCACAAACGGGAATCCACTTTCGTTCTGTCGATTTTCAAAACCGAACGCCGACGTCGGGTCAATATCGGCGCTGAATTTTTTCGAAATGACCAGCTCGCGTGTCTTGAGTATTGAGCTCTTCAACCCGTGCAGCCATCTATTGTAGCGAACATTTCGCTGAACCTGCTCTCACTAAAAAATGCTTGACCAGGAGAAACTGATCCAATCGGTGCTTGACGGAGTCTAGCTCGACATGCAGCTAGAACGCTTGTCTCAGACGAGTTTGGGGGAGGGGGGGGGGGGGGATCGCTCAACGTTTGGGTGGTGGTCCGGTAGGAGAGTATCTGACGCTTGAAGCTGAGGCTCAGAATTAATCGCCAGACGAGGTTGTAGAGACAAAATCCTGCTCTAGCGGGCTTAAAAAAATTTATATTGTTTCATATCTGCTCTTTTGCAAAAATAAAAATTGTGCTTAGCTCCAAACGTTTTTCCATGCAAAGTTAATACCTTTTCCATCGATTTGGTGGTTAGCATTATTATGTTCAATGGTTGCACTGAACTGTGGAGCGGTAATTATGAGCGGGCTGCTCACATTTACTTGACACAGTCAGGTAATTATGGACCGGCGGCTCACATTTACTTGACAAAGCTATGTAATTATGGACCAACGGCTCACATTTACAAGACAAAGTCAAGTAACTATGGACCGGCGGACTGACGCAATGGTCAGATTATTGTTCGCTAAGTGCTCGCTCACAATAAAATGACGATTATTGTGAATTTCGCGACTCTTTTGTGTAGCACAGCGGGCAGGACAGTTCTGCATATATCTGTTTTCTCAGCCGTAAAAAAAGTGTTTGCTATTAATAGTGGTCGAAAACTTTGCGTGCCCATTTGTGTTTGCCAATATCCTAGAAGTGTTTATCGTCGGCCAAAAAAGTGTATAATGGCGTACCAGACTCTCATAAAGGCTGCACACACCGTTCAAATTAGGACACTCAGCACCTTGCAAAAAAAGTGGGTCTTGCAAGAAACTGCAAAATTATTCGCTGTCAAGAAACGAGTTTAAAATATTGGAGTCATGTGCATCGTCTTACTAGACGCTGTCGAAGCTGCAGCAGGAATCCGTGCTTTAGCAATTCTAGAGATTGTTGTGTGTGTAGGGAAGGCAATCGTCATCACTTCAAGCATCTATTCGCTACTGCATTCTCTTGTCTCCTCTGACAGTCTACATTGTCGTTCTACCACGACTTCTCACTGCCTTTTCTACTCCACTTGCAGTTGTAGAGCCTGTTTGATGCTCGCACCGAGTCGGTGGGCCAGTACCGAGTCCCGCATGACGATGAGGAGACGTCCTTTGCCGCTCTGGAGCTGCACTTCCAAGCCGATCAGAGCCTGTTCCGCACTGGCGTCGCCGCTACGGAACCGACCCGCGAACTTGCATTTCCCCACGACCCCATTCATGCTGTTGATCTCGTAGATCTGAGCGACGTTGCACTGCTTCTGGACAGCCTGCACCACCGCGTTCATCTGCACTGGAGCAGACAGCGTCAGCTCACTCGTGTGGAGTGACGTCGCGTCCGTCATCGAGATGCGCCGCTCGAAGTCTGCCAGGTTCATCTGCTGCGGCACGAGCAGCTCGCCAACAAGCGGAGACAGATCCACGTCGTACGTGTCTGCACTCGTGCTGATCTCCAGCGGGATGTTGTCCACACGTCCCTGGAAATCCACGTGGAGCTGCGCCATGGACGTCGAGCCGCCAGGGAACAAGACCGGCAGCTCTGGGAACGACTCCACCTGCTGCGGGTTCTTCCCGACCACTTGGACGCGTGCAATGGGCTCGTTCGAGTTGTTCGCCAGCCACAACTGGACCACATTTAGGCCAGGAGAGTGCGTGGACGGCTGACGGAGGAACGCGTAGTGGACGTCCAGTCCGTTCCCAGCCAGCGACGACAGCAGCTCGTGACGCGGAGGTGGCGTCGTCGACGAAGACACGCTGAGACTCATGAGATCGCCCAGCAGATTGCTAGCAGATGCGCCAGTGGACGCAGCCGTGGGAGGGAATGGCTGCATGGAAGGCGTGATGGCTGGAGCCATACCGGGAGAGCCCAAAAGATCCAGCGAGTCGAATGCATTGACTGGCTTCGTCCTCTTCGACTGTGGCGGGGACTTTGTCTTGCTCTTGTGACGTCGACGTGAACGCTCTTCCTCCTCGGAAGAGGCCTCGGACTCGCTTTCCGAAGATGAGGCGTCGCTCTCGGATTCCGAAGCCGAGTCGGAGCCACTCGCGTCACTTTCCGAGTCGTCGTCAGATCCACTTTCAGATTCCGATTCGGATTCGGATTCCAACTGCGATTCGGACTCGGATCCGGAACTCTCGTCGCTGTAAAAGCCCTTCGAGCCACTCTCCTTCTTCTTCGTCGGCTTCGTGGCGCCAGGACGCGACGAACTGCTGCGGGTCGTGTTCACAACTGCAGCTTCATCACGCAGGGATCGATCTGGCTTGGCCGATCGCCACGAGGGCAACGTCAGATACCCAGGGACACTGTGCCGCACCACATTCGACATGGATCCGAGCGTGAAGCGCGTCTTGCTCTCGTCGTCGTAGCCAATCAGCGGGGCTGGTTTCTGGCTCGCAAACAACTTGTGCGGGTTGACGACGCTCGCGTCTCCAGAGAGCGCAGCACGGACCAACCGCGCACGGTCACGGACGTCGTAGTCGATGTCGAACTTGCACAGCTCCATCACGTACTGAAGCAGCAGCTGGATGGTGCGCTTCTGAGGCTCTCGAAGACCCAGTTTGACTGCCAAATTCAGCAGCTGAAGCCGGACTTCAGTCGATTCGTCCGAGAATTCCTTAACCAGCAGATGAAGTGACTCAGCCGCACACGTCGTGCCGTTGCCATCGTCGTTGAACTCTCCCAGCATCCACACGATCGAAGCACGCGCAGATGGACTCGTCACACGGCCAGTCACCATCATTGCAGCCAAAGAGCGCACGACCAAAAGACGGTCCTTTCTGATAGCTTGCTGCTGCAGTAGCTGACGGATCACCACCACACTCTCCGCCACGACCTGGTCGTTCGAGCTACGAACCAGACGCATCAAGCCGCTCAAGCAGCGCTCCGCTACTGACGGCATCGCGTCAGCCACACGCCCCAGAGCACGCACCGTCATCGTGACGAAAGACTTGTCCACGTGACGCACATAGGCCTGGAACTCGCGTAAAATGATACTCACATTGTCGTTCGTGACCAAAGAGGTCAAGATCTCCAGCTTAAGTTTCCGTGCGTACGCAGGATCCGTCGCACGTACAAAAAACTCTTGCAGAAAAGGCCGGAACATGTCCGGACGAGACGTGGCCATAGACGAGATGACGGACAGCACAACGTACTGGATCTCCCGCTGGTTGCGCATGATCCTTACAAGCGACTTGCCAATCAACGTGGATGTAGCCATACTGTGTGTGCCACAATAGTAATGCAGTGTAGCCACAGCCAGCACCACCGCGCTGTTCCTCGACTTGAGCAACGGGATGGACGAGCGTAGCAGCAGTCGATGGTCTTCATCCAGCTCTTCTCCTCCTCCAATACCGCTAGCCAGCGCGTCACTACGGAACACGGAGCCAACAGAGGGCATGGAATTTCCTCCCAATAGAAACGGCGACTGGTTCTTCATCAGTTTCTGCTTCTCGTCGTCGTCCGAGCCACTGCCTTCATCCGAATAGAAACCTTTCTTACTTTTCCTTTTAGGGAACACCTCCTGCTTCTCCTGTACAGCAGGGGCTTGGAACTGTTCTCGACAGTACCGTATCAACACATGGAGGGTCACAGTTTGCCCCCACTCGTCGATATCTGCCAATAGATGGCAGAGTTTCCGAAAAGGACCATGTAGCAGGTCCAGTCTGTCCGGACAGACCTCGTTAAGGGCCTGTACGGCACTCCCCAGCACCATTGTACTGGAATCATTGAGTAATTCCCCAATGATCTCGGCCAGAACGTCCTTCTGTTCCGGATCCAGCACAAACACTTTACTAATCGCATTTGTGGCGCATTTTCGGACATAAGCGGAGTCGTCAGCCGCGCATTTGCGGATAGCGATGAGTTGGATCTGAACGATGTCGCGGACGCGGATACTGGTCATTACCCGTAGCGCCAGCGCTCTAATGAGCTGATTCGGGTCGGCCAGATCCTTTTGGAAGCTGTTGATACTGAGCAACGCCAGCTCGCGACACTGCGCGTTGGCGTCTGCGTAGTGCACCAGGTACATGTACACGAGCTTCTTGACTTCGACACTGGCCACGATCACGTTCTTCACCACGTCAGCGAAGAATGGAGACACGTCTTCGCCCTTGGAGATGCTGGCGAGCAGAGCCTTCATGGCCTCGAGCTTCTCGCTGTGACCGGCAACACCCAGTTTGTTGTCCAGCAGCTTGCGGATGCGGTCCAGGTTCATGCTCTCCTCGAAGAAGTGCGCATCGCCCGTGATGCTCTTCATCCCAATTGCCATCGCCATTTTGGATGCGGGGGTCGGATGATTCGGATCTGAGGGGAAGATTGGCAAAGTCGATAACATAAAAAAAAGGAACTGGTTAGCGGCACCGAGTAAAATAGTACTTACACGAAACATTACAGTAGTACCTTCGTAATTTTGACGATAAAATACTGTCCGAGGTAAATTTCAACTCAGTTCTGAAAAACGAGATTTCTGAAAAAGACACCCCCTCTCCCCCCTTTCTCCCATCCCCAAAATCTATGAGCCTTTCATTCCAAAAAATTCCCGCGCACTACATCAGCCACGCGCCCCTCCTAAACTCTAATACGAGACGAAGACACACGACAGCTCTGAAGGTAAGCATGCATGTTCATGTAGATTAGAGGGGGGGGGGGGGGGTAAGCTAAGAGCGTATTCTGTGGTTCTCATGTGTGCGATCAGAATGAGCGACAGTGAACCCGAGCGGCAAGTCCCTCCTGCGGTCTCGTGGCTCTGTCCCCCAGTTGATGTCGAGTGGCATGAGAGATGGGATGCCTTCCGCAAATACATGGAGCGCTACCAAGAGGAGACACACCAGATCTTTCCACAGCGCACGTCCACGTCGGTTCAAAAGAGAAATCGAGAAATTAAGGCGCGAGCAAACCTGAGTGTTAATGCGAAGGACCCAGATGATTCCGGCACGACTAACACAGTTACTGATGAGACGTCGGATCGATTGATCCCTGAGGAGTTCGGACATTTTTGGATTAAGTTGGTCTGCACTCACGGGTGGAAGCGCAAGAGCCGTGGAAAGGGGATACGAAGGTCGTTTTTTGAGAAGACTACAGGCTGTAAGGCAAACATTAAGGCTGCTGTCGTGTGGAACGATGAACACGACACGTTCATGGTACGCGTCACTGACTTTGACGTCAGACACAACCACAATGTGTCTCGCGCTACATTTGAGAACCATGTGTCGAACCGTCGCGTGGAGGATCCGGACATACTGGCATTCGTGGATGAACTCCAAGCTGCTGGTTCTAAGCCGAAGCTAATTATGCAGTTCCTGCAAAAGAAGACAGGTGGGTGCGCTTAACTCAACCCAGAATTATATATAGTGACTGATAGCTTTCTTGTTTTGGACTCCATGTAGGAAAAAATGTGGTGCTTCGAGATGTACACAACATGGTGGCGAGGATGAAGGAGAGAAGAAGGGGAGGTGCGACTACTGAAGAACGGCTGGAGACTGTCTTGCGAGGGATTTGCGAATGTCGTGGAAACCGAGCAACCGTTTACGTCGACGAATCCAAAACTGCACAGACCATCGCGTTGCAGACGAGACAAATGCGACGCTGGTTCAAGGCTTTTCCTGAAGTGATGCTCATTGACGCGACGCATAACAACAACGAATCGCGCTACAAGCTCTTCTCGTTCATGGTTAACGATGTGTACGGACATGTAAGTAAATGTACCTGACGTTACATCCTATGTGCCTCTAGTTACACTTTTACTGTTTGCGTAGCTTCAGCTACAACATGTACTTGATATGTACAAATTCTTACTTATGAGTTGTTAACGTAATGCTAGGGTCAATACGTACACCACAGTCTCATGGAGAACGAAAGTGCAGAGTGTCTTTCAGATGCTATCGGGTCGTTCAAGTTTAACAACTCTTCGTGGGAGCAAGTCAGGGTAATTGTGATTGACAAGGACATGGGTGAATTGGGATTACTAGAAATGGAGTTCCCTGGCGTGAAAGTGATTCTGTGTCACTTCCATTTGAAGAAGTATATTCGGACCGAGCTGGCAAAGAGCGAGTATGGAGGCCCGTCCAGCTTCGACAAAGACCAAGTTGAAGATGCTATCGATATGATGCGGCTGGCGGTTTCTACGGATGAGTACGTTAAGTATCTGAAGTATCTATACTTCTTGCTGGAAGGTGTTCGTCTTAAACGTGAAGACCCTGTACCTGTGCCTACGCATCCATTTTTGAAGTACTTCATGACGAACTGGGATTCGATGAAAGAACGATGGGCGCTGTACGCACGTTCGGATGTTCCACATCTAGGCAACCACACCAATAATAGGTACAATTTCTTGCGCTATAGGTTCTAGACTCACCTTTAACTGTGTTTTTGCCTGGTGGTTTGGTGGTCTGTAGGCTTGAAACATCATGGGGTCATATCAAAGAGGTTCTGAAGCCGGAGATGGCGCTGGATGAGTGCGTAGATACGCTGATGTTCTTGCAAGCAGTAGCAGAGATGGAGTACGGAAAGAAAATTACAGACGTGGGCCAGATGCGTTATGATGGTGCAGATCACGAGCTTGAACAGCTAGCGCGCGAAGTCAGCCCGTATGCGTACCGGCTTGTTGAAGAGCAGTATTGGGCGTCTAAGGATCGCAAGACAAGTTACGGCGTGGAGGAAATACATTCCAGCCTGTTTGTCCTGACCGGAGGTGGCGACACCAGTACATGCTATCATGTCGACACTACGGTAAGTTTGTCACCCGTTCTGGCCCGTGTAAACCCTAACGTACGTCGCTGTTATTGCGTGCCTTTAGAGATATCACTGCTCATGTGTATTCATGAAGACGATGTTGCTTCCATGCCGGCACGTCATGTATTGGCGTCTTTTACGTGGAAAACAGGCAATTCCTATTCGGTACATTGCACCCCGTTGGAGGTTGTCGTGCAAGCTGAATCAACCTGCGCCAGAAGAAGACGTACCAGACAAAACAGTTGCGTGCACAACCTTCCAAGTCCGTGACTCTGCTATGACAGCAAGGCGCCATCACGTTTTAAATGGGACGACGAAGTACAAGCACGCTCTCGAGTGTGGAAAGAGTATTGCAGACATTATGAGCAGGAACGGAACGTTTGTATTTGGAGAAATGATGAACGCCTTGGAGAAATTTGAAGACATTATCAAGGACGGTGTTGCACCATTTGTTGGTCGAGAAGGTGAATGGGTAGACCCGCTTTCACAGCTATCGTCGCTGACATTTTCGCCTACGTTAAATACCAATGCTGTTGAACCAAAGGATGCTGTGATGAAAAGCGATACGGAAGATGAAGAAAAAATCAAGAACACTTCCACAGCGAACTCGGACGATGACGAACCTCCGACTCAACAGAGCGCACCTCTAGCTACAATGCAATGTGCTACAGCTACAATACAAGAGCCTACAGTTACACCGTGTGTGACTAGAGGTACTTCCCACGTGACTTTGACCCCTCCTGCTACACAAGAACCACTGTGTGTAACTAGAGGCAATTCCTGTGTGACTTTCACCACCCCAGAGGTGGATGCAGCAAGTATGTCTGATTTCAAACAAAATCCAAGCCAGTCCAAGCGCCAGCACATTAGCAGCAGTTCGTCAGAATCCTCGCAGTCTGGGTCATTTGTGATAACAAAGAGCGCAAAAAGTCGGGGACGTCCCCAAGTCAGAAAGAAGCAAGGAAAAGCAGAAAAGAAGCAGAGGATCGCGAATAGCAAGAAGAAGGCTTCCAAGTTGGTACAAGGGACGCTGGCACCAGTTCCAAGCGTACGGAACATTGCTAAACTGTTGGACAACAACTACACCTATGAAGACGCCAAGAAGGTGCTACCCAATCTCACTATTCGAGCTGTTCCAAAGACCAAGAAGGCGAATGCTGGTATTTATCTTGAGGATGAGTGCATCTGTGACGTCAGATTTGTGTTTCCAAAACAATTTGTGGAAAAATGCCTGGCTGCGGTCGCAGCGTTTCTAAAAGGCTTGATTGAAACTGTCGATGACGACACTATTGGTGTAAGAGTTCCTCGCTTTGGGATATTCCAATACCAGGACATTGTCGCGATGGACCGATGGCACGCCTCCATGCAGTATTTATCTGCCACTGAAGATGCGATTACTTGGGCTGTCAACACTAGCGTCAAGCGCTTGTCTCTACCGGTAAAGATAGATGACGGAGTCAGCAGCGATCCGACAGAACGGGAAGTTATTATCAGGCGGATTCTTCTGAAGGGTGGCCGCGAGACTTCGTTCGGTAGTGTGCCCTATAACGGACTACTAACGCTTCGAGAAAATATGTGGATGGATGATTCATGCATGGGGCATGGGATTGCTCTACTCCAACGAGAACACCCGGATGTTGGCATCGTTAACCCGATCTTCAATCGTTTCCACGATAAAGACGCCCGGCTCAGGGCTATTAATGCAGGCAAGCCTTTCAAGAAAACGAACCAGATCATTCTGTTGCCGCTACACATAGACAACAACCACTGGTGTGGAGCAATTTTCGATTATCGCAGCGAACGTCGAGGAGTCCTGGTGTTCGACCCCTTGCAAGACCCCAAGTCAAAATATTACGCCAAATACGAAGAACTACTGAAAGACGTGTTTTTAGAAGGTGAAGACAGCTCCATACCCTTGCCGATTCAGAGAGTCACGAATGTACGCCAGCCGGACTTCTCAAGCTGTGGAGCAGCTGTTTTACTATTCTTTGAGTGCTACCTCACCGGCATCGATATGCCGGAAAAGCTCAGCCATGCCTCAATGCGTTTTTTCAGGCTTCGGTACATTTTAAAGTGCCTGCAGTAGTGCGAGTTAGGAAGTCGATAACATGAAGATAATGTACCCCTGTAGTTCGCACTGTGATGCCTCTGTCTGTTGATTCCAATGTGTGCGTGCTGCGGTGATACTGTTGAGCTGCGTAAAGTGAAAGATACTGGTCATGGTCTGCTCTACTCTAGCAGTACTCGTCAGGCAAATTCTCACTAAGTGCTTCGTACCTTCGGGTGACATTCATGCATTCCAGTTACATTACAGCAACACTTCATGCTACCAGTCGCGTGACTGGCTGTCGTCGCAAGCATCGATATCTCTAAAAATGATGAATTTTTTAATCTGTTAAAATTAAATTACCGTAATATATTTTCGCGTAGTACCTTTAGTACGTATCTCGGGACCAATTAACACGAAGTGGCTCGAGTCACTCACACAGTGTAACCCTAACATTCGCTTAAGTACGAGCTACTCGGTACCTCTAACATTGATAAAAAAAATGCAACGTTGGGATTGAATATTTTTTGAAGAAGTGAAATTTTCACAGAAAAGCACTTTTTCTTTAAGCGATAGCTTACTGGATAAATCCAGAGTCCACCAATGGACGTGACAATCCAGTGATTTCGTATACCCTGTCATAACCGTTTTGAATTGTTTGAGTGTTCAGCTTTTAAGAAACCTTTCTTTGCAAAAATAATCTTGCACAAAGGTTGACCCATCCACCAAAGATAAAGACGCATTACTTTGCTATTTATAAACTTGTATGTGATGATACTGTATTGAAATCTGCCAGAAACTATTTATACAAGCCGCTCACGCAACATTAAAGCTAGTATTTTTCTTCGTGCGACAAGATTACATTGTCAGATCTTTGAGCCACCTCACTCAACGGCGAATACTTAGTTCAGTAAAAACAAGGCCGCGCTCGACTGTCAGAGCACCATCATTGGTGATGCCATGACCCGCGGCGTGTCTACGTATTGGAAGATGCCCAGCAGAGGAAGTGACAGCGAAGTAGGCGCGAAGGGAAGGGTGTCGAGGCTTGACTTGGTGGTCAGGAAGAAAGTAGGAAAGTGATTAACGATGGGACTTACGGAAAAATCAAACTACTGGCTGCTCTTACACATGTAGGTCATGGCGTGCTAACGCTCGCCTCCATGGCGCCCCCACCTTGTTTTCGTGATTGCAGTTGGCTACACTGTACTGCTTCTACAGTGATGACGCAGTTCTTGGCTGCAGCTCGCCCACGTAAATTGGGTACACATGTACCGTAGTCTCCATCTTCATGTTCGCTCACCACAAACTTCACGTTGCGTCTCTCCTAGGCCACACGCATTCCGATAGTCGCGTGTTCGTCATCACCATCGGTTTGCTGAATGTCCAACACTCCCACTCAACGAACACCGAGACAATCACGGAAATACTCGAGCTTGAACATGCCTAACGGTTTGGTGAAGTGATCTGTCACCATCTCGTAAGTGGAGCAGTATTGCACGCGAACTTCGCTGCTTGAGACCTTTTCGCGTAGCTAATGGTACTTCGTGCTGATGTGACGGGATCGCTGAGTGACTGACTTGCTCTCAGCGAGGTGTTGCGCACCCTGGTTATCCTCCATGTCCAGAATCGCTTCCTTAGCAAATCCCAAGTCGTCTAGCACCGAGTTGAGCCCAACACACTCCTGCACACCGCTGCTTATAGCGATGTATTCTGCTTCAGTCGACGAAAGCGTTACCATGGACTGTTTCTTGGATCCAAACTCAACCAGATTTCCGCTGTAGAAGATAGCGTATCCGGTCGATGAGCATGACTCTCTTTCCGTGGAAAACGCTGCACAACGAGACCTTGATCGCCGTGACTCTGAAACATCAAGCCAAAATCACGAGTTCCGTTCAGATAACGGAAGACACAGTCGACGCTCTTCTTCACTGCAATTGGCGGACGGTCAGTTTCTTGAGCAAGTAGACGTACAGCCGTAGTCACTTCCGGTCTGCTAATCACAGCCAAATAAAGCAGAGCTTCAATGGCAGGTCGTGGCCGAAATGAGCACTCTTCTTAGCTCTGGAGTAGCAGATCCCTGTAGCGCTCCTCCATGGGTGTCGGCACCGCCTTTGCTCTGTTCATGCCAAAACGTTTGAGAATTGCTGAGATGTACTTGTGTTGACTAATGCAAACTTCATCTCCAGCAGGCGACCACTGCAATTCGAGCCCTAGAAAGTAGTTGATGTCGTCAGAGTTGTTCACCTCGTACTCGTTCTCCATGGCAGACAGAAATTGCTCCAAATCTTCGTCTCTCATGGCAAAAGCCAGTATGTCGTCCACATACACAACAGCAATCATCAAATCAGCATCGGACCCCTTGACAAACAGGCGGGAGTCAGCCTTGCCTTGACGAAAACCCAAACTTTACAGAAACGAAGATAGATTCTCGTACCAGGCGCGATATGCCTGTTTTAGACCATATAAAGCTCGAAGATGGCGCTAGACGTAGTCATTAGGTCCCGAGTTTAAGAACGCTATCTTGACGTCCAATTGCAGGCGCTTCATGCGCTTTGATATCACAATCACGAGCACAAATCGCAGCGTGCTGTGACGCACCACCGGACTAAATGTCTCGGTATAGTCCTCCTCATAGCGCTGACTGTAGCCCTTTGCTACTACACGAGCCTTGTACTTATCCAAAGTACCGTCAGCATTTGTCTTCCTCTTATAGATCCATTTTGAAGTGATGAATTTGCGTCCTGGAGGCAGTGGGACTTCCACAAACGTGCCATTTTCGACGAGACTTCGAATTTCTTGATCCATCGCATGCTCCCACTCGCTCCGATTACCACTTTGGCGCACCTCATCGAGGTTAGCTGGGTCCATCGAAAGTGCCCATTCTCCAACACCACTTGGAGCCATCTTGCCATAAATGAGCGCATCTGCAACGTTTACACGCTCAATCTTGAAGTCAGTGCAGCGCCCCTCCACCATATTGCAGAGGAGAGGGGCGACGCCTCGTAGTCCAGGCGCCGTTGGCTTGGTTTGAACATCCGTGTTGAACATCGAGCCGGTGGTACAGCCTTCTCAATCCTGGGGTCGCCTTTAGACGGGCTTCTATACGATGGACTCCCACTGGCCCTGAACGTTTAGGTCGGTTCAAGGGTGTCTCCCAGTCAGAAAATGCTGGAGTCATGATGACATCGTCTTGCTTTTCTTCTTCGGCAGGAACAAGCTCCAACTAACGCTCAGTGCGTTGAACCAAATCAAGTTCAAGCTCCGTACTGATATTGATCTCATCGTCATCAGCGGGAGGGAGGAATTGGTTTGCATAGAAAACCACCATACGTGTAATGGGCCCCTCCATTACATAAGTAGGTAGATTTATTTACATAAGTAGGTGGATCAGCTTCAGCACACGACTAGCGTGTGTTGAAATGCTGTCATGCCATTGGCTGATATATGGGGAGCCAGACCCATTATTACCCAATTGGACTATGACGTGTATTTGAGTGGCCAGGGCTGTGGCTCAGAGCTGATTTTTCCTTAAACCTAATACTCAGTCGTCCTATTGCGAGCTTCCTCAACACTTTAGTGTAAGCAAGTAACGGAGTAAATACCTGGCCCGTTACACCTGGTAGCACTTCGTATTCCTTCCAACGACCAAGTTCGACATGAGCCAAGACCTCGACCACGCTGCCTTTCCCCATCTCACTCGGATCGAGTGGGAAGCTCTCCACCGCCTCGCGGTGGTGTCCGGAGAAGCCGTCGTCACGTCGCTGCTGCGCTCAGCGACGCCCGACGAGCAGCGCGTTGCGGCACAAGAATTCATGGAACGCGAGCTCGCCGATGCGAATCGGCGAGTGTCAACTCCCTCGCGTATCTCCACGAATGCCGTCGTGAAGCTAGAAACGTCCACCTACTCCGGTGCCGGAGAAGATCGACTTCCGCTGAATCGCTGGTTTCGAGAGATCGACATCGCCATCGTCTCGAGGTTGATCGAGGCGCCTTCCGCGAAGGTCCATTTCCTCCTCTCGTGGTTGTCTGGGAAAGCCAAGGAATGGGCTCTCGGCAAGTTGGTTGTCGATCCCAACGTCTTCCCCACTCTGGATACCCTCCAGAGTGACCTTCGACTCGAGTTCGAGCCGCCGCAAGATGAATCCCGAATTCGGGCAGACTTCTTCGCCCTTCGGCAAGGCACGATGACGATGCGCGACTACGTCCAGAAGCCACGACACATCGCGTCGTGTATCGTGTCTAAGCCGATCAATATGGCCTCTCAGGTTCATGTGTTCGTGTTCGGTATGCGCGAAGGCATGACGCGCTACTGCCTTACAAAATCGGACCCCTCTACGCTCGAAGAGGCATTCGCCCTCGCTCTACGCGAGGACTACGTGGTTGCGGTGTCATACGCTCACGCGCTACCTGCTTCAGCTCGGGATTCTGCGCCCGAGCCCATGGACATCGACGCTATCGATGCGACGAGCAATCGCCAGCGTCATGTAGCACGTCGGAGCGGTGCTCGGAACAGTCGTTCTCTCACCTCCTTCCGCTGCCGGAAGGTCGGTCATCGCGCGGCACTCTGCCGCGCGCCTGCTCCAGTGCTTGCGCATGTCGATGCCGAGCCCGTGAGTTCTGACCAGCCAAAAAACGGTCAGGGTCAGTAAGTGCGGGGCGCCCTACTGGCTGGAACGGAGGTCCGGGTCCCCCGGTGACAAGCCAAGCTCCTAGCCCTCCTGTGCTGCATGTACACTTTCATGCCACCACCACGCCGAGCGATTCAAGATTGACCATCGTCAGTCTTCATGTCGCCGGTGCCCGGCGACCACTGCAACGGCTCCTTGATTCAGGAGCGACCAACAACTTCTTCCGGGCGTCGTGCTTGTCGGTACTCCCGTCGGACATCACTGTCCGCAAAGGTAGAGGGGAGGTCGCTGTCAAGTTGGCCGATGGGAAATCACGCCGCGTCGCGCGGCGCGAGATTACACTTCCGTACACGTTCGACGGTTTCCGGAGCAACGACGACTTCTTCGTCATTGAGATGAATTACGCGTTTGACTGCATCCTGGGTATGCCGTGGTTGACGCGCTATCAACCAGAGATTGACTGGTTGGCCCGGTCGGTCAAGCGTCGCACTGATTATGATGTGAGCGAGGTGCTCACGCACCTCCTCGTCGTCCAGAAGGATTGGCCTCACGTCACCGTCGTGGACCGATCATCCACGACGCACGTTGTGCACAGAGTGAGCGATGGCTCTCTGCACGGCTTGCGCAGTGCTGTTAACTGACAAATTCCCGCGGCGACGCGGGGATGAAGACCAGCTGGCGGTCGAGCAGGGGCTCCCGCAGACGAATGAGATGGCGGTCGAGCAGGGGCCCCCGCAAACGAACGAGATGGCGGTCGAGCAGGGGCTTCCGTCAATTGAACCGGTGGTCGAGCAGTTGGCGCTCCCGCTGAACACTACCGCGGTCGAGCAGGGGCTCCCGCTAGAGGGGGGGGGGGGGGTGACCACTCGTCCAGCGAGAGCGACTCATCTTCCTCGCGTTCGCACTCGAGGCGGCGAAAGAGGAAGTTGCAGCGACGTCGGCTGAAACCTCGCCGAGAGCCCGTACCAAGTGACAGCTCACCGACGGAGTCGGTCTGCGTGCTTGAGTATGTGGAAGGTACCTCCGGTCGCCAACAAACACTCGAGCTTGCAAACCCACCTAGCGAGGCAGGGTCGATCACTCGACTTCCAGGTCTCTCCTGGAAGAACTTCCTTCGCGGCCTCAAGGGCGATGAAATCGAACAGGTTTGCCTGATCACCGACGCCGATTCGGCGTCGCCCGAAGTGAATGCAGTCAGTGACGGCGACGCTCCCTCGCGCCCAAAGAGCGCTGAGCCGAAATCGGCCCGCGAGGAGCGCTTCGCAGCGCAGTCTTGGGAAGCGCTACGCGAATCCGGCAATCCAGTCTACGAGTCCGCCCGCGAATATGAAGATGTCTTTCCGGATAAGATCCCAGCTGAGCTACCAGCTGGCCGAGGAATTCGCCACGAGATCGATCTCGTGCCCGGCTCGAAGTATTGTGTGACGCGGCAGTGGCCGCTCCCGCGAGATCAGGTCCAAGCTATCGATGACTTCTTCGAGAGCCGCCGCAAGGCGGGTCATGTGCGTGAGAGCACATCGCCGCACTCCAGTCCAACCTTCTGTGTGCAGAAAGCCACGGGCGGATGGCGCATCGTCCATGCCTTCAACAGGCTGAAAGACGCTACCATCCCTAGCCAGACGCCGATTCCTCGGAAGGCCATGGTGCTCGACGCAATGTCGGGTAGTGAGGTCTTCAGTGCCATCGACTTGACCGATGGGTTCTACCAAATCCTCATGAGGCTGAGCGACATATCGCTCACAGCGGTAAGCACTCCCAGTGGTATGCTCTGGGAGTGGCTTGTTATGCCACAAGGCTTGAAGAATGCTCCCGCCACGTTCAATCGCATGGTATCCCATGTGCTGCGCCCGCTCCGCGATTTCGCACCGAGTTATTTCGATGACATCTTCGTACACAGTCGCGCTGAGGGAGGCCTCAGCGCGCTTGAAGTCCACTTGAAGCATCTGAGGCAAGTCTTCTAAGTGATGCGCGAAAACAAGCTGTATGCCAACTTGAAGAAGTGTATATTCTGCGCGCCGGAGATTCCGGTGCTTGGCTGCTTTGTGAGCAAGAACGGCGTCCGCGCCGACCCCGAGAAAGTGTCTTCGATATGTGCGTGGCCTACGCCACAGAATCCCACTGAAGTGCGTCAGTGGCTGGGTCTCGCAAATTATCTCCACAAGTACACGAAGAATTACGCCGGTTTTTTTTTTGATCCAGCCGCTTTCTTCGTTGTTGAAGAAAGAAGTGTCGTGGTCGTGAACACCCACACATCAAGCCGCCTTCGACTCGGTGAAGACGAGTCTCGCCGAGGCTCCAATCCTCGCGCCCCAGGATGACTCGAAGCCTTTTCACGTCGTCTGCGACGCGAGCGATTTCGCCATCGGCTGTGCGCTGATGCGATTCGATGATGAAAGTCGAGAACGTGTCGTAAGCTACCAGTCCAGGCAAATGAATCCGGCGGAGCGCAACTACCCTGTTCACGACAAGGAGCTCCTTGCGATGCGCTACGCTCTGATCAAGTTCAGAGTGTACTTGTTGGGTGAGGATACCTTCGCGGTGTACACCGACCATGCATCGCTGAGGACAACGAAGAAGAGTCCTCATCTCTCCCAGCGGATGGCCCGCTGGCTTTCGTTCTTCTCTGAGTACAACTTCGTTGTCCATTACAAGCCCGGCAAGAACAACATTCTCGCCGATGCTTTGCCTCGGCGTCCCGACTACGACCCACGCGGTGCATTGGGTCGACAAGCTTCGCTGGATGAAGACGATGTAGACGAGTGTGCCACGTGCGAGGCGTCAGAAGTCAACCTGACGAGCGTCTCCCCGGTAATGCCACTTCGCGACGAGATCCAAGCTGCTTACGACCATGACTCGATGTGCTCCAGCATCCTGGAGCACCTCCGCTCTCCCAGCACCGATACACTGGGAGCCCTTTCCCGCTCTGTACGAAACCAAATCCACCGATATCGTCTCCAGGACGAGCTGCTGACGTACAGCATCGACAACTTCGATACCCCACGTGTCTTTGCCCCTAACGACCCCGATCTGCGCTCACGGATTATCCATGAGTTTCATGATGCCCCGCTGGGTGCTCATCTCGGTCGCGAGAAGACGTTTGCCGCTGTGTCACGCGACTTTTATTGGCCCCACCTGTACAAATGGGTACGTAAGTGGGTGCGCACCTGCGAAATCTGCCAGCGCGTGAAACCTGCCTCGACTTCGCAAGCTCCCCTGCGTCCTCTACCGGTGGCCACCGAGGCCTGGCGCTCGGTGTCGACGGACTTCATCTTCGGGCTCCCACCCGATGCTAAAAGACGCTCAGGTGTCTTGGTGTTCGTAGACCGCTTCAGCAAGATGGTCCACCTGATTCCGGTGTCGGATTCGATCACCGCCGCGGTGCACTTCATCGATGCGGTCTTCCGCCATCATGGTCTTCCTGAATCCATCGTCTCCGACCGCGACCCGCGCTTCACGTTGGCCTTCTGATCAAAGCTCTTTGAGCTACTGGGCTCGAAGCTGTTGATGTCCACAGCAGCCCATCCGGAAACGGACGGCCAGACGGAGCGCATAAATCGCGTCCTCGAAGACGTTCTTCGAAGCTACGCGACGTCGATCTCCAACTGGAGCTCGTTTCTGCATCTGGCCGAGTTCGCGCTGAGCAACGCGGTACACGCGTCGACTGGGCTGACGCCCTTCTTCATTAACAACGCGCGAGACCCGCGAGTCCCTGCTCTTCTCGCCGTGGGCCATCCCACAGCGCCGTGTGTCTCCACACTAGGTGGGGAAGAAGCTGCCGACAAGCCGTCTACTCCAGCTCCGATGTCTCCGGCAGCAACACCGGTACTGGGCCAACCGGTACACACACCGGTTGCTAATGATATCTCGAGTGTATCCCCAGTTCCCACGTCGGTCAACGCAGTGACACGTTCCGCATCGAGCCCACTTGCGCCGGCTAATTACGCGCCGAAGCATGCGGCGCGGCCAATCGACTCCCTCCGCAGTCGTCTCCGACTTTGTACTACAGCGCCAAACGGTCACCCGCTGGACAAGCAGAAGGAGAACAAGACTGGCCGCAAGAACACGGCTACGTTTACGACAGGCGAACGAGTGCTCCTGTCGACTGAAGTATCAGAAACGCTGCGGTTACCAACCTCGGCGCGAACAAACTTGTGCCGCGCTTTATTGGGCCGTTTACGGTGATCAAGACCATTGGTGACGCTTACACTCTGGCCATTTCTTCGACACTACGGCTACATCCGACGTTCTACGTCGGACGTTTAAAAGAAATACCATCCGTCCGAGATCCCGGACGCTGATTCATCCTCGAGTGACGCGGCAACTTTCCAGCAAGATGGCCCTCCTCCTTTGATCGATTCTTCGGGCGCTCAGCGTTGGATCGTTGTGCAAATCGTCGACCACGACCTTCGCCAGTGGCAAGGTACCCGTGACGGTCACACTGAAGCGTTTCCACAGGGTCGTGCTCTGCGGGACAAGGAACAACACTATCGCGTGCGTTGGCTGGGACTCTCCCCAGGTGAAGATACTTGGGCCGCGCAGTCGCTTGCTGGAAGACGTTCCCGACATCGTGAGCGAATACGAGAAGACACTCACGTTCCGAAGCGTGAGTGAGCCGGGTGTTGATACTCGCGGTGAAGAAGGCGACCAGCCTCCGCGGGTACACGGAGGCGCTCGCCGTGATGATTAAGAAGAAAACTGGAGCCGACGCCGGAATCGAGCTGATGACCAGCTACACGAGAACTCGGCACTGTACCGCTGAGCCACTCGGTGAGTAAGCCGAGTGAACAAGTGAGTGAGTGAGTAAGTGCGTGCGTGGGTGACGCGAGGTTCAACGACGACGAGTGAAACCCAAGCTCGCCGGTCACCTACATTCCAACGTCACAGTCGCCTGGGTTTAGAGGTTACTTCTCCGTACGATGTGCAGTCGCACATCGTCGCTCAGTCAACTGAGTGAAGTGGTTGTCGTCCGTGTATTCACGGTCTCAAGTACCTCGTACGCTGTCTTCGTGATCCTCGTGTCTGCTAGAGCATCGTGGCCGTTCCACGATGAGCGTAACCCCAAACACAAGGAGGTCTCCAGTCGGCGCTCAGTCTTTGCGTCTGTTGTGATCATCGGGTCAGCGTTTTCTTGCAAAAACACTTGCTCGTGCACTTGTCGCGGAGTTTGATCTCCGTGGGAATCAAACTCACGCGTACTGCGCGTGAGCATGCTCCGTTACCGGCTCGGACACGACGTCGCAGAGATTTCGATGCGCCTCAGGACAATTCCAAAGGTCCAAGCTCCACTCCACCAGAACCTCACCTGGCTCCTCGAAGCCCACGTGTGTCGACACCAGCGCCAGCGACGGTGGCCTCCAAGCTGTTGTCTGAGATGACTTCTCGCTCTGCACGCTCGCTGCCGAGCGTGGTGTCTCTTGTTGATACGCCAGTGGCTTAATGTCGCGAGTGTCGCCGCTGTCTCCGCCGTTCCAGCAGTCTTCTCCAATGTTCTTCATCAGCGCTTATGTTGCGTAAGTGCAACTTTAAGAGGGGGTAATGTAATGGGCCCCTCCATTACATAAGTAGGTAGATTTCTTTACATAAGTAGGTGCATTAGCACACGCCTAGCGTGTGCTGAAATGCTGCCATGTCATTGGCTGATCTATGGGGAGCCAGACCCATTATTAACCAATTGGACTATGACGTGTATTTGAGTGGCCAGGGCTGTGGCCTTGGTCCTAAAATGAAGTCAGAGTTGATTTTTTCTTAAACCTAATACTCAGTCGTCCTATTGCGAGCTTCCTCAACACTATAGTGTAAGCAAGTAACGGAGTAAATACCTGGTCCGTTACAGTACGTGCTGTAGCAATTTCACCTCGTCCTTGCCCGGGAATATGCACTAAATCCGAGCCACCGGCAGCGTAGCCAATGAAGACTCCATTGCGGGTCTTTGCATCCAGTTTCTTACGATGTTCCTTCGGGATTAGCGCCTGTACTTTGCACCCAAAAACTCGTAGGTTGCTGATGTCTGGTGGTGAGCCCAGCAGTGCTTCCATCGGGGTCTTCCCGTCGAGCACCTTGCTCGGACAGCGGTTGTATATGTACGCAGCACACACCACGGCATCGGCCCAATAATGTACAGGAAGGTTGGGACCCAACATCATTGATCTCGCCATCTCAACAATCACCCGGTTGCCGCGCTCAACCTTGCCGTTCTGTTGTGGGTTGTAAGGGGTGCTGAATTCCTGCATGATCTCCTTCTCTTTACAGAATGTAGCTATGTCGCTGCCAACGTATTCGAGGGCGTTGTCGGACTTTAAGAAATCCAATCGATAGTTCGGTACATACGCCTTCAGCCTGGCGATACAATCTTTGATTGCCTCCAGCTGTGCACTTGAGCTCTTCTCACGTAATGGATACACCATGTCCAAATGAAAAGGTTCCACAACAATATTGATCAAGCCCGTGTACCCTTCGCGTGACGTCAGGTGCATTGGTCCTACGTAGTTAATCGCCAACAGCATCTGCTCCTTCTTCAAGACGCGTCTGTTCTTAGCTGGGAGCGGTCGCTGAGCGAGCCTTCCGCTCACACAGGTTGGGCAGGCCTTCTCCATGGCCCCAAGCCACGGAAGCTTCAGATCTGTCAGAACGCTGTGAAGACTCTGGGTGTTTAAATGACCCAGACGACGGTGCCAAGTTTCAACGTGCGGTGCCTCGCTTGTCATTAAAGCTGTACCAGGAATTGTTTCGCTCACTGCGTCCACTACATTAATCGACTGATTAGTACGTGATGCTTCCAATGTGACACCGCTACGCGGGTGAATCACACACGTCACGTCCTTGAACACGACCTCCATCCCGTTCTTGGACGCAGCAGCCACGGACACGAAATTACGCGCCAAGCCGCGGACGAATAACACTTCTTGCGGCAGACATACCTCATGTCCGTCGTGAAGCAAAGGCACCTGTCCAATGGCGGTTGCCACCAAATTGTCACCAGATGCAACCGTTAGTGTACGTGGCTCCTCGAGCTCGCGCACTCCTATCAGGTTGTCCATATGACCCGTCATGTTGCCGTAGCACCACAGTCTACAATCCACTCGCGCCGGTTGTCAGCTGCATCGTCCTCCACTGAGAATGTAATGTTGGCAGCCTCTCTCTTTACCGCTCCAAACGCTACGTGTTCACCAGTACAGTCTCTCGCGAAGTGTCCCATCCGACTGCAGCTATAACACTTGACCTTCGACATGTTCTTCTCCTTGTGCAGTTGTTTGGTGCCACCTCGCTTGTTGATCTTCTGCTCAGGATTAAAAGCGGCGGCTGCCTTGCCGCTGCTAGACGGACCACTTGAAGAGCGATATCCTTTTTGCTGCTCCCGACAATTGCTTCTGCCTGGCAGCGCGTTAGCATGTTCTCGAAGCTAGGCGACACTTCTAGCACACCGACAACCCATTCCACGCAGGACCAAGACTGTGCATAAAGTTTTGTCTCGTTTCTTCGTCTTTAACTTCTACGTGAAGCTCTTGAAGCTCATCCAGGACACGACGCGTGGTCTGAATGTGCCCCAGCATCGACTCATCCCCATCCAAATCGAGACCCATGTACTCTCTCTTGGCCGCACCAATGCTCGCACTGCATTTGACGTTGTACGTCATACGCAAGTGATGCATGATCGACATCGGGTGGGTCAGCAAGTAGCACTCCGAAGCCAGTTTTTCACTGTGCAGCCAGTATTCTGGGCATCGCCATCTTCTGCTTCATGAGTCGATCGTGCAGCGGAGTAGGCACGATATCCATTGTAGTTGACGATCCCGGCGTTGCCGCCGCAGTCGCCGCCGCTGCAGCGTCTTTCTCAGCCTTGCCTTCCGCCGCATTCAGCGTTGGTTCCTGGGCCGCATCCCAGAGGCCTTTTACCTTAAGTACAAGCCGTACTTGGGTTGCCCATACAGGAAACCCCGTTCCGTTGAACGCCTTGAGCTTCGTCGCGAACTTTGCCGCCGTAGCTAGGGTCGTCATAACCTATTGGAAGATGCCCAGCAGAGGAAGTGACAGCGAAGTAGGGGCGAAGGGAAGGGTGTCGAGGCTTGACTTGGTGGTCAGGAAGAAAGCAGGAAAGTGATTAACGATGGGACTTACGGAAAAATCAAACTATACTGGCTGCTCTTACACATGTAGGCCATGGCGTGCTCCCGCTCGCCGCCATGGCCCCCCACCTTGTTTTCGTGATTGCAATTGGCTACACTGTACTGCTTCTACAGTGATGACGCGGTTCTTGGCTGCAGCTCGCCTACGTAAATTGGGTACACATGTACCGTAGTTTCCAACTTCATGTGCTCACCACAAACTTCAACGTGCGTCTCTCCTAGGCCACACGCATTCCGAAAGTCGCGTGTTCGTCATCATCATCGGTTTGCTGAATGTCCAGCACTATGGGACCGTGAGACCGCGCGTCACGAGGACTTATTTACCGATCGCAGGACACCGTCGCTCGTGACGGACGGTAGGCTCAGAACGACGCACCCGTCATCGTCATTTGGACAGGCGACTGTTGGAGATCCCTTGTGCATGTTGAAGTGACTGCTCGTAGGAAGATAACCAGCTACATATCGACCAAGAGGCGGTCGTTTCATGTGGGGAGAGAGCTGTAGATGTAACCAATGTTGGAGAAAGAGAATGGTATCAAATACTGCAGCTCCGAATTCGCAAGAAAGCCCTCAAGACCTTCATCCGTCTTGGTTAAGATTCTCATTCTAACAGGGTTATGAGTCCAAGAGAGGCCTTGCTCTAAGCTAAGAAAATATGAATTGTGAGGCTAAGACAGAACGACCCCCGTGCGGTTGGTATGGCTAGGACTGGCGGTGTTATAAATGGATTGTGCGGGCGATCTTTCGTGAACACGACTTGCTGGAGATCGCTGAAGGCAAAATAAGGCGAGCGGAGCCCACTAGTCAAGCGTCAGAAGCTGCATTTGATAAGAAGCAGTATAAGAACATGCAAACGATAGTACAACAATTCCATTTAATAGACTCCAGCAGGTGGACAAGCACGAGGCCGGGACAGAGATGTGGGTTGCACTTTGTGATATTTACGAGAAAAGGCAGAATGTAGCGATTCGTGAAAGCGGTACAACAATTCCATCCAATAGACTCCAGCAGGTGAACAAGCACGAGGCCGGGACAGAGATGTGGGTTGTACTTTGTGAGATTTACGAGAAAAAGCAGAATGCTACGATTCGTGAAGCACGATATTGAGACTCTCAGAGGAGTTAACGAACATGAATTGCTCAGCCGTAGAAGCTGTACAGGCCCACATAAACAAGATGTTCAATCTGAAAGCCGACTTGGCGAGCTACGGGTATGAAGTCAAGAACATATATATGAAGCCTATGCTGTTAGACAGTCTACCGGACCTGTATGAGTTTGAGTAACTTCGGGGTGCAGTGAAATACGGCGGACATGGTGGTACTTTGACGCCTGATGAGCTCCGTGTGCTGATTGTGGAGGCTGCAGACGGGCTTTCAAGACGAAGAAGTAGTGGACGCGGCACAAGGGGTCGTAGAAATGGTGGCGAACATAAGCAAGGAGGCGGTCATAGCGGAAGTGGTTGTGAATAGAGCAGAGACCATCCCAGAAATGGAGGAGGTCGCCAGCGTAGTGGTGGATCCAGCAACCGAAACCAAGATAAGACATGCTTTAATTGCGGTGAAGCTGGACATTTCAAGACAAACTGTCCAGAGCGTGGTACTGAGAAATGCAAATAATGGAACGAGGCAGAGCAGTCAACGCCAGAACCGGACAAATTTTGCGCAAAGTCATGTGAAACGTCAACGTATGGCTCAGTTTAAATTAGGAGCCGTAACCTGCGCAGCTGAGGAAGGGTACGAAGCTAGCGTGAACATAATGCAGCTGGTGGAAAAGGACGCTAAGAATATTGGCTCATCACCCTGCTTAACCCTTCTAGAACGGTATTCTGTATCCTACAGAATAAGCGTTTTCGCAGTATTTAATATCCAGAAATGTTGGCTGCGCTGTCGAATCTCGCATCTATTATTTTGTATGTGTGCTGATCAGTCGACCGCTCCTAATAGATCTGCGCTGGGTAGATAGCCGGGGATTAGCGTGTTGGCATAGAAAGACGAGTATAAGGTTTAAAAATTGAAGTGACAGCCCACACAAACGCGTGTCAGCCACTCCATCTTTCCCCCATTCGGAAAGATGAACGGTCCTGGAGAGAAGTCGTTCACGCAGCTGCGGCGTGACCTGTGCAAGGAAGGATGGAAGGCTCGTAAGCCTACCGGTATCGCTAAAGACCACCGCTACGAAAAGCCAGGATTCAAGGGCCGCCTCGATGATTCGCGACGCGGATTAGACTTCTTTGAAGGTGGGAGGATGTGATTGTAGCTAATAATTTTCGTTGTACTAATATCTGCTTTGAACCAGGTGAGAAGGATCTTATGGCGTTTGCTCGTCTCTCAGGCCTCCTGGATCACCAACCTTCCAGCGCATCAGTGAGCTCTGTCGTCCGACGACCCATTGGCAAGCCAGCAGCTTATGCAGCCATCGGTGTTGACCCCCATGCGTTCCATTCCCCACGACAAACCAGGCTTCAGTGGCGCCGGCCACAACTGCGAGTAGAGAATTGGTCGCGACTGTTTCTTTGCCGACTTCCCTCGGTTCAGCACCTGATGATACGCATACAGCGGCGGTTGTCACGAAAGTAGTTGACTCTCAAGCGACAGAACCATCCGGTATGACAAATGCTACAGAACAAGGTGATGGAGCAGATGAAGTTGTTCAGGATGATACAGAATTGCATCCCAGGGAGAACGCGACAGATGAAGAAGAAGCCAAAACTGAGAGCGACGATCTGAACGAGACTGAAAACTTCGTAGTGTGTATCGTAGACATGGCCGTTGTCAACGGTTACATTGTTCACTGCATTACAGTCAAGAAAAGAGGAGAGAAGCCACCTACACACGCAGAATACCTGCGCCGCTTGCATGTACAGCTACTGGCGCTGCGTACAATCAACTTCGAGACGCATCTCAACGCAGAGGATCTAGTTTCAGGGCCGATACCCCGCCAACAACACTCGTTAGTGAACACAGACGATTACTACACAAAGGGAACGCAGCACAAACGAAGACAATACTTGTGCAAAGTGTGCTCCGCGTACTCCGATGCCAATACCAAGTCATTTGAGACCAGCTTCTTCTGCCAGGAATGCAGTGACGCGTTTGGTGGACGGGTGCCGCTTTGCCGTCAAGTACGGCGCGTCGAAAGCGGTAACTCGCTAACATGTGCGCAGATTTGGCACGACACTTGGAACGATGGTAAGTGCATTCCGCCAGCTCTAAAAAAGAAGATAAGATTCCGTAAGCGTAAAAGAGATAATGAGACTGAGGAATAAGATAACCGTAAGGCTAATAAGATAAGAACACTTACAAGGCGTATAGCGACTTCGTAGTGGCGCGCGCAGAGAAGAAATTGCCCTGTTCCTCCTCACTAATCCGTTAGTTAGGAACTGGGCAAATTCTTCCACTGCGCGCGGCCCAGGTTTGGCGCGCACTGTTTGGCGCCAAAGATGGGTGGCTGAAACCTAGAGATGGCCACTTCCAGTGATAGGACTGAAAAGGACGGGTATTGCTTGGTAGGAGGTTTTGACCGAGTTCTGTTCAATCGGGAGCCAATAGAAAATCGCTATTTGATCTGATGGTGGATACATTGTGGGATCTATGCACACATCTGTGGCTTCTTTGCGCTCAATCTGCTCCGTTTATTTACAACAGGCGCGAAAGGGCTCAACACGGCATACTTTTCGCAGGTTTTCTGGCATACTTTAATCGAGGTATTTCCTTATTCTGTAGGATACAGAATAAGAGGCCGTTCTAGAAGGCTTAAGTCATACTTGGTGGTGTTTTGACACGGGCTCAAATGCGCATATTGTGGAAAATCCTTATTGCTTTGTTCATTTGGAGGAAATTATCCCAGAAAATATTGCGGTGGATGTGCATGGGATTGCGCACGCACGATAGACTGGGTCATACATGTGCTCAGTACCTGAAGTTGATGGTTGACATAGGACTGGTGGGTATGATGTTATCTCAGCGCCAGGTGAAAGTGTATGACCCTTGTCACGCCCTTAAGCAGAAGCAAAAGAGACGACAGAAGAAACTGAATCGTGGAATTACGGCCCCAAACCAAATTTTGTATGCGGATTTGCTCTTCCCAGGTAACGGAAATGGCACGCGCTACAAGGCGGTACTCGTTTTCATGGACGGGTGGAGCAGATTCTAGATGGTCAATTTGCTTATGAACCAGGAATCATCTACCGTTAATAACTACCTTCAACAATCTGGACAGAACGACAAGCTGGCCGCGGTATCAGTATTTATTCAGTGCGAGTTGAATTGGCGGCGAGTGTGAAATCTCCCGTGCAGCAGATACTCACGGACAAGGGGGGGGGAATTTGAAAACGCAACTATGGAGAATTTGGTATACATCCAGGGGGATCGAGCACATCAAAGTAGGATCGAAGAGCTCACAGTTTGAAACCCTGTGAGCGGGTCCGTATACTGACGAGATACATCCGATATAAGTAATAAGTAGCCATACTCGATAGCAGCAGATAATACGGACTTTGCGAAGGGCGCAAGTGACCGCAAATACGGGATGTGGCCGCACCAGTCACTCTTCTCGTCGCAGTCAATTGCCAACTCTGCCACGTTACACCACAGCATGTGCATGCCCAGCGTTGACTCGTCTACATATTCGACATGACGCCGCTGTTAAAATGGGGATCTTAAGCAAGACGCGTCTACCGCCAAGGTAGACGGATAAAGGTCTTGAGGGCTTTCTTGTTAATTCGGAACTGCAGCATTTTCTTTCTCCTACACTAGTTACATCTACAGCTCTCTCCTCTCATGAAACGACCGCCTCTTGGTCGATATGTAGCTCGTTACATTCCTACGAGCAGCCACTTCAGCATGCACAATCCTAAATGGGATTTCTAACACGCCTCTCTCGAACACCGAAAGTTCAATCACGTGACAGTCATGATGCCCATCAATCCGCACAATTTCTGTAGTTGCGTCTTATCCAATGGCTTGATGAAGGGATCAGCTGGATTATCTTCTTCGGCTATCTTGATCAACTCAATTGAACCGCGGTTTACTTGCTCTCGTACATAATGTTTATCGAAGTCAGGGGAACTTGGGGGAAAGCGCGCCCGCAGTTCAGACGGATGGAAGCTTCTAGAAGCTTCCACAGCCGTCCTACATCTGCCTGTTTATTAATTACAATACTATACATTCCATAGTACTACCAACAACCCATTGCAATAAGATAATAATATCACCCAATCGGATACACTCACCCTCCCTCTGGCAACCGCCGCCTCTTCATAGCCTTCATTCTCGAAAAAGCACAGCGGACGGCGAAGTCGGCCGTCTCAACAGGGCCTCGCTCGAACCGGTGCCATCTTCGCCTACGGGCCTGGCTTCACTGGAATTGAGTGGGTTCCAGCCCGAGGCGGTCACTATGGCTTCATCACGCCCGTCTGCTTCCTCTCGTGATCTCTTAGTGGGGCTCCAGTCTACTGCTGGGCTCCGTGCGACTAAGTCACGGCTGGCACGCGCCTCTTTGGCCGAGCCGTCATTGGGAACGGCTGCAAACGGTCAGGCTACAGCGCAGCCCGCTTCACCGTCACCTCCGCTACCGTCACCTCCATCGTCGCCGCAGTTACCGTTGCCGCCGTCGCCTCCGTCTCCTGTTGGGTCTTCAGCGGCCTCGCCCGCTTCTGCTCTGTCCGCAGTTTCTCCGCCGCCTGCGCTGAGCACCGCGCCATTATCACCTCTGGACAATGCTTCGGTGGCGTCAGACGTGTCTGGCGTGTCAATTTTAAACCGCTTGAAGGAACTGCATTGAGGTCCGCTCTTCGGCAGCTCCGATGAAGAAGCAGAGGAGGGCGGATTGTACGGTCCGCACGCGGCGCGTCCACCATCCTCCACTCCCTCAGTGAGCGGCCTATTTGATGATGACAGCGATGAGGAGACTGTACCTGCTGGTTCCCTTAATCGCTTGAAGCGCAGCGTCGACTCTGGTGACTGGCATCCGTATGCTTTACCGTCAGCTCCGGCGAAGCACCCTGCCAATGGTCGTGTCAATCACTACGACCCGGCGGCACCATGGGATTACTCGGTTCCAGTCAATATTGAGCAGCTGCACGACGTTCGCGGTGAATCTCCGCATCGCTGCTTCCTGGTGGAATGGCAGATTACCCCGCTTCAGTTGAGCTGGGTATGGGAAGAGCAGCTCGACCAACGCTTCGCTCGGCGCATGGATCAAGTGATGCAATGGCGTGACGATCTGTGTCCAGGTGCCTTCGCCTATTATTACAAGAAGCATTTTGCGCGCCGTGACCAGGCTTCTCCTGCTGGAGGATGCTTCATGGACGCGTTCCGCGCGGGGCTTTATCACCTTGGTGATACTGGTCTTGCAACCACGGCCACTGAGCTATGGGTGGACTTCGTGCGTGATCACCCAAGCACTGTCGACGGAGTTTCTCGTGCGGAAGCTACGGAATTCTTTTGCGTTCTTCAGCGCAACGATTTTCCGTGGGATTACGATCTTCTCTTCCAGAGTCCACTTGATGCTTCGTACACGAATGTGGAACGGTTCCAGACGTTTGTCCAAACACTGCGTGAAGGAGTGTATCTCACGAGTATTGATGATGGCCTCGTCGGACACTGCGTTACTGTTCTCGCGAAGGGTCCAGACACTGCTGTTTCCGTACTGGATGGCGTTGAACTGCCGGTGACCCCGGAACCTTTGACCAACTTGGCGTATCTCGACAAGGTCAAATGGATGGGATTGATGAAGCTGAATCCAGGGTATCGTTGCCGCCGCGGGAAACGAAAGTCCAGGCCAAATCAAAAGAAAGCTCGCCGCGAGAAGAAGCAGCAGAAGTTGTAGGGAATGTAATTTGGGAATACATGTAGGCTCTCGGGCCCCCTTTACTCCTGCCTTTGTCGTTCATCTTCTTCGCCGTTTTCTTCTCCTGGATGCTTTGAAGTCTCCAATGAGATCCGGGACCTGTGAGAGATTCTCGACCGGCTCCCAAGTGGGTTTCTCCTCACCCACCCACTCCACAAGAAATTGGGTTCGTTGCTTGTGAGTTCATTTACCGAGAAGCCTTTGGATGAGTTGTCCAACTGTACCATCGGCTAGAACGACATCATGGGGCGTTGACATCCGAGTGGCGTCCTTGTAAGGCTTTAAAGATCCGATGTTGAACACTGGATGAAGTTTGTTTCCGGCTTGGATGTTGAGCTTGTACGCGTGATTATGGATCCTCTTCACCACCGTATAGGGACCTATCCACTTTGGACCAAGCTTGCTTGAGTTGGGTAACCCCGTATGTTTCCGATCTAAGTGTTTCGTACTCAAGTACACTCGGTCGCCAACTTCGAAGACTTGCTCCACCCGGTTTCGGTCGTACACATCGCGCATTCGCTCTTGCGCTTCCGCCAGTGCTTCCTGACACCGCCGAAGAAGAACTGCTTGTCGCTCGTTGAACTCAGCACCACGTCGACTTGTGGGGACCTTGCCACGATTCTCCGCCGCAAGTTGAAGCGGGTTTAGTGGGACGTATCCGAGATCAGCTTCGAAAGGCGCCATTTTGATACTACTGTTCACGGTTGAATTCACTGCGAACTCAGCATTGGCAAGATGGATATCCCAGTCGTCTTGAACAGGGCCCACGAAGCACCGCAAATATTCCTCAAGTGTCCTGTTCATCCGCTCCGTCTGGCCGTCTCCTTGAGCTCGATGTGTTACTGTCATCTTGAGCGTTGTTCCGATTGATTTGAAGACGTGCTGCCAAAACGTCGAAACGAACTTCCTGTCTCTGTCGGACACGATGCTTGTTGGCATTCCATGAAGTTTCCAGATATGGTCGATGAAGAGCCGGGCAACGCCTTCGGCGTCTACCTTCTTCGTAGTCGGTACAAAGTGACATCGCTTTGTCAGTCGATCGACGACGACCCAGATGGAATCTACTTCTCGTTTTGTTCGTGGCAAGTCAGTGATGAAGTCCATCGAAATCGATCTCCACCGTTCGTCGGGAACACGTAATGGCTCCAGTAGTCCCGGTGGCTTCGTTAGCCTCGGTTTGTTCCGTCTACAAGGCTCACAGTCGGCAATGTACGATTGGATTGACTTCAACATCTTGGTCCAGTACCACCTCCTAGCCAGTGTCAGGTACGTCCGCTCCGATCCCGGATGTCCCCCGTAGTTGGAGTCGTGACACTCACTGATGACCACCTGCCTCAACTTCACATCGTTGGGCACTACGATACGTGGACCGTCGGATGGAGTCTGGTACCACAGCAAACCGTTGTCTTCCGAATAGCAGCGATATTGTTTCTTCTGTTGTCGCCTGGCTTTCGCCTGCTGGCTATCTGCACGCCACTGGATTGCTGTAAAAATCGCTTTTGCTTCTCGATCTCTCTTGTACGCCTTTTTGATCTTGGCTATCAACTCGCTGTCAGTGGTCACCTCGCTGACTGCTAAACTGAAGGACGCATCATTGAAGCTGGTCACACTCAAGTCATGAAAGTACTTCGACTCCGGTTGCAAGTCTGGTCTTCGGCTAATCGCGTCTGCGATTCCGTTCTTCGCACCTGGAAGGTATGAGAACGTTGGCTGATACTCCGCGAGGATATCGTACCAGCGCGCGAGACGACGGTTTGCCATCTTTTGAGTAAAGAGACCTTCAAGACTCTTGTGATCCGTTTCCACGATTGGTGGCTTGTCCAAGCAGTAAATACGGAAAGCTGCCAGCGCGTGAACAATTGCCAGAAGTTCTTGCTGCTGCGTCGGGTAATTGAGCTCCGCAGATTTCGTCTTTCTACTGGTGTAAGCAATGGGTAGCTCAACACCATCGACAACCTGGAACAGGACTCCCCCGACTGCAAACTTGCTAGCATCCGTACGCAAATGCATAGGCTGATTGAAATCGGGCAAGTGCAACACTGGTGGATTGCACAGCCGTTTCTTCATCTCCTTGAAGTTCTTCGACTGCTCTTTGTCGAAACGAATCTTCGCATTGCGCTTGGACTTCTTCTTGAGCAAAGTAAACATACTTGCTGTCAGTTTAGCGTAGTCTGGGCAGAAGCGTTGGACGTATCCAGTTAAGCCGAGGAAGCTGTGAAGCTCCTCTTGCGTTCTTGGAATTGGCCAGTCCTTGATGGTCTGCACCTTATCTGGATCCATCCGCACGCCGTTTCTCCCAACAAAATCTCCAAGGCATGGAATCTCGTCGGCACAGAAGACGCACTTGGACAGCTTCACGTAGAACTTGTTGTCTCGCAAGATGTCCAATGTTTTGCGGAGAGCCTCCAAGTGATCTTCAATCTTCTGTGTCTTCGTGAAGATGTAGATGTCGTCGTAGAACGACTTCGTGTTCTCCAGATCGCGAAAGAGTTTCGACGTCAATCGATGCATCGTCGCTGGCGCGTTGCAGACTCTCATTGGCAGTACCAGGTACTTCCAGAGTCCGTTGGGCGCCTAGAATGCTGTGAACTTGATATCTTCGGCACGCATACGAACTTGTTAATACGCGGACATCAAGTCCATCGTTAGAAACCAGTACCCTCCGGCCATGGCGTCCAGTATGTCTTCATTCCTTATCATCGGTATGCTCTGCCGTATCGTATTAGAGTTCAAGTACCGATAATCGTGAACAATCCGCCACCCAACTGGTTTCCGGACGCAGAAGGTTGGCGCCGCGTGTGGGCTGATGCTTGGTCGGATAAGTTTCTTCTTCACCATGTCTATAACCCAGAGCACGATCTCACGTTGTTGTTCAGGTGACTGTCGCCACTGTTGCCGGTACATCGCAAGGCTGGGATCTTTCACGTCGATCCTGTCCTCGATTTCACGCTTCTCCGGAAGACCTTCAGGGAGTTTAGGTCGAAACACCGTGTCCTTGTACTTCGTCAGCAAGTCAAAGGCAGGGTTTGCCTGGAAACTTTGCCAGTCTGTCTCCAAATAACGTTGAGCTTTTGCAGTTCCGACATTGTCGGGTTGGTCTCGCCGCTCCAAGGATCGAGCGACGTTTTTGATCATTTCGTTCGTCAGAACCAACATGAAGTCTGGTTCTTCGATCGACTTGGTCTTGATTCTCAGGAACTTTCGCAGTTTCTTTCTCGTGATGAACTTGGTTTGTATACCAGCTTCATCTGTGATTCCCATCGTGAACATCTTTTCCACGACGGAATCTCTGCCCCTGGTATCGCTGCTCCCAGCAGCAGTACCGTCGCGTCTCGACGACTTCCTCTCGTCTTCGTCTGCTGAACCCTTGCCAGCTGACGCGTCTTCCAGTCGCTCGCAAGCAACTCGTGGGGTCTCACTCTGCTCTGAGTCATGAACGGGATTGACCGCGGACTTCACACCCGTTTCCAGCGCGGCACCTCGACAGGAATCGGGTCTTTTCGCCGACAGGCCTTTCGTCCCGACAGATCTCCGAAGCCCGGAGGCATTCACCGGTCCGCCTTCCTCGATTGGCCCACAGGTTTCACCCGCTCGTTCCCAGCGCAAAGTTCTCTCTATTGTTCCTTCGATTCGTCGACGTCTCCAGTCGATCTGTGGCTGCATGCCCTCGAAAAAAGGTATTCCAAGGATGCAGTCAAATTCTTCAGGTATCGCGTAGACAACTGCGACGCATTCATACGTCTCGTCTATTCCGGCGACAAGGATACGTAGAGGTAGCACCTCTAGCTGGGCCTCCACAATCTGATTGTCTTCTAGCTTGACTCGAATGTTCTTGTCGCTGAACTTCGTTGTCTTCAGCTGGTGTTCTTCTACCCACCGCTTCGACACGTAGATCGTGGTTGCACCACAGTCTAGAAGCATCTTTGATGTTTTCTTCATCTTGCCAGCCACACTGATTTCACCGCCGACGGCGAACAGTGGACGTGACTTGTAGACTAGAGGGTTTTCACACAGAACATTAAGGCTGACATTATCAAACTTAACTGCTCTGGTTACTTTCTCTTCCACGACAGGACCCTCTTTCACTGTCGTGTCTCAGGATTCTCGAGCTTCACGTAGCTTCGCGTGCGAGGCTTGAGACCGTTTGCGTAGAACAGGACTTGGTCAAGTACGTTCATGCCTTCGACTCGAAAGATGAGGGCTGAGTATTCACCGTTGTACGTCTCGATATCCGCTGTCTGCTTCAGACGCTGGAGCTTATCTCGTAGCACTGACTGGTAGTTCGACGCCTCGAAGTGTTGGAGCACATGCTCACGGAAAATCCCCCACGTGTGCTCTTCCACTCGCGTCGTCGAAGCCCAGTGCAGGAACCACCCCGAAGCCGGCTTCTCCATCGCCGACCCGGCGATTCCTGGTATTCGTGGGTTTGCGTCGTCGATTGCGATTTCGTTAATGCGACAGGCGTTCTCGACCTTGAACAGCCATTCGCGCACGTCTTCCCCCCTCTTGCCGGTGAACTTGGGCAGGTTGCTGGGCACTCGTGTGCGTTCCGCCATCGCTTGATTCAGCCGGTCGATCTCGGCTTGAAGCTGCGCGTTCGTCGGCACGGGCTATTTGTTATCAGGTTGCTGGGACCAACAAGTGCTACCAGTTTATCGAAGTCAGGGGAGCTTGGGGGAGAGCGCGCCAAAAGAAAACTGCTGCCCCCGCAGTTCAGACGGATGGAAGCTTCTAGAAGCTTCCACAGCCGTCCTACATCTGCCTATTTATTAATTACAATACTATACATTCCATAGTACTACCAACAACCCATTGCAATAAGATAATAATATCACCCAATCGGATACATAATGCCATCTGAGCTCGATGTGTTTGGGTCGACGGCTGTATGTAGGGCTGGCAGCCATAACATGTATCAATACCAATGACTAATTTGACCTGGAAGTTTGGTACAATCTCAGTAAGGATATGGCTTTCAACCATGGCCTCCATACTCGCTTCGCACGCTGCTACATATTCAGCTTCAGCTGTTGACAACGCGATGATAGAATGCGCGACATCCATGCGACATCCCCGTTTGCAAGCGTGAAGCCAAACCGCTAGTGCTTTTCCTCGTCTCGGGATCCTTCCCCAATCACTGTCGCAGTCTCCCTGATGGGGTATGCATCTCCTTTCTTCTTTGTAGACCGGGTCCCGAAATCTGTAGCGCCAACGAGATAGCGAAGCACCCGCTTCAAAGCCGCGACATGACGAGCTGTTGGTTTTGATGCAAATCTGCTCAGCTGTCCTAACGCATTGGCAATGTCTGATCGGATACACGTTGCCAGGTACATTAGCATGCCTAGCACACCGCGATATTCGAAACTTGAGTCGCATTTGTCTTCATCAGTCACCGGCATTAGGCGACCCGTAGTCTCCATCGGATTTCCGCACTTGCTCGCCGTTTCGTACCCACATCTAGACAGAACATCTCGGGCATACTTTCGCTGAGAGCTAACTGTCTCCTTGTCGCTTTGCATCACCTCAACTCCGAGGTATTTCGAAAGCTCGCCTTGGTCATCCAAACCGCATTCGTCTTCGAAATCCTATAACAGCTTTGACTTAAAAATAGCGTCGTTGGTGGCACACAGCACATCATCCACGTTTACGAGTACCAAAGTTATCATTTTACCGTTGTGTTTGAAATAAAGACAAGGGTTAGAAGCACACCTCTGGAAACCACGTCTCAGCAACCAGCTGTATTCCATTCTCGTCCGGATTGGCGAGGCCCGTAAAGGGCGTTTCTCACGAAATACATGCGGCCTGAAACTTGGCATGGAAAACCTTCAATAGACTTGATGTACTGTGGTATTTCGAGAGGAGCACTCAGGTAAGCAGTGTTGATATCCCCACCATATACAGTCAGGTTGATCTCAGCAGCCAGGGCGAGAACGAGCCGGAACGACGACATGCGAGCTACTGGTGCGAATGTTTCTAGGAAATCAATCCCGGGTCGCTGCCAATTCTCACGTTCAACTAGCCGAGCTTTGACTTTAATAATGTATCCCTGGTGGTCTTTTTTAATCCATATACCCGCATTGTCTTGATTGCACGCATACCCCTTGGCATTTCGGCCTTTTGAATCTATATACCCATATTGTCTTGATTGCACGCATACCGCTTGGCATTTCGTCTTCTACGATCACTTCAAGCCATCTTTTTGCTAAAAGAGCTGTCATTGCTTCCAGCTCGGTCATCATCCAGAGGTCTGCGTGCTTAGAGCACATCGCCTCTCTACGGTTTCTTGGTAAACGAAGACAACTTGCCATAATAGGTCTTCCGTCTTTACCAAGAACTCGAATAGCCCTATTTGACCAGACCACATAGTCTCGATAACACGATAACGTTCGTCTTTTCGCTGATTCACGAAGTCCCGTTCGGCGTGCCTTAATAATATCACCAAGCTGATTCTTTTCGACTTCTGATGGTGTGTCATCACGCTCCGCTTACAAACGCAAGCCAGGTGGGAAGACGACGATCTCAGTCGGATTTACTCTGGTAGCTTCGACTACAGGTTTATTTTCTTCAGCGTCTTTAACATAGTTACTCGAATTTTCGTTCAATTCCTGCACAGTACCGAGCTGTAAATCCTCATCAATTTCTTTACATTCTGCCTGCTATTCAGTATCAGATCCACGTTCAGCTTCAACTGATTCTTGGTCTTCTGAATGAATTAAACGTTGTTTTTGTCATATTTGGGACTGCGAGCTCTCAGTTCTGTATCGTGCTGGTTACGTAATCTTTACTGAAAGATTCGGCGTCACGTTCAAGGCCAGTCGATCACTGACTATCTCTTCTGCGTCACAACTGGAGTCCGCATCATATTTTATCGAGACGCATCGACTTCAGTGTCGATTTGAACTCGCCAGTATCATACGAGACGGACTTATTCGTGGATTATTCTGATTCAGCCACGATGCTGGCAGCAGTGTCATGTCTTTCGTCGTTTGGACCCACATCCGCATCGTCGTCGATAGGTGATGTGCCGAATTGTAACCACTCTGCGATATCAGCGTCGCTCGGGTCCACTTCGTGGCGATCTTCATATGTCACCTCCTCTTGAACACGAACCACGGCAACAAATGTTACAGTCCATTCGCTGGGATCGTACACTTTGCATCCGACATTGGCTTCGGCACATCCAACAACAAAGCCTACGAATGCATTTGGATCTTGTTTATGTTTCTCCGACGTGACAGGTACGTGAACATACGCATGAGACCCAAACTTACGAATGTGGTTGATGTCTGGTCTAACCCCGAACATCCTTTCGTAAGGTATCCCCTCGATAGGTTTACAGTACACTTGGTTCTTGACGAATGCAGCGTTCTGCAGCGCGTACGGCCAGAATGACCGCGGGAATTCGGATGCGTGCATTGGTGCATTGACCATCTCCATGATTGTGAATTGGATAATGGGAAGAACTGAGATGAATGCACTCCCAAGGACTTGCCAGCCCACCAAGCAGTGGTAGGTCCTCAGTTTTGCTTTGCTAGGATTGAGTAGTTTTGTGTAGCATGGACTACAAATAACTTATGACGATACTGGAAATGTATTACTGAAATTTTTCATCATAATTGAAAACTAAATTATTCTCTATAAATATTGCCATAATATTTTCACTGCCATGTATTATTCGGAAGGCCTAGTCAAGAAGCACTAAAACCAACTGCCGATTTGAAACGTGGGTGAGGCTGCAGAAAAGGAGGCCTAGAGAACCTCGTAGCGGAGCTCAAGCGCCGAGGGAATGCCGTCTTCCAACACGTTGAAGTATGCATCTCGACGAAATATGCACAGGAAGCCAATGAGCCTCTGCCGCTCTCGATAATCAAAAATAGAAAACAAGGGAAACAAAGTCGTCTCACTCAGAGTGAGCATGCAATGCCAAAGTCAAAAAGTCTATGTTAAGTCGAAAATCAGTGCCATAAAAATAAATCACCCCGGTATTGTAAAACGACAAGTTTCAATATGCCTCTGTCGAATAAATTTTTGTTTTGGCTGCACAAACCTTACCACTCAATTGACTTTGTAGCAGAATCGCTTTTCGCTAGTGCCTGTAAGCTTTAAGGTCTTAGCACGAGAAGCTGTAACGGGCCTACATAAAGCTTACTACTTCAGCTTACACGCTAGCACGCGTACCCGAGGAAGCGTAAGATGCGTTTCGCTTAGATTAGCTATACTTTCGTCCGAACGTATAGCTTTACTTAAATAGGACCCGGTTTTCAATAAAATGAGAGCCGTTTAATTGTTTGTTTGGGGTTTTCTCCTTATCTAATATTCTAAATGAAATGTATTTATCAGCGAATGGCTGACAGAGCCCTACTATTTTAATTGGTTGAGGTTATTGACTTTCAACCAATGAATCCCTTGAATGCATGCAGACCAACGGTCTGCCAAATGTATCCATTGATGTATCTCACACCAGTGTGGAAAACCGCTTTCGAAAACCAAGTGGCTACCTGTAACTACTTTACGCGTGACCGCATTACCCCCCCCCCCCCCCCCCCCCCCCCCCCCCCCCCCCCGTTAAGCTAAGACTTGCCTAGTCTTAACACAGCATTCAAAATATTGACGAGGTCGTCAAAACGTTTGAGAAACCCGAGCGCATTTCGCAATGAGCTGGTTGAGGAAGACGCCCGCGCAAGAGTATATCCAACAACCGACCCCCCGTGTTGAGTCGTGGCGTGGCCGTGACGATGATTCGGACGCTCCTAAATTGAAGCTTCCACGTAATGAAGAAGAGACGCAGCCTCCTGTGCCGGTGCCGCCTTCTTCTTCGCGCACTACATCTGCCGTACGCGCTCCCTGGATGCCAGCTGCGTCCGAAATCGCTGCCAGGTTCGGCGCGACAACGCCGCCGAGCCCGATAGGATTGTACGTGTGCTGCGCCATAAATGGCGATGCTAAGGCCGTCGGCATGCACGTTGATCGGCTAACGAATCAAAGGCGCGACTACTACATCGGACTCTTCCATGAGCTCCGATGGAATATGTCGAAGAAAACGTCACGCAAAAGCAAGTTGCCCGAGTGGGTGACACTTTGTCAATCTTGGAACGCATTAGATGTGAGCTTCAACAACAATGCGAAAGGCTACCGCGAGCGTATTGTCGCGGCTTGTCGGCGCTTCGAGACGTTCTCGAAGCGTCATCTCCTCGATTTTTTTCATAATGACGCTATGGAGGCGGGAATCCCTTGCACTGGTCCACCTGAAATTACGTGTTCGCACTGCCGCTTCGGGGCAGTTCGCCTTTCTGAACTCGATGCTCTCGGGCACACTTCCACGAAACCTCCGTGCTCAGCAGGAGCACTGTGATGCACCCCGAGCTGGTGGCAATCGCAGGGTTAATTCAGGCATTATGCCTGCACTCGGTTTCTGGCCTCGTACGCTCTCACCATTTCCCGAACGTCCTTCATCAGGACGTCTAGTGGCTCCCATGTATCTCGATGGGGAGGAAATATGCTATAACGACGACGGTTTCTCAGTCATCTTCAGATGCGTGACACCACCAGTATCACTCTCTTTGACACTAACGCCAGTTCCTCTGAGAATGTAAATGTATCACGGCATACTCTTGCAGATCTTCACGTGCCACCAGCCTAGCCTTGGCCCGTTCGATGGTACCGTCCGCGTGGATTTCAGCTTAAACATCCACTTCGTACGCAGACACTTTGCCCCTGACGGCGTCTTCGCCAATTCCCACATGCCGGTTTGCTCCAACCCATCAATCTGCTCCTTGGTGGCTTGTCTCCACTTGTCTGCACGCGGGTTCTTCATCGCTTGTTTGTAGCTCTTCTGGTCTTCGCGCATCACAACGTTCACACTGTTCACGGGGACGTGTTTCGCGCCCATGCTGCACATACATGCTGCTGTTCTTGGGCTGGCACTTGCTTATCGCCTGCCCCTTCCTTATCCACAGCATATATCTAGTATTCCTTGTAGTATTATGATCATTAGTACGTTGTGGCGTCTGTGAACCTCGAACATTCGCACATCGCATTTGTCACAGTGGCGTTCTAGGAGCACGCCCTTCTCGTCTAATCTGCCGTAACGTAGGCTGTTGTCGGGTAGGTGCTCAGCGTAACGAATATCTGAAATGTCCACCACGACCACCTACGATCGTATTAGCCCCACTGAACCCTTCTTTTCTATTCGTATGTCTTCTCCGTTTGCTGCTGTGTATTGATCATCACAGGCTACTGCGTCTTTCAATAGTTATGCATTCTTTACCAAACGCACACTGGATCCACTATCGAAGTTCCATGTATGTGTGGCGGCGCCTGTGCCCCTTCCGATTGCTAGTGAGACCTTGATCGCCTTGGCAGCGCCATTCTTCTTTTCTGGACAATTTTAGCGATATGACCAACTTTATAACATTTGAAATATGTGCGGGTCTATGTATCACCCACGCGTGATACGGACTCAACTCCTCGTCCGCGTTAGGCGCATCGACCGACACCGTGGAATCTTTCGTAATGTCCTCGGTTTCCACGACCTCCATAGACGCGTAATTGTTCATTCTTAGCCATGCTTACCTCGCACTCAATCGCGAAAGCCACTAACTCCGTAGCCTGCTGAAAGTGATCCTTGCGCAGCGAGTTCAGTCTTGTGAGCATCGCACTCTGCAAGCAGCAAGGTGCTGACTTGCACAGGCACTGTAACACGTGCATATTAAACCGCCCTGATCATTCTGCCACGTACGTCAAGTACGAAAAATGTTTAGCTCACGTCCTGTCGCTCTGCTTATCAACCGCCATCAACTGCAATACTTTTGACGCAGTGATCGCCGTCATGTATAAACCAACATTCGATTCATCACATGCTCCAGTGTGGACGACGGTGTCGTCCACAGCTCAAAGTACACTAGTGCAGCTCCGTCTAGTTTGCCATTTAGAGGGTGGATTCGGAATTCCTCCGACCAGTCACCACCGCCCATGTGCTGAGCTACTGTCAGCCTCTGTAGAAACCTAAGTCCTCCCGTATTAAAGTCTACTCCTAGGCCAGGGTGCACTACCTTGACTGGGAACGTCGCATAGCCGGACCAGTCCAGGTTGCGTGGGTTCCGGACCTTAAGATCAAAGTTCAGTGGTGGTACGAACCGCTCCGCCATCGGTGCGTCTACCCGCTGCTGCATGGTCGTCGCCTTCTTCGTCTGCGGCGTCGGCATTGCTAGTGCTGGTGTGCCTATGGCACGGTCTTCATTGACGTATCAAGATAACCTACTCACATTGTCCTTCAAGTCTTTCCAGATGTTTAGCGCTCCCGCTGAAGTTTCGGCTTCACCTTCCAGGAGCTTCGAGCGCACCTGACTTAGAGTGCCCCATCGAGCAACTCGAACGGATGTGCAGCCACGTTCAGACCGTGGCGGTCGGTGTCGTGGCCATCGCAAGTGTGTGGTTACTGTGAAGTGTCGTCGGAGCCGTTGGTCTCATAGCCTGTTGGGCGCCTTACTTTGTCGTGGACATCGCGAGTGTGTGGTTACTGTGAAGTGTCGTCGGAGCCATTGGTCTCATAGCGTGTTGGGCGCCTTACTTGTGCTCCGTGTAAAACAATGAAGGCGGATTGTATTTATCTGTCATGTAATCCTACTTGAAAAAGTAGTGTGCATCATCTCCCGTGAGATGTTTTGTAGCTAATCGTCCTTCTCGTATTCTACGACGAATTTCGCCTTCACCTGAACGAAGGAACCTTCACAATCTCATCCTCGCGTATGCATGCAGATCTCCTGCGAGCTCCAACATGGTGGCTCTTCCAAGTATCATGTTGGATTCTAATTTTCGCGACAGCATCGCGGTGACACCGCTCGGCGTTTTGTGAGATTTCCCTCGTCTTGATATTGCTCGCGTCGAAGTATATCATTCTGGTAGCTCACCAATTACTACCCTCGAGCAGAGAGGATGCTGACTAGCTCAAACAAATGCGCGCTTTGGAACGCAACTCCTCTACCTTAACTTGTGGATAACTCCAAATGGTCCCGCTTTCCTGACCACAGCCCTTAACGCAAAATGTTGCAGTTGTCGCTATGGGCTTTGCTTTAGGATGACCGCGCGTGTTGTTTGGACCGCCGGTTTCCTTTTTCCACTCGCGGTACCCCGGCCCGAAGCCGCCGATCGTTTTTCGTTGCGAGCTGCTTTGTAACAGTTTGAATACAGCAGCCAAAAAGTCGTTGAGGCTCCGACTTTAATCACCTGCGGCATTGCCTTTTAGCCCCACTATGAATACCTACATTGATGTTAATTGCAACTATCATTTTATGGCCACACAAACGTCTCACACAACCAATCTAATGATGGATATATTCTGCATCGTACACATGCTATATTCATTTCTGGTTTCCCCAATCCTTATGAGAATAACTACACTATTGTGTACACACAAGTACCCAGTAGAATTGTTTTGCAAGTTTGTATTTCAAAAGACTACACAACTAGCAAGGTCCTTGGCATACATACTTAAACCCACGTTGAGCTAAAAGACCTCGTGCACGAAGAGGGTCGGTAGCGGCTCTAGATGCACTACTGTAGATCTATCTGTTGATTTATTAGTTGAAGTATCATATTTTGGTTATTTTATAAATTACATATTATACCCCCATTATTTACTAAAGCTTTTTTGTTGATAAATCATGCGGCTTTTGACAAGCTCGACATACCTGTTACGTGCTTAAATTAATTTCGGAATAAGTATATTTTGCTCTTGTGTGGATTGTTTTTTTTCGTTTTAATTTAAGGTGTTATAAATTGTATAGCACGCATATTAGTTAAAAACAAAAAACATTTTTATTTCAGTGGTAATAATTATTTAAAAAATACCACATATTGTGTTTTGGAGCAAGCAAAATAACTGCAAAGCACAATACAAGTTTTACAGTCCTTAATTTCAGCCAATCAAAACGAAAAGTCGCTTCAGTATATCGACTTCTAGGTGGTGTCCCTATAGATAAGAACACCCCTGAAATGGCAATTTTACTTTAGAATTTGCAATGCGTTCATTTTTTTAAGATGGTTAGACATGGACCGCTAGTTTCAGGTATTAGGCAAGTGCTTCTTGGACCGAGTGGCACAATCTAACTCCTCGTTTTGTGAGTACAGCTTAAAAAAATCTAGTGTCCCTATAACTAGTAGCAGCGCTGTAAAACAAACCGATGGCGCATTACTAGTCTTAAGTTTTTTAGATACATTTTTAAAATTCAATAAATGCGCTACCAGTCCAATTCTTTAGTTTATTGGTGGACGAAGCGATGGAGAGCGGCATCAAGTCATTTCGAGTCTTCTATGACGAAAGCGGGGTTAAGTGGCCATGCGGGGGTTACGGAGTTTCTAAGTGACGACAGTGTACGCCGTTGACTTGTGCACTAATGGATGTGGTAGTGACAGAAGTGCTGCAAGCTGAAAGAGTTTTGTGTCGATATTCTTATGAAGGATGCCAAAGTTGGGGCGCGCAAATGAGCGACATCACTGGGCGATGGGGATATTGCTGCTGATCTGTGCACGCAAATTGTACCTCCCGGTACATGTGCTTTGTGGGCATGCAGAATCTGCACATATGTCACTCAGTGTGTGGGCAATGCCCACTCTCTGCACTGCCTAGGCTGATTATGGAGTGCTGTGATTACGACTATCAAGGCAAGATACATCTGATTATGGAGTCCTATGATTACGACTTTCAAGGTAACACACCCTACTGTAATTGTGGGAAATTTGTGCTATAGTATTCGACGATGTTGTTGATTAAATTTTACAAAAAAAGGTGCTATTATAGGGCGTGATTTCGGTCGGTATCTTCATCTATACGGCGACAGCGTTATGACTACCATCCGAGCGCCAAGACGGCATTTACAAGCACAGTGGATCCTTGGAAACACGGCCTTCCAGACGCGTCCAAGCACCACTATAGCCACCCGTTTAGTTACTCGGCGGGTACCATCGTTCGACCAAGTTGCAATGGCAAATGCACGACAAATACATTACAAAAGACTTCAAAAAATGGTTTCGTTTAATCGCTTTTTGAAAAATACCAATGCATAATCGAGAGGACAAATGAACGTCATTCAATGAAGGCGCTACCGGTTGACGCCTGGACACAAGCAATGACGATGACTGGTTACTTTTCCGTTGGACGTATTGTGATTAGCCGACATGAAACGATATCTGGCAGCTATTTGCTCTCACACAGCGACAGCAAAATCGTTCACCCAAGAGGGTTTTTTAGCCTTATAGGCTGCGGCATACTTATACCATAGATTGAACTCGGGGGAGGAGTCCATGCCGACATTCCGATTGCCATAGCGGCCGAGATTGAGTCTCTTGTATACAATGTTAGGATTGGTACCTTGATTCAAAAGTTTCTGCACTCCCTTGTCCAAGTCCATCTGTCCTGCGTACAACCTCAACTTCGCCGTTAGTGTCTTGTCGTTAAACCATTTTGACACGCCTGGACCAAGTTTTTTTAACACGTCCGGTACCACGGCTCTCTCTTCGTCAACGGAGCCATTGGCTTGATTGCTCGTCGTTTGTGCTCTCAGCAGTTTTCTGCTTCTCGGCTCCATGTCGGCAGCATCGATCGATTGAGCGAAGTCTTGAGATTTCTGCGGATTGACTGCTGCAGCAGTGCCGCTGCTGATCAGGACAGCAACAGCGAGGGTTACTACGAAGTATGAACGCATGATTTCTACCACGTCGGTGTAGCTCGCTGGAGAGAAAGTGTTGTGCTTGGTTTGCAGATTGTGTTGCTGACAATTTGTGGTTGTTGCCACGAGTTAGGAGATAGGAAAATGAACGCAGAAGCACTGCAAAGGATCGGTTGGTTTTGCACATCATTGAAACGTGACTGCAAATTACTTCTTTCTTTTCTCTTTATCTTATCGAGGTCATTATTATAAATGAAGAGATGATCGTCGTTTTATGACACTGAACCTGACCAATCATGAGAGTCTAGGCCGAATATTTCCAGGCCATCACTAGATAGAAATACTTAATGTAGGAAATTCGCTGTACACCTCATTACGTAGTCGGTAAACAAACGTGCTACACGAACCAATGCTCGTGGCGGCAACATACGGATGATTTGCGCAAAACAATGCTGTAAGTTTGAAAACGTGCGGGCTCAAACAGTTAAGTTAAATAAAATACCAGTATTAATAGGCATCCGTATGGACATATGAGCTCTCCCCCGTGAAGCCCGAAGTTTCGAGCAGGCAAAGCGAGATCGCGATTAAGAAAAAGGAACAAGTAGTGACAGAAGAAGGAGAGTCATCAGAGATAGTCGTACAAGACGCTTAGGCTTAGTTAGGGATAAAACCCAATCGATAAATGTTGTATCACCGCCAGAATACGGTAGGCATCCTTCAAGCGCCACGTGCAACGTGAGCCAAAATTGGGGCACATTCATCGTTTGAACCCGATTCTTGTAGCCACTCCAGTCAGATAGCGATGAATCTGTATTTTTATAAATGACCCTGCTTTTTGCAACGTGCATTTCCAGAGGTAGTAAAGTTAATTTTTGCGCAAGCCTGGATCATATATATATATGTGCAGAAGAGCCTTGTTTTGAATAAACAGGCTCATGCCTGCTTCTCACGCCATCCAAGTGCGATTCCCACATCCTAAAACCCCATCCCGTCATTTGTTGGTTCATCTCTGTATTTTTATCACCAGTAGCATAAAACCACGCGTAAAAATGAGAAGGGAAGAGACAGGCATCGAATTGTTTTATTTGTGATCGAATTGCCATTTCAAAACGGCAAAAATGGTTGATTTACAGGATATAAATGTGGATTTGGTTGATCGATCCCGAGATGACGATTTGACTGCCGTAGCTCGATTGACCGGCCAATCTAGCTAGATCGATTTGTACTTTTTTATATTAAAAAAAGGTACAAATTGATCTAGAATAATTTAAAATAGACCTCGATTTACTAAAACAACCTATCTTATTTTGTAAATCGAGCATCAGGCTTAGTGAAAAAGACAAAAGCATTGAAACGCCATTTATTCCATCCATATAGAGGGTGTACTTGCATACTCTTACAAAATTAAGATAAACTGACCTCTAAGCTCTCAGGAGTGAACAGTGATAACAAAATGCGGTATATTGTTATTTAGAGGGGCTTAACTATCTATTAACTCCGTTAAGTCAAGGTCGACTCTTAAATCCATCGGCATTCCATATAAATATAATAGTAAAGCGTTTTTTTGCCAGCCAGCCGACCCAATTTGAGTCTAACTGTGGAAAGCGGACTGAACGGTGCGACTTTGCAGTCAGAGCTTCAAATGGTATGCCTTCAAGTAGGTGTGTGTGATTTATGGTGATTCTTATTGTGAGAGAGGAAAGACAATTTTATTTACAATGTACTAAATTATCATAAACATAACTGTGGGTCCCATCTCGCCTACTTTCTCAAAGGAAACTTCTTTCTGTAAGGGTCTGTCTTATATCCGCCCACACACCGGGATGGGATTGCTACAATTTCGAAACTACGCAGGATCTCCAACCCCACATGAATTACAGATCCTTTAGAGAAGATAAAGGTTTCTATTATGATTATCTTCATGTCCAGTCGATTGTTCAGGACTGCTTCTAGGCAAGTACTAAGCCAACGTTTGATCGACAGATTCCCGACGAGCTTGTTGTGATGGTACTTATAAGATCCATTTTGGCGGATGGACACTAGTTTCGTTCGGTACCGTTGGGGTGTGTTACGCGGCACTGAACAAGTATGAACAGAAGGTATACTTAATTGCGTTCATTTTCACTCGGACGGAAACGTGTGTACACGGCTTTTTACTGTCTGCAGGGACAAATGTGATTTGATTTTTAGTAGCTTAACAACGGATCGATCGATTATTCTGCCGCTATCGCAAGTGCCATTTCGCCAAGTCTGGCCTGACATTAAAATTCTGAACTGCTGGCCACATTGGTATCGCAATACTAGAGACAATTTTGTTTTGTGTTCAAGTAAGCGCTACCAAGAAATTATTCAGCCGCAACTAGAATATCTCAGCGAAGCGCGCTCGCTTGGCCAGTTCGTGGTTTTATCCGAGCTAGTGGTCAAGAACTGGGTGATGCTGAGTACGCACAGTGGCTTAGAGATGAATACCTGACAGACCCGTGGGATTTGTATTTCTAGACTACAAGTGACACGGATGAAGTGCGGTTAACAATATCCAAGAATATCGTTTCAACGTCGAGCACTAAATCGTAGGCGATGACAACCCCCACGGCCCCTAAGCTTAACGGCATTCGAGCCAAAACCTACAAAGCCTCGCTCAGATGTAAGCACAAGCAAAACGAGAAGGTGGAGAACATCCAGCTGAGCTATTTGTCGATTCACGTTGTGGCAATTTTAGAGCGAATTCCGTTCGAGCAACGATTGGGACAATCCTTCCTGGAGCACCAACGATATCAAAATGATTTGCCGTAAGCTCAAGTACGACTGTAAGCAGTTCTATCAAACCGGCTGGCTCTGCGCTCACGTTTTGGCATGTCTACATCTCGTAGACTCCCTAGGCCAACATGTTATGCTACAAAACCTATCGGCTCGAAAGCCACCTGGACGACCTCGGAAAAAGACAAGGTGCCTCGATCGATACAGGCCTCAAAAGTTGCAGTATGTTGTGGACTCACTGATCAAGCGGTTGGTGGATAAGCCCGCTAGTGGCATCAACTTGAGCATTCTGATAGCCGAGCATATAACTAACGACGAAGGCAAAGAAACAGAGATCAACCACGTTGAGAAAGTTATGCCACCTTCCATGAGATGCGGTAAACGATATTAGAACATCGATTTCGAGGAATACGACGAAGCCAGCGCCTTGGGGGTTGAAGAATTTGCAAGAGCGAATAACTACTCGTACCAGATAGGACACAACATTGTTTCCAACTAGAAGCGTACTACATTGCAGACCCGCAGCTGGATATATAATCCTAAACTATCACTGCTAGCACGGTGTCCGCCCGTCCGTCACACGAAACGCTCATATTTTTTAGCCTTCTCATTGGCTGCCGAGCGGAGCGAAGGCGGCTTCGATTGGCAAAACTGAATTATGTAGCTTGCATCAGTAAAATTCATGTGGCTCATAGAGCACATATGGAGATTTGCACAAGACTATCCATTACCGGTATCCGAAGGCGGCTCGTTTTTATATTACGAAGTTTAACAATTTTAAATATGCATGTTGCTTATAATATTCGAATGCTAAAAAAGACAGAGCTATCTAATTTTTAATGAAATAGCCCCTAAAGACGCTTCCTATGCTGCGAGGCCCTAAGCGTACACGTATGAATGCGTATTTTCGAGGTCATAATATTAGTATACGTAATACTATGTTCTTAATCGTTTCTGAAAGAAACAATGACTAAAAGAATAACTACAACTGTTATGTTGTAGAAATATTAAGAGAATAACTGAATGTGAGGTAACAGACTGAGCTGCCAAAAAGTAGTACATGTACAGCAAAAGCTGGCCGTAAGAACAACGCTGTGCTAATAATCGCTGTCACTTGATCCATAAAGACAGATAGTTTTAGATGAACCTTTATGTGTTACTGCTGTAAACTATTGTTTTCTAAGAGTTGTTTAGACAGCAAAATACGATACCACTTAACTGGCGGACGTGTCGCCGACAAGGACGTAGGATAAAGTTTTAAACTGAGTGGATCGACAACAACACAACATGAGAAGCGTACATAATGGTTAGTTAATTAGATTTCATAACGAAACGTTAACCTTAGGGTATAGTCGATTGTTAAATTATTTTGACATCTTAATTATCTATCAAATAAAAAAACATTGTCTTGCGACGCATTATCCTAATGTTTTAATCATAACTGACAGGTTCGAGTGTTCAATAACTTTTTATTCAGCACAAAATGAATGCTACATACATTAAAAATAGTACAATTTGAATATTGTTTAGCTTTCATTGAGTTTAATATGAGAAGTGAACAATCTTTAGTTACTTACAAGCTGAAATAGCCAGCACAAGCAGGTAAGTAGTGCAAGCTGGACAGGCCATTACTATCGTTTGCGCTGATGTGAGAGCGGCTCGGAAATGGCCCGTGATATCGAGCACGACGCAAAGTTTGTAGACATGCTATTTAAAGTGCAGGTGATTCTGACGGTGATAGCCAGCAACAATAAGAGAGATCACTACATGTAGAATATCTTTTTTTAAGCATGGTAAGTATGACGCTAGGTGCCCAGGTTTTTGTAGGAATAATTGCACGGCTTACAGAGAACTCAGCATTTTGTAGCGAATGGTCTAAATTGAACTTAGATTTATGAAAATAAAGAGGTCGATTTAGGCACATAGAGGCTCATAAGTTTTGGAATAATTATCTAGCCGAAGCGAAGCGGAGGCGGGAATGCAAACAACTTGAATAAACCCTAAACTACCGCCGCGTAGCGGCGGCGCTCAGCTATTGCATATTTAGTCTAGAAACATCAATAAAAAACTATTGAATCACATTAAAAAACTACAGAAAACCTTTGCATGAAAACACTTGCATTCCTAGCTGCATACAATTAAGCCCCTCAACATACATTTAATCCTCTGACTTATAAAAAAGCCAAAATGTCATTAAAAACAGAAGCCAAAATGAGATGACATAGAAAATAGCCAAAAAACGTCATAGAAAAATCCGCCCCCCCCCTTCAATATGATGGATCGTGCTGCACTACTATAGGAGATATAGAGGAAATACAACCAAACATCGGCTCGACCACGGCATCGAGTCGAACGCTCGCGTGTGAAGTTGGGGCTTAGAAGGACTCACTGAAGGCGGATAGAGCCAAGAAACGGTGATCGTGTACGAGCAGGTAAGAGGCTGTTTTGACTAGCTGCTGTGATCACAGCAAGTAAGTAATGATAATGGTTTTTTTTATTTCAATGTGGTTTTAACAAATGTTTTTACGTTGCTTAGATACCTAGAGCGCAATGAAATGAGTGCGTAGTATCCATTAAAGAATATTGTCATTTTCGAGGCAACTGGTGTGATCACAGCGAGTAAGTGATAAAAATCATTTTTCGGCTGGATGTTGTATAAAAAAGGTTGCATTTTGTTTAGAGACTACGTTGATGCTAGAGTACAAGGAAAATGAGCGCATGATGCCATCACATGGCAGCTAAAAGGTTATTATTGCGAGGCAATGTTGTGGGAATTCAATTTGTTCAAGACGATGAGGTGGTATGAAACAGCATGGCCAACGAAATTGGCGTTATTTTTCTTCAGCGTGGAGCTTCAAAACATTGCGTGTAGTAACGAGCGCATTACGCGAAGATGAGCGGCAGAAGAAGCTCTGCGAGCAACGCTTAAGTGGAGATGCCCAACCTTAACGATGTTCCGCTCGTCGAAGGCCAGACGAAACTACGACCAAGACTGAAGCTTGCAAACCAGATACAGTTGATGCGTTTCAGCAGTTGGCCAGCGAAGAAACGTATAACTGAGAACTAGGCCGTTGATCTGGCATGCAAAATGGAGCACGTTTCCTGGATTTCATGCGAGCTATTACCTAATTCGTGTGGCTAATATCATGATGTAATGTTGTCCTACTTCAAAATCTTTGCCAGATGTTTCCTTAGTCCGTTGATGAGCAGAACCTTTTAGTGCTACTTAAAGATAATTGATAAACGTGGAAGCATGAAGGTGATATACAAATTAAATGTGTACTGTGTGTATTAATCTCAACGCGCTCCAACTAGAATACCCTACCACGTCTGACAGCGTTTTCATCGAGTGGTTGATCAAAACTGCACCCATCGGCGGAAGCGCACCGGGCTCGTAAAATGCCAGACTACATTTAAACCATCATATCAAGTTAGCACCGATACTTGAGTTAGTGTAGACGCGAACGATTTACCTGGATCTTTACTTAATGCTTCCGACGTCTCCCATAGCTCCGTCAACGAGATCTTGTGGCCACGTAGCCCTGTCAGCACCTTTTTCTGTGGAAAATTATTGCGGTTGTTAAAAGAAGGAAATGATTACTTTATAGGTTCGGGAATGTCTTTTTCCGACCGCTGCACAATTTTGATAATTTTCTCTGAACTCACGCCCAGCTTCGTCACTGCTCCGGTCTGCTGGTTGTATGGGTCTTGTCCAACTGTCAGAATATCTATAATACGACGCTCGATCGGCATATAACTCACTGATGTTTACCACACCCCGAGATTCGGTGGCGGTATGTCTTCATCTCTATCAAGCTCTGCCAGAACATCACCCCAGACTTGAAAAACATCGCCCGATACAACTCACTTCCTGTTTCGTCGTCTAACACGACTTCAGTATCGGCTTGGTTGCATTCAAATCGTTCGGCTTGGCGGCGAGGGCGAGCGGCTCGTTGATCAGCTTTTTAATACGCGCGATTTTAAGATGCCGTCGAGCTAATCCGAATCACAAACCTTCTTCAGATTAGTAGCGATCTTTCGATCCTTCTCCATCGATATTTTATCTCGCTTTGCTGTGTTAATTAATCCTAACGCACCGAAGTAGTGCTCCCCTGTTCCCGTGTTGACCACAATAGATAGCATTTGCATTGCAATTGTCGGCAACTTCCTAAAAGCCATGTCATCGTGGATGAAATCCCAGAGCGAACTGATGGTACTAGACCCTCCCTGTGGTGAAAGTGCTAGCTTTCCTTTAAGCCACTTGTAAACATCTTCTCCTAAGTTACCGGAGTCCGTGCACGTGACTAGCCGATAATTCTAAGCGCCGAAGCGGTACAGGGAGCCTTTCGTTGTCAGCGGTGTCTTGTTCAACATCTTTTTTTTAGCCGCTTTGGTGTATAAAGGATGTAAGTACAGAGCAAGCCGCATGAGCGGCTTGCTCATAGTGTTTCCAGCGCTGCTCCACTTGCTTGATAAGGTTGCACGTGCCAAACAGACGCACCGAAAAGCCTTTGAAAATCTCCATGTAGCATACAACAACATCCGCGAGCGAGCTCTCGTCGGGCTGCAGCTTCAAAGAACCAAATGCAAGCGGGCGCACCACCCCTTCAGCGTCCTTAAGCTGTTTTCAAAATGATCCTCTGCTAAAAACCCGTGCAGCATCAGGAAATGCATCAGCAGCTCGAAACTTATCCTCTAGAAACTGGTGCGTACTTTGAACGCGCAACAACGATGATAAATATCCATGCATGCTATTCCAACAAGTTTCGCATAATTGCTTCTGATTCCGAAAATATCCATAAGTATCCATCATGCACGCTCTTCCATCGACTGACCACTTTGCTGAAGACGCAAACAAAGCATTGTCCGCGTCTGATGCTTGCTTGATCACCTCAGAAAAATCTGATTTGAGTACTGCCTTGGCTAAATTGTTTAGATCATAAGCAAAACAGATATTAAATAATATATGCGGCCACCGTAGACTTAATATTCGTCGTGCCCGCGCGCATTATCCGGCATTATCGGTAATAACGCCATCAATTGTCCAGCCATGACTCTGCATATTCTCCATCACACCTGCCGTTTGTTCCGCAATCGCAATAGCGTCATGTCTAGGCCCCGTAGGAAGCAAAATATATGTCATACGGCAACCCAGCAATTGAGTGCAGGAAATATTCTGCCAAACATCACTTAAGAAGCTCACACGTGCACCTTAGTTTGCACACTGTACACCACGAATGGTTGTGCTGTCTTGGCTCTCGCAGTCGAGTGTGTACGATTCTAAAATTGGCCCACCGAATTGTTTGCGGCTTGGTAGTGGTAAGTTGTTCTCGATCGTCTTGGTTACGTGACGCATAAGACACACAGTAGATAAACACTCAATAAAGCTAATTTTAAGCCGATTATCAGCTTGGAGCTTAGCTAGCAATCTCAAGAATATTTCTCCCTCCGCGTCTTGCGATGGTCCTAAAAAGAACTGGTCGATACGCTTTTGACTTTTCTCACTTTGTAGCGACGACGAATAGTCGTGGACAGCCGATCCGCTATTAGCTCGATAGGCAGCTGGTCTGGAAGAATCGCTTGCGGCTTCCACTAAGTTGCGTGTCTGAATGTAGGCCTGATAGTATTTACAGCACTTAAGATGACTTCTATAACTCTCTGGTTTCTTTCGATTTATCTTCGGCTCAGGGACAGGAGGCAAGAGCGATGTTGCGGGGTGAACACCCTCAGCTGACTACCGCGAAGTACGATACGCATCTTTGCAGTGGTTGCAAATGTGGTATGTCCGGTTGTTACCAGCTTCTTCATGCAAGTCGGTGAACTCGTTGCGCTCTTGACACGATGTGTGGCCCATGCTTCGGTATGGTGCAGTGTTTGATCTACGATGGCTATAGAGGCTTATCGAGCGTGCTTGTTTAAGAAAAAGAGACTGGTTAGATGTGGGTTTAATATGGGTTTGACGGTGGAGCACACCGGTGATCGGATCACGCCGTCCAGTGAATTACCACCAACCTCCAGGTGTATTAATTTTACACTGGTGTTTTCTACACCTAAACCCTGGTTTATCCGGTTCATTATAAAGCCATTAAATCCAAAACCCAAAAGCCAGCCAACACTGGTTTGTGTGACCATTGAATACTTTTGCAACAAAGCCGGAACGAGGCGCGAAACAGCTCTGGATTTTAAAGATACAAATAATACGGATGCCACCCGCTCGCTATTGAGCTGTATCAGATAAAAGAGAGCATACGTTTTCTTATTTGTTGCTGCCGGGCCGGAGAGTGATACAGTGATTTAGTGTCAGGGAGTGCGGAGCGCCCGTATTCCTTCGTGTTATGCTGCGTGAATCAAGTATAATATTACACTAATTAATGATTTATTTTAGTTTTTACTTTGTGGTACATGGCAGATGTGGTTATTGAGGAAAACATTATAGTATTAGGATAAAACATACTCACTGTTGGGTGGGTGTCTTTTATCGATTCATCTCCTTTGGAATGATAGTTAAAGAGAGCTTTCAAATTTAGTTATATATATATATATTGTAAAAGTAACATATCTTTTTGAATCTAGGCTTTTAAGCCTCCCAGTTTGTAAAGACCGATTTAGCTGCTCAATACTACTTCATGTCATGATATGCAATAGCTGTTACCTTGGTTTGGCATTGCTCGTTAGGATCTTCCTTTTGTAAAGCAGCTGAGAAAGAAATGTCCACTCTGCTTGGAATCCAATTAGTGATCTACAAAACTTTAAGAAAGAAACATATTTTGCAAAGAAAATATTCATTTATTTATTAATTAGCCAGCTATTTTCTTAGCGTTTTATCACAATATTTTAAATGGAATACAATACGGAAAGCGCCTGTCAAAGTTGCTAAATATATCCTGGCATAACTGTAAAACAACCTTATTGCCAAATTTAGCTTGACTTGTACTTATTATTTGATCCAAACCTACCGTCATTAAGAGTTTTGGCCAACCACATAACTTCAATATCCAAAAACCTTATCAATCCGGGTCATCACAGACTTCAGACCAGTGGATTCTACGTCTTTCCAGATGATTTGTACTCATTATGCTATTCAAAGATACGTCGTTTAGATTTTTGACCTATCCCAAAACTGCAATATCACCAGCCAGAGCTAGCACAGACTCCAGACGAGTAGATTCTCCGTCTTTCCATTTGACTTGTACTCATTATACCATTCGAACGGACGCAGAGCAATCACAAACACCAGACCAGTGGATTCTACGTCTCTCCGTTTGACTTGTAATCATTGTACCATTCAAACGTACGTCATTAAGCTTTTCGACGAATGGTGTGACTAGAATTAGGAACTAAAATCTTGGGAATCTAAGGGGTGCCTGGCTACGGTGCCTACAGTAATTAGTATGTCCTCACAATTAGTCTGACTTCGTGGTCAGACTAATTCATGTAACTGAGGAATCTGTTGATTCAAAAATAGTCTGTCTTCACAATGTTCATTATTAGCCTGTCTTAAATGGGCTTGACTTGGGCTAGCGGTTTGAATGCTGCCCGTTCATACACATGACCCGAGTTCAAATCCCCGTGTGTGGTGATTAAACGGCACTAGTGTCAAGGCTCTAAGAGCTGGTGAGATAAATTTCTTTCTTTCATACAAATGCGGGTGGGATGGGTGTCACTAAATGAACACTCGGTTTTACCTATTTTTGTACCCGTTCTTTCTTTCTTTCCCAACTCGAGTACCCATTTCTTTCTTGCTTTCCCAGTTTAAATACCCATTTCTTTCTTAATTAATTAAATTGGGTATACAGTATGCGAAGTGATAGTATGGATAGAAGGCTCTTGTTGCGGGAGAGACTTGTATTTACGAACGCTACTCGTGTATAGCAGACCGATAGAGGCAGTTTAAGCATGCCCCAAACTGCAGAAGATGGGCAAGGACACGGGCGGCCCTGCAAAGTGCGGTGGCTGTGGTGGCAATGTCAGAGAAGTCCATCGTTTCCCAGATTGTGATGTCTCTATGCATCCGTTCTGTAGAGTTCCAGTCGGTCCTGAGGGATTTGGTCAACCTATAAGATGTCCGGCCTGTACGACGAAACGAGATATCGCTGTCGAGGTATTACCGCAAAATCCGCAACAACTACAGCACAAAACTAAGTCACTGTCGCCATCGCCTATCATCGCTGCATTTGCGCGTGCTAAAAAGCTTCAAAATGCCGCCCCAGCACCAAATGCATATTGTATTGACAACAGAGCGCGAGATCAAGTCCAAGCAGTAGATCAGTCTGTGCAATCCAGCGTCGGTACAAACGTCGTTCCGGTGGTAAGATCGTCGGAAGAAGGTTCATGTACAGCGCGCTTTCAAAGTCGCCCTTCAGCTCAAGTTGTTTCAAACATCACTCAGAGGAGAAAGGTGTTACGCTGGATGATTGCCACCGAGGAGCAACACGGCAATAAACTTCTCTTCTCTAAAGCTGTAGACAACTTTCCTACGAACTTCAAGTCGGCAACGCGTAGAGCTAACCTAGCAAAAGCTGCGGCCTGGTGGCGAAAAAGAGCGAGATATCTTGAAGCTGCGCGTGGTACGACGTCACGTTTGGGGCGTAGAGACGGTGCTCGACATCGTGTTAACCGTAAATGCATTCAAGGTAGAAGACGGCGACCAAGTGCATGGGTTACATGGTTGTATCAGGTGCATCTGGAGGATTTGGATTGGTTAAGGAAGGCTGGCTTAAAATTCGATGCACCACTTCTCCGTCAGGTTGCCCTCAAGCAGTTTCAAGCACCGTCAGCGCCTATTCAGCTTTCTCTGAAGATGCAAGTGGTGTGCCACTTACAAGCAAAATTGCAACGAGGTGGGTGCAAGTTTTCATGGAGAAGCACCAGATAGTACTTCGCGCTCACACGGGTAAGCGACAAGTAAGCCCCGAAAAGCAGATCAAATTGAACGAGAAGTGACGGTACATCTATGTCGTCTGAAGCGCGACTTTGAAAGCGGTCGCCTCGATAAAGATGCCGTGGAGAACATCGATGAGACGCATTTTGTTATCGATTTCGAAAATGGGAAAACTCTCGGTTTTGTTGGACAGAAGCAAGTCAAATACGCTGACGTAGTTTCAGGTGGACAAGGAATGACTATGGTTGTTCGTATATCGGGAGGTGCGAGTGGATATATCCACCCTCCGATCATGATTTTTACAAATGCAGATCGAAGTTATGCGAATCGTGGCGTGGACGATAATGTCGAAGGCGTTTGTTATCGAACAGGACCAATGGGGTGGACGGACAAGAAATTGTTCAGGGAGTTCCTGCAAGAACCAAAAGCTATTCGAGCTGACACGCATGGCCTAACCAAAACGATCTTTCTGGATAATTGCTTAGGCCATTTAGCGGAAAGTGAGTGTGAAGAGGAGCTTCAACGGATAAATGCGAGACTGTCCTACCTACCAGCGAACTCAACTGACCTATGTCACCTGATTCATTCGTCACTGCCAAAATCAAGGATGTCTGGGCGCGCATGTGGAACAACAAGAAAATGGACTGATAGAAGATGAAGCTTGGCAAAACCAGGTAAGGAAAGACGGCAGCTACTCTGGTAAGTTGAAAAACCCGGGCAAAACCTTTTTCTGGGAGCTTGCAGCTACTGCAGTAAGAGAGGTAAACCAACAACGTGACGAGAATGGAATCAACTATGCACGAAAGGCCATGATGCGCTTGGTCTGTCACTTAGTGACGACGGGACATGGTCAATCCAGCAGCTTTTCCCACACTTGCAAGAGGTCGTGAAGAAGTACCCAGATGAATTTGCGGGTGTCGCCGACGAGAAGGGAGCAGATCAAGCTAGTGATGAATGCGAGGATCATGAAGCATGGAGTAGAGAGAACGTCGTAGTGCCAAGCGTGGTCATGAATGATGAAGGTACTGAGGCCCCAATGTAGATATGAATACACTTTTCGTAGACCAATTTTGCGCTCACAATTAGCATGCCTTCAAAATTAGTCTGTGCCATTTGATGACAGACTATATATAGTAAACGCATAAAAAACTTACAAGAAATAGTCTGGGTCTGACTAATTACTGTAACCACTGTAGCTGCTTTCTCTTCCTTAGAATCAAATTTTCTACATTCTACCAAGGCTGCTGTACCCCAACGCCTCCCACGATATCGTTCAGCATCAAGCACCTCATCAATAGCTCGTGTGTGCCATTTGATTACCAAGAAGTCGAAGGATGGTTTCGTGTGCTCCACTTGCGCGAATACCTGCAAGAGTGCGCACAACTATACCAACCTGATATCGCAATTTCCGCACCTACAACCCAGCGTAGCTTGCGGATGCCGTAAATGCGACCAAGGATCACAATGCCCTGCATATACATGTCATTGACGAAGAGACGCGCACCATCTACCGGTGGTGCAAATGGGGGGGGGGGGGGGGCGGGGTGATGGACCGTCTGCCTTTGCGTTTCGTCGAGCGCAAGATAACGAGAAAGAATGCGTGTCTTTCTACAATCATCAAGATGACGATGATGTTGTATTTGCTGCGCATCTTCATGTCTGCCGAGCGCAGGGTTGCAGAAAAACGCCCACCCTCATTTGGCATCGTGCTCAATGGTCGCACCATCAACGGACGTCACTTTATAGCGATATTCTCCGTGTTCGATGATCCTGTAATGTGTAGTGCCAGCCCGGCTTAGGATGACGCTGAGTACTACGACGCCACGGACTGCTTCACTCGACGCTTCCTACTGCTGGCCTTCCGCCCTCACGACGTGGAAGAAGATCCCGGAGCTCAAGGCCTCTTCGATCTGATGGCCGATACGCTATCTTGCTTGAATAAAATGTGGGAGGCTGTACACCTCATGGCTGCGGACAATTGTAGCGTCAACCGATACATCGGAAGCCGTGAAGGAGGCATCATTATGGTCGGCCGCGTTTCGCATAGGTTCCATTTGGCAGCGTCCGACTATCTAAAGAACGACGAGACGTTGCTGTCCAAGATCCACACTGTAATGGTCAAGCTACGAACCATTACGGGGGGCGCGCCATTCTTTGTCGTGTAACAGATCTGTCACCTCTTCTACGAAACGACACTGCACTGGCGGAGAAACTATCCGTAAGGCGGCCCAGACTTGGGAAAAGCCAAAGAAAACCAGTCAACACACGCAAAAGCGTATGAACCAGCTGAAGTTTGTCAAGAGTGTTGCAGCTGAATTTGAGCTCCCAGCGTGTGTGATAATCGCAAGCGAAGCGTGTATACAAGACTTAGTGGTTGCGCTGGAGGACCAAGCAAAGTCCCAGCACCAAGTTGGAAATGATGACCGCGGCAATACCAATTTTGGCGGCTGTGCAAGGAAATGCCAGCAACGCTAACATCCACTGGTGCTGAAATAGGACAAATGCCTAAGTGTGGTAATTATGACTTCATTTAATTTAAGTGGATATGACTTTATGATGGCGCTTATGGCTTACAAAAACCCAGAGACGCATGTGCAGCGTAAGCTTATAATTTTGTTAAACGAGCAACTACTCAATCGTTAAACACGCTACCATCACCGCGTTCGATATCTCTGTCTTCACTGCGGTTTGAGTCGCTGTCAGAATCGCTCGACATATCGGACACGACTTCAAAGCCGTCTGTCTCCTCATCTAACGGGTTCATCCACTAAATCACGGTTCAATTCAGCCAGATCGCACTGAAGAGTGGAAGACTACACCGAAAATACTCGGTAGACTGATTTCGTCGCCACACACAGGATATGCAGTTGGCAGAAATGCTGCAACAACATATAGCAATCCCACTGGAGACTTGAGCACCTTCATGTTGTTTGGAAGGTTAAAATATTTCGAATAGCGCATAATCCAGTCAAATCCCCATTCGACCGCAATGCGGGTCTTACTCTGGTCAAATTCGAATAAAGTCTGGGCGTAGGTCAAAAATGCTCCAGCGTACGGAACAATCAGCCGAGGTCGTAAAGGGTAACGCTGGTCAAGGAACAAACCTATTCATGGTACTTTTCTACACTGCTGTCCGTTCAACCACTGAAACAAGTTTTGAAGTTAACTCGGATGAAATTAGAGTGAAGATTGTAGAGATGGCTGACTATTTGAAAATGCACTGGTGGTAATACATGGAAAAGCTGGTTACATGTTGGACGTCGCAATACTTACACTTTGGCGATCGCGATAATCAGCGATAGCCGAAACGCACTCAAAATGTGAAGCGTAGCTCGAGGCGTCTAGAGGGGTATCTTAAAGACCTTTCAGAAGCTGTTGCCGTGGTAGACATCTACCATTTATCAAGTAAGTCTCGCCAGTGAAAGGGATGCGTCAAAATCCCACATTTGCTTCAAGATGATCGCTACGCCGCCGATGTTTTGCTGGTTAGCAGGTACGCGTTGATGGGCACATCAAAACTATGGAATGACGTACAAAGAACAGTTCGGAAGAATCTGGCTGTGGAAACATGCTCCAATAATTCAGACGTACTAATGGAAGGCCGTGTGTTTACGACTTCATCTCAATAATCAAATCAGAGCGTCAACAAAAATACTGCTAACTCAATTGCATCGGCACTAGCTCACGTGGAGAGGTCGCGATGATGAAAGCCTGAGTACAGCTCTCGAGCCAGCACCCGTCTGATCCTCTACGAAACCTAAGCGCTGTGGAACTGCGTCACACAAGAAAATCCACGGGAAAACTGCCACAGCACGGGATACAACGTTGGGCGAGCGAATTGACGAAACCCACCCTGCTTCCCCTACCTGCAGACCAGTATCTCATAGAATGTCCACCTTGTCACATGATCCAGGTGGCGAACCTCTTGTCCCGGATCTCCGGCCTCTATGCGCAACTATTGCCCGACAAGCGCAACGTATCCCTAGAGAAATTCAGAAAGGTTTCTAAATTGCTCTGGGATACGCGGAGACGAGGCTTTTTTTAAGAGGTGAAGTCAAGAGACCGTCCACGGAGACCCTCAATCAGCAATTTCATGTTATTCTATAAATTCAATTCAAATATTAGCATTATTCGGAGCTACCGTTTTATTTACTTATCAAAACAGCCTAATGCGATAGTATGAATTGGAATTTTTTAGTAGCCTTAAATATGTTAGAGTGATTTTGGTGGACTTTTAGTACCGACAGTCATATTTCGGTGCTATTTAAGATAGGTTTATGATAATTCAAGATAAGTTTCTGGTCAGATTTAGAAAGAAAATACGCGATACAATTTAACAGCACAGAAAATATTACGCAAAAAAATCAAAATTATCAGGCTTAACTGTGATGGACTCAAAAATGTGAGTAAATGTCTACTGGCTTAGCGCTTTCAAAGGAGCATTTAGTTTTTCAGTGCGTTGCGTTTCCTAAATGGATGAAGAATCCTGCTTCAGCGAGCGAAATCGCTCTGACAGACTGGCGGTGATGGTTTCCTTGTTACAAGGTATATTTAGTAGCAAGATGTTCAATAGCGTAATCGTGGACATCTTAGAAAGAGATATGCCCAACGTGCGTCCCAGGTAGTACGCCTTTTTTTTGATAATTTCTTTCTTCTTTCTTGACGGAAGCCCTTTTCTTGAAGAGCTCCTCGCATTTAAGTTTCATGTTGATGTACTGGTTCATTAAGTAGGAGGTGGCAAAGTCTTTCTTGCATTTCGGGCATCGCTTGTCTGCATCCTTCTTTGTCTTAGCTCTCATTAGAGCAATGCGCTCTAAACGGATGGCTGTAAAAAAAATATTGTTTGGTATTTGGTTCAACATGATTGCCTATTTCAGTTTTAGGAATTCTGCGCAGTGTCTCCCAACTAGAAGTATACTACGTTGCAGGTCAGCAGCTGCATGTTAAATGCATATTTAGTCTAGAAACATCAAACAGAAAAACTATACAATCACCCAAAAAATACAGAAAAGCCGCATCTACTGAGCAGTTGGGTCATCTCCAAGATCGCACTTTGCAATGTTGCCTGAACAAGGGATGTCTTCCCAAACTTTGTGGATGACTGGGCAGTGCTCCTCGTTAGCTACACCCACTACCTCCTTATATCCTTTTCAAGCTGATGGCGTATCGTCCATTTTTCACGCTAATCCCTGCAGTCAATCATTTTTTAAGCCTATATCATGTTAAAAAGGTCCCAGACCATCAAGTCAGTTTAAGTAGGTTCTGAGTTGAAAACCTGAATTTGGGATCTGAGTATATGCAATTAAAGTAGTTCTGGATCAGAATAACTCGAAATAAAAATCCAGATAACATTTGTCAGTGGGTCATCTGTGATATTATCGCGTATAACCTATGAAAAGGAGATACTGAACGCAACTGGATAAAGGTTTGCACCTTATGTTCCCTGGTTGTGGTCACCCGGTGTCGTATGGATGCGCAGTTGTGCTGGTATAGCTCGGTCACTTGCACGACAAATTTGGTCGTCCATGAACGTGGACGGAGAACTCAGTAGTGTCTCGAGCTGCTGGTCGTGGATTTCGATATTGCGAGATAGCTCTTCGACAATCGTGGGCAGGTCCCTTAGATTCGTCGCCAGCGTTGTCACCTGGTCCAACACCTTGTTCACGGTCTCGAAAATGCCTTCGAACATGCTACTTGAGCTGTAGGTTGTTAGAACACGAGTGCGAGCATTCCGGTGGCGCTGCATTTCTCGCTCTATCTCCAGCCACAAAAGCGAGCTGGCAGATAAACAGCACACATCGGATCCCTTCTCACTGCTTTGGAGGAGAACACCAAAGAAATAACCGCAATTCACACTCAGAATGGGATCTCCAATTTCTCCATTCCCCGCCAGGTAAAGTTGCATGGACATATTCAATGCTGACGAACCAACTGGATAGCTCGCAGGGGTTCGAGTAAATGCGCATACGGGCAAATGTATCGACCACATCGATTGCTGCTCCACGTCGTCCTCCGACGGCATAAAGTTGCCGATATTTGGAATCGGTCTCAATAGTGGCGCGTCAGTCACCCCTTCCACCTTCATCAGCGATAAATTGAGATACGGAATATCGACGACGTGCTCGTACCCAAAGGTGATGCCGAACAGCCCAGTAACCTTGCACTCTTTTCCTTTCAGATGACCTGACGTTAGGAAGAAACCGTCGCGCGATATAAAGAATCCCGCTTGGATGCGCTCGAGACTGGGTATTTCAATTCGCAATAGAGTTGATCTGGCACGCTCACGGGCTTCGTCTACTCGTCCGTCGAGAACGGACTGAATAGTCTCAGTCTGTACTTGATCGCATGTCACCAACGGCTCTTGGTCTATCGTCTGCGGTCGCGTCTGCATCGAGCCCATCGCTGTTGTGTGGCCCGTTTACTTTCAGTTGTGAAGCAACGTGATCTGAGAAAAAAATAGATTGCAAAAAGTTCTTTAGCAAAATAATCATTTCAAAATGCATGATTCCAATAATAAATTATTTGAGTGAAAACAGTCAAAATAATGATTTTACTGCCTGAGTTTGACAAATGATTTGTATGCCTTGAAAAACTAGACACCTGACAGACGTAATAATTATTGCAATACGACTAGGCGCAATAATCATTTTTAAGGGGAAACATACCGTAATCATGTTTTCAAGTTATTTTTTTTCGGCCCCTTAGTGATAGGAAGTAATCTGTTGCCGAAGGCCATCAATTCTAATACAAAGCCGCGTCTTCGCACGGAACAGCTCTGGATTTTTATTCGGCAATGCTAAAACCTGAAAGCATGAAAATGGTTTTACGTTTTTATATTTTATTGGTTTCAACATTTATATCACTTCGACTGGAGCCGCATGGCGTATTTAACGAGGTGTCTCGCTAACAACGCGTCACACAGAGCACACGCTCAAGTGCGCAATAACAAACTATATACTTCCCTTACTCGCGCGCTGATTATATCCTACAAGTTATGACGCTCGAGTACGGAGACAACGTTGGGCACAAATGGTAGCGGTGTAGCTCACCACGATTTCTTTCATTTTATCAGCTGCAGCAGTCATGAGTGTGCGCGTATATTATCGGTGCTAAGCATAGCCAGCACGATGCGCACTACAAGTACGTATATAACAAAAAAGATTTGGAAGGCACCACAAAATTAGTCTTAACATTTGTGACCCGTCGAATTAAAGGAATAAGGCACCACAGAAGAAGTCCTAATCGGTGTAATCGGTGTGACTCTTCGGATTCATTCTGACTTGCTGCCTGGAAGAAAAAAAATGGCAATTCGAGGTACAATTTTTGCTTTGCATGCTTTTATACCCCCACGAGCTTTATCTGCAGTTAGGCGCCTTCACATTGTCCCCTCTCTAAAATTGCAGTACATGTACTTGAAACAGCGTAGAAGTAGTATGCGGAATACAGAACGCCTGTAGCGCCCGCTAATAATAGCTCTAACAGCGCGACAAGTCTTGCCGTTGTGAGCTTGCGACTCAATTGGCTATGCCAATTCAATTTTGTGTCTGAAATTGCTTAATCGTTCATCGCACAATACCAAGCTTTACAAAAAGCATTTTGTTAAAGTAAAGGGGATACAACGCACCGAAAAATCGCTATTCGAGGTGAAATGCTTCTTCGTAAGGTCGAAACTTGCAGTAAGCGGCGACAACGCCACTAACAGCACATCGCAGGCTAGTACAACATAATTAATAGTCCAGATGTTATATCTTCGAAATGCACGTAAAACTACTAGTAAATAGTCAATTTGTAGACGAGGTTACCTTTACAAAGAAAAATGGAATATTGTCGTCCGAGTTACGTGGTTAACCTGATTGTCCCAGTAAACATCCAAATATCGTGACAATTATATTTGAAATGATTTTTAATGTAATTTCTAGCGGATGGGTCAACTGGAACAAATACGAGAGAGTTGGGCTGGTAGTGATATCGGCAAAAGTTAGACTACAACACTTTTCTAATTAAAATAAGAATACTTAGATATATGGAAATGAAAGAGGGGTTAATTGTTAGCGTAATCTTTAATTTCCACGAAGTTGCAGTAAATGTTTACTGCAACTTATGCACATATCTCACGTTTGTACTTCGAGTTATAATAAGCAGCGTCCTTATCGGACAAGAACGATCTGTACGTTTCCTTGCAATCGAACAGTCGCTCTGGCTTCACAGTCCTCTCCTTATTGACTCTAAGGCACTTGGGTGACAACCTCAATGCATTGACTTTGTTTTACGTTGCCTGTTTCTCGTACGCTGTCACCAGACCGGCAACCGCGCTCTCTTCATGGACGGATTGCTTCGCAGCTCACCGCCTTGTTCACGATTTCGACTTGTGCGATCGTCGGCGCAAATCTCACACTACTTCTTCCCTACTGGCGCGACCCCTTCATAACTGCGATTGTGCGGCTGTGGTGGCCTTTCAGCAAAGCCACCGGCATCTCTGTCGTTGATATACTCTTTCTTGTCATTCCTCTGATTGGCCGAGCTCCTTGCCGGCATGCAAGCTGTTCACCAACTGCATCCACCGACAAAGGGCGTATAGCTGACGGTATACTGTCCCTTGAACCCTTCTGTACCTGCTGTCCTTGATCTCCCCCATAACCGTTGACGTCCGCTTCTCGTAGCCTTCGTCACCCGGGCCCACATGGCACACTCATCATCCCACGCAGGACCCCCTTCAAATTGTTCTTGCTTACTGTATACTTGTACTAACTAACAGTGAGCTGGTGCGGGTGATCCTTACTCAGCAACAAAATCAATCTACAAACCTAGTGTTATTACCCGTACATTTAAAACTGTGAAAAAAATAAGTGACCGTCCAGTAAGCCACGACTACATGTAGCACCAGATGCGTAAAAAAGAACCTTCTCCCTTGTGTGGTGACCAGAACGCTATAACTACACACCTACACAGTATCACAACAAATCGTAAATGCAACGGCATTTTCGACAATATCGCGGTTTGTCAAGTAGACGAGACACATTCAGCAGTATAAAAATCAATAATCGGTCCTCGTCGCTCCTGTAGTGCACCCATAGGAGCGAAACAGCAGCATTTAATTAACAGCAACCGCCGCAGATCCAAATGTCTTATATGCACAGAACTGGTTTGTGGTGGTACTTGGCCGTGTTTGCGTGACGCGCCTTGGTTAGCAAAGGGTCGCGACGAATCTTGGGTTTTGTGGTTAACTTGGTCTTCTTGAGGAAAAAAGAAAATTGAGTTTATTTGTGGGTGAGCGGGAGGCGCTTCGGCTAGTTTAAATATTCGAACTACAGCATTCAGAATTTCAAACCTGGCTGTGGTGGATCTTCTCGTCTTCTTATTCTTGCTAGGCGCCACAGGCTTCATCCACGTAGGCAGGCAGTTATGTCATGCGACGATTGCCTTGTGATACGGTCACAAAAAAATTCTACATGAATGCGACACAACCTTTATATTAGTGCTTTTTGTCCAGTGTCCCATCAGATATCTGCACCCACATTACAAGACTTAAGTTCGGTGTGGTCAATGCTTAGAAGGCGAACGAAGCACCAGCCAGGTCCTCTTGTCGGGAAGTTCTCTACGAATGTGAATTCTCTATCCTAAACTAAAAATGCTAGCACTCAGATTTTTGAGCCTTCTCATTGGCTGCCGAGCGGGGCGAAGGCGGCTTCGATTGGTTAAAACTGGATTATGTAGCTTACATAATTAAATTTATGTGGTTCACAGAGCACATATGGAGATTTGCACAAGACTATCCAAGGAGGCATAGTTTTAATACTACGAAGTATTAATATTTACTATTTTTTAATGCATGTTACTTTTAATATTTGATTGCTTAACAGAAAGAGTTACTTTTTCTCAAATGAAATAGCTCCTAAAGACGCTTACTAAGCTGCAAGCTGGTTAGCGTACATGTAGGAATGCGTGTTTTTAATGCATACTATTAATATAAGTAATACTACGTTGTTAATAGTTTCTGCAAGTTACAATGACTAAAATAGTAACTAAAGTGCTTTGTTGCAGAAATATTAATTATTATTTGAGTGTGAGGCAACTTACTGAGCTGCCAAATCGTAGTACATGTACAACAGAAGCTGGCCGTAAGAACTGCCCGAAAGAACAACGCTGTGCTAATAAACGTTGTTAATTGATCCATAAAGATCGATAGTTTTAGATTGAACAAAAAGGACTCATATGTGCTACTGCTGTAAATTATTGTTTTCTAAAAGTTGTTTGACAGCAAATCTGATACTACTTAACGGGCGGACGTGTCGCCGACAAGGGCGTATGGTACGATTTTAAATGGAGCGATAAGACAGTAACAAAACAGGAGAGGCGTTAATTATAGTTGTTTAAGTTTGTAGACCCCATAAAGAAACATTAATAAACTTGGAGCCAAAGGAAATGATCCTGGAATCTATTAAATAAAAACCGCTTCCGTCAACAACAACAGGAACAACGACAGCAAGGCGTCTTGCGACACATTATCCAAATGCTTTAATCATAACGGACAGAATCGAGTGTCTAATGACTCATTCTGAATCAGCCCAAAATGAACGCTACTTTCATAAAATATTACAATTCGAATATTTTCTAGCTTTCATTGAGTTTAGTATGAGAAGTGATCAATCTTCAGTTTATTACAAGCTCAAACAGGCAGTACAAGCGTGTACTTAGTGAAAACTGGACATTCCATTACTATAATATCATTTGCATTGATGCGAGCTAAGTTTCATAGCGGCTCAGGAACGCCCCATGATATCGAGCACGACGCTAAGCTAAATATATTGTGAGGCGTTTGTAGACATGCTATTTGAAATGCAGGTGATTCAGGGATAGCTGACAATAATAAAAAGACTGTGTTAAGATCTGTTAATTCACACCGACTCTGCACGGTTCAGTTAACCGGCTGAACGTTCCAGGATGGACCGGTTCCAAACCGGTTAATCTGGTGGATGGCCAGGAGCGCTTGACAAGAGGACAACAAGGAGGACAACGCTAGAGTAGAAGTTTAGAGGCCAGATCTAATTGACTTTAATCTACTCACTTCGGCATTTACCGTTAACAACAACAACAGGCTAACAGCCGCAACCTCAACTCGACCGGAGCGCTCCACGCAAGAACGCTCAAGACCATGACGACTACCAAGCGTGCCGAAGTCCTCCTCGGGAGGGGGAACTACTTCCATTGGGAGTACAATATGCGCATGACGCAAGCCAGGAAGGGCTTGCTTCAAGCATATTCAAGACGTCAAGCCTGAGAACGAGATCACAGAGGCGTGGCTCGTCAACGATGCCAAGGCGCTTGGCATCATCGCCCAGGGTGTGGAACTCCAGCACCAGACCAAGATCCGGTCGGCGACGCGTTCCATGGAAGCATGGGAAACGCTCCGCGAGTTCTACAATCGCACCACGCTCCACAACCGCGTGACGATGACGCGTCGACTGCACGAGTTCAAGATGGAGAGCGGATCGTCTATGGCCAAGCATCTGGATGCGTTCGATGAGCTGATCGTCGGTTTGCAGACGCTGGGAAAGCCCATGGACGAGGCACGTCAGCTGGTGGTACTGCTGAGCAGCCTCCCCGCCGAATACGAGCTCATATCGTCTATCGTGGAGAACGCCAAGGGTGGGACGCTCATCGAGGCCAAGGAGAAGCTGTTGAAGGAGTATGAGCTACTCGAGAAGAAGGAAGCCACGGAGAAGGCGTTCCAAGTGAATGGGAACGCAGGCAAGTTCCGAAACGGCCGAGGGAACGGTCGGAAGTGGACCGCTCCGAAGCGGAACGTTGGTTTCAAGGGCAAGTGCTTCAACTGTGACCACGTGGGCCACATGAAGCGGGACTGTCCTGCTACGAAGAAGGGTAGCCAAGACGATGCAGTGTTTGCAGTTGGTGGGGAGCGCTTGGCCGGGTGGCTGATTGATAGCGGTGCGACGTCGCACATGACCCCTCACCGGAACGACCTGTTTGAGTACAAGTCGTTGGACACTAGCTTGGAGGTGACGATTGCAGACGGCAAGAAGCTGCACGTCGCAGGAACTGGAACGGTAAAGTTGACTGGTTTGGACGGTAGACGCATCCGTATGGTGGATGTGCTCCACATCCCCGGGCTCCATAGACGCTTATTGTCAGTCGGGAAGCTCGCGGAACGCGGTATGAGTGTGGAGTTCCAGCGTTCCAGTAGTGTAATTTGGGGACGGAACGCTGCAATAGCGTCCGGGAAGAAAATCGGTAAGGCATTCCTGTTGGACTGTCAGCAGGAGGAGGCCCGTTTCGTGGAATACGCCGATACAGACAGCGAATGGGAGCTTTGGCACGCTCGCATGGGTCACCCCAACAAGGACGCACTGACGAAGACCCAGCGTTCCACGACCGGTATCCCGCCAGTAAGAAGGGGGTGCGAGACTTTGTGCGGTGGATGCATGAAGGGAAAGCAGACCGTGACGGCGTTCCCGTCACGATCACTGACGAAGACAACGCGTGTGTTGGAACTAGTACACACGGACGTTATGGGACCAATGAGAACGCTCTCAAAGGGGGATGCCAAGTACGTGCTGACCTTTGTAGACGACTTTTCAAGGTATGTCGTGACATTCTTCAAGAAGAGCAAGAGTGAGGTGGGCAGCAAGCTGAAGGAGTTCAAGGCGCTGTATGAAAATCAGTGGAGGGAACGATTGAAGTGCCTGCGTTCCGATAATGGAACGGAGTTTGTAAACAAGACGGTATTGGAACTATGTCAGCGGAATGGCATCGTGCATCAGCGCAGCGTTCCATACAGACCTCAGCAGAACGGTGTTCCGGAACGCATGAACCGTACTATCATGGAGAAGGCACGAAGCATGCTACACTACAAGTCTATGTCGACGGAGTGGTGGGCTGAAGCGGTGAGTACTGCGGTGTACCTTATCAACCGTTCCACGAACACATCCAACTCGGATGTCACGCCATATGAGTTGGCGTTCCAAGTGAAGCCACAGATGGAACACCTACGCGTGTTTGGATCACAAGGGTACGCTCACGTGGATGACGTGAAGAGAACGAAGTTGGAACCCAAGAGCTTCAGGTGCACGTTCCTCGAATACGCAGAGAACGTAAAAGGGTATCGTGTCTACGACTTGGATGAATCCAAGGTCAAGGTGGCACGATCGGTAAAGCTGGGCGAGTGTGAGGTGGGCGGTATCTATGACACGCCGTCGCCAGCTTCTGGAACGATCATCCATGTGACAAGGAACGATGACGATACCGTGGTTCCAGCTCCAGAAGTGGAACGACAGTCTGTTCAAGATGAACCGATGGAAGAAGCGGAAGAACCTGCTCAAGACATTAAGATGGACGATGTTGAACCGGAACGGAACGCAGAGCTACCACAGCTACCCGCACCGGAGGAACGCCGGTCGAGTGGACTGGAACTGACAACGTACCGCTCACAACCTCCTGTGTTTCAAGAGGACCAGATAATCTTCCATCCTGAAACGGAGCGCTCAAATCGATCTCGGGAACCGGTGTTTCTGCTTGGGAACGGCTACGATGACGATGTGTAACGTCAGTCTGAAAGAGGTAGTGATGGACCGCCGTCTCCTAAGCGTCCTAGGATCGTTTACTTGCGAAGGCAGTGTTGGCATACGCGGCCAGCATCGGAGGCGTCCCGGATACGCCGAACACGTACGCAGAAGCTATCGCCAGTGATGAAGCAGCTGAATGGCGTCGGGCTATGAAGGCTGAGCTACACTCGCATTCCCAGAACGGAACGTGGACGTTGGTTCCATGTGGAACGGCTACGCGTTCCATTGGATGTCGCTGGGTGTTCACCAAGAAGCGTGACGAGAACGGTCGTGTTTTCCGTTACAAGGCACGCCTAGTAGCTCAAGGGTTCAAGCAGAAGTTTGGATCGATTTTTTTAGACGTATTCTCCTGTTGCAAACATGAACTCGATTCGAGTTGTACACGCTGTGTGTGTGGCATGCGACTACATTATGGAGCAACTGGATACTGACACAGCGTTCCTAAACAGTGGTTTGGTGGATTTGGTCTACATGGACGTTCCACTTGGTCTCGAGAACGCTGAAGGCATGAAGTGCAAGCTGCTAAATGCCATATATCGTTTGATGCAAGCTGCAAGTGCATGGAACAAGACCGTCCATCGTGTGTTCCTGCGGAACGGTTTCAAGAGTTGTGGAGCCGACCAGTGTGTCTACGTCAAGCGTTCCAGGGACGCATTCGTGTACGTGTGCCTGTATGTGGACGACATGATCATTGCGGCGAAGACACGCGAAGAGATTCGCGAAGTAAAGGGCGCTCTGAAGAGTGCCTTCAAGATGAAAGAGCTTGGCGAGGCAAAGTTCATCCTGGGGATGAAGATTGATCATGATAAGGCAACTGGAACGCTGATGATCAAGCAAACTCGGTACATTGACGACATTGTGGAACGCTTCAACTAACGGAACGCTAAGATGTTGGATAACCCATGCGCGTCAAACATGAAGCTGTCGAAGACGATGTCGCCGGCCACGGAGAAGGAGCGACGTGAAATGCAGTCAAGACCGTACCGTTCCTTGATCGGATACCTGATGTACATCACAACATGCACTCGACCGGACATTGCGTACGTTGTAACGCAGTTGTCACGCCTCCCGGGAAAACCCTGGAACGCAACACTGGAAGGCAGCGATACGGGTCCTGCAGTACTTGAAGACAACTCGGCAGCACGGTATCGTCTACCAAAGTGGAACGCAAGGTGTCAAGGCAGAGGCGTTCACGGACGCAGACTGGGGAAGCAGCATTGACGACAGGCGCTCCGTATCAGGTGTCATGGTCATGATTGGGAACGCTCCGGTTGTGTTCAAGTCCAAGTACCAGAGAACGGTTGCACTCAGCTCAGCGGAAGCAGAGTACATGGCTCTGAGTCTGTGTACGCAAGAGGTACTGTGGACACGTGCTATTCTCAAGAACATGGGTCACGAGCAAGTGGGAGCGACGCAGGTCTGGGAGGACAATCAAGGTGCTATCGCACTTGCAAGTAACGCTGGGTATCACGCTAGGACCAAGCACGTGGATATCCGACATCACTTCATTCGGGAGAATGTAGAACGCTCTACGATCAAGGTGGACTACGTCGATACGAAGCGCCAACTTGCGGACATGCTGACGAAGGCACTTGGAACGAAGTCGCTAGCGTTCCTTCGCGAGGCAAGCGGGATCAAGAAGAGGAACGGCGCTGAGTAGCGATCCTTAACGAAGACGAACGCCGTGCAGTAGCGGTGAGTGGGAGTGTTAATTCACACCGACTCTGCACTGTTCCGTTAACCGGCTGAACGTTCCAGGATGGACCGTTCCCAAACCGGTTAATCTGGTGGATGGCCAGGAGTGCTTGACAAGAGGACAACAAGGAGGACAACGCTAGAGTAGAAGTTTAGAGAACAGATCTAATTGACTTTAATCTACTCACTTCGGCATTTACCGTTAGCAACAACAACAAGATCACTACATGTAGAGTAATCATTTTTAAGCATCGTAAGTATGATATAGGGGCTCAGTCTTTTGTAGAAATAATTGCACGGCTTACTGGGAGCTCAGCATTTTGTAGCGACTGGTCTACATGAAACCCAGATTTATTAAATTTTAAGAAGTCGATTTAGGCACGGGGGTGTTCAAAGTTTTTGGAATAATTATTCCGCCGAATTTAAGAGGATGCAAGAAGGAAAACATCTAGAACAAAACTTATATTACCGCCGCGTAGCGGCGGCGCTCGGCTAGTTGTTTAGTACACCAAGTTTGTATTAGTTTATATCCATGTTAAACCTTTTCCCCGAGTGAAACCTGTGGATTTTATACAAATTGATTGGAAAATAAGACCTGGTCATTCGAAATTTGTATTGAATTGGTACCTACTATTAGTGTATGTACATAATCTCAAAATATTCCCTGTAGGGATAGGTGCTTCCTGGATGACTCTGGATATAAAATCAGAGAACAGCAAAGTGTCGTGCATGTCGGCAGGTATCATAGTACATGTATTATACATGTACTATGATACCGTACGTACCGGCAGGGCTCGAAAAATAAATTTAATAAAATATGTGTAGTATTGTATTGACGAAATAACTAATTATTGGAAAGGAAAGGTTTCCGTACAATATACAATTCTCCCCGTAATAATTAAACTGACCTTTTCATAGGTAAAAAGTGGCAACAGCAAGCTGGTGGTCGACCGACAAAAGAATGGTTCATACGAGAGCATGCAGTGACATCTACCACTCTATTGGGATTAAGCAACCCAGATAAAATGCTCACAATCTGCAGCCTGGGGGTAGGCCCAGAACCTGGTAAACCTTTGTATTAAATATGACAGATTTTAAGTCAAATATAGTCATTAGCAGGTCATGCACTTTCCTATTCACAAGCTACATTGTGCCGTTGCCGGCTCATTTAGGTGGCGAGGGACCCTAGCCGGGTCATAAGGACCCCCCCCCCTTCAACCAGCAGTGTACTAACCCCTTCCTTACCGACGTCGTAAGATACGCCATAGATGAATTCCTATGTCGTATTATACGACGTAGAGCGCACGACAATAGGAAATGGCTCAGGAAATACTTTATCCAAGTCATTATAAATTAATAAAATCCGAAAGGTCAAAACGAGAAAAGTTAGAAACCGATCAGGGATAGGGTGCGGTAAGGAGAGGCGGAGATAACGGGAATGCGGTACGCGGATACAGAGGGAATGGCCAGCGATGCCAGTCATTACAGAATTTGCCGGATGGCCCGCATCCGCTCCAGCTCCCGAGTCAAACCCGCTGCTGTTGCTGCAGCGACCCGTGACATAGATTTCAGACATCTCTGGCGGCAATTGCGAGGTGCAGGATGGACAGCCAAGCGTCCTTGTGGTATTCAGCGTGCGTGGAGCTACGTAAGTCCAGACGGCGCGGAAACGTTTGTCGGTGAGGATGCAGTAGTACTGTTTGCTATTGAGTCTGGATTGATCCAAGCCATTGAAGGCAGCGAGAGCGCAGACGGAGATAGCGGGATTGAAACAGCCGAGGTCACAGCGACCGAAGGAGTCCAAGAAGGTGCTGAGGATGCTGTGGCTGACGACGTCCGTCCGTCTCAAATCGACACTACCGCTAAGCTATCCCAAAACACCTTGGATGAGTTGTTTGGAGCATCCAGCGACTTGGATGTGGAACTTTCGCAAGCGGCGGTGGCTCGGGCGTTTAACCTATCGCCAAGTAGCGTACCGTCGGCGAAGCCAGATCGGGAAGCAGCCACCAACCTGCTACTACTGTCAGAAGCGTCTGGAGCCGAAAGCGATGCTACCCGAGCGGCGACGCCAGCTGCACCAACGGACCGGTTTTTGCGGCCGAGAAACGGCGTCAAGAGCGACGTGAATTTTGTTCCAGACAACGAGGATTTGGACGCTTATGAGAGCTTCAGCTCCGGGGATAATGCCGCAGAAGACTATGACGATGGAAGTGATGATGTCGGCCGCCCCGCGGCTGCTGAAGCCGACATGGATTTGGTATCGGACAACGATGCAGTGGAGATGGACGAAGCTTTCGTTACGTCGCTTCAAATTGGTGCTGAGCAAGAGCGCGATTCAGCAGCGAGCGGGGGCTTTACGTGGGATGCAGTGGACACCAGCAACGTCGTCGTTCAAGGAAAACGCTCCCGCGTATCCTGGGCTCAACATGAAAGATGCCCAGCCGACGCAAGAGCTGCAACGCATTTGTCACTCGCCGCTACTTACCTTTTTCTACTTCATGCCCAAGTCACTATGGGTAATGATCGGAGCGGAAATCAATAGATACAGTCTAAAGAAGTGGACCATCGAGCACGGCGCATACTATCTAGGCAAGCCGACCGCCCGCACGAGAATCGCGAGACCATTGTCCAGATCCGCCGCCGTTTAAGAGCGTCTCCTGCCTACCAGACGCACGAGATTCTGCATGTGATTGGGCTTCTCGTTGTCCGTATGCTGTGCCCACAGAAGTGCCGTTTCTCAGCTCACTGGTCGATATCAGTCGATGGCGCAGTTCCCGCCGGAACGTTTGGTCAATTCATGGGTCGTAACCGGTGTACGAATATTCTGCGTGATCTCCATTTCGTTGACAACGAAGCGGGGCGGACGCGCGACAAGCTCTGGAAATTGCGTCCCATTGTCGACAAGTTACAGCAGCGGTTTTTGGCTGGCTGGTCGCTACCGGACGTTTTTTTTTCTTTTGATGAAGGCGTCCTGCCCTCTACGTCAAAGCGGAACACCACTCGTATGTTTATGCCAGATTAGCCTCATAGATACCGATCGAAAATGTTCATGTTGTGTGACTCTAGGACAGCTTATTGTCACAGGTAATGTGTATGTCGAAAGTTTCTACTTACAAACTAAAATCTAACTTATTATGTCGTAACTATCTAGATTCGAGATGTACACTGGCAAACGTAATGTTGAAGAAAATGGTGATAGCTCATTCGACAAAAAGACAGGTGCTGCTGCTGTCGTGCGTAACCTGAAGGCAGTTCTGAATGAGAGCACACGTCACCAATGGCATCTTGTCGTAATTGACAGATTCTATACGTCAATTTTACTTGCTGTGGAGCTGCTTGGAATGGGAGGCTACGGGATTGGCACCATTATGACGAACCGGCTTGGATACCCGAAAGAAGTGAGAGCGACCCGGAAGACACGACCAGTAGCAATCCCCCGCGCACTTTCACGTTTGCCTGTTCTGTTGATGTGCCGCAGATGATTGCTTTTCACTGGCGGGACCGAAAGCCAGTGCATTATCTGTGAACCGGCTCGGCCATGGCTGCTTCTACTATCAACCGGAACATCAAGCAGGTCGGCTCGGTCACCGTTCCATGCCCAGGTGCAGTTAACGACTATCAACGCTGGATGGGCGGAGTTGACGTGCATGATCAACTCCACCTCCAGACGTTCTCACTCCAGACCTCTACCAGGTTTTCCAAGTACTATAAAAGCTTGTTCTTGGGGTTCGTCGACTTAGCGCTGGTGAACTCATACATATCGCATAAGGAGACGGCTCGGCTTTCCGGTACAACAGCGATGACTCGGGGCGACTCCACTTACCGTCACCCAGTCCTCCGACTGGGTGACGGTAAGTGGAGTTCAAAAGAGACGTCAGAGGTCTTGCTAGATGTGTGCACTCCTGAGGACCAACCCGAAAAATCCTTCGCGACAACTTACTTCTGTGAGCGCTGCTCGGTCGACAACGCCAAGTGCTGGCTGTGTAACAAGCTGCGGCATACTTACAAGGGTGAAGCGAAGACGTGCTTCGCTATTTGGCATGATGACTTTGACTGTGGTCAAAGTATTCCTGTGGCTCTGGGCAAGAAGGTCGTCCTGCGCCGCCCTGGTAAGATGGCGGGTGAACGGAAGAAGACGCGACGGGAATTGGAGCTCCGCGGCGACGATGCTGATGTCGAAGGAGCGGGAAACGTAGCTGGCAGTGACGAGGAGTAGTACTGCCTGGGCCACAGGCTTTGGAACCAGCACGATGAGCTGACAAGCACGCGATGTTGAGTGTTAGGTGCTAATGTATTTTTTCTAAATGTATGTATTTTTTGTTTCCTGTTTTACCATGTGCTTCGATTTGTTGTGCCACTCTTTTGGTCGCTTCCGCTGTCAACCGGGGTAACTTACGACATCTAGGAGAGGAAGGCCGCCGTCTATGTAGTATAATTGACGACATCTCTAACAAAACCTGTTGAAATCTTATGCAGTTTCTCGCAGGCGGTTATGTACTCCATACAAATATACTGTGAAAATCTTCGTCGTATTTTACGACGTAAAAGTACCGTGATTAACGTGTTCGGAGGCCTGAATTCCGGTAAGGAAGGGGTTAATAGCAGGTGTGGGATTCGAACCCATGTGTAGTGGATTGGTAGGGTTGTTTCAAATCATTTCACTATTCGGACCCTAGCTATACTCTAAAATAATTGCAGCACTTATTATTGGCTCCGACATTATTACAGTAACGTATTACTTTTTTAGCGAAACCAGCTCATATTTATATTTAATTTTCCGAGCCCTGCGTACCGCATTCTCTGTTGAATGTTCTTTGAACGTTAGCCCAGATTACAAGTACTGACCATCCCTCATTCTTCGTATTCCCAGTAATTTATGTTGGTAACTATCAGGCCTTCCGAATAATACATGGCAGTGAAAGTAAAATGGTAATATTTGTTCGGAATAATTTAGTTTTCAGTTATGATTAACACTTTCAGTAAGATGTTTTCAGTATCGTCATACATTGTTTGTAACCCAAATTCACAAAACAACTCAATCCCAGCAAAGCAAAACTGGGGACCAATTACTGTTTGGTTGGCTGGCAAGTCCTTGGGAGTGCATTAAGCTTAGTTCTCCCCATTATCCAATTCAACATGTTTTTCGATACTATTAGTATCACGGTCATTTGCTTTTATCCGGCAACAACAACAGACTGTCAGCAACACAGTCTGAAAAACGAGCAACACACAACACGTCTCTCCAGCGAGTCAGACGGACTCATGCGCTCATACTTCGTAGTAATTCTCGCTGTTGCTGTCCTGATCAGCAGAGGCACTGCTGTCACAGTCGATCCGCAGAAATCTCAAGACTTCGCTCAATCGATCGATGCTGCCGACATGGAGCCGAGAAGCAGAAAGCTGCTGAGAGCACAAACAACGAACAATCACGCCAATGGCCCCGTTGACGAAGAGAGAGCCGTGGTCCCTGACGTGTTAAAAAAACTTGGTTCAGGCGTGTCAAAGTGGGCTGGCAACAAGACACTATCGGCAAAGCTGATGTGGTACGCAGCACAGGTGGACTTGGACAGGAGAGTGCAGAAACTCTTGAAACAAGGTTACGATCCTAATTCAGTATACACGTCTCCATCTCGACAGCCGGAGTGTCGGTGCGGACTCCCCCGAGTTCAATCTATGGTTTAAGTATGCCGCAGCCTACAAGGATAAAAAAACCCATTGGGTGAGCAAGTTTGATGGTGTTGTGTGAGAACTGGCCAGCAGACAGCGTCTCCCGTGGAATACCCACAAAACGCTCAACAGAAAAGAAACCAGAGATCGTCTTTGCTTGTGTCCAGGCGTCAATCGGTAGCGCCTTCATTCGTCCTCTCGATTACTGAGGTAACGTCGTCGAATATAGACAAACTTCAGTAAATTGCATTTGTAGTCATAACCATTCCATCATCAGTTCAGCGGGATGCCCATGCCAATTTGTGTATCCGCATGGTCCAGTACTTTCGCTGGTTTGCTCGCCTCAATTAGAATATCGACGTAACCGTTTCAGCACTTGCAGCTCTCCTGTCGCTACCACATTCATCACTGTACTATTCAACGGCGTGCACTGTAAACTTTACTGCCTCCACATGGCCACTCAGCTTCGCTTTGGTCACAGCGAAGCTCACGATCGCAGTGACTTGATGCCGCTCTGCATCACTTCACCCAATATTTAACAAAGCCAAATACCTCCTCGACTTCGATATGAACGTAAGCAGAAGCTTCAACCAAAGCTCATAAATTGCACTCTTCCCTCCAACGCTCGAGCAGAAAACTCCGTGCATCGGTATGTCCCACACACGCATCTGCTGTAGTGCACAAAGAATCCAGTGACTTATCTGCCCCAGCCCCCGTTGAATGCTGCTAGTCGTAGAGCCCTTCGAGTCGTGTAATTGTAACCAGGCCTTCCGATAATACAACTCCAATGAGATTCTCGATTTTTATTGAAATCAGTGATTGCGGGGAAATACTCGATATTTAAAAATATGTACGTTCATTTTTAATGTACTACAATCGTGTGTATTCAAATCACCTGCTCTTTATCTTAACCCTTTAATGAGGTCATTAAATGAAAGAGTTGATCGCTTTTGGATGACGTATTTGACCCAGTACATGTACACTGGATATCCTTAGTAAGGAGTACTGTACCGACCCTCCCCCCCCCCTGCAGGAAAAGCGTTTGTAAACAAACGGGTTACGAACCGACGCTCGTGGTGGTAACATGCGGGTGATTTGCGCAAAACCGTACAATGCTGGTAAGTTGTAAGAAGTGTGGGTTCAAACGCTAGCATGTAAGCTTAATAGGATAGGTATCCTTCATGCAATACGCGCAACGTTGGACACATTTGTTGTTTGTTGAAGCCACTCCAGTCAGATAGCGAAATTTTGTCTATTTAACCCTGTTTCTCGCAACGTAAGAGCTAGTTATGTAAAATTACGCGCAGACCCGGTATTGCCGGCTCAAAAATATAAAATCGTTCAGGAGAGCCTTGTTTTGATTGAACAATGTTCGTGCCAGTTTTTCCACACCATCCAGACTTCATCCCGCGGTACCGGTACCTTTTATTAATTGGTGGACAACCTACGGAACAGTACAGTACTGCACTCCTGGACACAATTATACGGCCACCTCGTCGAGTGCCCATAACTCAGTCATTTTTTATTATTTAACGGTGCGGTTTTCACACAAGTTGCAAAACATGCTTCAAAATAGCAAAGATGTGCTAACACTCGCGTTTTTGCACTTTATAGGGAGGCTCACATACAAAAAAGAGATTTGTCAAGCCGGACACAATTTACGGCCACCATCTGCCCAATTAAAAAAACTATATAAAAAAACATGTGTCATTTTAGCAAACTAGAAAATTGTATGGGCTGAGTTTCTGTAGGTGAACACTAGAAATCGAAAGCTCAAAGTAGATGCATGAAGATGTACACAATATTATTATACGTAACTTGTTGCACTCACACCTTTGCTTGATCGATATTGATGGAGAATTTTTATTTAAGATAAACTGCCAGTTTAAGTCAATCGGATCAGAAAAAGACCGACCAATAGCAGCTGAATATGCAGTGGATTCGCTATAATAAGAAAGGCAGACGATTTCATTTATACCTCTCGGTTTCGATCTTGCTTCCAACCGCTTCCAATCATGAAGCGCCACAAGACTTACAGCAGCAAGGAGAAATTGTAAAGTCAATTCGAGAAGGAGGCGACATTGGTGAGCAAAATTGCATTCCTGTCCGAAACTTCACAATCTCATCGACGCGGTGGTTCGTGCGAACGGAATTACTACAGTAGTAATACTATCAGCAAGAAAAAAAAGCTCTTTTAAATGACTAGGACAAGTTGCAACTTCCGAGTAATATATTTTTCTGACTTTCGTAGTTGTGGGATTTTCCTGTTCAATCTTGTAAAAAAGCACGAGAAACTCACAACTTCCAACACAACGGCGTTCCTGCCAGCCTTAAATAGCTTCCTGATTAAGATACAAGGAAACAGTACAGCACGACATCTTACTGCTACCTGCTCGTCAGCGCAAGCAGAGTAGAAAACGAAAAACAAAGACGGTAGCAGGTAGACTGCTAACACGCGAGATGCTCCAGCAACCGGACCAACTCTCCCAACCAATGACCAAAAACGAAAAAAAAACAGCTTTGAGTAAGAGAGCAACAAATAAACCATCGAGGGGACAGCACCAGGAGCAGCAGAAGCAGGAGCATGAGCACGACTACTAGTGCGGACAGAACCAGCGGCATGAGCTGGAGCTGAATGCAGAAGTGTCGACCCAATAAAGCAGCCAAGGCGATGCAGTTCTGTATGTGGTAAGGTTGTAGATATTTTTCTTTAAATACACTCCATTCTTTGATCGTACTCGCGATTATCATTTTATAAAGCTAAAGTCGGAATTTGCAGAATTTCCAGTGTACGTGTGAGATCGTACATAAAACGTCGTCGTCCTTACTAAAATCAAGTCAAATTTGGACTTAAACTAGCACATCTGCAAATGGGCTCGACCTTTAAGCCGCTACTACAAGCTAAAAATAGCTCGTTCGCGTTGCTCCGCACCCCAATACAATGTCGTTTTAAAACTCAAAACGTTTGCAAGCGGAGATTCGCAGGTCTTCCGCCCTACAGGGAAGCCAACATTTGATATTATGTGTACGAACATTTCAGTAATAATGATCAGGCGTCGATACGATTACACGTGGAGCCCTGTATATTTGAAGCTCGAAGTCCTATTTGTTTTTATGGCAGTACATGTAATCCTTATCGTTTCAGCCAGGGATCTGCGATGAGGAGGCTTCGATCACTGCTCAAAGACGTGTCGTCTAGCTTGACACTCGAACCCTATAACGCTGGACACTTATGCAGCTTCAAGGGTGTGCAGACCTGAATGAATCAAGACAGCAATCATATCAACAGTTGCAATGACGTGTAGTGCGGTCCCTTTTGCCGACGGCTCCCCGGCGGTGACACCAGGGCAGAACAGGTTCCGATCGGCTAGGCTCCAGAGTGTCAAAGTACGTATCTCCTTGGTGTATTTAAGGGTAGGTTTCAGTCCAAGAACATCATCGAGGAGATGATAATGTTGATTATCACAGTCGTTTTAAATAGTACAGCTAGGTACAACCCGAGGCCCTTGATCTGGTCGAGCTCGATGCCTGCTGTTATTTCATGGACGATGGACGTGTAGTCCACCACGATCTCGACCACAACTTGCAACAGGGGTTTGTACAGCTGACTCGTCTCCCTTGTAGCCACCTCCGACTCGGACATGGATGCATCCAGTGGTCTCAGTAGCGAATAGTGTGGGTGGTTGCTGTAGAAGAAGAAAATGGACGTGGAACAGCCGATAGCGATGTACTCGGCCTACATGTCTATATTGAGCTCGGCAGTGTGACATGTTTGTTGTTGATGTCTCCAAAGCTCAAAGCCGATCTGCTTCGTAACAACCGACGAGCATCCCTGTCGGAGCATGAATTAGTAGGTTGAGCTCAGCTGTGAAGTATGTGTGGTGCACACTAACTGCGATATGATCAAGGCGTATGACAAAAGAAGCTCGCAGAGAATTTTGTCTCAGTTGAGAATATACTTTCTGTCCCAGAGGTGGCTTTTGCTGCCCCTGTGTGCGTGACCACGGCCTTTAAATCCTGCTCTGTGTGTGGTGCTGGCGGTGTCAAACCGCTCAGGTTATGAGCCCTAGCTCTTGTGTGAGCATCTACGAGTCTACATTGAGCTACGCGTTAGAGGATGTCGAGTGGCACACCAACAATGAGTGCAAGTACTGGAGTTGGGCATTTGTCGTCCACAATGTCGCACACAACGTCAGCCATGACTGTAACTAGCACAGGAACTGCTGAAGCAACTGGACCGGTGTCTGTAGCGTCTTCCGGGGTATCCTGGGGCTTCCCACTTTTCCCACCGTGCCAGGAGCTAGGGGAAGTGGGGGCTTCGATTTTGGTGCATTTTCGACTGGCCAAGCTGGGTTAGGTCCTGAATTTGGCACTACGAGCGTTGGGTTTGGTGGGATGCCTGGATATGGTTTCCCCGTGCTGTACCAGTAAAGATGGATGATGTACCAAAAATGAAGGGCTGTTTTGATCGGTATGCTGTTCACCTTCGAGCATTTTTGACTGGCATGGATTGCTGGAGTGTTAATGATCGCACATTTGATCGAAGAGATCCATTGCTGCAGCAAGCATTTGATGTCAAGGATAACATGGCACGTGAAGCAATTTTGTCGGGTGTTCCTGCACTTGATGCTGAGATGATTTGCCAAAAGGAGACAGTTCAAGCGATGTGGAGCCGCTTCGTAGATAAGCAAGCAAAACGCGAATATTCCAAATATATCTTTGCTCGCGCTGAGTTTTATTCCAACGTGTACACATCGTAAAAGACCATGGATCAATTGTTGCGTGAAATGAAGTCGCTGCGTCGCTAACTTCTGCATTATGGCAAGCGCGTGACTGATGGCGAATATGCCTTGGTCACGTCGCTCGCACACATCGTGATGCTGTACGACAATTATCTAAGCATTACGTGGTTGGACATGATGGTAGAGCAGACCGACCTGTTCCTACGCCTACCCAAGTGATGAACGCTTTGTGTGCCGAGTCAGCGCTCAACGAAAAAATTGGCATTGAGGTGCAAAAGCCGGCTGGTATTGCTGCGTGTGGGAAGCTGTCCGCCCAACCCAACCAGCCGGAGCCACCTGGCAAAGGCAAGCGCAAACGTAGTGGCCAAGGAGGGAAGAAAAATCCAATCAATGGAGCGAGCCAGGGAAGAAATCTGGTGGGGGGACGAATCAAGACAAGCATGAGACTCGAGCTTGCTATCACTGCGGTGAAGTGGGGCATTTGAAACCCAAATGTCCTCACAGAGATGATTCGTCTGATGATGGAATTGCAGGTGCTGGTTCTGCAACGTCTGAGCAGACGCGCTGTCAGAATAAAGCTGAAAACCAAAACGAATCAAAGAGGAAGAAAGTCAATGCAGTGAGCTGTATTCCTCGTGGGGATTTACTTGTTGATTAAGTTTCAGACTCGCGTGGAGGTGAAGTCGAGTTTGCTTTGGACTCTACAAGTGATGAGCACGTCTGCAATCGGCAAGACTTGATGTCACAGCTGCAGTAGGATACTGCGCACGTATTTCAAGGATACGACGGCAAGGTGTCTGACAATGAGCAAGTTGGACATGTGCGGCTTCGGGTGCGGAATTATTAAGCAGTCACACCAAAATGTGACTCTTAATCTGAGTGGTGTGCTGTTGAAGCCTTCGGCACCTGATATTTTGCTTAGTCTGGATGCACTGGCGAACGATGGGTAGACATTGAAGTATGGTCTCCGTGATTCGGATCGAGTGGCTTGGGTGTCCAAAGGACATTTGCAAGTAATGCTGATGAAGTATCGCGACAGGTACCGCTTGAAGACTACAGCAAACTCGGTGTACCACGTCCCGTCGGTATCGTCGGTGCAGCAACGTAGTAATACAGCATCGTTGATGCTCTGGCATCTCCGATGCGCTCATTTGAATGTTCCTACACTAAAAAAATGGCTCGTCAACAAGTTGCAGTTGGATAGGTTCAGAGCTGACATGTGACAGTGATATTTTATGCTGGAGCTGTAAGTCGGCGAAGATGACTCGAATGTCTTACAAGAAGACAAGAACTCGCCAAGCAACAAACCTTTCCGGAAGCTCTTGTCAGATATTTGCTACATGGGTATTGTTACATACGATGGCTACTCACATTTCCAGCTTGTACAAGATGAAGCTAGCCGGTTCTTGTGGGGCTTCCTGATGTGAAGAAAGGAAGATGCCTCTGGCGTCGTGATAGCGCATGTGAAAAGGTTGTTGGCAGAGGGAAATAAAATTGAGGTCTTCAACTCTGACCAGGGCCGTGAACTTCTCAATAACCAATTGATTGCCTTTCTCACTGCTCATGAAGTTGCGTTTACCTGGACAAACGGATACAGCCCTGGGGAGAATGGGCTGGTAGAGAGGATGAATGGTATTGTAGCGGCCCAGGTGCGCTGCATCTTGACGACCGTAAACATGCCGGACCTTCTGTGGGGAGAGGCATTTGGATTTGCTGTCGAGGTCAGGAATATGTCTGCAACGAAGTCTTTGAACGGCGAGACGCCCTACTTCAGGCGTTTTGGTGAGCGGCCTGATGTCTCCAAGTTGCGGACTTGGGGATGTGCGGTGTTCGTGTTCACGCCGAAGAATCATCGCAAAGACAAGCTGGAGAACCCAGGCAAGCCTGGTATGTTTATAGGCTTTGCTAAACATTCTGAGGGTTTTCGGGTGCTAAGTTTGCATACCGGCAACGTCCAAGAAGTGCGGTCTGTGGGGTTTCACGAAGACTGGACTGTGGATCGCAGCTATATGGAGCGTCTACTCAATAGTCGTTATGGACGAGGACGGCCCCGTACTTTGCCTACGTTGATTCCGTATGTCCATTTGCCTGTGACGTCAACAATGAGATCGGGATCTCTCCTATGATGGTCCTATTTCCAAGCGTCGCCGTTTCGTCGGTGATGATGCTACCACTACATTTCACACAGAAAATCCTCCAGTTTGTTCAGTTGCGCCTGGTACATTTCCGCTGAGTGATGACGAGGTGGCTCCTACTGCGGTGGGAAGCGAGCAGTTGTCAATGAGGCTTAACGTATCGCGTGGCACATGGGGTCAAATGCATGTCAGGCAAGGTGGGCACAACCTGGGGGATTTGCCTGAAAACAACCCTGCGATTGGTCAGCTACCTCCGATATCACCCTCAGTCGGTGGAGGTAGAGGTTGGCGGTGAAGGTCAACAGGAAGTTGATCTCGTAACAGCTGATGAAGTAGATGGTCTCGAAGAGAAAGGCAGATTGGATCTTGCGACCCAGCTATTCCGATAAGGGACGTGACTAAAGCTCTCAGCGACAGGGGAGTGACGTGGATGAAGTTGAATCAACTGATACAGCTAAGTCGTTTCGAAGATCGGCACGGGTTCGACACCCGAATTCTCGCTTTAAAGATTTTCAAGTTGACATCCCTGCAAGCTTAATTTCGGAGGCCGTCAATATGGTGATGGAGCCATAAACTGTGCAAGAGGCGTTGAACTTGGCTGATGCCGGCGAATGGATTAAAGCATTAGATAAGGAGTATCATGATCTTATGCGGAGGAACACGTGGGAGCTGGTGGAAAGGCCCAAGCACAAGAAGGTGCTAACAAGCAAGTGGGTGTTTCTGAGGAAGCGGGATGCACATGGAAATCTAGTGCGTCATCGCGCTCGAGAACCTATCAAAGGGTGTCAGTAAAGCTATGGCGTTGACTTCTGGGAGACGTACACTCCAGTGGTGGCTCAGGAGGCAGTGAAGTTTGTCTTGCTGCTAGCGCTGAACTTGGGACTTAAGGCTCGCGATGTGGACTTCGTGATGGATTTTTTGAACGGATCGATCGGTAAGGCTGAGATTTATATGGAGATGCCTGAATATTTTTACAAAGGTTCTGGTAAGTTGTTGCGGAATTTGTATGGGTCAAAGCAAGCGCCATTGATATGGTACCAGACGATTGATAAGCGCTAGAGGTCAAGTGGCTTTCGCCAGACGAAGATGGACGAATGTGTTTATACTCGTTCAGTGGGAGGAAGCCCCATATTTGTGACCGTGTATATTGATAATTTGATCATTGTGGGAATTCATGAGAACATTGAGCTGGTTCAGAGTGAGTTTCAAGCTCAGTTTTAAATCAAGGACTTGAGGCCTGTGAAGGATCTACAGTATTGCACATGGATATTTCCTATGTTCCTGGTCTTGTTATGTGGATGTCACAAAGTGGCTACAGCAACAAAATTCTGAGACGCATCGGAATGGAAGTCGGAAGACCTGTAGCTTCACCGCGCGTTATAGACAGCTTGCCTGATCCGTCAGAAGACAGTCGACTCGGAGTGAATGACCCAAGCATACCGTACCGAGAATTGGTGGGTAGACTTCAATATGTGGTGCAAGGCACACGTCCGGAGATCGCGAACGCTGTGCGGACCCTCGGAAAGAACACGAGCAAGTACACGCATGTGTATTTTGGGATGGCAAAGAGAGTGCTACGCTGTTTGAAAGGCACTCGTGACTATGGACTTTTGTGGAGAAAGCATGCTAGTCCGGATTTGCATTTCATTGATAATGCTGATGCAGATTTTGATAGTAAAAATAATGATTGGAGATCGATCACTGGCTTTGTGCTTCAGATGAATGGGTGCACATACGTCTACAAAAAGCCACAAGCAGTCAAATATGTAGGACGATACTTGCAGCGTGGAATTCATTGCTGCTGCTGAGTGTTCGGTCATAACTGTTTGAGCTCACAATCTTTGCGAAGAGTTGAATCTCTGCCGTCGTTGCCCGACTGTACTGTATCAAGATATCCAGTCTACGATCAAGATGATCAAGGCAACGAAAGGCAATTACAAGATCAAAAGTATGGACTTGAAGTATCACAAACTTAGGGGCTTGTACGAGCGCGGAGACTTTGACGTCAAGTACTGTGCCACAACGGATATGCTCGCGAACACTTTTACAAAGCCGCTAGAATCAACGCAATTTGTCAAACTGCGTGAGCAATGGAATGTGGAGCCGATCCCAGTTTTGGAGAGCAGCACTGAGGATGAGCCATACCGCAACAACGCAATCCTCGAAGTGGAAGTGTCTGAGAATGTATTAGTAGGTCGAGCTCTGCTGTGAAGTGTGTGGTGCACACTAATTGCAATATGCTTAAGGCGTAAGACCAAAGACGCTCGTAGAGAATTCTGGCTCAATCGAGAATATACCTTCTGTCCGAGAGGTGGCTTTTGCTGCCCCTGTGTGCGTGTCCACGGCCTTTGATTCCTGCTCTGCGTGTGGTGCTGGCGTCGTCAATCCGCTTAGCATATTCGATCCCTTATCGCAACAGATTGTCGAACTGAGGGACGTGAGTGGCGTTCTGGGCTTGGCATTCGGACTTGTGGCTTCGGCGTCTCCTGTACGTAGCCTTGTCGACGGCGGATTTTATAGGTGTCTACGAATGCCTCCCCACACGTACACTAATTTTTAGAATCGCCCAGCCAAAGATCCCAGCTGCAGCTAAATACGAGTCATGTACCCCTAATAAGACAATTTTTGATTGAATACTGTATTAATCAGCACAGTGGGGACTGCCAGGAGGATGCACTTGACTCGAATACTTCGGATTCGTTTCTTAACGATGAAATGCTTTGCAGTTTCTTGCAGGACCAACTTTGCCAATGTGCTGAGTGTCGTAAATCACGCCACAACAATGAAACTCTGTTCGGCTATTATCATCTGACTCAAAAGCTGCACGTAGCCTCCATCTAGAAACACGGGTAAACACGAGATGGCGCTGCTGATAAATCCTTGCCAGAAACTTGGAGATATATACATGGGTACAATATCCGACGGCATGGGCAAAACCCTAGAGTTCAAGAGAAGCCTTACTGCGATGACTGGAGGCTTCCGCTTGTGTCTTCGTCGATCCAGACGCTCCTTACCCTCGCGTGTTTTCTGCAAGTAGATTCTCCGTGCTGTAAGAATCACAGTGGTAGCTACAGATAATTATGCAAAAACTTGAGCTTTGAAACGTTTTTCCGGTTTGAGAGAGCCAGACTAATTTCACTTAAACTGAACATTAGCAGTACAGAAGACAAGAGCAAAACTTCAGACACACACACGAGCTCATTGACACAGTAGGTGATGCGTCTAGGCTGACTGATGAAGCGCCGGGCTAACATCGCTGGAACGTGAGCTGGTACGATCGTTATTGCGTATAAAACCCCGCACCACACAGCATTTGCAACAATGGGCTCGTATCTAGACTGGTCTCGAGAAGTCTTGGACGCGGATATATTTCCAGTTGAATTACAGACATTAGCAGCCCATGCACATGCTCTGCTACCTTAACATTCCGGATCAGCATACGCTGCACCCGCATAGCTTGAGCCCATGTTTCTTGCTGAAGAAGATCTTGAATAGCGAGATACCACAAGTTTAGCCTGGAGCTTGATCTAGCCAATATAGTGGTAGATCCCAATTGACTCGATGAAACTATGGAGCGACTCTCGGGCATCGTGCACTAGTGTGAACCTTAGTCTGCACCGAGTAAAGCAGTTTCTTAGTGCAGAGGGCCAGCAAGACAATGGTTTTGTTGACATGATCAATAATAATAGGACTTTGTGCATCCAAATCGAAGCTAGCTCGTGATAGTCCGTCACCACTAAGCCACAACCAGTCGCTAAAAATGATACTGGTGTGAAGCGTGTAACGGACTGAAATAATTATGCTACCATTTTCAGGTTTCGTGCTCAGTATTATAAACTTGTTCGGTTCGATAATACGTACTTTGTACCAAAGCAGGTAAGCTTGGATGGCGTAAATGCCGGGTGAGATCTGATGTTAAGCAAGGATGATCGTGAGAAACGCTGTAGCGCTTATAAAACTCAATGCCTGTCGTCGTCTTCAATGCAGTGACCACAAAGTCGACCACGAGCTTTACGCTCACTTGAAAGCCCATCATTTGAAGCGGCGTCGCTCGCTCGATAGACTGCACGCTGAGGTAAAATATTCGTCAAAATGATTGAGAGGATGGCTGCCGAAGAAAAAGAGATTGGAAGCAGTACAGCCGATTCCAATGTATTCAGCGTATGTATTAGCGTTGATCTCAGCGTCGTGGTAGGCTTGAGCACGACTACGCCATAGTTCGAATCTACTCGGGACTGCAGTCAATGACTTTATAAGCCACAACTTGTTTTAGAGACTTCAAGGTTGACAAGCGACTGCAAATCTTTTGAAACGAATAACTTTCTACTAGAAAGTCTCAGCACTTTTAGTATACGCAGTATCTATTTCAAAGAAAGCTGCTTCGGGGGAGGGCGCGCAAAAAGGGAAAGTGGCGCCCCCATAGTTCAGGCGGATGGAAGCTTCTAGAAGCTTCCACAGCTGCCCTACATCTGCTGTATTCCATTTAATAGCATATTACTATGTCATGCTAGATCCCAGTAATTTCTAGACTACACCTTATTGGTTATAATACTAACCACTCACATTCTTAATACACTCACCCATCCCCGAAGCGTCGCGCTCCGCCTATCCCAGCTGCCACTTGGGAACTTGCCTGGATGAACCAAAAGTGGCTTTCTGGCTTGGTTGCCTAGGACTAGCGCTAAAGCGCTATGATTTCGACGGAGGCTTCGGCTGAAGCAACGACATGCATAGGAGGCGCAGGTTATACCGATAGACTTCCTCCTGTCATCGCCATGGCCCAGCAGGATGCCTTCAAAAGGGCGTCTGTGCCGCCGCTCCTCCAAGGAAGAGTGGCGGCGAAACCTGACTTCGGTCTTGTGCCCGATCTCCTCGCGGAAACTGAGTCCCTGAGTCCGCCTGCCACGGCATCTTCGTCGGAGCTCCCGCTCGAGCTCGACGCTCCATGGGTACCGCCAACACCATTATCTTCTGCTTCAGTAGACGCGTCCGCGTCGCTCGATGTTCTGTTGGCTTCACCGTGCTCGTCTCCGGCGTACTTGTGGTTCTGTCATCGAAACTCGGCTGCAATTAGCGAGACCATATAGTCAATACATGTTGGCCTTGAGCCCTCTTTAATGAGTCCGTGTTCTTCGTCGGCGCTTGGTACGGCGCTGGTTAAAAAAACCTCGCGATCAAACCAGGTACTTAAGCAAGGTTCTCGATGGGCACCCACGAAGGTTCCTCTTCGCCCACCCACTCCACAAGGAATTCGCTTCGTCGTTTTCGAGTTCGCTTGCCCAGCAGACGTCGTACAAGCTGGCCTACAGTACCATCCGTGAGGATAACATCGTTTGGCCGCGAGAGACGTGTGGGCTTCTTGTACGGTTTGAGAGAACCAGTGTTAAAGACTGAATGGAGTCGATTGCCAGCCTGAATGTTGATCTGGTACGCGTGGTAATGGATTTACTTCACGACCGTATACGTACCAATCCGTTTTGACCCAAACTTGGTGGGGTTCGGGAGTCCCGTGTATTTGGGATCGAGGTGCTTCGTACTCAGATATACTCGATCTCCAGCGTCGAATGCTGGCTCCGCTCGTTTCCGGTCGTAGATATCGCGCATCTTATCCTGTGCTTCTGACAGAGCTTCTCGACAACGAATTAAAATCGCGGCTTGACGTTCGTGAAAGTGGGATCAACTCCGATTCTTTGGAATCTTTTTGAGTTGCTCCGCAGCAAGTTGAAAAGGGTTCAACCGAATATATCCGAGATCTGCTTTGAAAGGTTCAAGCTTCGTGCTAGAGTTAGCAGTTGAGTTGACTGCAAACTCAGCGTTAGCGAGATGGACATCCCAATAATCCTGCAATGGTCCAACGAAGCAGCGAAGATACTCTTCCAGAGCTCGATTCATGCGCTCTGTTTGACCATCCCCTTGGGCTCGATGTGCAACAGTCATGCTAAGATTTGTACCAATCGACTCAAAGACATGTTGCCTGAACGAGGACACGAACTTCCGGCCCCGGTCGGACAAAAAGTTGGTTGGCATGCCATGAAGCTTCCAGATATGATCCACGAAGAGCCGGGCAGCGCCTGCCGTCGTGACTGTCTTCGTAGCTGGTACGAAGTGACACCGTTTTGTGAGTCTATCAACGATATCCTAGATGGAGTCGACTTCGTTCTTGGTCTTTGGTAAATCCGTGATGAATTCCATTGAAATCGATCTCCATCACTCGTCGGGTATGGCGAGAGGTTTCAGCAAATCCGGCGGTCTAGTCAAGCGCGGCTTGTTCCTCCGGCACGGCTCGCAGTCGGCTATAAACCTCTGAACCGACTTCAACATTCGGGGCCAATGCCATCGTCGAGCTAATGTTAAGTACGTACGGTCGGCCCCAGGGTGACCACTATAATTGAAATCATGGCGCTCTGTAATGACCTGCCTTCTCACCTTGAGCTCTTTGGGTACGACGACACGCGGTACATCGTCTTTCGGAGTCTGGAACCACAGTAACCCATTCCCTTCAGAGGAATACCGGTACTTCTTCCGCTGTTGCCGCTCAACCTTGGGCCGCAAGTTGACTGTACGGTGCTTGATGGCCGCGAAGATCGCTTGTACATCACGATCCTTGTATCCGCTCTTGATACCCGCGGCAAGATTGGTGTTCGTAGTAACTTCGCTGATCGCCAAGCTGAACGACGTATCATCGAAGCTCGTCACACTCAAGTCTTGAAAGAACTTTGTCTCCGGTTGAAGGTCGGGCCTCCGGCTTAACGCGTCAACTATGCCGTTCTACACACCCGGAAGATACGAGAACGTCGGCTGGTACTCGGCTAGGATATCATACCAGCGTGCTAGTCGACGGCTAGCAATCTTCTGTGTGAAGAGACCCTCGAGACTCTTGTGGTCGGTTTCAACGATCGGAGTTTATTCCAGGCAGTAGATACGAAAAGCCGCAAGTGCATGAACGATAGCTAGGAGCTCTTGTTGCAGCGTCGGGTAGTTGATCTCCGCTGCTTTCATCGTCCTGGTAGTATACGCAATTGGACACTCGACACCATCGACGATCTGGAATAGTGTACCACCGACCGCGAACTTGCTGGCGTCTGTACGAAGACGCGTGGGCTGGCTGAAGCCAGCCAGATGCAACACGGGTGGATTGCACAGTCGCCGCTACAACATTTCAAAGCTCTTAACCGGTCGGCATTGAAGTGGAGCTTCGCGTTACGCCTATCCTTTTTTTCTTGAGAAGAGCGAACATGGTAGCTGTCAGTGAAGCATACTCCGGACAGAAGCGCTGCACGTAGCCTGTTAGACCGAGAAAGATGTGAAGCTCTTCTTGCGTCCATGGTACCGGCCAGTCCTTCATCGTCTGCACTTTGTCGGGGTCCATACGTACACCGTTGCGCCCGACAAAGTCACCAAGACACGGGCTCTCTATCGCGCAGAAGACACACTTGGACAGTTTCACAATCAGCTTGTTGTCTCGCAAAATAGCGAGAGTCTTGCGCAACGCTCCCAGATGATCTTCGATGCTCGGTGACCTCGTGAAAATGTAGATATCATCGTAAAACGACTTCGTATTCTCCAAGCTACGGAAGAGCTTCGACGTCAACCGATGCATTGTTGCCGGCGCGTTACAGACTCCAATAGGCAAGACCAGGTATTTCCATAGTTCATTTGGCGCCTGGAACGCGGTGAATTTGATGTCTTCCTCCCGCATACGCACTTGATAGTATGCTGACATCAGGTCCATCATGGAGAACCAGTGCGCTCCCGACATAGCGTCCATGATGTCTTCCTTTCGGGTCATCGGGATGTTTTGGCGCACGGTATTGGAGTTCAAGTACCGATAGTCGTGTACGATTCGCCATCTGACTAATTTTCTCACGCAGAACGCTGGTGCAGCATGTGGACTGATACTGGGTCGGATCAACTTTTTCTTCACCACATCGACGACCTAACGCACGATTTCACGCTGCTGTTCTGGTGACTGTCGCCAATGCTGCCGAGACATTGCGAGGTTTGAACCTTTCACGTCGATTCGATGTTCGACATCGCGCTTCTCGGGTAGTTCTTCTGGGGTTGGGACAAAACACGTTGTCTTTACACTCCAAGAGAAGATTGAATTCTGGGTTGTCACGAAACGTTTCCCAGTCCGTTTCGATATATCGCTGTGCTTTCGCAATACCGACATTTTCGGGTTGGTCTCGCCGCTGCAATGCGCGCGCCACTTGCTTGATAGTCTCGTTTGTCAGTACCAACATGAAGTCTGGTTCATCCGACGACTTGGTCTTAATTCTCAGGAACTTCCGACATTTCTTACGCGTGACGTACTTCGTCTGCATACCACTCTCGTCTACAACACCCATCTTGAACATTTTCTCCACGACGCTGTCTTTCTAACGGGTACTGCTGCTTTCATCAGCGTTTCGTGGAGCACCCTCTGATTGTAAGATGCCACAGACTTACTTCTCTTCTCACAGATTTTGCGTGAATGGCGAAGATTACACTCAGCCTCTGGCGAAGTGACAAGAGCATTTACTGTCACCATTGACACCGTGGAAATCCAGTCCGTAGACAAGCTATGAGAAGAGATCAAGTCGCAAAGCGAAGGCATTCAGATTCCAGCATGTATCTTCTGCTGCTCTCGGTAAAGAAACAAGCCGGACAGTGGCTTATTACTGACAATGCAGACTTTGTGACGCTTGATAGGCACGAAGACCCGGTGGGCTTTGACGAGATCCATCCGTCGTTGCTAATAACTGACGACCGGGTTTTGGAACAAGGTTACAACCATCCGAAAGCGATATCCACGTGCTGGCTAAGTTTCACCCAAACGGCCTTGTCTGGGTAATACTCATACACTTGAGACATTCCCTCAGATTGATACCAAGACTGGAGATTGCGTGGCGTTGCCAAACATTACTCAAGGTTTGTAGATTATTTTCGGGTGAGGACATGATGCTGTATTGTCGTCCTCAAGTGCGTAAGATATGGACGTTTCTGAGTGAGAATGTGGTTAAAAAGGGAAAACAGGATTTATTGCGGGCCACTGGCAGACAAATCTGCGTCTATTTTAAATTTTGAAGCATCTTTGGATCGTCAAATTTTGTCTGGGTTCGCTGCAGTATTTTGGAAATATCTTTCGTGAATATCGGAGCTATGGAACATGGAGCGATAGGCGAAATCTGGGCGTATCTGGATGGATATAACCTTACTAACCAGGACTGCTAATAACGAGAAGAATGTATTAAAACCTCGAGAAGGACGACAGATTTGTCATTTGCAAGCTCTCTTGAGAAGTTCAATGAAGTGGATGATACCCGTGCCAAAAATAAGTGCTTCTTCTTATATCCATGGACACAAAACGATTGCCACCAACCAAGAATTCAGTGATAAGGTTGCGTCTAAGTTTGACACAACAAGTTCCTGTTATGTATATAATAGCGACAGCGACGAACAATTCAGTGAGGATGAAAAGAAAGATCGCGCTGCGCGATTAAAGTTCTACTACGCTGGTGGATCGTGTCAATTCACGCTCCAAAGAAGGTGAAAGGATGCTGGAAACGGGAGTGGAAGCCGCTGTCAAGATGGATTTGATCAAATTCTTTGATGGCAATAGTCACCTTGGTATGATCAATCATCTCTATGGTATGCAGTCAGTCACAGCGATTTCCTGTTAGCTCATACACTGCGTCTCTTTTTGCAGAGAGGAAGTCATCAGGCTTCAGCTCTCCTGATGATCCAGATTTTAGGAATGCTTGCCTTGAGAAGCACAACGTTTTGGAGAGAGTAGCTACTTCAGTTTTGCGTTATTTCGAGCCCACAGGAGTCTTTAGCTATTAAGTTTGTTTTCGCTTGGAATGGACACATCTCACTTTCGCAATGTGAATCTCCCATGACGTAGAGAGGTTATTCGTGTATTTAAATCTGTAACAGCAGTACGAGAAGATCATGGCTGATTATGGCAAGTACGTTGCGCCCAATGCAATTTTCACACGTCACAGATACTTTTCGCAGTTTATGTAACGCACACATTCCTTTCTTACAATCCTCAAGTCTAAATTTCCCCCCTGCGCCCATATCCATCTCATTATCGTATCAATCGCCAAGGACGGAAGAATCTCCACACAAGAACCACCAAGATCCTCCTCCCGACACTTAAAGAGCCACAATGTTGCTAAATCAGCTCATGTTCTGGCTCATGATAACAGAGGCCGTCGTGTGTCTGCTGCTGAGCCTCCCGTTCGGCCAGTGGATCGCGCACGCCGTCATCACCTTCCTAGCGAAGACTCTAAAGGACACTCCAGCCAGCACAGTCGCCACCGTGGTGCTCTCCATAATCTCGCTGCTCTTTATTTGTACGTACACGAGTATCTGTGTTTGCATGGCTGTATCAGCTTCAAAGACACACTACAGACCGAGATCTGACCAACTCTCTCTAACTGTTTTTTTTTCCTTCTAATTTTTACAGCGGATGTCATGACAGTTTACAAGCACCACTCCTCGGACGAGGTGTTGGGCGATGGCTTGCGTATCCGTCTGCTCACAGCGCAGCGGGACATGTACATCACGGGCTTCTGCCTCTTCCTGTTCCTCCTTCTACGCCTCGTATACATCACTCTAGCCACTAACCTGCGTTTGGAGAAGAACTTGGCAGCTATGAAGAAGCAGGCGGAGGGCGCTGCAGCTGGTTACAAGTCGCTATTAGCGGAGAATGAGTCATTTAAGATTCAAACAGAGAAGCTGCACCAGATGTTTGGAGATGAAGAAGGAGAAGAGAAGAAGAAGAAAGTGGACGCTCTCGCCAGATTGGTGCAGGAGAATGCGGATCTGGAGCGCAAGATCGAGACCTTGGACGAGAAGCTTAAGAAGGCTGAAGACCAGGTCGCTGCTGTGACTAAACAAGCGGAAGGACAGAGCTCGGCGTTCATGAAACTTATGGACGAGAAGAACGAGTCGGACAAGCAGCTCGAGACGGCCAAGACGCAGGAAGAAGAGGTCAAGCGCCAACGCGTCGAGATCGCGAGTCTGAAGGCGGAATGCGAGTCCTTGAAGACTCAGATCCAGGACTACGACTTTATGTTCGCCGAAGCCAAGAAGAAAGCTGAATAAGCTGAAGAGAATTAGTGACAGAAGCAGGGTGAAATAACGAAAGAGAAACAAACATTTGTCTGGAACTTTGTGTAGATTTAAATAATATTAATATCTACAACTGCTTTAATAGTACTACAGAAGGAGGACGCAGAATTATATTAGAAGTACTATAGCCTACTATCTGAAGTACAACACGTAGTAGTATGTCTATAGCTACGTATTTGTAAAATAGTCAAAGTACAACAATGTCATACTTCATGGTTTTAATACAAGTATAGTTTTTTAAAAAATGCTGATGCACGTATCTGATCATTTTAAACAAACATATGAGTGCTACCCAGCTTTCTTATGCAATACTTAGTATTCCAACTATCTTATGCATTGTTGTGCAAATACTGCAAGCGTTCTTGAATAATCTGCAGTCTCGAGCTTGCCGAACTGGAAGTGGATGATGACACTGACGACGCTGGAGAGTTGGGTGCTAGTGGCCTGGGTGAGTCATCAGTGCTCGTCAGTTTGAAAGAAGTTGGGCGAGACTTCCTGGTTTGTAGAGTGACAGCACTCTGGACATGGATCCGCATGGCCCACACTTTCCCGGTACCACCTTCACAACTTAATGTGCTTTCGCGGTTTTCAGTATAACGTGTAAACACACGCACATGTAGCGCTCGGTTCTGCTTCAAGATCGGTATCAGGAGCAACAGGAACGCATCTTTCACCTCCGGCGTCATATCTTCCAGCTCCAGTGTACAACCTTCCGGAGGAAGTTCCAGGACACGGTTCGCCGACGCTCCTCGAAGTGGCGGGACGCCAGGATACGCTTCCATCCGTGCCAACCAGCGTCTCACTCCCAACTGCTTTGTCCTGTCACTGGTCCAATTCTGTAAAATGAGTGCTGTCTCTCGAGAAGTGGTAGTAAAAGTGGGTATGGGCATGGACCCATTTCCACTTTGGTCACAATCATCCACGCCACACTCGTACCACTGCGCGAGAGCATCCAGCACGCGTTTATGGAGACCTTGAACCGCTTGTAAAGTCACATCAGCGTCGTCTTGCTGGACCTGAGTCTTCAACACGACAGCAAAGCGTACCAGCTTTAACGCCATAACCAACACCGGCTGGGTCTTGTCGCTAACTATCTTGTCTTCCAGACGATCACATAGCGTTGGAAGAAAAGTCGCATGGCTCTTGCACAACGCTAACACGTCTTGTAAAGCACTACTCAGTGCTTGAAGATATGGAAAGAAGTCTTCCAGCTTGGTTATTGCTGAGCGTAATATAACCCACGCCTTGGAAGAAGGCAGCGCGATGATTTCGGCGTCATTAAGACCATGGAAAGCTTTCAACTCACCGCCTGGATTGCTGTCGTACACCTTGTGGTCTTTAGATGATAATAGTTGAGTCTCTAGACGCTCACAACGCGCTTGATACTGGCTTAAACGCTGCGAATGGTCCCCAGTTTTCTGCTTCATCATCGACTGGAAATGAAGAAGCTCTTCGGTCTTAACTTTCGATGTCTGTCGAGCTTCACGAACGTCTTGTTGAAGCGCCTTCTTCTCCATAGCTAGCACTCGAGCTGTCTTCTCATGTTCAGCAGCAAGTTGGCAAGTCTGCGCGAGTTTTTCTTCGAACATTGTCACATTTAGCTGTAACTTGGCCTCAGTATCCGTGAGTTGCGTCTGAGCTCGTGCCAGGTCATTTTCCACGTCACGCAGAGAACTAACGTGCTGTTCGTGGTCTTGTTCTTGATCAAGTAGCTTCTGCGAGGCCTGAGCAAGTTGTTGCTCGTATTGCTTCACTCCATCAGCCAATTTGGTCTCCGCTATCGTGAGTTTGGCCTGCACGTCCGCGAAATTAGTCTCCAAGTCTCGCAGTGTCGTCGCCTGTTGCTCCTGCTGCCTCAATTTGTCCAAAACCGCTTGAAACTTGACGTCTTGCTCTTCAAATTCGATCGCTCGGCTAGTTGTCGCTGCTGTGAGTTGTTTTTGAGTCGTTTCCAGCTCATTTTCCAGTTTTGCCACCTTGAAAGTGTATGTTTCTTGAATATCTGCTAGTTTCGCTTCATACTCCTTCGTTTCAGCACTTCGTTTGGCCTCAGAGGCCGCATCGTGGGTCTTAAACGTCTCACACGTGTTCTCCAACTCTCTCAGCGTCGTTATGTATCGTTCTTGTCTCTCTTCTTGTTCTTGAATAGTTTTCTCGTGCAATGTTAGCTCCTCGTCCTTCTCCTGCACTTGTTGCTGCAATATTCTACTCGTCTGGGCATGTGTCGCTAGGTTCTTGTGGAGTGTATGGTTCTCCTCCCCCAACGTCTTCTTGTCCTGCTTCAAGATCTCCACTTGAGTCTCCAAGAACTCATACCTCTCTTTAGCTGCTTGTTGTTCTAATAGCGCATCAGTCGCCTTGCTCTTCTCTGCCTGGAGCTGGTGCTGCGTGTCCTCCAGCGTCGTCTCCAGCTCGCCCTTCTGCAGCGCAAAAGCTGCCTGTTGCGCCAGCATCGTCTGCGTCTGCTGCTCGACGGTGGCGGTCAGACTGTGGAGCTTGTGAAGCAGCGCGAGCTTCTCCACTTCCTCGACTTCTTGTTGATTGTCTTCAACTTCGGGTGTTGCCTCCTTCTTTTGACAATTATTGTGCAATAATTGTATTTCCATTTCTGCCAATCGACTTTCGTAAATTGCAGCGAGACGCCATAATTGCGCATTGACGTCCTCGAGTTGCATATGTTGCGTCTCGCGACTCTTGCGAGCTTGTGCAGCGCTGGGAGGCGGCCCGTGGGTTTGCAGGTGGGACAGTGAGGCCTCTAGAGCACGTTTATCGCGGCGGGTCTTCACAAGGTCTGCCCGAAGCAGCTTGAGGGCTGCATACGCGTCGCGAAGATCCTTCTCCATGGTCAGACTGATAATGACGCCAGAGGGCTGGTGAGGTTGAGTTTTACTTGAAGTTTGTATGGTGTGGGATAAAGAAGTTTCCATGATTATAAAAAAGGAATTTGACGGAATAACGTGAAGTACCCAACGATGCTTTGCGCCCAACAATTTCACTGTGGGTCGCACTACTACATGCGCAGCCATCTTTAAGGATATTGTCGCTGGTTATGCTGGACGCAAGCGCCGTGAGAACTTCTGAGAAGCTATTTTCTATTTTGAAAACGGCAGTCAATCTTCCACATGAATGTCGCGAGCTGTCGACGAATGATTCCAGATATCGCAATGTGGAAGCTTACACCATGTACGTCGCAGAACAACATAGTGGAAATGCTTTGCAGGATAAAGTAGAACCATTGTTCCACAAAAAAAATCTTGACGCTGCAATTGCAGCTGCTTCGACAGCTTTTTAGTAATGCATGCAGCTAGATTTACTAGAAGTCGATCGACATACCTGTTCACATTGTCATCTATTCCGTTGTGACCCGGGTCCGTGAGCTGTCAAGATAAACGAGAAACACAAACATCTCCCGAAAGGAAGATGGTCAGCATGGAAATTGAAGCGTGGTGTAAAGGGATCTGGCCAAACTGAAAGTGAATAATAACTCAAGCGCCACAGTCATTCGGTAAACAAGCCTCTGAGCCTGCACAGTTGCAATAATTGTACTTCATTTTTTAATGCTGGATCACTTTGATAATATCTAAAGTAATTGCGTTTGCAAAGAGCTGTTTTTTTTGCGGTGTTTTCGTGTCGGGACGGGGTTTAATTTTCCTCGGACAACACTCCATCATACGAGCTTTTTGTGACCTTGCGGTGCTTTGGGTTACATGTATCCATTCAATTGATACATGATATCCCGGATTTAGGATGGCTTCACAATAAGCTAACAAAGTCTGTAAGCTTCTTGTGAAGCCATTTAAAATCCGGTGTAATACAGACGCAATGAAAAATGGAACGAAGATACATGTTTTTCATCAGAAGAAAAACAATAGTTCGGTTCATTTTGTGCTGTAAATGGGCTCCTACCAATGTTAAATATCTTAGAAACCTCACACTTGGCTCTCCAGATGGCTGCGCACGCCGAAGTAAGTATGGGTTATTAATCCCTAACACTTTCGACCAGCTAAAGTCAGAAATCTTAAACCTTTTGAAGCGGCTCGAATTGCAGCGTATGGGTCGTTCTTGGCGAAGAATATTGTCACTTTATCCGATAATGCTGTTCCTCCCCAGTACTCAGCGAAATACGCCGTGAAGCTTTCCAAATTGCGGTACCTGGCATCACTCTTTGTGAGTTCCGCGAAGTTGATAGGATACGGTGAGCCTAATGTTTTTACGAGCTGCGATGGGGTTAGCCAATCGATCTCAACCCATTTTCGATAGAGCTGCATTTGTAAACTTTTTGCGAGTTTCTCCAAATCTGGGATGTCCTTTAACGACTGAAGAAATATTCCAAATGTCCGGTACCCGGGAATGTAGGTGCCGTGCCAGGCGCTGGCGGGCAGGCTTTTGTGCAAAGGAATCTCGGCGAAGGTCAACGAGCTGCGACGGCGGACGGCTGGTTCCCGTTGACCCCGCAAGCTCCCACTCACTTCGCACATGAGACCGGTGAAGTTATGGTGTGATTGTATTGGAACGCTACGATGGAGTACAGGAACGGTGTGTGAGTTCCCTCCTATCGTCTTACGTGGCTGGGGACAAGGCCGGATGCGCAAGGTGGACCGCGTCTCGGACCTTCCTGTCGCCGCACGAGGACGGATGTCATGGAGAAGGACTCTTTTGATCAAGATAAACTGAAGCGGTGTCGTGTATAGGAAAGCGAGTTGGCGGTAGGCCCTCGTTCATTAGTCTCAGTCTTACATTTACTACCTCTTGCCTAAGCTGAGTGAGAGAAAGAAACAAGAAGCTTTTTGATATATTAAGTTATCTTGTGCTACCGTTCCTGCCACTACTCGAGACCGTACTCCCTGAACAGCCGCGGACTACCCGACCCTAGAGGTGGTGTACGGCACAAATCGCGGCAAGGAAGCAAACTCATGTAAGAAGTCGAACACATGCACGTCTGTGAATGAGTCGCCTCCATTCACAGCTCTGTATGCTTTAATGTATCTGAGCCACTGAATAAACAGGGGATTACCGTCGAGAGCGTACAGAGGTTCATCCCCAAGCCGCAAGATTTTGAAAACTTCTTTGGGGGTTTCTCGGGATTTTAACCATGCCTCATTCATCAGTCTGTGACTAGACGCCGAGCTCAAGATCAGGTACGTCTGCATATCATCGGTGATATTCTTGATGTCCGGATATTGTCGAAGCGATTGAAACAGAGACACCAGTACTTCTTCCGAATTCAGTTTCCGCACCAAATCAAATAGCTTGTCGTCACTGAACGAGGCCTTGTCTTGTAACTTAGCTCTGTATCGATTCACGTACAGAAGCCACCAAACAAATTCCTTGTCACCCTCCAGCTTACCGCCAGTTTTCACAGTACGTAAAAGCTTGAAAATTTGCATCGGATTCCTCGTGTTCTTCAGCGCCCACTTGGATGCCAGATCATCAACCCATGCTATCCCAGAAACCCCTGCTCTCTCTTCGCTATTATCATCAATATCATCGTGCTTAGATGCGTCGCTGAACCTTAGAAACCCTGTTGTGGAATACGATCTCTTCGTTGCAGGGATGGACGTTGACCTGGTGTGGCTCAGGCCCTTGAGCTGGTTGGTACTTATCAATGAGTTGAACGAGGAGCAAAGCGCGATCCGTACGATGAATGTAATAAGCACAACATTGAAAAACTTTTCTTCTCCTCACTTTTCAATAGTGAAGAGCTACTTTAAATCCCACTCTTATTACTGATTACGTTTTTTAGTTTTAAGATTACGGACTTCGATTACTCACTTGCTAAGAAATGAGCGTCAACAAAAGTGTCGTTTCCGTTCTGTCGATGTGCAATTCAGATGAGAATTGATATTCCACCTCTCCAAAAAAGTGTCCATTATTATTCTTTAAAAGTGTCTTATGACGAGTATTTCCTTAATACTTCCCAAGAGGTAACATTCGTAAACTGACCTCTTTTAAAATAGAAGACTGAGTGTAAAACTATAAATCGTCTTACGCTGAAAGTTTTGGTGCAGAATAACGACCAAAACGTGTGTAGGATTGCGCGATACACGTGCCGCAAATTTACGTGGACAATTGGGTCGCCTTGCATTGAGCCTGCATCACATGTTGAGGTTGATAATACAACTTAACTGGCGAGTGACGCCTCGCCAGAGCCAGCTTTTCAACTCATAGTAGGGGTATAAACTTCTTTTAGTAAATGCGTTTAAATACATATTCTGGATGTAAAAGTCTACACGGCAACTCAATTATAATTCCTTCACCCAAATTATCTCCTATATGCGTGATTTATCCTATATTTCAGCAGGCTGGTTCTCATGAGCATTCCCCAAAATCTGTCGGACATCGTACCCATCTGATTGGTTCGCGTCGTTTTTTCCCTTAGCTTGTGGACGCCTTCCGGCAGTCCTCCATGGCCTAAATGGCTCAGTGGCGAGCAGTGTCAGTGCGCCGCGCTGTCATCGGCGCACATTACCGCTATGAAGAGCAACTATCAGATTGAGTGTGCTTAGCTATGGTATCAAATAGCATACTGATATCTTAGACGTCTCGTACGTGCATATTGAGCTGTCTGTCATAGCTTTTTAATGTGCGAGCACTGTTGTGTCAACTTATAAGAGCCATTTGTGACAATGAACATGCATAACACTAACGAGCTGTCTAACAACAATACAAAATAATAGACCGGCAGAAGTCTTGAGTTGGGCACATACTCGCCCCGTTAATGCCAGCAAGACACGGCAAGCATATGCCCAACTCAGCACGGACTGTATGACGTTCTCTAGGTAGCCTATCAAACTTCATGAAAATAGCGATGACTGACGAATGTCCGACGAATTCCGTCTAAGAATCATTAATTTAAGCAAAATGACTGTATCCTTTTAAACGCTGTATTAAATGAAAGGGTGAAATTCCTTGCAAACAGACTAGGCGCTCGAAGCGGCAGACAGTGCTGCGTAGGGATCGCCATCCGTGAACAGCGTTTTCACTATATTCAACAAAGGCGTCCCACCTCGGCTTTCAGCGAAGTACATGGTGTAAGCTTCCAAATTGCGGTATTTGGGATCACTTCTCGCGACTCTCGTTGTCTCTAGAAGACCCAAGAGCTCAGATGGGGTAAGCTGGATCTCGATCATCCATTTCCGATAGAGGTGGGTCTGTAAGCTTAGTGCGAGTTTCTCCAAATCTGGGATGTCCTTCAACGATTGAATGAGAGTTCCAAATTGTGGTACAGTCGAGAAACGCTTAAATAGTGTTTCCAAATCCGTAAATGGGTCATCTCCCTGCACAGCCCTGTACATCGTTATATATCTGAGCCACTGAATAAAGAGAGGGTTGTTGTCTAGCCGACTGATGCTGTTATCTCCAAGTCGCAAGATTTTGAAAACTTCGCCGGGAGTTTCTCGGGAGTTTCTCGGGGCATTAACCATGCCTCATTGATCAGTCTGTAACTAGACGCAGAGCTCAAAACCATGGACGCTTGCATATCGTTAGCGATCTTTGTAATGTCCGGGTATTGTCGAAGTGACTGGAACAGGGACACGAGTTCTTCTTCTGTTTTCGTTTTCATTAGCACGCTGAGCAGCTCATCCTCACCGAACTTGACTCGTCGTGTCGTCCTGTATCGATTAACGTACTGGAGCCACCGAATGAATTCCTTGTTGCCTTCCAATTTGCCGCCAGTTTTCACAACATGTAAGCGCTGGAATGCATCCATTGGATCCCTCGTATTCCTCAACGCCCACTTGTACGCGAGATCGTCAATCATGGATATCCCAGAAATTCCAGCTCTTTCTTCCGTATCATGACCGATGTTGTCTTGCTTAGTTGCGTCGTAGGATCTTGAGAACCTTTTTGGGGTCTTGATTGTTGAGATGAAAGGTGGACTGGGGAGAGAATTGATGCTGGTGTGGCTTCGTTCCTTTAACGAATTGCCACTCCAATTGAGCGAGAGACACGTACAAATTCCAGCTAGGAAAATGATCAGAACGAAGCATAAGTGCATAGTGGCTTTACAGTTTAAATAAGTGTTGGGCCACAGGAAAGTGAAATTGTGATATTGCTGTGTATCATGGACCATGACCCAGGGGTCTTTCGAAGTCGTTTTACCGTAAACATAAATGAATCAGGCAGATTTGCCAAACGCCTTTTTTCTAAATGCAATCAAGTAGAGCTCGGAGAATTTTAATTTATGTTGAATTGGATTAGCCCTTTGTCTAAGGAAATACAAACAGGCACTGTATTTACAGAATTTTAACGCTATCAGAACGCCAGATTACGGACCTCGCTAGTAATCATTACGGTATTGATTAGTGCTCAAATGCCAACATCACCAGAAATGTCGTGATGGTGCTGCTGATGTGCAATTCAGATGAATTTACGTCAAAGCATCTGCTAAGAGCTTCAAAGTGCAGAAAAATATTCTAGGACGATTTTAATATTTTCACGGATAAAATTTTGCGAATTTAGTCAATAGTTGGCAATTTGAAGAAATTGAATTTTGGTATGGATTTGGTACACGCGCTGAGGGCAATATAGTCAAGGCTCGTGTCTAAGAAAATTTATTATTTAGAGGATCCTACCATTGCCAAGCAGTCATTAGATCGTTTAGTTTACATCCTTGGCTTAAGCCTGGTCCGAACCTTGATACTTGTATGTACGCAACAGCCATTTCGCTGGGCGTTGACAAATTACTTGCTAAATTCACTTTTGGGCGTCTTAACCACATTAACATTCCGCGTGTACTGGTTTCCGGAGTTGAAACCGGGAAAACACCGGCAAGGCAGGTGGCGAACCTGCCGGAACGAATAGCCTAGTGTGCAACTGCTATTCTGGTTGCTGGTGAAATGTAGAGTGAGAGTCAGGAACAACTTGAGGCTGCCCTTCTATCTCAAGCACATAGAGGTGCAGTTAGAAGAAATGCAAGGCCTCCCATAAATCCACAAGGACAATTGGACGCTAGCTAAAAGAACCTGTTATATAAATGACGTGAGGAAACGTCACTGACCAAGATGTACCCGCCTCGTGCACTCCAGGGTCACTACAGATGGAGGAAGCTTGCTTGATTCAGCAATCCACCACACTGTCCCTAAAGCGAAGTTTTCGCCACTAAAGTACGCCTTCTCTACTAAACACCCAGTCAGCAGTCAGATCAAGCACCATGTAGGTACTGTCTGGCGTCCTGTGAGGCTAGTGAAAAAACATTCCTCTCCTTCAGTGTCTGTGGGAATGTGCTGTATCCTGCTGGGATCTAGCTGCCGATTGGTCGGCACCAGCGGTCCGTGAGCGAGTACGTCGACCGACATGATCTCCACCGGCGGTATTCGCTGGGGGTCAGCGCTGCCCTGAAGATACTCGATTTCTTTGTCGTTCCCGTGCTTGCTGAGAAGGGGTATCAGTCGTAGACGAATTGGATTGTTGGTTTTCAAACCCAGGTCGGTCCACTAATGTTTGAAGCACTGCATCAGCTGAACCACCTCTTGAGATTCGGCAACCGAAATACCAGGAGCGGCCTCGCGCGTTGAAGGTTGCCTATTGCGGTTGGCTTTGCGACGTCTATCGTATTGCATCGTCCAAGCCTTCCAGTTGCTGAGGCTTTGGCAGCTTTCGGCTGCTGCAATTCCCCACGGGTCACTCGCTGCCAGTGTTCTTGCAAATCTTAGTCAGCGGAGCTAACGTATTGTTGTATCAATGTTGCAACGTCACGAGCTAGGTTGGTGAGCGGCTCGTACGAGTCATCGATTGACTCAACTCCTTTCCACTGCACGAGAATTTCGAATTCATTAATGCTACTATTCCACCGATGTCCTTTGAGCATATCCACACCGAGAATAACACCTTGAGACGCAATGTGCTCCAAAAGCTCTTCAGTGACGTTAAAGCTAGAATCTGCGTAGAATTTGAGCCTGGATGCGTGGACATCCAGCTCTGCACCCGTGATCAGATGTTGAACGACGAAAGAGTGTGGTCCGACCAAAGTTACCAGGAGCTTGCTTCCGCTTTTTTCATCAACTCTGGAGCGTAGCACATAGTCCTCTTCAGTAAAGTTGACAATATTTTCCCCTTTTTCTCGCTTTTTGTTCAGCAACTGCTGCTTCAAGCGCTGATTCTCTAAATTCTGGTGTATGGTGTGAATACTGTTCCGCAACTTACCGAGATAATCTTCCACTCTGTCACTAACAGGAACCTTCACCAAATCTCCACTGCTGGGCATGTAAAATTCACGAAAAGGAAATGGACACGGCAATCCAGTGAAAATCTCCACAGGAGCGCTGTTCCCAAGTGAAGGTACCGCAGTATGATTGAGGCTTGACTGTACCATGTGCACCAGGTACACTCAATCTTGATGGTTGATCTTGTACTCGAGAACCATCGTTCCGATCACTTGCAGAATGCCTCGATTAACCCGCTCAACAGAGCCGTTTATCCAGGGACAGTAAGCAGGAGTAAATTTATGCTGCACCCTGAGTCTTCGGGACAGCTCTTTCACCATTTCATTTTTGAACTGCGCTCCGTTGTCGCCCACCCAAAGAGATGCTAAGCCGAAACGCGCGTACCACGCAAGAAGCGCTTCCGCAGCAACACTACTGTCGGCTGTGTCTGTCACAGCTAATTCTTAATAATGTGACGCATGATCCTTAAGAGCCAAAATGTACTTTGAGTCACCGAAACTATTTCCCAAGAGAAGTAAATCGAAATGAAGAACACCTTTGCGCTCCTAACACTCCCCTTTCGAATGCCGGCACAGCCGGCACTATTGAAGGAAGGTGGAAACCAAAGAGCTGAGAGAATAGATCGAAAAGATTCGGCGAAGATGATCGATAATGGCAGATCGAACACGGTGGCCTCGGCCACCACAATGCGCAATAACGGAAATATTTGGATCCGCTCGACAGCCTCCGACGGTATCCAAAGCCGGCTGTCGAGAGTAAGAAAAGCCATCAGCATTCTGCTCAGCTTCCGATGGAGGATCACACAGCGACTGCGCAGCAGCAATATCCTCGAAACTAGGCCAGATAAACCCCTCGTCATCGAGCGGGCGGAGCGTTGATATGATCGGCTCCGTTGTCGCCAGCGCCGTCACCGCATCCGTAAGCACAGCAGAACGTGAGTGAATCCGCTTGACAGTCGCAGTGGACGGCAGGTGGTTGCCTGCCCATCTGCTGATAATGTCGGATCACACGTTCTCGTGACCTGGAATGTGCTTGATAACATACCGGTATTTTTTTTAGCTTCATAGACCACTGCAATGGCTTCCCCTTGACATGTTTCTTGACATTCACATCTGGGGCAAACACGTGAATTAGATTTCGATGGTAGCAGAACATTCTGAATCCTTGAGGGCGTAGCAACAGGTAATCGAGCTTATCGCAGGCCACAGTGAGGGGAAAGGCTTCTTTCTCGATCACCGTCCAGTTGAGTTGACTTCCACTGAAAGTACCACTCATACACTCGATGATGCCATCCTGATGCCGCTGGTCTTGCACAGGTATTTTGATGTCAAAATCCTTGTCTTGCGTCACAATGAAAGCCTAGCCAACATCGGAGGTAGGCATGTAGTGGAAGCTTCGTCAGGAAAGTTGAGTGTCACTGCGGAGGCCGGCATTTCTTTCACAGTATCGAAAGCAAATTTCTCCTCTGTGGAGAGATCAATCACAATTCCGGCTGCTGCTCGCTTAGTACGTCGTGTTTTGGCCAAAACTCCATCGAGTTTCCGTTGGAGTGGAGCAACTAAACGGGCGTAGTCTACCAGACTTCCACGCATCCAGTTGATAGCGCACACAAACTGCTGCAGCTCTCCAGCCGTAACAGGACAAAGCATGGATAGGAGATAATCTATGCGGAAGGATCGTGTCGGACACCGTCCGCGCTTATAGTTTTACCACACCACTTAACTTCACGCTGGTAGAGGCTAGATTTCTTGTACTAAGTTTCAGGCCGAAAACATTCAGCAGCGAGAATAGCTCAGCAAGCTTCTCCAAAAACTCATCGATGTCGTCGGCGTAGAGTAGCAGGTCGTCAATCCACACGAGAAGGTATCTGTAGAGAAGCCTAGCAAAGCACTGTTCCATATTTTTTCTGGAAGTAAATGGCTGGATCGCCACAACCTTGTGGGACTCGACGTGGCGTGAAAGTTTTCTCGTCAGTCATATAGGACAGCCACATCTGGCAAATCTCGGCTAGAGGTAACTGCCAGACTCCTTTGAGGAAATCAAAAAGACCAAAGTGTTCTTTTCCACGTGCATTTTCCATTACCACTGAAAGAATTGGCATCACCGCTGCCATGATGTCCGCCATAGCATTGACAACGCGAAAGTCAGTCGTCTGCCGCAAATCCATGAGCTCGCTTGACTTTTTGACGGGCAGTACGGGGCTAGCCCATCGACTTGTTGGATTCTCGTAGACAAGTCCTAGTTTCACAAGCTCAGCGTTAAATTCTCGAAAAACATTACGGATATGCGGGGGATACTTCCGGGGCTTACATTTTAATTGTTAAGCTCCTTCCTTCAAACGTACTTCGAGCGGCGGAACGCGAGCAGCCGGGTTATCACGAAGTTCCAAACGCCACACATCATAGGCATATACAATGACACGCAGCTTTTCCATTTTATCCGCTGGAAATCCATGCTCCTGAGCTCGTTCGACCAGAATTTTGACTGCAGCACGAACTTCTTCATCAGTAGCAGGTTTAATCCGATTGACAGAAGGCTCGTCCGCTTCCAAATTGAAAGGGTCACCGCTAGTTTCATCTTCACGATGGTCAGCAAGCATCTCCAGCAGCCTGTCCACATCGATCCCAAGGGCTCCCAGCAAGTCTCTGCCAATAATCCTACCACACCACTTAGCTTCACGCTAGTAGAGGCTGGATTTCTTTGTACTAAGTTTCAGGCCGAAAACATTCAGCAGCGAGAATAGCTCAGCAAGCTTCTCCAAATACTCATCGATGTCGTCGGCGTAGAGTACCAGGTCGTCAATCCACACGAGAAGGTATTTGTAGAGAAGACTAGCAAAGCACTGTTCCATATTTTTTCTGGAAGTAAATGGCTGGATCGCCACAACCTTGTGGGACTCGACGTGGCGTGAAAGTTTTCTCGTCAGTCATATCGGACAGCCACATCTGGCAAATCTCGGCTAGAGGTAACTGCCAGACTCCTTTGAGGAAATCAAAAAGACCAAAGTGTTCTTTTCCACGTGCATTTTCCATTACCACTGAAAGAATTGGGATCACCGCTGCCATGATGTCCGTCATAGCATTGACAACGCGAAAGTCAGTCGTCTGCCGCAAATCCATGAGCTCGCTTGACTTTTTGACGGGCAGTACGGGGCTAGCCCATCGACTTGTTGGATTCTCGTAGACAAGTCCTAGTTTCACAAGCTCAGCGTTAAATTCTCGAAAAACATTACGGATATGCGGGGGATACTTCCGGGGCTTACATTTTAATTGTTGAGCTCCTTCCTTCAAACGTACTTCGAGCGGCGGAACGCGAGCAGCCGGGTTATCACGAAGTTCCAAACGCCACACATCATAGGCATATACAATGACACGCAGCTTTTCCATTTTATCCGCTGGAAATCCATGCTCCTGAGCTCGTTCGACCAGAATTTTGACTGCAGCACGAACTTCTTCATCAGTAGCAGGTTTAATCCGATTGACAGAAGGCTCGTCCGCTTCCAAATTGAAAGGGTCACCGCTAGTTTCATCTTCACGATGGTCAGCAAGCATCTCCAGCAGCCTGTCCACATCGATCCCAAGGGCTCCCAGCAAGTCTCTGCCAATAATCCTACCACACCACTTAGCTTCACGCTAGTAGAGGCTGGATTTCTTTGTACTAAGTTTCAGGCCGAAAACATTCAGCAGCGAGAATAGCTCAGCAAGCTTCTCCAAATACTCATCGATGTCGTCGGCGTAGAGTACCAGGTCGTCAATCCACACGAGAAGGTATTTGTAGAGAAGACTAGCAAAGCACTGTTCCATATTTTTTCTGGAAGTAAATGGCTGGATCGCCACAACCTTGTGGGACTCGACGTGGCGTGAAAGTTTTCTCGTCAGTCATATCGGACAGCCACATCTGGCAAATCTCGGCTAGAGGTAACTGCCAGACTCCTTTGAGGAAATCAAAAAGACCAAAGTGTTCTTTTCCACGTGCATTTTCCATTACCACTGAAAGAATTGGGATCACCGCTGCCATGATGTCCGTCATAGCATTGACAACGCGAAAGTCAGTCGTCTGCCGCAAATCCATGAGCTCGCTTGACTTTTTGACGGGCAGTACGGGGCTAGCCCATCGACTTGTTGGATTCGCGTAGACAAGTCCTAGTTTCACAAGCTCAGCGTTAAATTCTCGAAAACAATTACGGATATGCGGGGGATACTTCCGGGGCTTACATTTTAATTGTTGAGCTCCTTCCTTCAAACGCACTTCGAGCGGCGGAACGCGAGCAGCCGGGTTATCACGAAGTTCCAAACGCCACACATCATAGGCATATACAATGACACGCAGCTTTTCCATTTTATCCGCTGGAAATCCATGCTCCTGAGCTCGTTCGGCCAGAATTTTGACTGCAGCACGAACTTCTTCATCAGTAGCAGGTTTAATCCGATTGACAGAAGGCTCGTCCGCTTCCAAATTGAAAGGGTCACCGCTAGTTTCATCTTCACGATGGTCAGCAAGCATCTCCAGCAGCCTGTCAACATCGATCCCAAGGGCTCCCAGCAAGTCTCTGCCAATAATCCCACCTCACCACTTAGCTTCACGCTGGTAGAGGCTGGATTTCTTTGTACTAAGTTTCAGGCCGAAAACATTCAGCAGCGAGAATAGCTCAGCAAGCTTCTCCAAATACTCATCGATGTCGTCGGCGTAGAGTACCAGGTCGTCAATCCACACGAGAAGGTATCTGTAGAGAAGACTAGCAAAGCACTGTTCCATATTTGTTTCTGGAAGTAAATGGCTGGATCGTCACAGCCTTGTGGGACTCGACGTGGCGAGAAAGGTTTCTCGTCAGTCATATAGGACAGCCACATCTGGCAAATCTCGGCTAGAGGTAACTGCCAGACTCCTTTGAGGAAATCAAAAAGACCAAAGTGTTCTTTTCCACGTGCATTTTCCATTACCACTGAAAGAATTGGGATCACCGCTGCCATGATGTCCGTCATAGCATTGACAACGCGAAAGTCAGTCGTCTGCCGCAAATCCATGAGCTCGCTTGACGTTTTGACGGGCAGTACGGGGCTAGCCCATCGACTTGTTGGATTCTCGTAGACAAGTCCTAGTTTCACAAGCTCAGCGTTAAATTCTCGAAAACAATTACGGATATGCGGGGGATACTTCCGGGGCTTACATTTTAATTGTTGAGCTCCTTCCTTCAAACGCACTTCGAGCGGCGGAACGCGAGCAGCCGGGTTATCACGAAGTTCCAAACGCCACACATCATAGGCATATACAATGACACGCAGCTTTTCCATTTTATCCGCTGGAAATCCATGCTCCTGAGCTCGTTCGACCAGAATTTTGACTGCAGCACGAACTTCTTCATCAGTCGCAGGTTTAATCCGATTGACAGAAGGCTCGTCCGCTTCCAAATTGAAAGGGTCACCGCTAGTTTCATCTTCACGATGGTCAGCAAGCATCTCCAGCAGCCTGTCCACATCGATCCCAATGGCTCCCAGCAAATCTCTGCCAATAATCCTACCTCACCACTTAGCTTCACGCTGGTAGAGGCTGGATTTCTTTGTACTAAGTTTCAGGCCGAAAACATTCAGCAGCGAGAATAGCTCAGCAAGCTTCTCCAAATACTCATCGATGTCGTCGGCGTAGAGTACCAGGTCGTCAATCCACACGAGAAGGTATCTGTAGAGAAGACTAGCAAAGCACTGTTCCATATTTGTTTCTGGAAGTAAATGGCTGGATCGTCACAGCCTTGTGGGACTCGACGTGGCGAGAAAGGTTTCTCGTCAGTCATATAGGACAGCCACATCTGGCAAATCTCGGCTAGAGGTAACTGCCAGACTCCTTTGAGGAAATCAAAAAGACCAAAGTGTTCTTTTCCACGTGCATTTTCCATTACCACTGAAAGAATTGGGATCACCGCTGCCATGATGTCCGCCATAGCATTGACAACGCGAAAGTCAGTCGTCTGCCGCAAATCCATGAGCTCGCTTGACTTTTTGACGGGCAGTACGGGGCTAGCCCATCGACTTGTTGGATTCTCGTAGACAAGTCCTAGTTTCACAAGCTCAGCGTTAAATTCTCGAAAAAAATTACGGATATGCGGGGGATACTTCCGGGGCTTACATTTTAATTGTTGAGCTCCTTCCTTCAAACGCACTTCGAGCGGCGGAACGCGAGCAGCCGGGTTATCACGAAGTTCCAAACGCCACACATCATAGGCATATACAATGACACGCAACTTTTCCATTTTATCCGCTGGAAATCCATGCTCCTGAGCTCGTTCGACCAGAATTTTGACTGCAGCACGAACTTCTTCATCAGTAGCAGGTTTAATCCGATTGACAGAAGGCTCGTCCGCTTCCAAATTGAAAGGGTCACCGCTAGTTTCATCTTCACGATGGTCAGCAAGCATCTCCAGCAGCCTGTCCACATCGATCCCAATGGCTCCCAGCAAGTCTCTGCCAATAATCCTACCTCACCACTTAGCTTCACGCTGGTAGAGGCTGGATTTCTTTGTACTAAGTTTCAGGCCGAAAACATTCAGCAGCGAGAATAGCTCAGCAAGCTTCTCCAAATACTCATCGATGTCGTCGGCGTAGAGTACCAGGTCGTCAATCCACACGAGAAGGTATCTGTAGAGAAGACTAGCAAAGCACTGTTCCATATTTTTTCTGGAAGTAAATGGCTGGATCGCCACAACCTTGTGGGACTCGACGTGGCGTGAAAGTTTTCTCGTCAGTCATATAGGACAGCCACATCTGGCAAATCTCGGCTAGAGGTAACTGCCAGACTCCTTTGAGGAAATCAAAAAGACCAAAGTGTTCTTTTCCACGTGCATTTTCCATTACCACTGAAAGAATTGGCATCACCGCTGCCATGATGTCCGCCATAGCATTGACAACGCGAAAGTCAGTCGTCTGCCGCAAATCCATGAGCTCGCTTGACTTTTTGACGGGCAGTACGGGGCTAGCCCATCGACTTGTTGGATTCTCGTAGACAAGTCCTAGTTTCACAAGCTCAGCGTTAAATTCTCGAAAAACATTACGGATATGCGGGGGATACTTCCGGGGCTTACATTTTAATTGTTAAGCTCCTTCCTTCAAACGTACTTCGAGCGGCGGAACGCGAGCAGCCGGGTTATCACGAAGTTCCAAACGCCACACATCATAGGCATATACAATGACACGCAGCTTTTCCATTTTATCCGCTGGAAATCCATGCTCCTGAGCTCGTTCGACCAGAATTTTGACTGCAGCACGAACTTCTTCATCAGTAGCAGGTTTAATCCGATTGACAGAAGGCTCGTCCGCTTCCAAATTGAAAGGGTCACCGCTAGTTTCATCTTCACGATGGTCAGCAAGCATCTCCAGCAGCCTGTCCACATCGATCCCAAGGGCTCCCAGCAAGTCTCTGCCAATAATCCTACCACACCACTTAGCTTCACGCTAGTAGAGGCTGGATTTCTTTGTACTAAGTTTCAGGCCGAAAACATTCAGCAGCGAGAATAGCTCAGCAAGCTTCTCCAAATACTCATCGATGTCGTCGGCGTAGAGTACCAGGTCGTCAATCCACACGAGAAGGTATTTGTAGAGAAGACTAGCAAAGCACTGTTCCATATTTTTTCTGGAAGTAAATGGCTGGATCGCCACAACCTTGTGGGACTCGACGTGGCGTGAAAGTTTTCTCGTCAGTCATATCGGACAGCCACATCTGGCAAATCTCGGCTAGAGGCAACTGCCAGACTCCTTTGAGGAAATCAAAAAGACCAAAGTGTTCTTTTCCACGTGCATTTTCCATTACCATTGAAAGAATTGGCATCACCGTTGCCATGATGTCCGTCATAGCATTGACAACGCGAAAGTCAGTCGTCTGCCTCAAATCCATGAGCTCGCTTGACGTTTTGACGGGCAGTACGGGGCTAGCCCATCGACTTGTTGGATTCTCGTAGACAAGTCCTAGTTTCACAAGCTCAGCGTTAAATTCTCGAAAACAGTTACGGATATGCGGGGGATACTTCCGGGGCTTACATTTTAATTGTTGAGCTCCTTCCTTCAAACGCACTTCGAGCGGCGGAACGCGAGCAGCCGGGTTATCACGAAGTTCCAAACGCCACACATCATAGGCATATACAATGACACGCAACTTTTCCATTTTATCCGCTGGAAATCCATGCTCCTGAGCTCGTTCGGCCAGAATTTTGACTGCAGCACGAACTTCTTCATCAGTAGCAGGTTTAATCCGATTGACAGAAGGCTCGTCCGCTTCCAAATTGAAAGGGTCACCGCTAGTTTCATCTTCACGATGGTCAGCAAGCATCTCCAGCAGCCTGTCCACATCGATCCCAATGGCTCCCAGCAAGTCTCTGCCAATAATCCTACCACACCACTTAGCTTCACGCTGGTAGAGGCTGGATTTCTTTGTACTACGTTTCAGGCCGAAAACATTCAGCAGCGAGAATAGCTCAGCAAGCTTCTCCAAATACTCATCGATGTCGTCGGCGTAGAGTACCAGGTCGTCAATCCACACGAGAAGGTATCTGTAGAGAAGACTAGCAAAGCACTGTTCCATATTTTTTCTGGAAGTAAATGGCTGGATCGTCACAGCCTTGTGGGACTCGACGTGGCGTGAAAGTTTTCTCGTCAGTCATATAGGACAGCCACATCTGGCAAATCTCGGCTAGAGGCAACTGCCAGACTCCTTTGAGGAAATCAAAAAGACCAAAGTGTTCTTTTCCACGTGCATTTTCCATTACCATTGAAAGAATTGGCATCACCGTTGCCATGATGTCCGTCATAGCATTGACAACGCGAAAGTCAGTCGTCTGCCTCAAATCCATGAGCTCGCTTGACGTTTTGACGGGCAGTACGGGGCTAGCCCATCGACTTGTTGGATTCTCGTAGACAAGTCCTAGTTTCACAAGCTCAGCGTTAAATTCTCGAAAACAGTTACGGATATGCGGGGGATACTTCCGGGGCTTACATTTTATTTGTTAAGCTCCTTCCTTCAAACGTACTTCGAGCGGCGGAACGCGAGCAGCCGGGTTATCACGAAGTTCCAAACGCCACACATCATAGGCATATACAATGACACGCAGCTTTTCCATTTTATCCGCTGGAAATCCACGCTCCTGAGCTCGTTCGGCCAGAATTTTGACTGCAGCACGAACTTCTTCATCAGTAGCAGGTTTAATCCGATTGACAGAAGGCTCGTCCGCTTCCAAATTGAAAGGGTCACCGCTAGTTTCATCTTCACGATGGTCAGCAAGCATCTCCAGCAGCCTGTCCACATCGATCCCAATGGCTCCCAGCAAGTCTCTGCCAATAATCCTACCTCACCACTTAGCTTCACGCTGGTAGAGGCTGGATTTCTTTGTACTAAGTTTCAGGCCGAAAACATTCAGCAGCGAGAATAGCTCAGCAAGCTTCTCCAAATACTCATCGATGTCGTCGGCGTAGAGTACCAGGTCGTCAATCCACACGAGAAGGTATCTGTAGAGAAGACTAGCAAAGCACTGTTCCATATTTTTTCTGGAAGTAAATGGCTGGATCGTCACAGCCTTGTGGGACTCGACGTGGCGTGAAAGTTTTCTCGTCAGTCATATAGGACAGCCACATCTGGCAAATCTCGGCTAGAGGCAACTGCCAGACTCCTTTGAGGAAATCAAAAAGACCAAAGTGTTCTTTTCAACGTGCATTTTTCATTACCACTGAAAGAATTGGCATCACCGTTGCCATGATGTCCGCCATAGCATTGACAACGCGAAAGTCAGTCGTCTGCCGCAAATCCATGAGCTCGCTTGACGTTTTGACGGGCAGTACGGGGCTAGCCCATCGACTTGTTGGATTCTCGTAGACAAGTCCTAGTTTCACAAGCTCAGCGTTAAATTCTCGAAAACAGTTACGGATATGCGGGGGATACTTCCGGGGCTTACATTTTAATTGTTAAGCTCCTTCCTTCAAACGTACTTCGAGCGGCGGAACGCGAGCAGCCGGGTTATCACGAAGTTCCAAACGCCACACATCATAGGCATATACAATGACACGCAACTTTTCCATTTTATCCGCTGGAAATCCATGCTCCTGAGCTCGTTCGGCCAGAATTTTGACTGCAGCACGAACTTCTTCATCAGTAGCAGGTTTAATCCGATTGACAGAAGGCTCGTCCGCTTCCAAATTGAAAGGGTCACCGCTAGTTTCATCTTCACGATGGTCAGCAAGCATCTCCAGCAGCCTGTCCACATCGATCCCAATGGCTCCCAGCAAGTCTCTGCCAATAATCCTACCTCACCACTTAGCTTCACGCTGGTAGAGGCTGGATTTCTTTGTACTACGTTTCAGGCCGAAAACATTCAGCAGCGAGAATAGCTCAGCAAGCTTCTCCAAAAACTCATCGATGTCGTCGGCGTAGAGTACCAGGTCGTCAATCCACACGAGAAGGTATCTGTAGAGAAGACTAGCAAAGCACTGTTCCATATTTTTTCTGGAAGTAAATGGCTGGATCGTCACAGCCTTGTGGGACTCGACGTGGCGTGAAAGTTTTCTCGTCAGTCATATAGGACAGCCACATCTGGCAAATCTCGGCTAGAGGCAACTGCCAGACTCCTTTGAGGAAATCAAAAAGACCAAAGTGTTCTTTTCCACGTGCAATTTTCCATTACCACTGAAAGAATTGGCATCACCGCTGCCATGATGTCCGTCATAGCATTGACAACGCGAAAGTCAGTCGTCTGCCTCAAATCCATGAGCTCGCTTGACGTTTTGACGGGCAGTACGGGGCTAGCCCATCGACTTGTTGGATTCTCGTAGACAAGTCCTAGTTTCACAAGCTCAGCGTTAAATTCTCGAAAACAGTTACGGATATGCGGGGGATACTTCCGGGGCTTACATTTTAATTGTTGAGCTCCTTCCTTCAAACGCACTTCGAGCGGCGGAACGCGAGCAGCCGGGTTATCACGAAGTTCCAAACGCCACACATCATAGGCATATACAATGACACGCAGCTTTTCCATTTTATCCGCTGGAAATCCACGCTCCTGAGCTCGTTCGACCAGAATTTTGACTGCAGCACGAACTTCTTCATCAGTAGCAGGTTTAATCCGATTGACAGAAGGCTCGTCCGCTTCCAAATTGAAAGGGTCACCGCTAGTTTCATCTTCACGATGGTCAGCAAGCATCTCCAGCAGCCTGTCCACATCGATCCCAATGGCTCCCAGCAAGTCTCTGCCAATAATCCTACCTCACCACTTAGCTTCACGCTGGTAGAGGCTGGATTTCTTTGTACTACGTTTCAGGCCGAAAACATTCAGCAGCGAGAATAGCTCAGCAAGCTTCTCCAAAAACTCATCGATGTCGTCGGCGTAGAGTACCAGGTCGTCAATCCACACGAGAAGGTATCTGTAGAGAAGACTAGCAAAGCACTGTTCCATATTTTTTCTGGAAGTAAATGGCTGGATCGTCACAGCCTTGTGGGACTCGACGTGGCGTGAAAGTTTTCTCGTCAGTCATATAGGACAGCCACATCTGGCAAATCTCGGCTAGAGGCAACTGCCAGACTCCTTTGAGGAAATCAAAAAGACCAAAGTGTTCTTTTCCACGTGCAATTTTCCATTACCACTGAAAGAATTGGCATCACCGCTGCCATGATGTCCGTCATAGCATTGACAACGCGAAAGTCAGTCGTCTGCCTCAAATCCATGAGCTCGCTTGACGTTTTGACGGGCAGTACGGGGCTAGCCCATCGACTTGTTGGATTCTCGTAGACAAGTCCTAGTTTCACAAGCTCAGCGTTAAATTCTCGAAAACAGTTACGGATATGCGGGGGATACTTCCGGGGCTTACATTTTAATTGTTGAGCTCCTTCCTTCAAACGTACTTCGAGCGGCGGAACGCGAGCAGCCGGGTTATCACGAAGTTCCAAACGCCACACATCATAGGCATATACAATGACACGCAGCTTTTCCATTTTATCCGCTGGAAATCCACGCTCCTGAGCTCGTTCGACCAGAATTTTGACTGCAGCACGAACTTCTTCATCAGTAGCAGGTTTAATCCGATTGACAGAAGGCTCGTCCGCTTCCAAATTGAAAGGGTCACCGCTAGTTTCATCTTCACGATGGTCAGCAAGCATCTCCAGCAGCCTGTCCACATCGATCCCAATGGCTCCCAGCAAGTCTCTGCCAATAATCCTACCTCACCACTTAGCTTCACGCTGGTAGAGGCTGGATTTCTTTGTACTACGTTTCAGGCCGAAAACATTCAGCAGCGAGAATAGCTCAGCAAGCTTCTCCAAATACTCATCGATGTCGTCGGCGTAGAGTACCAGGTCGTCAATCCACACGAGAAGGTATCTGTAGAGAAGACTAGCAAAGCACTGTTCCATATTTTTTCTGGAAGTAAATGGCTGGATCGTCACAGCCTTGTGGGACTCGACGTGGCGTGAAAGTTTTCTCGTCAGTCATATAGGACAGCCACATCTGGCAAATCTCGGCTAGAGGCAACTGCCAGACTCCTTTGAGGAAATCAAAAAGACCAAAGTGTTCTTTTCAACGTGCATTTTTCATTACCACTGAAAGAATTGGCATCACCGTTGCCATGATGTCCGTCATAGCATTGACAACGCGAAAGTCAGTCGTCTGCCGCAAATCCATGAGCTCGCTTGACGTTTTGACGGGCAGTACGGGGCTAGCCCATCGACTTGTTGGATTCTCGTAGACAAGTCCTAGTTTCACAAGCTCAGCGTTAAATTCTCGAAAACAATTACGGATATGCGGGGGATACTTCCGGGGCTTACATTTTAATTGTTAAGCTCCTTCCTTCAAACGTACTTCGAGCGGCGGAACGCGAGCAGCCGGGTTATCACGAAGTTCCAAACGCCACACATCATAGGCATATACAATGACACGCAGCTTTTCCATTTTATCCGCTGGAAATCCATGCTCCTGAGCTCGTTCGACCAGAATTTTGACTGCAGCACGAACTTCTTCATCAGTAGCAGGTTTAATCCGATTGACAGAAGGCTCGTCCGCTTCCAAATTGAAAGGGTCACCGCTAGTTTCATCTTCACGATGGTCAGCAAGCATCTCCAGCAGCCTGTCCACATCGATCCCAATGGCTCCCAGCAAGTCTCTGCCAATAATCCCACCTCACCACTTAGCTTCACGCTGGTAGAGGCTGGATTTCTTTGTACTACGTTTCAGGCCGAAAACATTCAGCAGCGAGAATAGCTCAGCAAGCTTCTCCAAAAACTCATCGATGTCGTCGGCGTAGAGTAGCAGGTCGTCAATCCACACGAGAAGGTATCTGTAGAGAAGCCTAGCAAAGCACTGTTCCATATTTTTTTTCTGGAAGTAAATGGCTGGATCGTCACAGCCTTGTGGGACTCGACGTGGCGTGAAAGTTTTCTCGTCAGTCATATAGGACAGCCACATCTGGCAAATCTCGGCTAGAGGCAACTGCCAGACTCCTTTGAGGAAATCAAAAAGACCAAAGTGTTCTTTTCAACGTGCATTTTCCATTACCACGGAAAGAATTGGCATCACCGTTGCCATGATGTCCGTCATAGCATTGACAACGCGAACGTCAGTCGTCTGCCTCAAATCCATGAGCTCGCTTGACGTTTTGACGGGCAGTACGGGGCTAGCCCATCGACTTGTTGGATTCTCGTAGACAAGTCCTAGTTTCACAAGCTCAGCGTTAAATTCTCGAAAACAATTACGGATATGCGGGGGATACTTCCGGGGCTTACATTTTAATTGTTAAGCTCCTTCCTTCAAACGTACTTCGAGCGGCGGAACGCGAGCAGCCGGGTTATCACGAAGTTCCAAACGCCACACATCATAGGCATATACAATGACACGCAGCTTTTCCATTTTATCCGCTGGAAATCCATGCTCCTGAGCTCGTTCGACCAGAATTTTGACTGCAGCACGAACTTCTTCATCAGTAGCAGGTTTAATCCGATTGACAGAAGGCTCGTCCGCTTCCAAATTGAAAGGGTCACCGCTAGTTTCATCTTCACGATGGTCAGCAAGCATCTCCAGCAGCCTGTCCACATCGATCCCAATGGCTCCCAGCAAGTCTCTGCCAATAATCCCACCTCACCACTTAGCTTCACGCTGGTAGAGGCTGGATTTCTTTGTACTACGTTTCAGGCCGAAAACATTCAGCAGCGAGAATAGCTCAGCAAGCTTCTCCAAAAACTCATCGATGTCGTCGGCGTAGAGTAGCAGGTCGTCAATCCACACGAGAAGGTATCTGTAGAGAAGCCTAGCAAAGCACTGTTCCATATTTTTTCTGGAAGTAAATGGCTGGATCGTCACAGCCTTGTGGGACTCGACGTGGCGTGAAAGTTTTCTCGTCAGTCATATAGGACAGCCACATCTGGCAAATCTCGGCTAGAGGCAACTGCCAGACTCCTTTGAGGAAATCAAAAAGACCAAAGTGTTCTTTTCAACGTGCATTTTTCATTACCACGGAAAGAATTGGCATCACCGTTGCCATGATGTCCGTCATAGCATTGACAACGCGAACGTCAGTCGTCTGCCTCAAATCCATGAGCTCGCTTGACGTTTTGACGGGCAGTACGGGGCTAGCCCATCGACTTGTTGGATTCTCGTAGACAAGTCCTAGTTTCACAAGCTCAGCGTTAAATTCTCGAAAACAATTACGGATATGCGGGGGATACTTCCGGGGCTTACATTTTAATTGTTAAGCTCCTTCCTTCAAACGTACTTCGAGCGGCGGAACGCGAGCAGCCGGGTTATCACGAAGTTCCAAACGCCACACATCATAGGCATATACAATGACACGCAGCTTTTCCATTTTATCCGCTGGAAATCCATGCTCCTGAGCTCGTTCGGCCAGAATTTTGACTGCAGCACGAACTTCTTCATCAGTAGCAGGTTTAATCCGATTGACAGAAGGCTCGTCCGCTTCCAAATTGAAAGGGTCACCGCTAGTTTCATCTTCACGATGGTCAGCAAGCATCTCCAGCAGCCTGTCCACATCGATCCCAATGGCTCCCAGCAAGTCTCTGCCAATAATCCCACCTCACCACTTAGCTTCACGCTGGTAGAGGCTGGATTTCTTTGTACTACGTTTCAGGCCGAAAACATTCAGCAGCGAGAATAGCTCAGCAAGCTTCTCCAAAAACTCATCGATGTCGTCGGCGTAGAGTAGCAGGTCGTCAATCCACACGAGAAGGTATCTGTAGAGAAGCCTAGCAAAGCACTGTTCCATATTTTTTTCTGGAAGTAAATGGCTGGATCGTCACAGCCTTGTGGGACTCGACGTGGCGTGAAAGTTTTCTCGTCAGTCATATAGGACAGCCACATCTGGCAAATCTCGGCTAGAGGCAACTGCCAGACTCCTTTGAGGAAATCAAAAAGACCAAAGTGTTCTTTTCAACGTGCATTTTTCATTACCACGGAAAGAATTGGCATCACCGCTGCCATGATGTCCGTCATAGCATTGACAACGCGAACGTCAGTCGTCTGCCTCAAATCCATGAGCTCGCTTGACGTTTTGACGGGCAGTACGGGGCTAGCCCATCGACTTGTTGGATTCTCGTAGACAAGTCCTAGTTTCACAAGCTCAGCGTTAAATTCTCGAAAACAATTACGGATATGCGGGGGATACTTCCGGGGCTTACATTTTAATTGTTAAGCTCCTTCCTTCAAACGTACTTCGAGCGGCGGAACGCGAGCAGCCGGGTTATCACGAAGTTCCAAACGCCACACATCATAGGCATATACAATGACACGCAGCTTTTCCATTTTATCCGCTGGAAATCCATGCTCCTGAGCTCGTTCGGCCAGAATTTTGACTGCAGCACGAACTTCTTCATCAGTAGCAGGTTTAATCCGATTGACAGAAGGCTCGTCCGCTTCCAAATTGAAAGGGTCACCGCTAGTTTCATCTTCACGATGGTCAGCAAGCATCTCCAGCAGCCTGTCCACATCGATCCCAAGGGCTCCCAGCAAGTCTCTGCCAATAATCCTACCACACCACTTAGCTTCACGCTGGTAGAGGCTGGATTTCTTTGTACTACGTTTCAGGCCGAAAACATTCAGCAGCGAGAATAGCTCAGCAAGCTTCTCCAAAAACTCATCGATGTCGTCGGCGTAGAGTAGCAGGTCGTCAATCCACACGAGAAGGTATCTGTAGAGAAGCCTAGCAAAGCACTGTTCCATATTTTTTTTCTGGAAGTAAATGGCTGGATCGTCACAGCCTTGTGGGACTCGACGTGGCGTGAAAGTTTTCTCGTCAGTCATATAGGACAGCCACATCTGGCAAATCTCGGCTAGAGGCAACTGCCAGACTCCTTTGAGGAAATCAAAAAGACCAAAGTGTTCTTTTCCACGTGCATTTTCCATTACCATTGAAAGAATTGGCATCACCGTTGCCATGATGTCCGTCATAGCATTGACAACGCGAAAGTCAGTCGTCTGCCTCAAATCCATGAGCTCGCTTGACGTTTTGACGGGCAGTACGGGGCTAGCCCATCGACTTGTTGGATTCTCGTAGACAAGTCCTAGTTTCACAAGCTCAGCGTTAAATTCTCGAAAACAATTACGGATATGCGGGGGATACTTCCGGGGCTTACATTTTAATTGTTAAGCTCCTTCCTTCAAACGTACTTCGAGCGGCGGAACGCGAGCAGCCGGGTTATCACGAAGTTCCAAACGCCACACATCATAGGCATATACAATGACACGCAGCTTTTCCATTTTATCCGCTGGAAATCCATGCTCCTGAGCTCGTTCGACCAGAATTTTGACTGCAGCACGAACTTCTTCATCAGTAGCAGGTTTAATCCGATTGACAGAAGGCTCGTCCGCTTCCAAATTGAAAGGGTCACCGCTAGTTTCATCTTCACGATGGTCAGCAAGCATCTCCAGCAGCCTGTCCACATCGATCCCAATGGCTCCCAGCAAGTCTCTGCCAATAATCCTACCACACCACTTAGCTTCACGCTGGTAGAGGCTGGATTTCTTTGTACTACGTTTCAGGCCGAAAACATTCAGCAGCGAGAATAGCTCAGCAAGCTTCTCCAAATACTCATCGATGTCGTCGGCGTAGAGTAGCAGGTCGTCAATCCACACGAGAAGGTATCTGTAGAGAAGCCTAGCAAAGCACTGTTCCATATTTTTTTCTGGAAGTAAATGGCTGGATCGTCACAGCCTTGTGGGACTCGACGTGGCGTGAAAGTTTTCTCGTCAGTCATATAGGACAGCCACATCTGGCAAATCTCGGCTAGAGGCAACTGCCAGACTCCTTTGAGGAAATCAAAAAGACCAAAGTGTTCTTTTCAACGTGCATTTTTCATTACCACGGAAAGAATTGGCATCACCGCTGCCATGATGTCCGTCATAGCATTGACAACGCGAAAGTCAGTCGTCTGCCTCAAATCCATGAGCTCGCTTGACGTTTTGACGGGCAGTACGGGGCTAGCCCATCGACTTGTTGGATTCTCGTAGACAAGTCCTAGTTTCACAAGCTCAGCGTTAAATTCTCGAAAACAATTACGGATATGCGGGGGATACTTCCGGGGCTTACATTTTAATTGTTAAGCTCCTTCCTTCAAACGTACTTCGAGCGGCGGAACGCGAGCAGCCGGGTTATCACGAAGTTCCAAACGCCACACATCATAGGCATATACAATGACACGCAGCTTTTCCATTTTATCCGCTGGAAATCCATGCTCCTGAGCTCGTTCGACCAGAATTTTGACTGCAGCACGAACTTCTTCATCAGTAGCAGGTTTAATCCGATTGACAGAAGGCTCGTCCGCTTCCAAATTGAAAGGGTCACCGCTAGTTTCATCTTCACGATGGTCAGCAAGCATCTCCAGCAGCCTGTCCACATCGATCCCAATGGCTCCCAGCAAGTCTCTGCCAATAATCCTACCTCACCACTTAGCTTCACGCTGGTAGAGGCTGGATTTCTTTGTACTACGTTTCAGGCCGAAAACATTCAGCAGCGAGAATAGCTCAGCAAGCTTCTCCAAATACTCATCGATGTCGTCGGCGTAGAGTAGCAGGTCGTCAATCCACACGAGAAGGTATCTGTAGAGAAGCCTAGCAAAGCACTGTTCCATATTTTTTTCTGGAAGTAAATGGCTGGATCGTCACAGCCTTGTGGGACTCGACGTGGCGTGAAAGTTTTCTCGTCAGTCATATAGGACAGCCACATCTGGCAAATCTCGGCTAGAGGCAACTGCCAGACTCCTTTGAGGAAATCAAAAAGACCAAAGTGTTCTTTTCAACGTGCATTTTTCATTACCACGGAAAGAATTGGCATCACCGCTGCCGTGATGTCCGTCATAGCATTGACAACGCGAAAGTCAGTCGTCTGCCGCAAATCCATGAGCTCGCTTGACGTTTTGACGGGCAGTACGGGGCTAGCCCATCGACTTGTTGGATTCTCGTAGACAAGTCCTAGTTTCACAAGCTCAGCGTTAAATTCTCGAAAACAATTACGGATATGCGGGGGATACTTCCGGGGCTTACATTTTAATTGTTAAGCTCCTTCCTTCAAACGTACTTCGAGCGGCGGAACGCGAGCAGCCGGGTTATCACGAAGTTCCAAACGCCACACATCATAGGCATATACAATGACACGCAGCTTTTCCATTTTATCCGCTGGAAATCCATGCTCCTGAGCTCGTTCGGCCAGAATTTTGACTGCAGCACGAACTTCTTCATCAGTAGCAGGTTTAATCCGATTGACAGAAGGCTCGTCCGCTTCCAAATTGAAAGGGTCACCGCTAGTTTCATCTTCACGATGGTCAGCAAGCATCTCCAGCAGCCTGTCCACATCGATCCCAATGGCTCCCAGCAAGTCTCTGCCAATAATCCTACCTCACCACTTAGCTTCACGCTGGTAGAGGCTGGATTTCTTTGTACTAAGTTTCAGGCCGAAAACATTCAGCAGCGAGAATAGCTCAGCAAGCTTCTCCAAATACTCATCGATGTCGTCGGCGTAGAGTACCAGGTCGTCAATCCACACGAGAAGGTATCTGTAGAGAAGACTAGCAAAGCACTGTTCCATATTTTTTCTGGAAGTAAATGGCTGGATCGTCACAGCCTTGTGGGACTCGACGTGGCGTGAAAGTTTTCTCGTCAGTCATATAGGACAGCCACATCTGGCAAATCTCGGCTAGAGGCAACTGCCAGACTCCTTTGAGGAAATCAAAAAGACCAAAGTGTTCTTTTCCACGTGCATTTTCCATTACCATTGAAAGAATTGGCATCACCGTTGCCATGATGTCCGTCATAGCATTGACAACGCGAAAGTCAGTCGTCTGCCGCAAATCCATGAGCTCGCTTGACGTTTTGACGGGCAGTACGGGGCTAGCCCATCGACTTGTTGGATTCTCGTAGACAAGTCCTAGTTTCACAAGCTCAGCGTTAAATTCTCGAAAACAATTACGGATATGCGGGGGATACTTCCGGGGCTTACATTTTAATTGTTAAGCTCCTTCCTTCAAACGTACTTCGAGCGGCGGAACGCGAGCAGCCGGGTTATCACGAAGTTCCAAACGCCACACATCATAGGCATATACAATGACACGCAGCTTTTCCATTTTATCCGCTGGAAATCCATGCTCCTGAGCTCGTTCGACCAGAATTTTGACTGCAGCACGAACTTCTTCATCAGTAGCAGGTTTAATCCGATTGACAGAAGGCTCGTCCGCTTCCAAATTGAAAGGGTCACCGCTAGTTTCATCTTCACGATGGTCAGCAAGCATCTCCAGCAGCCTGTCCACATCGATCCCAATGGCTCCCAGCAAGTCTCTGCCAATAATCCTACCTCACCACTTAGCTTCACGCTGGTAGAGGCTGGATTTCTTTGTACTACGTTTCAGGCCGAAAACATTCAGCAGCGAGAATAGCTCAGCAAGCTTCTCCAAATACTCATCGATGTCGTCGGCGTAGAGTAGCAGGTCGTCAATCCACACGAGAAGGTATCTGTAGAGAAGCCTAGCAAAGCACTGTTCCATATTTTTTTTCTGGAAGTAAATGGCTGGATCGTCACAGCCTTGTGGGACTCGACGTGGCGTGAAAGTTTTCTCGTCAGTCATATAGGACAGCCACATCTGGCAAATCTCGGCTAGAGGCAACTGCCAGACTCCTTTGAGGAAATCAAAAGACCAAAGTGTTCTTTTCAACGTGCATTTTTCATTACCACGGAAAGAATTGGCATCACCGCTGCCATGATGTCCGTCATAGCATTGACAACGCGAAAGTCAGTCGTCTGCCGCAAATCCATGAGCTCGCTTGACGTTTTGACGGGCAGTACGGGGCTAGCCCATCGACTTGTTGGATTCTCGTAGACAAGTCCTAGTTTCACAAGCTCAGCGTTAAATTCTCGAAAACAGTTACGGATATGCGGGGGATACTTCCGGGGCTTACATTTTAATTGTTAAGCTCCTTCCTTCAAACGTACTTCGAGCGGCGGAACGCGAGCAGCCGGGTTATCACGAAGTTCCAAACGCCACACATCATAGGCATATACAATGACACGCAGCTTTTCCATTTTATCCGCTGGAAATCCATGCTCCTGAGCTCGTTCGACCAGAATTTTGACTGCAGCACGAACTTCTTCATCAGTAGCAGGTTTAATCCGATTGACAGAAGGCTCGTCCGCTTCCAAATTGAAAGGGTCACCGCTAGTTTCATCTTCACGATGGTCAGCAAGCATCTCCAGCAGCCTGTCCACATCGATCCCAAGGGCTCCCAGCAAGTCTCTGCCAATAATCCTACCACACCACTTAGCTTCACGCTGGTAGAGGCTGGATTTCTTTGTACTACGTTTCAGGCCGAAAACATTCAGCAGCGAGAATAGCTCAGCAAGCTTCTCCAAAAACTCATCGATGTCGTCGGCGTAGAGTAGCAGGTCGTCAATCCACACGAGAAGGTATCTGTAGAGAAGCCTAGCAAAGCACTGTTCCATATTTTTTTTCTGGAAGTAAATGGCTGGATCGTCACAGCCTTGTGGGACTCGACGTGGCGTGAAAGTTTTCTCGTCAGTCATATAGGACAGCCACATCTGGCAAATCTCGGCTAGAGGCAACTGCCAGACTCCTTTGAGGAAATCAAAAAGACCAAAGTGTTCTTTTCAACGTGCATTTTTCATTACCACGGAAAGAATTGGCATCACCGCTGCCGTGATGTCCGTCATAGCATTGACAACGCGAACGTCAGTCGTCTGCCTCAAATCCATGAGCTCGCTTGACGTTTTGACGGGCAGTACGGGGCTAGCCCATCGACTTGTTGGATTCTCGTAGACAAGTCCTAGTTTCACAAGCTCAGCGTTAAATTCTCGAAAACAATTACGGATATGCGGGGGATACTTCCGGGGCTTACATTTTAATTGTTAAGCTCCTTCCTTCAAACGTACTTCGAGCGGCGGAACGCGAGCAGCCGGGTTATCACGAAGTTCCAAACGCCACACATCATAGGCATATACAATGACACGCAGCTTTTCCATTTTATCCGCTGGAAATCCACTGCTCCTGAGCTCGTTCGGCCAGAATTTTGACTGCAGCACGAACTTCTTCATCAGTAGCAGGTTTAATCCGATTGACAGAAGGCTCGTCCGCTTCCAAATTGAAAGGGTCACCGCTAGTTTCATCTTCACGATGGTCAGCAAGCATCTCCAGCAGCCTGTCCACATCGATCCCAATGGCTCCCAGCAAGTCTCTGCCAATAATCCTACCACACCACTTAGCTTCACGCTGGTAGAGGCTGGATTTCTTTGTACTAAGTTTCAGGCCGAAAACATTCAGCAGCGAGAATAGCTCAGCAAGCTTCTCCAAATACTCATCGATGTCGTCGGCGTAGAGTAGCCAGGTCGTCAATCCACACGAGAAGGTATCTGTAGAGAAGACTAGCAAAGCACTGTTCCATATTTTTTTCTGGAAGTAAATGGCTGGATCGTCACAGCCTTGTGGGACTCGACGTGGCGTGAAAGTTTTCTCGTCAGTCATATAGGACAGCCACATCTGGCAAATCTCGGCTAGAGGCAACTGCCAGACTCCTTTGAGGAAATCAAAAAGACCAAAGTGTTCTTTTCCACGTGCATTTTCCATTACCATTGAAAGAATTGGCATCACCGTTGCCATGATGTCCGTCATAGCATTGACAACGCGAAAGTCAGTCGTCTGCCGCAAATCCATGAGCTCGCTTGACGTTTTGACGGGCAGTACGGGGCTAGCCCATCGACTTGTTGGATTCTCGTAGACAAGTCCTAGTTTCACAAGCTCAGCGTTAAATTCTCGAAAACAATTACGGATATGCGGGGGATACTTCCGGGGCTTACATTTAATTGTTAAGCTCCTTCCTTCAAACGTACTTCGAGCGGCGGAACGCGAGCAGCCGGGTTATCACGAAGTTCCAAACGCCACACATCATAGGCATATACAATGACACGCAGCTTTTCCATTTTATCCGCTGGAAATCCATGCTCCTGAGCTCGTTCGACCAGAATTTTGACTGCAGCACGAACTTCTTCATCAGTAGCAGGTTTAATCCGATTGACAGAAGGCTCGTCCGCTTCCAAATTGAAAGGGTCACCGCTAGTTTCATCTTCACGATGGTCAGCAAGCATCTCCAGCTAGCCTGTCCACATCGATCCCAAGGGCTCCCAGCAAGTCTCTGCCAATAATCCTACCACACCACTTAGCTTCACGCTGGTAGAGGCTGGATTTCTTTGTACTACGTTTCAGGCCGAAAACATTCAGCAGCGAGAATAGCTCAGCAAGCTTCTCCAAATACTCATCGATGTCGTCGGCGTAGAGTAGCAGGTCGTCAATCCACACGAGAAGGTATCTGTAGAGAAGCCTAGCAAAGCACTGTTCCATATTTTTTTCTGGAAGTAAATGGCTGGATCGCCACCAGCCTTGTGGGACTCGACGTGGCGTGAAAGTTTTCTCGTCAGTCATATAGGACAGCCACATCTGGCAAATCTCGGCTAGAGGTAACTGCCAGACTCCTTTGAGGAAATCAAAAAGACCAAAGTGTTCTTTTCCACGTGCATTTTTCATTTACCACTGAAAGAATTGGCATCACCGCTGCCAGTGATGTCCGTCATAGCATTGACAACGCGAACGTCAGTCGTCTGCCTCAAATCCATGAGCTCGCTTGACGTTTTGACGGGCAGTACGGGGCTAGCCCATCGACTTGTTGGATTCTCGTAGACAAGTCCTAGTTTCACAAGCTCAGCGTTAAATTCTCGAAAACAATTACGGATATGCGGGGGATACTTCCGGGGCTTACATTTTAATTGTTAAGCTCCTTCCTTCAAACGTACTTCGAGCGGCGGAACGCGAGCAGCCGGGTTATCACGAAGTTCCAAACGCCACACATCATAGGCATATTACAATGACACGCAGCTTTTCCATTTTATCCGCTGGAAATCCATGCTCCTGAGCTCGTTCGGCCAGAATTTTGACTGCAGCACGACTTCTTCATCAGTAGCAGGTTTAATCCGATTGACAGAAGGCTCGTCCGCTTCCAAATTGAAAGGGTCACCGCTAGTTTCATCTTCACGATGGTCAGCAAGCATCTCCAGCAGCCTGTCCACATCGATCCCAAGGGCTCCCAGCAAGTCTCTGCCATAATCCCTACCATCACCACTTAGCTTCACGCTGGTAGAGGCTGGATTTCTTTGTACTAAGTTTCAGGCCGAAAACATTCAGCAGCGAGAATAGCTCAGCAAGCTTCTCCAAAATACTCATCGATGTCGTCGGCGTAGAGTACCAGGTCGTCAATCCACACGAGAAGGTATCTGTAGAGAAGACTAGCAAAGCACTGTTCCATATTTTTTTTCTGGAAGTAAATGGCTGGATCGCCACAGCCTTGTGGGACTCGACGTGGCGTGAAAGTTTTCTCGTCAGTCATATAGGACAGCCACATCTGGCAAATCTCGGCTAGAGGCAACTGCCAGACTCCTTTTGAGGAAATCAAAAAGACCAAAGTGTTCTTTTCAACGTGCATTTTCATTACCACGGAAAGAATTGGCATCACCGCTGCCATGATGTCCGTCATAAGCATTGACAACGCGAACGTCAGTCGTCTGCCTCAAATCCATGAGCTCGCTTGACGTTTTGACGGGCAGTACGGGGCTAGCCCATCGACTTGTTGGATTCTCGTAGACAAGTCCTAGTTTCACAAGCTCAGCGTTAAATTCTCGAAAACAATTACGGATATGCGGGGATACTTCCGGGGCTTACATTTTAATTGTTAAGCTCCTTCCTTCAAACGTACTTCGAGCGGCGGAACGCGAGCAGCCGGGTTATCACGAAGTTCCAAACGCCACACATCATAGGCATATACAATGACACGCAGCTTTTCCATTTTTATCCGCTGGAAATCCATGCTCCTGAGCTCGTTCGACCAGAATTTTGACTGCAGCACGAACTTCTTCATCAGTAGCAGGTTTAATCCGATTGACAGAAGGCTCGTCCGCTTCCAAATTGAAAGGGTCACCGCTAGTTTTCATCTTCACGATGGTCAGCAAGCATCTCCAGCAGCCTGTCCACATCGATCCCAAGGGCTCCCAGCAAGTCTCTGCCAATAATCCTACCACACCACCTAGCTTCACGCTGGTAGAGGCTGGATTTCTTTGTACTACGTTTCAGGCCGAAAACATTCAGCAGCGAGAATAGCTCAGCAAGCTTCTCCAAAATACTCATCGATGTCGTCGGCCGTAGAGTAGCAGGTCGTCAATCCACACGAGAAGGTATCTTGTAGAGAAGCCTAGCAAAGCACTGTTCCATATTTTTTTTCTGGAAGTAAATGGCTGGATCGCCACAGCCTTGTGGGACTCGACGTGGCGTGAAAGTTTTCTCGTCAGTCATATAGGACAGCCACATCTGGCAAATCTCGGCTAGAGGTAACTGCCAGACTCCTTTGAGGAAATCAAAAAGACCAAAGTGTTCTTTTCCACGTGCATTTTTCATTACCACTGAAAGAATTGGCATCACCGCTGCCATGATGTCCGTCATAGCATTGACAACGCGAAAGTCAGTCGTCTGCCGCAAATCCATGAGCTCGCTTGACTTTTTGACGGGCAGTACGGGGCTAGCCCATTGACTTGTTGGATTCTCGTAGACAAGTCCTAGTTTCACAAGCTCAGCGTTAAATTCTCGAAAACAATACGGATATGCGGGGGATACTTCGGGGCTTACATTTTAATTGTTGAGCTCCTTCCTTCAAACGTACTTCGAGCGGCGGAACGCGAGCAGCCGGGTTATCACGAAGTTCCAAACGCCACACATCATAGGCATATACAATGACACGCAGCTTTTCCATTTTATCCGCTGGAAATCCATGCTCCTGAGCTCGTTCGACCAGAATTTTGACTGCAGCACGAACTTCTTCATCAGTAGCAGGTTTAATCCGATTGACAGAAGGCTCGTCCGCTTCCAATTGAAAGGGTCACCGCTAGTTTCATCTTCACGATGGTCACAGCAAGCATCTCCAGCAGCCTGTCCACATCGATCCCAAGGGCTCCCAGCAAGTCTCTGCCAATAATCCTACCACACCACTTAGCTTCACGCTGGTAGAGGCTGGATTTCTTTGTACTACGTTTCAGGCCGAAAACATTCAGCAGCGAGAATAGCTCAGCAAGCTTCTCCAAATACTCATCGATGTCGTCGGCGTAGAGTAGCAGGTCGTCAATCCACACGAGAAGGTATTTGTAGAGAAGACTAGCAAAGCACTGTTCCATATTTTTTTCTGGAAGTAAATGGCTGGATCGCCACAGCCTTGTGGGACTCGACGTGGCGTGAAAGTTTTCTCGTCAGTCATATAGGACAGCCACATCTGGCAAATCTCGGCTAGAGGCAACTGCCAGACTCCTTTGAGGAAATCAAAAAGACCAAAGTGTTCTTTTCCACGTGCATTTTCATTACCACTGAAAGAATTGGCATCACCGCTGCCATGATGTCCGTCATAGCATTGACAACGCGAAAGTCAGTCGTCTGCCGCAAATCCATGAGCTCGCTTGACGTTTTGACGGGCAGTACGGGGCTAGCCCATCGACTTGTTGGATTCTCGTAGACAAGTCCTAGTTTCACAAGCTCAGCGTTAAATCTCGAAAACAACTTACGGATATGGGGGGATACTTCCGGGGCTTACATTTTAATTGTTGAGCTCCTTCCTTCAAACGTACTTCGAGCGGCGGAACGCGAGCAGCCGG